>JAOCZM010000201.1:2484269-3720154 GCA_026122235.1 Vinca minor | reverse complement strand
ATAAAGTTTTCAAGCTTCTAAACTAAATTATGCTCTCTGGCTGCATTTTCTTATCTGGTGCAGGAATTGATGTCCTTTATCAGATCCTATGTAGTTCCTGAAGGTTTTCCCGACAGTGTAACACCATCTTATGTGCCATACATGACATGGAGAGCTCTGAAGGTATTATTTTGAAATCACAGCTGAAGTGCGATTTGGCATCAAACATTTTAATTATCTTAGTGCCATTATCATCAGGGACGAATCCAGGACTTTGAGGTTGGGGGCGAAAAACTGCAACAGAATGTCGAACTACATATAAAAACTGCAAAAAAAATGTTGGGGGCGAATTTGATCAAATATTCCGAACTACATAAAATTTACTATATCTAGTAGGATTTTTAAAAAACTCAAATTTCAATGTTTTTTTTTTTTTGCTAAGTAAATTTCAATGTTGATTGTAGCACTTCTTTGGTGGAGCAATGGGCGTTTTCACAACACAAACTCTTCTAAGTTCTGTAGGAGTTTCCAGGAACAGGGCCACCCCTGGGGCTGTTGCCATCAATTGGATTCTCAAGGTACTTTCTATCTTTATACAGCAGTGGTAATAATTTTCATTTTTTCAGTATCATTTTGTATTAATCAAACATGATCAGTGATATTGATTCTTTGATGTTTCTTTGTAAATTCTTTAATACAGTAGCTCATATTTACCCGACAAAAGTAAGTCAAAAGTAGAACGATTCACTTAGTGCTGCAATGTATTTTTCGTTCTCTTGTTTCAACTGTCTAATTGATTCTTTTAGATGTTCTAAGAACTGCAGACCTGTTTTGAAAAACCAATTGAAAAAGATAGCATGCAGAAAGTTCTTTTAAATTTTCTATTTCATAATTTAACACCAAAGGGATTTCAACATCTCTCTCTCTCTCTCTCTCTCTCTCTGTGTGTGTGTGTGTGTGTGTGTGTGTGTGTGTGTGCGTGCATGCGTGCGTGCGCACGCGTGTGCACACATAATATTTGACTATTATTTGTTCTAAAGCCTATCAGATTTCCAGCTGCTCACCTGATATATTTTCTAAACTGATACCAAGTCATATCATACATATGCTTAGATGTTTGGTTTAGGTTAAGATTATGTTGTAGCATTGAGTTCTAAAGGTAATTTTTAGCTCATATATTTTCATTTTTCCGGTCAAACAGCATTCTTTTATGTTCAACCTTAGCTCCTTACTCTGAGCTTAAATGCTGATATCATATGTATGGGTTCCAAAGTCTGAAAAAATATTACTCGTAGGATGGTGCTGGTCGTGTTGGCAAGATGCTTTTTGCACGGCAGGGCAAGAAATTTGATTATGATTTAAAGCAGGTTCTAAATCTTTTCGCTTTCTTTTATTCATACAGTTCCCCTTTTTTGCATTCTTTTGTTTAATGGTTTCTTGTTCTGTTTTTTTTTGGGTGGGGGTGGGGGGTGGGGGGGTGGGGGGGAAGAAATAGGGAGTCAAGCTGCTTTCACGTCTTTGTTGTAATACTACTATTTATATTCATGAGAGCAAGTCTGATCTCCAACTCCACTATGCCAATATCTGTTGCAGCTTAGGTTTTCAGGTGATCTTCTAATGGAGCTAGGAGCTGGTATAGAATTGGCTACTTCAGTTGTGCCACATCTTTTTCTTCCTTTAGCTTGCGCTGCCAATGTGGCTAAGGTTCATTTAGCTCTACCTTTTTCACGGTCATCCCTTTGTGGATAGTAAACGATTTACTAAAATTCTTTTTGTGCATATTGATAGAATGTTGGTGCTGTTACATCTACTTCAACTCGTACTCCAATATACAAGGCCTTTGCCAAAGGAGAGAACATCGGGGATGTGACTGCTAAAGGAGAATGTGTTGGCAATCTAGCTGATCTGGTATGCTCATCAATAATCTCTTTCACCATTGCTCCCTTTCTGTCCCAATATAAGTGTCTGTAAATGATGAGAACATTAGAAGCGGAACAGCTTAAAGAAATAAACTTTGTTAAACCCAAAATTAAAACAGGTCTTTCAAAAAGCAGACTTACTAGAGGAGGAATTCTTTCAGCTTCATGAGATATTCAGTTCTCAGCTCATTAGATTCTTTCAGCTTCTTGGTGATGCCTGACATTGTGGGAAAAAGAGAATGCTATACAAATGTGTGATTAGTTTGGAATTCTACGAGAATATACCTTTTATATCTTTACATTTAAAACTAATTGCATTACTTTTGGCTTGTGAAGCTTGGAACAGGGTTGAGTATCATGATTTCTAAAAAGAATCCATCCTTGGTTACAACATTCACCCTCCTTTCATGTGGATATGTTTTGAGCTCTTACCAAGAGGTTTGATCGTCTGGCTCTTGGGATTATCGCTCTCTTAAAAACCTAAGTTCTTCTGGTACTAATTGAATGTCCCTATGGCATTGATGCTTCTTTGCAGGTGAAATCTGTTGTCTTGCATACACTAAATCGTGCAAGGTTTACTGTAGCTGTAGAATCCTTTCTTAAAACAGGTAATGATGGGTGCGGGATTCTTATTATATGTTCTTGCTTGAAAAAACTTGTAATTTTAAAGACTTTGTGGACCTTTTCCCTCGAGTGTTTGGAAATTGCCAAATTTCTTGCATTTAAAAAAATTTCAATCCTATAGGTATTGAAACTCATTTTCTGTATCTTCCTTTTGAAGAGTTTTATAGCATCTCGGCTGTGCTCTATTGAAGTTTTACTCACTGATATGATGTGACGTTCAATTCTCAGGTCGCGTTCCTACATTACAAGAAGGCAATAAAATGGAAAATATATTCAGTTTTCCTTGGTCAAAACATAAACCTATTGTTATTGGTAATGTTACGACTAACTACTCATTCTTATTTTCATCTTCCTCCTAATGTGTTCATATGTCTCCGGGATGCAATAAAGTAGTTGTAATTGCTGGCAGGATCGAGATTCAAAGATGCATTTCAAGAACCGAACTCTTATCTTTCCGTGGAACCTATCTTTCAGGTATATCACTTGTTCCTAGTAGATAACTCTTCAGTTGGGGCATCTAGTTGTTATGAATGCATCGTGGTTTTCTTTTTCAACCTGAAAAACTGCATTATCATACTTCTATGGCTTTTACTTCATTTTACTACTTGCGTTCTTCTGACAAGTTTTTTTTGGGGTAAATTGATAGAAAGAGCGGTATGTTGTGACGTATAATCCTTCCAAGGGTAACATATATGCCTTGCTCAAGGATCAAGCAAAGTCCGACGACATATTGAAATCAGCTTTCCATGTGAGGCTTCTGACACGTCTTTTATGGTAAAAAATCACCATAGTTTTTCCTTGAACGAAAAATTCACCATCTATGTTACAGGCCCATGTACTACTGCACATCATTCGTTCATCCAATGAGAATCTACCGTCCACAAGAAACGTTCAGGGAAGTGACCCCTCACTTTTCTTGCCAACAACTGCTGATCTTCAATCTCATGTTGCCGAATCTTATAAGATGGTCTCAGCTTTATACGGGCCTTTCAAGAGCAAAGCCAAAGAACAGGTAGCGATATTTTTCTTGTACATCTTTAAGTGGAGTACTATTTACATGTTAATATAATAGGCTAAATGTGCTGCTATTTGCATAAAGAAGTATCCAGATTCTCTAGTGTCATACATTGCCTGTTAACGGATTTAAGATCTCATCGTCTGCATCTTCTGCTGAATGCATGTAATCATCCCTATCCTGCACTTCTTGAAGTTTTGCATGTTTCATATTTCTTCTCAGGGATGGGTGATGTCAGAGTCGCTACTTAATCCTGGCAGAGCTCGGTTGTGTGAATTGGTCAAACGAGATTAAACTGGTGAATTTTAAAAGGGTGTTGAGAAAGAGCTTAACATAATCTTGAATTCTTCCGAATCGGATCCCCAGTCAATCATGCCAAATTCCATCAAAACTGTTCCATTGATACTTGTGTGCTACTGCTCTTATCTAACGTACAGGGTCCTCAACTCAATGGCACAGGAATAGCAGTTGTTATGGTGCCAGCAGCCAGCATATTAGAAAGTTTTCCGCTAGCACAAAGATGAAATTATGGTCGTGTAATATAAGTTTATGTTTTTTTATTTTTGTCAAAAATTTCCTCCTTTATACTCTTTCCCTTGTAAAATTTTGTTCTCTTTCCCCCCACCCCCCCAAAAAAAAAAACATTTTATGTTTTATGTCTTTCCTTTGTAATTATTATACCCCTAGTTGATGAAAACAAATTGTGCTGGCACTTTTGTCTTGGTAAAGAGTGAAATAGATTTTTTTTCTTGGTAAAGAGGAAAATAGATTTTTGGGATGGCGAATAAAATTTTGGTCCGTCAATTATTTGAGTCATTAATCAATTTCCCTACTAATAAATTTAGAATGATACCGTTTTCAAACTAGTAACATATCTTCATTAAGCGTTAAACAACATCAACATGAACATACTCGTAACCTATGCTATACTTCGTAACCTGAGGTTACTGACATCAAAGCGGGTTGCACTGCCTTAAAAAAACCAGATACACTTCTGATTCTGCATGGCTCATGTTTTTGCTACCCCAAGTTCGACAGCCCTCTCCCGATATATAATAATATTAAATCTCCATATAACAGGAGACGTGGCGAGTGAACCCCTACCAAGGCAAATGAAGATCATCTCTTCTGGGTGCGAGCGCAAGTGGAGGTTGAAGAAGAAGATAGGTGGGAGGTTAGGTAACCGCTGGGCGGGGACTATGTACCATAAATACACCTGAAATTTTTAGAGTTGACTCAAATTGTTTTTCCAAATTTTAGTTGACCCATCACTTTTTGTTTGGGAACATCAATGTCCAGAAACAATGAATTAAGACGTTACTTATAAGTTATAAATTGTTTAGGGATAAAATTCACCAATTGTTTGTTTTGATTTTCTCTGATGTCTGTTATCTTTAATTTGAGAGAATGATCCCCTAACAAACATAACATTACATGAAACCTACTATTTCATTGTTATTCTGTTAGTAGCCACCTTTGTGCATGGTGTATTTATTGCTAAAAGTTATGTCAGTCTCCAATTCATCTGTTCTAGTGGCATTCTGAGAGAAAGTTACTTTATACTTTTATTGTGTCAAATGTTAGGTAAATCTCCTATCCACCTTTGCCCATATTCTAAATTTGATAGGACATTATACTTTTTTTATCCAATAATCATTATACATTACAAATTATAGGAATTTAGTAAGTGATGTTATTGCCGTGTTGTATTAACAAAACAAAAAAAACACAAAAACACAAAAAGATTAAAAGTATAAAAAAAATGAAAACACTGCGTTTTATATATTTTCTCAGGAGGATAAAGAAAAGTCTTGTAAGCACATCACTCACCAACTTCTGTCCAGTTACTTACAGGAGGAGTGAGCTTCCCGAACCGCCGCCGGCCCTACACTGAACTTCGCCGTTGCCGCCGGCGACAAATAACAATGTACTCAATTTGTCGATGCAAGTCGAAGCTCCGCCACTTAGCTGCCAAGATTACAATATCTTCTGTCTCATCTTCAAAATTACATTCCTGCATCCACGAACCTCCGGTGAAAATTTCCAATAATCATCGCCGCCGACCAGTTCTAGGGTTAGTTTTTCACTCTCAGGAGCGACAGAAATGGCAAGGGAGTTCGGACAATTACGACCAAGTAAAAGCGGATATGCACTGTCCACGTTGTTCGAAGCTCATGACTCTACTGTTTTCGAATCGTCCGTTATCGATTACATCAGGGGAAATCGGAATTTATCAAGCGGTTAATATGTGCCCTAATTGTCGTACGGCGTTTTATTTTCGCCCGTTTAGGTTGGAACCATTGCAAGGGAGCTTTATTGAGATTGGTAGAGTTAAAGGAGGAGGGGATTCTGAAAATGGCGGGAAGAAGATTTGGGAGAAGTTGAGGACTTACAGTGAAGTTAATAATAGTAGTGATGATGGTGGTAGTTCGAGAGGTGGTGATGCTGATGAAATTGTTGGGGATATGGGGGCAGGTGGTGAGGCTGGCAGTGGAGAAGGGAAGAAGTTGCCGACTCCGAAGGAGATTTGTAGAGGGCTTGATCAATTTGTGGTTGGACAAGACAGAGCTAAAAAGGTCTTGCAAATGCAAATTTTCTCGTTTTGTTGGTGTGAGTTTATTTGAATTTCTTGCTAGTGAAACTTGGGAAACTGAGAAACTGAATAAGTAATCTTTTAAGCATGTAATTTTAGCTTACTTCAAGTAGTTCTGGGATTGTCTTGTATTTGAGTTATTTGATCTACCAGAAATCAAGTATGGTTCCTCTTATGCTTAGTTGTGCATAACTTGTCTGCATTTTTCGGTTTTTAGGAGAACTTGGTCAAGTTTGGTATTCATGATGATTGCATTTGTTGCATGATAGACATTGCAACTTGCTTAGTTTCTAAATTGAGATATCTTTGAAATTAGTTGCAATTCACGTACTAATTTTCTGCGTTAGCTTTTGAATAAACCGAATAATCTGATTTACAGGTACTTTCTGTTGCTGTGTACAATCACTACAAGAGGATTTATCATTCCTCATTGCAAAAAGAGTGAGTTCCGCGAGTTCTGGTTAAGCTATTCTGTGTTCTTTACTTGTCTTCCAAAATTGCATTTTCCAGCCTGATAATTTTATTAGTGCGACATAAATTATCATCTGTAGTGGAACTTGAATGGAATGTCAGATTCACGGAGTTTTACTTCTACAAACTTACAAGCACTACAACTTGTACTCGGTCTTTTGAACCCATTATGTTGCAGAATGTCTTTCATATGGACAATGAATTGGAAATGCGGAATCAAAATTAAAAGTGAAATGATTTTAATCAAGCTCCTATATGAGCAACCAACATTGCATCTTGCTTACATCAGTTATTTGTATTAGTATCTATTGAATATTCATCGATATGTGCATTTAATAATAAAACCATTGGTTGGGTATAGTCTTTCCACTATTTACAATCTTGGTATAAGTGCTTGCAAGTGTTTTTGTTCAAGTGCAAGTCTTTCTTCAATTTGCATAAACTATTCAACCTTTACAGCACCATCTGCTAATGGATTTCTCCAACTTATTGAGTTGCCTGCTCCATGCTTTGTCTTTCTGCTCTCTATTGCTATGAGTGTCCTGGTCTTTCCAAATAAACAGTCCTCAACATAAAAAGAAGACTAAAAAAAAAGGTCGTACCCAGTCACAAGGCTCTGCATCAGCAGGGTCTGGGGAAGGTCTCGATGTACGCAGCCTTACCCTTACTTTTTTTCATAACTATATTCACAAATTTTTCCCATTAAAATGATACATCAAATAAATGTGTATATGCACATACCTGTGCAATTAGTTGTGGACGTGCTTCCCTTTTTCTAGCTTGGTCTTCTTTTCTTGTCTATATTTATATAGAAATTTACCAGCTTTTGGGGTGTAGGAGAGTGAGAACTCCTAATATATCTATGGAGAATAAAGTATGTATATAAAAATTCCAGAGCCTGTCTTTTTGGGGGGTAAGGAGTTAACTTTCTACAATCTTATGTTCATGCTTTTAGGTTTTGGTTTGGTGTCTTGTTCTGGAATATGGTAACCTGCATTTTGACTCTTGCTATGGACATTTTTATTAGGTCAGCTGTGGAATCTTTTGATGCTGAGAGTAACCATGAGAACTATGATGCTGAATCTATTGAGCTAGAGAAGAGCAATGTGTTATTGATGGGTCCAACTGGCTCAGGTATTATTGCTGACCATTCAGTCCTATTTTTTTCTGTATGTTGAGCTACAGAAGCAGAGGCCTTCTTCATATACATTCTAATGCAATTACTTTGTGTCTTTGTAAGTTTAGTGCCATACTGATATTTCTGTCTTTCACCTTGACGGAAAGGACAGGAAAAACACTACTTGCTAAGACTCTAGCTCGTGTGGTGAATGTGCCTTTTGTCATTGCAGACGCAACATCACTGACGCAGGCGGGTTTGAATATTTTGTGACTACCAAGTTCTAGAATTTTCCCTCTTTTCGACTCGGGAGCTTTTGCTTCTTGAAAATATATGTTTGTTCTTGAAGATCAGGCTTTTTCCTGATTGCAATTTTATCTGTTTTTACCTTAATTGTTGTTTTTGCTCGTTAACGGTGTGAGTATTTGATAATTGATATACAGAATTTAAGGATATATTCTTATGAGGGCATGCCCAAATCTATAATGTATTTTGTGCATTTCAGAAAAGTAATTCCATTTTTAAAAAAAAATCTGTTATCAGCAGCAGAAAATCTCTTACAAAATTGATAGTCCTGAGTTAAAACGCTTGTTCTAAACTTGTCCGGGTCACAATTTGAAAACAGAGGGAAGGGAGAGGGAGAGGGCTTGCAATTCCTTATTGCTCTCCAGACGTACAAAGCATCTTTCGGACATTTAGCCACTTTCTTGACCCCAATTACTTAGCCTTGCCCTACTCAACCCACCTTCTCTCCTAATCTAAGGACAAAAAAGCTTTCTATTACTTTTTTCTTGCTAAGATGTTCTGTTTACCCGAGGCAGGCATTTAGAGCATGAGTTAAAAATCTGTCTTTGACATTGTGTTTAGTTAACAGTTTTTTCATGGGATAGATGTTCCTGTTATGTGTTTGTAAGTGCTTTTCTCACTATGATCTATTTTGCTTGCAGGCAGGTTATGTTGGGGAAGATGTTGAATCCATATTGTATAAATTACTCACGGTATGCAAATCAAAATACATTTAAAAGATGTACAAGTAGGATTAGGAGAAACTTGCCCCAAAAGAGAAGTTAAAACTACTATTTTATTCCTGTTATTATTTAATGAGTGGTTAAAATGAGTGTGGTATCTTGCATATTAATACACTAATTCCTTTCCTTTATCTTGTTTTCAGGTTGCTGACTTCAATATCGAAGCAGCTCAGCAAGGAATTGTGTATATTGATGAAGTTGATAAGATAACAAATAAGGTCTAGCAATTATAGATTTATTGGTAATATCTTGCGAAGTTCAATTATCCATTTGTCATTTTTATAATTTTATCTGAAATTTTAGTGCAGGCTGAGAGTTTAAACATTGGCAGAGATGTATCTGGAGAAGGTGTTCAACAAGCACTACTGAAGATGCTGGAAGGAACTGTAAGTTATGTCACATGAAGATGGTGTTGTCCTATTCATTTTGAGCGTCCAATTTCTTCTTTGAAATTTTTGAGGTGCATTCTTACTAAGAATAAGATATGGTCTTCTGAAGACTGCCTTTGCATCGGACAACTTCAATAGAACATTACTTAGCAAAAAAAAACTTCAATAGAACATTTGATCAAAGATACTATTTGTTTAGAAGTTTTCAGAATTATAGGCTCCAAAGGCTTGTTGAGGTGCTTGCATTTCTTCATTTGGCATGTGAAAAGTTTGTAACTGTGCCCTTCATGTTTTTAGTTCATTGTTATAAAATTTATCATATTTTCTTGATTTATTCCACTGAGTATTATCTTTAAATCTTAACCTTTTATCTTTCCGGATGTCACATATTTGAGTCCTTACTTTGCTCCTATTGGATTTGGTTAGGTAAAACCAATTAAATGTTCTTGTAGATTTTTTGAATGTTAGATCACTTGGACATGCATGGTGCTGTGAAATACATTCATCTTTTCCTTCATTAACGATGCACCTTTTAACCTCATCAAGTTAGTCTTCACTTACAGCAATGTCATTTCCCAGCTTGTTTGATGTTTTGTATGCGTAATCATCGTCACGTGAGCTTTATGATATTTAGCAATGAAGAAGAAACAGTGTTGTTTACATAACTTGCACCCATTTATATTGTGTTGTCCCAAAAACTTGCAAGCATTGAGATTGTAAAAGTAGTCATTGCTCTATTTTTTGGTCGAGAAATGTTGAACTTCGTGGTTTATGCTGTGATCTAATTTATTACTCCGGATGGACTACATTTGTTTAGATTGTAAATGTTCCTGATAATATGGCACGGAAGAATCAGCGTGGAGACAGCATTCAGGTAACATGTTTGTCTTCCTTTCTAGAATGTCAGTTTCTCAATCTATCCTCACTAGTTATTTATTCTTAATTTGAAATTTTTGTGCATATAAATAGAAATTAATAGCATCGTATTTTCAATTTGTTATTCTAGTTTTCTTTTCAATTTTGTTGGTATTTTCCCCTGGAATTGTTCTAGCCTTCTAGGCATTACCGCAATATTCATTTCTATTTGATGAAAGACACTTTCCATTAATTTGAAATTTCAGTACGGATTGTCAAGTAGAACGTAAGTGGAGTAGGATCCTTGATATTACTGGAAACTTGTAAAGATGATGGTGTGATTTATTTTTTACTTTTTATAGATAGATTACTCTTCTTATGTCAATGTAACTACTGCAGATGGATACGAAAAATATCCTGTTTATATGTGGTGGAGCCTTCATTGATTTGGAAAAGACTATTTCTGAAAGGTGATCCTATTTCCTGTACTTTGCTGATCAAAGTAATAGATCTTAATATTGACTTCAATTTGGACTAACAATATTCTCTCCCAGACGACAAGATTCTTCCATTGGTTTTGGAGCACCTGTCCGTACTAATATGAGACAAGTTGGCATAACTGACACTTTAGTGGCGTCATCACTTTTAGAATCTGTAAGAATTGATTCAATCTTCAGGATAACAACTTTTTAGAAATACTCTCACATTAGAGATTCTCTATTACTTGCCCTTCTGAGATGATATGAAGAGATTGATTGACGATTGCATTTGAAATTTTCAGGTTGAAAGTGCTGATCTAACAGCATATGGTCTCATACCTGAATTTGTTGGAAGATTTCCCATTTTAGTGAGCCTGTCTGCTTTAAATGAAGATGAACTTATTAAGGTGTGCACTTTCTTGCCCTTCATCTCTTTATTTCTTCCTTTATTTTCTGTTATTTTCCCTCATTTCTCCTTGTTTCCTTTGGAATTGGAGAACCGCAGTTTGTGTGCATGGTAGTTTTTCTATGGGGGATTTGTAGCTGGAAATTCACAGATGATAATGTTAAGGCATCTTATAATTAGGTGGCGATTGGAAACTCATCCATCTGTTTACATGGGATTACCTTGTCAAGAGCATGATGCTCTTGTCAACTTTTGGACTCTTACGTCCTCTTTTTCAATATTAAGAAACTTACATAAGTAAATTAAGTTTGATGCTATTAAAGATGAAAGAAAGTAGTTCATACAAAAGAGGGTAGAACTTCCAGTACAATGTCAACAGCTAAGCACCCACATTAGATACACTGGTAAAATTCAATGTGTAATTCCAAATTCACTTTATTTTAAGCGAATACCATATAATAGTGTCAGAAAGCATGACTTTTTATATCCAGCATGGGAAAGAATGCATAGACAAATAAGACTAGCATCCAATTCCTCTCATGGGTTGTCCAAGAGGTTTAGTCCAATGGACTCTCGAGCCGTAACGATTTCCTATCAGTTAGATCTCTGAATGTTTTATTCCATGGTTAGTTTCCTCTCTATTTAATACTAGTAGAAAAGTGCAGTTGGAAGTCCAACCGAGTCATGTAGGCATGTGACCTCATGCATATGTGATTGACTTGGTATGTCTGCATGTGTGTGGATTTCATATTGAAACTAGAAAAAAACTGAGCTGCTCATATTTTTAGGCTGCCCGTTTCCCCTGAGGAAATTATTAAATGAAACCAACACGCTAACACAGATTGAACTCATTGAATATAAATTATAAATATTCCATGGAAACTGCTCCATTTGATTGTTTCTAAAAGCTTCCTTTATTTTTTTGTTGATTTGTTATCTAGGTCCTCACCAAGCCAAGAAATGCTCTTTGTAAGCAGTACAAGAGGATGTTTTCCATTAATAATGTAAGATTCTCATCCTGTATAATATATCATGGAAACATTTTGCCCTAAATTATTATAACTTTTCTGGGAAACATGCAGGTCAAGTTACATTTCACGGACAATGCTCTTGCATTGATTGCAAAAAAAGCAATAGCTAAAAACACTGGTGCACGAGGATTAAGAGCCATACTAGAGAATATTTTGATGGAGGCCATGTTTGAGGTATATGTTATTGTCCTAGCGTCATTTTCATATAATGGTTGGAAGATATTTGTTATTCAAATCCTCTCCAAGAAGTCGCTGGACCAAGTTTTTTCCATGTTCGAGCCTTGTTAATAGACTGTTGTTCCTTTATCACAGGGAGAGGACTTCATCTAAGTTCCCTTACGCATGTGCAGAAAATGTCAGCATATATATCTGGCAGCCCCTGTTGATTATTCATCATGCTTGAAAATTTCTGTGTACATCACTTTTTGGCCTTCCTGCTCTCCCATGCTCAGTATTTTATAATGTCCCCCCCCTCTGTCTGAGGGTCCGGGATTTGTGATATTCTGACTTTACATAATTGCTTCGTTGAAGTCGTACCACTCTTGTCACAAGTGAGACCTGATTAAATTTTAGTATCTTCCTGCAATATGAAACAAATACGCAGGTCTTTCGGAGCGATGCTGACTGATTATCTTCCACACATTTATTTGCAGATTCCTGATGCCACATCAGAGAAAAATACTATAGATATAGTTTTAGTTGATGAAGAGGCAGTTGGGTCTGGGGAGAGACCTGGAATTGGAGCAAAGGTTTTTCGAGGAAATGGTGAGCTAGAGCCATGTATTTACCAAACAACATCAAGAGATATGCAGGTAAGCTCTAAATAGGACTATTGCTGGTGAGATTTCCTTTTCCATAGGAAATTCTGTCAATTCTTACATTTGTCTTGCTGCAGTCTGGAAGTTCTAGTAATTCGCTCTGTTTACAGGGAAAAGAAAACGACATTGGGAAGGGAGACATGGAGGGTGAATTGGAAATTTCGTCCAATGCCATTAGTTTGTAGCTGTTCTTTTTGCATAGAAGTAATTCCAACATAGATCGTGCTATGTGCATGAGAAACGGTTTCAGGTGCACAGCAGGCCAAGTCTTCTCTGGAGTCGAGTCTTCTAGGGCAAGCTCGTAAGCTATAAGTGGTCAATTCATCGGAGGGGTTAGCCTGATGGCTTTGAAAGTTGTCTATTCAGAGAGAACTTGATCTGAAGCCTCCTATCTAAAGATGCAGACTAAGAAGGGCTTCCTGATCGGAAAAGCAATTGGCATTCGCGGGGGAAATGTTGGTTGCTACCTGAACATCGACATGAAGACTTGTTCCGCGCATCTAATTAGGGGTTTGTCCTGTAAAGTGCAGTGTGTGGATTCAAAATGCCGTTTAATGTTGTTACTCAATGAGTGTTAGATTTTGTTGTGATGTACTTTTAAGTTAATTACAATGCTTCTGAAAGAGATTGTAATAATATCTGAAACTTATGTTACCTCGCTTAAGAATTCGACTTTCCTTTCTTACTTCAATACTCGAATAGATGGTTATGATTTTTATTACGTTCGAATACGGAGTAGTTTTATCTTGGTAGGCTACTAAGTTTAAAATTTACCTTCAACCCAATCAATACAGTACATATAGGAAAGAGAATTGAACTTATATCAATTCTCTCTCCTATGTGTACTGCACTCATTGGTTTTGGTTTAGATGTAACTTATAAACTTAGTAGCCTATCAAGATAAAAAATTTCTTCGAATACGTCCCTTCTTGGTATTGGTATCGAGTTATCGAATACTAACCGTTTTACCGATTGTCATTTAATTTTTTAAACATCAACAATATTTTCTCCAGGAAAAAAAAAAGAATTTGATAATTTTTTGGAAAGGTATTTTCTCCTGTTGGGCCAAGAATTGAAACTCTATTTAAAGCTTTTCCCAAATCGCACTCCGATCTTTCTATTAAAAACACAAAGGCCCAAACCTCAATGATAATAATAATAATAATAATAACTCTATATTTTTCTTCTCTTTAATTCACGCCTTTCTCTCTGATAACTTTTCACTTTCACTATCACTCCGATTTACACATTTTTGCTCATAGGGTTTTAAGAACAAATATCCCAAAAATTCCTGAACCAATCGCTGCTTTTATATACTTCCGTGTCTCAATTGATTATCGTTCTCTCTGAGGTAAGAATTTTTTTTTCCGTTTCGCTTTTTTGTTCTCTCCTCTGCATTGATATATGTGCAATTTTTACTCTGTGTTTTTGTAGATTGCTGGCTAGCTTTTATATTGGAAATTTTGCTTTTTTTTTTTGTTCTAATTGATTGTTTATTTACTGTTTCTATGTTTTTTCGGAGTATTGTCGTCCTTTTGGTTTAGTGCTTATGTCCGTACAGTTTTTTGGTGCATTAAATACAGCTTGTGATTGTTTATAGTCTTATGTTTTTTTTATTGAATGTTTGTGTTTTGCGAGTATATTTATACTGAAAATTTGAGGTACATATACATAGAAGATGTGTTTGTGGATGTATGTATTTGTATAAGGACAGGGATATAATAATCTACCTCCATTCTATGTGTTTTTGTGTATATCTCTGAATTTGGGAAAAAATATTATGATTATAAAAAATGCAGTATTTCTTATTAGTGGTGTCTAGCTGTTATTGTAATTTCAGCCGGCAGTATTGTCAATTGCGGATGGCGGATTATGGCGGCAAGCCAAAAAAATGCCATAAACGTTATAGCAGACGCTATAACGACTTATAACGGATACAATAAAATAATGCAAAATATATATAAACAATGCATAATTTAAATAAAAAGCAAAAAATAACAACATGAATCAAACAAATAACTCAAAAGTCATTAACCAACCATTAACTAGGATATCTCGCAAGTCATAACTCATAACATAACAAGAATGCATAACTCAAAACCCTCACAATATGATAACAAAAACGATAATCAAAACAAGACACGAGACTCGGAACATGGCAAAACCTTGTCTTAAGTGGGAAACAGAGGATAAAAAAACAGAGAAGAGAAAAAAACAGATGATAAAAAATAAGATATTAAAAAATCACTCTTTGATAATAAAAAATCAGAGATTAAGAGGAAGAAGATTGACAAAAAAAACAGAGATTAAGAAGAAGAAATGGTGATGAAGAAAAAAAAAAGAGGGAAGAAAGAGGACACTGGAGGAAAAAAAAGACAAAGAAGAGAGAGAGAGACAGAAGAAGGAAGAAGAAGAAAGAAGGAACGTACCTGATACTGCAATTGTAGAGACGACAAGAAAATAAAGACAAATTACGTTGATTGTTTGTTGGGATTAGGTAAATATAAGAGGGGAATAATCATATGGGTAGCCAAAAAGTAACACAGGCCCGTTTAAAAAAAGTCAATATTCCGTTATGCCCGTCATGAAACGCCATAACGTAACCGCCATAATACCCGTGAAACACTGAATAGCGGACACCGCCATATTAGAGCGTTATGCACATTGCGTATAGTGGTGACCGCCGTATCCGCCACGCCATGGCCGCCATTTGACAACACTGTCACCCGGTGTTGTATAAATTGGAAAACTACTCTCTGAAGAGAAAAAAGGTATAAATGTAGATACATAGAAGTAAATCGTCTTTTAATTCATATGAGTAGGTACGCCTGTGATCTACGTGTTATATATTGCTCTAGTTATAGCGGCTTGTTTGGCAATATTTAGAATTGTACGTAATAACTCGTATTGTTGTAATTGACTAATTTCTCTGTGCTCCTGTCCTTCAATTTGTTTTATGTTTGTTTCAACATATTTTTATCTCTATGAACGAAGCATTGTCTTTCTCGTTTTGTGTTGATCATCAAATGGGACGTAATTCTCTTAACATCTGTAATTACATTCAATGATTCTCCTCATTATGTTTCTTTTTTTTTCTTTTTTTTTCCAGTGTGTTGATACAAACTTTGCTTCAAGTTATCCATCTACTTTTGAACTCTCTGTTGGAAAGAGTGTCTTGATAATTCCTCAGATATGGCGAATGTAACCATAACGAGTATTCTTGAAAAGGTAAGTGCTTTGTTTTGTTGAGATAAGTTAAAGTTTTCCCCAGGGCTTCTTTGTTTTATGTTTGTGGCAGGATTATTGTTTTACATATTCTTTTTGGTTTTAGATGACGGGGAAGGATAAGGATTACAGATACATGGCAACTTCTGATTTGCTGAATGAATTAAACAAGGAAGGATTTAAGCTTGACGTTGAGCTGGAAGCCAAATTGTCGAATATTGTCCTGCAGCAACTTGATGATGCAGCGGGTGATGTTTCTGGTTTAGCAGTAAAATGGTGAGTATGGGACGAATAATTCCTAGAACTTGCAGCTTTCTAATCTAGTTGTTAAAAGTCCCGTTCCATAACAGTTGAGCCGAGTTCTGTTCTGATTAACAGCGAATAAAAATCTCTGCTTTGGGTTCTCCCTATTCCCTTTTTGTTGTTTCGGTAGAAGGTTTAGAAAATATGGAAGTCAATAATCACATATGACCTGCAA
Organism: Vinca minor; assembly: GCA_026122235.1. Lineage (NCBI taxonomy): Eukaryota > Viridiplantae > Streptophyta > Magnoliopsida > Gentianales > Apocynaceae > Vinca > Vinca minor. Next base: position 3,703,727 of record JAOCZM010000201.1, on the reverse strand, counting down.
TAAATGAAAATCTCCTTCGAACTTTTCTAGAGTTAGACTAGTTGTGATGAGTGAGCTTAGTACCGTTCGAGCAGACATACTTGGAACTGCCTATGGCTTGGACTCCAATGAAACTCGTGGCTACTAGAAGCCAATGGACAGGGAAATATGTGTTTGGTTGCACCAATTGTTATTATCCTTTATGCATCCTTTTACAACTTCAATTTAGTTGTTGGAGATCCTGTATACATTTTTCTTACAGATTCTCAAGAAAGATTAATTCGTTTGCCATTCTCAAATATAAAAGAAAGATTAGTTATTTTCCTTCGAATATTTTTGTGTGAATGTATTTTCATTTCTTTTAATAAATCAGATGCTCCAAAACCATAATACTTTTACAGTTATTTCTTTTTAGTTTCTTTTCATGTATTCATTGAATGTGAAATTTCAGTTTGGCTCCTTTGGTGAAGAAAATCCATGAGCAGCAAGTATTGGAGATGACCAAGAAACTTTGTGATAAGCTGCTTAATGTGAAAGATCAGCATCGGGATATTGCTAGCATAGCCATGAAGACTATTGTTGCAGAAGTTCCTTCAGTCTCTGTTGCACAGTCTATTCTTGTATCAATTACACCAAAGTTGATTAGTGGAATCAACAACACTGTAAGTTGTATTATCTTTGCAATAAGCATGTATGCTTGATGACAATAGAATATGATTTGTTCATGATTTTGATGAGTCTGCTTTTCTCTATGGTGTATAATTGAAAGGCTTATTTCTAAATTGAAATTGTGTGAATCTTTGCTGCAAGATGCGTGTGATGCTGGTTATATGAATGATTAAGGCACATGGATTTCTTGGACAGAGAATTTGATTTCTTAGTATATAGAAATAGTGGATTTGCTTCCTTAGGAATTCCTTTCTTTTGTGCAAGTTAGACTGCTAATGTACTTGATTCAGATTGTAGTGGTATACATTAAGAGATGAACATTAGGAATTGAGTGTTGCTCTACCGCCTAGGCATTAAGATCCAGAATCACTGATTTTTATTTTCAAGAATTGCAGCAATTATTCCCAGACTTTTGTCTGAATGTTTTGGCAGAAAGTTGATTTATGTATCACAGAAATTGACGAATTGTGAATGCTATGCACTTAACTCGTTTAAGGTCTGGATGTTAAGCAATAAAGCTTTCTTCTAATTTTGAAGAGTTGCACCAGTTGTTCCCAACAATTTTGTTCAAGTTTCATCCCAAGTCTAGTAACCTGCTGTAATATTGGCAGCATGGTGATTTTGGTACTTTTGGAAATTTATCTTTCAAGTAGTATCACTTTTCTCTGTGAAGAGAGCAATTTTAACACATTTATTTTCTGCCTTTTGTGGTTTCGATTTTGAAACACTATTACTTTTTCTAGGGATTGAGCACTGAGATAAAATGTGAATGCCTGGACATACTATGTGATGTTCTTCACAAGTATGGGAATTTGATGGCCTCGGATCATGAGGCGTTGTTAGGTGCGCTGTTACCTCTACTAACTGCAAATCAAGCCAGTGTTAGGAAGAAGGCTGTATCATGTATTGGTAAGAAAAATAAACTTTCACAATATATTGTTAAATAATATTTTTTCTGACATGTTGTATGACGTAACTTAATTGCTACCTGTATCCTCTTAGCATCTTTGGCCCCAAGCTTGTCAGATGATTTGCTGGCAAAGGCTACTGGTGAAGTTGTTCGACTTTTGAAAAACAAGGGCGCAAAGTCTGAAATGATGAGAACAAATATTCAGATGATTGGGGCCTTAAGGTTTGTTCTGAATTCTAGTTGGTACCTGGTTTAACCTGATTGTGTTTCTTGCATCCAACACTCATGAATGCATTTTATAGGTTCATTCATCCATTTGTTGTTGTTAACTGTATAATAATATATCACACTAGTCCTCAAAACTTAGATACCTTTCTATTGACTTTTGTAGATAAGTGTTTAAATCACACTTTTATATTGGAAGTATCTTATTCATAATCGGACTTCATTCGAACTGCTTTTTGTCTTCAACACCCTCTCATTGACACTTAATTTGGATGATGTAGTTTTTGATATTTCAGTGCAGAAGTTTATTTCTTCGCTCCGTTATGTTCGAGGCCTTTGAGATGATGCTTGTTGGTTGTTCACTTATCAATATACATATTTTTTCCTGTCTCGTGTTGTTCCAATCTGTTTCTGAGCCATTATTTCCTGTTTGTAATTGACTAAATCTTGAACTTCGATTTTCAGTCGATCTGTTGGCTATCGTTTTGGTCCCCACCTGGGAGATACAGTTCCAGTGTTGATCAATTATTGTAGAACTGCATCAGAAAATGATGAGGAGCTTCGTGAGTATAGCTTGCAGGTAACACATATTTATGGATTAGTTTTGTGCTGATTTGTAATTGTAAGTGTGTCTTAATCAATTACTGATGACGTGCCACTGAATCAACCGTCCTTGTAGGCATTGGAAAGTTTTCTGCTAAGGTGCCCAAGGGATATTTCTTCTTATTGTGATGATATTCTCCACCTTACTTTGGAATATCTTAGTTATGATCCGAATTTTACTGATAACATGGAGGAAGATACTGACGATGAAAGTCTTGAGGAGGAGGACGATGAGTATGTTATTACTTTGCATTTGGATGGCTCATTCTATGGTCATTTATTTTTAGTAAAACTTTTAAGTTTTCTTTCATTCTTCACTGAATGCAGTGAGAGCGCAAACGAATACACAGATGATGAAGATGTAAGTTGGAAGGTTCGAAGGGCTGCTGCCAAATGCTTGGCAGGATTAATTGTTTCCCGCCCCGAGCTGCTTGCAAAGCTTTATGATGAGGTATAGTTTATATGATACTTTTTTTCCAGAATTGTTATATTTTTGGTTTGTTCAACTTTGTTCCATACAATACTTGGATCAATTTTAGGTAGCATGGTTGTTGCTCTCCTGGAATTCAGAAATCAAACTTTTTAAGTAAATACTGGTCTATACAGTCCCTTAAGCTGTAGATAGATTTAGTGTGCTTTTCCCTGAAAGTGAAAGCGTGACCAAAATTTGAAACTGATCATCATTTTCAATCAAAATAAGTTCTATTAGTTTTTTCTGTTAAGCCAACTGAATTTACTTGCTCTGCAGGCTTGTCCAAAGTTAATTGATAGATTCAAGGAAAGGGAAGAAAATGTCAAGGTAAGACTGGTATATTCTTTCTATTTTATATCTATGTGCTTGTAGTACATATTATCTAATTAATACTTCTGCAGATGGACGTCTTCAATACTTTCATTGAGTTGCTGCGACAAACTGGCAATATAACAAAAGGACAGATGGAAATTGATGAATCGAGGTAAGAATATTTCAATCAATTTAGACATCATGCTAATGTCTTTACAGGATTTTCTGAGTTTGAAATATAACACTAGTTCTGTTCTTTTGTTTTCTTTCTTGTTCCAGTAGTCAAGGAAAATTACTTGAATACTTGTGCCAAAAGTTGATGATGTGTGTGTTTTTGCTGCCATTTGTTGTTCATATGGATAAGGAGCTTTTTTTCCCATCATTGCTTGATAAATCTGGGCTCTTATAGTGATACAGAAACCACTGGTGGGCCAAATATACTATTGATTGAAAATTTCTTGAGACCTAAGAATGATATGAATCACACATTGATTATCCACTGGGAAAGAAGGAAAAAGAAAAATGAAAATTACAAAAGCAAAATGAAAATAAAGTTAGGAAACTTGTTTGATTAGATAAAGGTAAAAATCTGGGTGCATACTGAATCTTATGAAATGCCAACGGCTGCATTATTACTAGCAGAACAATATCTTTGTGACTAGCATGCTTATGTATGTATGTGTGCGTGCGCGTGCTTACTTCACACGCACGCGCAGATGTAAGCCATATTTTCTTTCAGTTGCACAGAAGTAAGCCAAGAAAAATTTCTCTTACCTTGTAAATGTGTACCAATACTTTTAGTACCTTGTTCTCTGCTTTACTTTGACATTTTCCCTGACAAAATTTGAATTCGGACGATATATTTTTTAGCCCTAGATGGTTATTGAAGCAAGAAGTACCAAAAATTGTGCGATCCATAAACAAGCAGCTACGTGAGAAATCCATCAAGACAAAGGTCAATTATCTAGAATGATGCTCAATGTATGCTTCCGTTTGTGAGAGTGATACCCAGAATTTTTTACCTGTCTCTGTTTTTTCTTTGCAGGTTGGTGCTTTTTCAGTCTTGAAAGAACTGGTGGTTGTTCTCCCAGATTGCCTTGCAGACCACATTGGATTTCTAATTCCTGGCATTGAGAAAGCATTATATGTTAGTTTTTTTTTTCTTTCACATGTAAACTCTGGACTTAGATGGGCAATGTTGTGGATTTTTCTTTATTCATCTTCTTACAACTTTCTCAGGATAAATCTTCTACCTCAAATTTGAAGATTGAGGCTCTCATATTTACAAGATTGGTTTTGGCTTCCCATGCTCCTCCTGTTTTCCACCCTCATATCAAGGTATTTTCTGAATCAATGGGGTGAATTTGATTTTGAAGGAATTATGTTAAACACATTGAAACTCATGGCTACATCACATGTGCATCTACGTGGTGGTGATGAATTTACAGCTGAATCCATTAGATTAGATTTTACAGTAATTGTGTATGGATAATGGATATCATGGATTGATTAAACATATGTCATAGCATTAGTTTGAGGTTACAAATTTTTTTTTCTTAATGGGAAAATTTTCCGAATTCTGCATTGAGAAATAAAATTGCTGGACAGAATTTTTATTTGGACACATTATTGCTGCAATTGCCATTACTAGTTATTTTTTATCAAGCGTGAATTGAGCATCCTGAAGGACTTGCCTTAGGAGATCTTTTTCGATCATGGAGATATCTTCAGTATAAGATTTACATTTCATTCTTGTGGGAATTATGCTATTTTCAGGCCATATCAGCACCTATTATATCTGCTGTTGGTGAGCGGTATTACAAAGTTACAGCCGAAGCATTAAGAGTATGTGGAGAACTTGTTCGCATTGTTCGTCCAGATATCAAGGTGAGGTGCCTTTTACTTGCTTCTGAAAGCAGTTGATTTTGGTCCTTTCTGATGTTAAGTTGGCATCTTGTGTAGGACTCCAATTTTGACTTCAGGCCCTATGTGCACCCAATTTATAATGCTATAATGGCACGTTTGACAAATCAAGATCAGGATCAGGTTACTAGCTTTCTGTTTCTTGTTCATTTGATGTATTAATCTTTCATACTGATTTACACAGTTCTCTTCTCTCAGGAGGTTAAGGAGTGTGCCATTACTTGCATGGGCCTTGTTGTTTCCACGTTTGGTGATCACCTTAAAGCAGAATTACCTTCATGCCTTCCTGTGCTCGTAGACCGGATGGGAAATGAGATAACTCGGCTTACAGCTGTCAAGGTTGGTTAAATTCTATATTGGGTGTGGTCGCCTCACGGTATCAGTATCCCTGCTGTTTTTTATCTTTAATTGTGCTATTTTTGCTTAGTTTTTTCTGCAGGTGTTGCCACTAGTTTTGGTATACAGTATAACCTTTGAGCTTTGTTATAGTTCTCTGTCCGGTACTCAGAAAAATTCAGTGTATTCGGATTGGTTCTTTAACGAACCAGTGCAAAATTTTCATCTCTGATCCTTTTCATTGTCAAACAACCTTTAGCGAGAATCAATACAATTTTTTCAAATGGAAATTTAGTCCAAGTACACCCTTCAGACATGTATGATTATTTTATATATGAATGGTCTTGGTGTGCGTTACAGATCTCTGCAAGTTTTAACCTATGAATTTTTCTAGGCTTTTGCTGTTATTGCTGCTTCTCCACTGCACCTGGATCTGTCATGTGTTTTGGAGCATGTAACCACTGAGTTGACTGCATTTTTGAGGAAGGTTAGAAATATTCCAGTACATAAAATGTTGAATTATCGTAGGCCTGGATTTTACTGGTTTCACTTTTTGGGTGATAGGCAAATCGAGCATTAAGACAGGCAACTCTTGGGACATTGAACACTCTGATTGTCGCCTATGGTGATAAAATTGGTGCAGCTGCTTATGAAATAATTATCGGAGAACTCTCGACTCTTATAAGGTTTTGCTTCCTGTTCTATTATCTAGACACTTATTTCTTAATCCATATGTGATTTTCTACTTTCCATAGCAGAGAACTAAGCCAATTATGTTGCACTTTTTCCCCAGTGAATCGGACTTGCATATGGCAGCTCTTGCACTGGAACTTTGTTGCACTTTAATGTCTGACAGAAGGTCTAGCCCTAATGTGGGTATGGCCGTCAGAAATAGAGTTCTTCCTCAAGCATTAACTTTAATTAGAAGCTCACTGCTTCAAGGCCAGGCACTTCTGGTATGGTTTTCACTCTGTATCCATTAGATTGTTGATCTTAGTTTTTTTTTTATTCACTCTCGTTTCTTGATACTGCAGGCTTTACAAAGCTTTTTTGCTGCCTTGGTTTACTCAGCAAACACAAGTTTCGATGTACTGCTAGAGTCTCTTCTTTCAACTGCTAAACCATCTGCTCAGTCTGGTGGTGTTGCTAAGCAGGCTTTATTTTCAATTGCACAATGTCTTGCAGTTCTTTGCCTTGCTGCAGGTGACCAAAAATGTTTATCGACAGTTACTATGCTCACAGAAATCTTGAAAGGTGACAGCAGTACCAATTCGGTAGGTCTAATATTCTATGAATGCCCATTCACTTTTTATATGAGATTGTTATGCTCCTATAGAGGTGCTATCAGTTAAAATTCCGAGTTGCGAAAGATGTATTTGTTATGAGAAGGAGTTTAGTCATCTTCTTTGGGTACACAAGTCACACATCTTCTTTAGTTTATATTTCTTGACTTCCAAATAAGTGGCTTTGTGCTTTTACGTATCTATGTTGCTTCACATACATTTAATTTTGTATTAACCTTTTTCACAATTTTGTTAGGCCAAACAGCATCTTGCTTTGCTGTGTTTGGGAGAGATTGGGAGGAGGAAAGATTTAAGCATGCATGCGCAAATAGAGAATATTATTATTGAGTCGTTCCAATCTCCTTTTGAAGAGATAAAATCAGCTGCCTCATATGCACTTGGGAATATTGCTGTTGGTAATCTTCCAAAATATTTGCCATTTATATTGGACAAAATTGATAATCAGCAGAAGAAACAGTATCTACTACTACATTCTCTGAAGGAGGTATAGTCAATGACATTGAAAAACAAAATGTCCCTCCCCCTCCCCCCCCCCTCCCTTTTTTTTTCTCGTTATTGGTAAGCTCTTGACTAATTAAACATCAACAAATGCATTCATGCCGTACAGGTCATTGTCAGACAGTCAGTTGACAAGTCAGAATTTCAGGAATCAAGTGTTGAGAAGATACTCAATCTGCTCTTTAACCATTGTGAAAGTGAGGAAGAGGGGGTTCGCAATGTTGTTGCAGAGTGTTTTGGTAAAATTGCTCTCATTAGACCTGGAAAACTTGTTCCAGCACTAAAGGTATCATCTTATAGTATTGAACTTGTTCCGCTGGTGACCTCTCTTTTAAGTTATACTTACTGGGGATCCAACAAATAAATCGTTCTATTCTTTCTGTAGGAGCGGACTACTTATCCAGCTGCATTTACCCGTGCAACAGTTGTCATTGCAGTAAAATATGCTATTGTCGAGCGTCCAGAAAAGATTGATGAAATTCTACAAGTTGAGATTTCATCATTCTTGATGCTTATAAAAGATCAGGACCGGGTAAGTTTTTAGTACGAAGCACAAAATTTTCCCAATAAGAAAATCAGGAGTTGGGATGTTTTTCTTTTGGATTTTTCCTTTTAATTCCATGTTCCAATAGTTTGTTTTCTTGCCTTCAAAGCTTAACCAAGTAAAAGAAATGAACACTCACTTAGCTGGCAAGTTTACATTGAAGCTATCATAAATTCTTCTCCTAGGTAGGTGTTGAGCTTTTCTTTTTAACTATGTTCTGCCTATGCTTTTGCAGCATGTTAGGCGTGCAGCTGTCTTGGCCTTGAGTACTGCAGCTCATAATAAGCCGAACCTGATAAAGGGCCTCCTTCCTGAATTGTTGCCGCTGCTATATGACCAGACAATGATTAAGGTACTGTACATGTCACTTATGGCATTTTCTTGTATGAATATGATCCTGTCGGAGTTCACTAATGGCAGTTTCTATATCTGATTTATCTTCTTTTCCCTCTTTGACAGCAAGAACTGATTAGAACGGTAGATCTAGGACCTTTTAAGCACACAGTAGATGATGGACTTGAGTTGAGGAAAGCAGCTTTCGAATGTGTTGACACTTTGTTGGACAGTTGTCTTGATCAAGTCAATCCATCATCTTTCATTGTACCATATCTTAAGTCCGGTTTAGATGGTAAGTATTAACTGCAACATTGTTAATGATCATTTTTTATACTCCTGAATCTCCGTAGTAATGTAACTACCTTCATTTTGACACTGAACGTGATCATATATCCTCACTACCATTTATATTTGATTACTAGATGCTGATCATTGTTTTCAAGGACTTGTCACTATTTTTTATCTGTAAATTATAAAGTATCTAGCTGATTCTGACTGTGTTCTTGCTCTGCCAGATCATTATGATGTTAAAATGCCTTGTCATCTTATCCTATCAAAACTTGCTGATAAGTGCCCCTCTGCTGTATTAGCAGGTATTTGTTCCTTTCAATTATCCTGAAATTTGGATCACCCTGTACTTGTATCTAATCATTTTGTTTTCTTGGCTTCCAGTGCTGGATTCTTTGGTGGATCCTCTCCAAAAAACTATTAACTTTAGGCCAAAGCAGGATGCGGTGAAGCAAGAAGTTGACCGTAATGAAGACATGATTAGAAGTTCCCTTCGAGCAATTGCATCCTTGAATCGTATAAAGTATGTCTACTGATGTTTCCATAACTCGTGCATTCTCCCTTCTTATTCCAACCCTTACATTTTGTTTGTGACCTAGGAAAAGTCAAAAAGTTTAACATGTTTCTCTTGTGGTTCTTTGAACTGTAGTGGAGGAGACTGCAGCCACAGGTTTAAGAATCTAATGAATGAGATTGGGAAATCTCAAGCATTGTGGGAGAAATACTGTTCTATCCGAAATGAGTGATCAGTCGGTTAGAACCCAATTAAGAAGGATATTTCATCATTTCGCCAATCAAAGCAATCATGGAAGAGAGAATGTTTCTTGCACGCCTCCGGTTGAACTGTTCTTGGGGTTGGTTTTTTTTTGGCAAAAATTAAATCCCTCTTCTTGTCCTCCTTTTCTTTGCGTATGGGACTAATGATATGCGCTCTTGCTTGTATAGGGGTAGTCCTAGATTATTATTCTCGCTACTGCTTTACATTGGCTGATTTTCTTACTTGAAACATTCATCCATTAGGTTCTTTTGCTCTCTTTTGACCTTACTGTTGTATAATTAGCTGAGATGCACATATGATATTATATTTTCAGCAGAAACCGGAGACCCTTGCATAGAGAATTTGGCTGTTGTGCATTTTTGGCTGGCTTATTAGTTACTGATTCCTGCGTTTTGTTCCATGTTCTTTTGCCAATCTCTTTTCCCCATAGATTTCCAGTAAGCATCTGTTGAATTGAGGAAGTGAGGAGTGGAATTGAGAGAATTTATTATTATGTATGGTGCTTAGTTAAGTTCATATGGAGTCAACTGGAATTTTCATTGTTTCAGACGTAAATGATAAGAATATAGACATAGCAAATTATAGTTTATGCGAAATGTAGACTCGCGGAATGGCAGCAGATCCACCAAAAGCGAGTTAAAATATGTTGAGCACCGTTAATTATGAAAGAAACTGCGAAATCATACATAATAATTATTAGTCACCAACTGACGTTTTAAATTATCGAACTCTAGAACACATATCTGCTTCAAATAAGATAGCTGATGCACAGACGTATATGCATATTCTTTAACACCAACTTTGCTAATTACTTGGGGGATTTAGCTTAAATAGTTAAATTGTTCTATTTTGCAAATATTAAATAGTAAACACTATTACTTAAGATCATACATATTAGTAGTATATAAATTATGTTTTTTTTTTAAAAAAAAATTAACTAAGATCGTACATATTAGAAAAAACTAATTAATAGTATAAGTCATTTAAATCTTACTTAAGTAATATTATAATATTAATGACGACGACTGTTTATAGATTATTACTACTACGAAACAGTTGTAAATAAATTATTACATTTGTTTAAGTAACTATACATTACTTAGTATATTAAGTATCGTTGTTATAGTAATTATATTCGTTTTCCTTTTAAGCGGTGTTTTATAAGACTATGTGTTCTAGTATTTTGTCTTCTAACAAACACTAATTCTAATTTTATATCAATAAGTAATCTAATAATTATTATAGTATTTAGATTCGTTCTTCCTTAAACATGTGTTATATGTTAACAAGTAATCGAATCTACATAATGTTTAAGTAACTATAGAATAGTTAGTATATTGAGAATCATTGTCATAGTAATTCGTTTTCCTTTTATATGGTGTTTAGAAAGACTGTGTTACTTCGTGTTCTAACAAACACTAATCTACATAATGTTATAGTATTGATAATCATTGTTATAGTGTTGTAATTTGTTCTTTATTTCCCAAACGTTATATATTAACAAGTAATCTAATCATAATATGTGTTTAAGTAACTCTACAATACTTAGTATATTGAGGATCATTGTTTCTATTGCACATATTCGTTTTCCATTTTAACCGGTGTTTTATAAGTCATTGTGTTATAACAAACACAAATTCTAATTCTATACTAATAAGTAATCTAATCATTGTTATAGTATTTAATGTTAATAATTTCATACCACATAATGTTTTAGACTAAGTATTATAATACTTGGTGTTCTAACAAACACTATTTTTAATTTGGCTACAAAATAATAATAAAAAATGGGGTAAATTTGTAAATTTAAAAAATATACCTCAGAAGAAATGGTTCAATTTATAAATTATAAAATTTGATATTGGTGTCAATTTGTTTTAAAAAATAAATTTGGGATCAAACTTATATTTTATAGGGACTTTAGGGTAATCAATTCACAACCCTATTGGGACTTAGGGTAAACAGTTAACAAAAGATATTTTTACGTGCAATTGGTTAATAAATATGTATCGAAATTGTGATAGTGGCATTTGGCGTAAGAAGTCGTGAAATGAAGGAAACGAAAAGGATGAAAAATGCCAATCCGGCTATAGTGCGGAACCTCAAATGTTCCGCACCGTGCGAAATATTTGGTGACCGCTGGATCAAAAAACTAACGGTAGAGATCATTTGGGTCTCAATACTTATCATGAAAAAGTATAAAGCCAAATAATCTCAGCTTTAATTCTTACTCTGACAGCCACCAAATATTTCGCACGGTACGAAACATTTGGTGTTCCGCGTTGTAGCCGAATTGTAAAAAGCATCTTCAAGTCATTAGTGCATGTACTTTTTCAGTTCATTGATGATGCTTTGGGAAGGTAAATGAGTTTTCAATTTTTTTTAACACATTAATTAGATGATGTAAATAGACAGAAGGGTAAAAAGGTCCGAAAATTAATTTGAGTCGAATTTTTAATCAATCGATTTGAGGAGTCTAGCATTACCCTTCTTTTATTCCCTTCTATTTCTTCTATCCAAATGGTGGCAAAGGTTAGTTATCTCACACTCAAACTTGCTCTCTTTTGCAAGGGATTCTATTTCCTGCTTTCTTTCATTCTAGTGAATTGCAAAATTTATGTATATAATAATAATATAGCAAGAAATTAAAATCTATCTTCATTATGCCTTTGACTATATAAAAAAAACTCCAATAAAACTACTTAATAATTTATTTATTTTTTTTAAAGTCCGATTGGGCGGTTGCCCCATATAGGGGAGAGAGAACTGTCTCAGACGAGGAGAAGATAGCCCTAGAAAGGGAGATTAAAGCTTGCCGCACGCAGGCGGAGAGTATCGAACCCATGACGCGCCTGCCCCACTGGGGTAGGACACCTTTGATAACTACTTGTTAATTTATTCTAAACACATTTGAAAATAAAAGTTGAGGGAGTAAAGGAAAAGAAATTAACAATCATGGGGTAGGGAAGTCGGAGAATTTAAATATAGGGGCCACTTCAATAAAATAAAAAAGAATTCAAGGATCTTCAGTTATTAGAAGTAAAAAAACCAAAATAATAAATTACAAAAGCCCTCACCAAATAGGGTTTCTGGTCGATCCTTTTCCTCAAAATTCAATCAAATTTCTTGATAATCTGTAGCATTTCTGATAATTAAACCAGACCTCAATTCTCCATTTTTTTGCTGATTTTATAAACTAAGGAAATTAGGAGAAAAAATGCAAAGCGGAACCGAAGAGGTTAGCGTTGAAGAGCTCGCTTCGAATCTCTCGACTTACAGAGAACAGCTCGATCAGGTATACCCAAAGCCCTAGTCTTGAATTTTTTTCATCTTTTCAAGTTGATTCTTTCTCTTTTTGTTTTTTTTTTGCTGGAATTTTGGTGAGTTTGTTCTTAATTTTCTAATTGCAATTAGGGTTTCGTCAATTTCAGAACTTTGTGTTGCAATTTGTTAATTAAGCTTCTCAGAAGTTTTATTTTAAATTTTTAGCATTTTTTTCTTTTCGTTTAAGAGTGTGTCAGAGCGGTTGGAAGAAATTGTTTAACTAAAACTTAGTAACTTTATTAATTTTGTAAGTTTTTAGTGAAACTATATTTCAATTATGAGAAAATACGCGGAGATTATGGAAGACTACACTGTGGTGTTAAGATGGAACCTCTGTTGAAACATGCTTTATGTCTGAATTATCTCTTGCTGTACTTTGTATTAGTTGATTTTTTTTAATTGGGTTATTTCTCATGTTGTTGTGCCTCTAGGCTTAAGGCTTGGCTGTGTATAAAGTATAAACTACCTCCATTCACATGCTATTTTGGTTGATTTTTTTAATTGGTTGATTTTTTTATTTGATGAATGGCCAAAACCCATATACTTAAAACCCCATATATTTTGAAAGGGAGGAAAGATTTACATTGTAGAAGAACATTATATCATGCACATGCTATTTTGGCAGGTTCGCAGCCTTCTGGAGGATGAGCCTGGAAATTCGGAATATTTGGACATGGAGAAGGAGCTGGTTGAGGTACTCTCTCTATGTATGGCTTTGATTCTTTTGCTTGTTTGTTTGCTTTGGTGATTAAACTATTACAACTTTAGTCCAGAGTTTTGCATTCAGAAGCAAAGGGGTAAATGCGTTCACTCTTTTTTTCCCCTTATTTGAGTAATCTGATTTTTCCATGGTTATGTTAGAGTAAACATGAGTATGGGAATATCTTTGTGCATCTGTGGTTTAATTACAAATCTGAATCTCTTCCTTTATCTCGTGTCTGCACGCCTATATATTTGAATAATTGTATCACGCCAACAAGCAGTGTAAGGTATATTCCTGTGACTATAAAGGTATATCTTTTCCCCCAGGGTTCTGAAGGTGTGATTTTACAAAAAATTGAGTGGCGAATTTACAAAATTTTGGAGTAAGAAACTTTATAAAGGTGTCCATCATTTGTGTCTTGATTACATTGCAGGTTTGCTATGAGTCGTGGTGGCCAGCCTGCTTCTGACCTGATTTCAGATGTCTCTCTGTGATTCTAAGTTCAGATTTTGAAAATAATTCAGAGATCATATTATTGAATTAATGGGTTCACTTAGTTTGTACTCTGTTGATTTCTGTGAATGCAGGTCATAGATTTGACAGAAGAGCTTCTGGCAACTGCTCAACAAAATGATAATGCTGGACTAGGTGCCGGCACAAGTTCTGGTGCATCCCCTAGTTTTCACCATTCTAAGATTTCCTCCAACGTGGTAGTTCTCTAGATGTTTGAAGTAGCTAGTAATTGCATGGCTGTCTTAGCTTATGTTTATTAATGTTATATTTGCATGTATTGTGTTGTTTCTCAGGAAACAAGGTCTATGTCTGATCACTCTAACAAGTTTCCAATTGGAACTAAAGTTCAAGCTGTTTGGAGTGAAGACGGTGAATGGTATGTATATCATTTTAATTGTTTGACAGTTATGAATGTTTTCCCTTCATTTTCTATACCTTTTCTTTGTCTGCTATTGATTATCTAAATGTTCAGGTATGAAGCAACAATTGAGGCACATACTCCAAATGGCTATTATGTCAAATATGATGGATGGGGTAACAAGGAAGAGGTAGGGTCTCTGTTCTAATTCTTTCAACTTGGTATAATTGTTTGACTCTCCTGGTCCTGTGTAGAGAATGGGTTATAATTAGTGGTCACGTATACTGTTGGAATGTTTGCTGCTGACCTTTCTTTATCTATCAACCTTTAAATTTCTATTGTTTGCATGGTTTAGTTTCTGGTTCATCACCTTATAAAGGACCTAAGAGATTGAAATCAAATGGATGATGATATGTTGTTCTTTCGGAATATATGCAATTTATATTGTTCATGACATTGTATTGCCTTCTTTTTTCCTTTCAGTTTTCCCTGTATTATGTCTGTGTTTCTCTAGAATTGTATCCCTGACTTGAATTTTTTTTATTTGATTTATTAAATTTGAGCAATTATATATCATTTAAGGTCGTTATCTGCAGGTGGATCCTGATAATGTTAGAGAAATTGAAGAAGGAAGTGTAAATCCCTTACTGGAAGCAGAAAAGATAGCTCAGGCCACAAAAGAAGCTCTCAAAAGAAAGATTGCACAAGCTGCTGCTACTGACTTTCAGTCCAAGACTTTACCAGCAAAGCTTCGTATAGAACCTGATGATCCTGAAGATGTGGTACGAATGATGTTGCATTTTCTATTTAAATTACATCATGAGAAATTACTAAATAAAATTGAAAGTATTTGATTATGATTTCTTCAGAATATCAGGATTTTCCTTCCCCAGGATTTTCCTTCCCTCACAATTCGTTCTTGTATCAGCTTCTAGTTGACTTGGCATTCATTTTTCTCTTCAGCAAATTTTCTTTTTATGTTAATGCTCCGTTGGTGTATATTATTGGCCGCTATATCCTTGCTGACCAGATGTTTACATTTTGCAGAAAATTGCTAAGCGTAAAAAGATACATGCTTTTAAGTCTAAGATGAGAATAGAGCAACTTGAGGTCACACAAAACAAGAGGCAAAATGCTTGGCAGCAATTTCAGACAACTAAAGGGCGGTCTAAGAAGGTATGGTTGTAACATACTTCGTGTACTTAGTTTTCTGATTGTGTTCAAGGTCCATGACAAAGTGTATCCTCTATGTTTAGTCTATTTTGTGAAAAATATTGATAGACAATAAGGAATTTGGTTCATCCTGCAACAAGGCGGCTGATTACTTTTCGACTTCATGTGTTGATTCATTCTGGTTAAACCAAATGGAAAAGAAGTTGAAAGGAAATCAAGATTATAAAAATTGTCCCAGATTTCAGATGAACTTATGAAGAAATCAAGAACATTAAGTTCTCTTCTGCAAGGATGCCAAAATTTATCTGGCAACCCTTTGGCATTATGAACTGCGCCTTCAACATGTCTGCATTGAATCATAACTTGTTCATCTAACGTGGAATATCATCATCCTGTTTGTGTCATATATGTTTGTGTTATATAGGTCCTGATATATCGCTTGCTAAAGCATATATTCCTGTTTTTTCCTTCATATTCAAACTTTGATTATTGATTTCAGGTTGGTTTCTTCTCCGGTCGTAAGCGAGATAGCATATTTAAATCTCCAGAAGATCCCCAGGGTAAGGTCGGTGTAACTGGAAGCGGAAAAGGTCTGACCGAGTTTCAGAGGAGGGAAAAACACCTCCATTTAAAAGGAGCAAATATAGAGACTTCTGATGATTAAGACACTGGTAAATAGTTTATTACCTTTTATCTCAGTAGTAGTATAATTCACTTGTCTGAAATGGATATTTCACTTGTAAAATTGCAGTTTTCTGCTCTTAGTGCTTGTACACAACGGGGGAGCCAGAACGAACCTGGAGCTCGCAATTTTAGAGAACAGTGTTTTACTTATAGTTTTATTTTCAACTATAATTTTTGCCAACTTTTGCTCTTGATATTGTCTTTATCATTGATTATACCAAGCACAACTAGATCATCATAATACATTTGTCTTAAAAAGTGAGCTGGTTGGTCTACTAATACTTTATGAGCTTTGTAATGTCCTATTTGATTAATTGTAACACCCCCAAGTTTTTTTATGGGACCCTCCTCTATACTGACTTCGAAATTGGAGGACAAAAAATGGGCAGGTAAGGGTGATTGGATCCAAATTGTCACGGTCTGACTATTATCCTTAGTAGGGTCTTTTATAAGGATATACTTATGCAAGGAGACTTGTTGGATCGTTTTCTCGGCAGTAAATTAAAAATGGGCTTACAAAAAATATTCATAAGTATCTCAATATTCATAAAAAATGATGTACGTGACCCAAAAAAACCATTGGTTCTTCTTCGAGTGCAATGGTAGAGCGAGGCCTAAGTTGAGGATTTTTCGTGTTTGGAGGGTGAGACGACTGGGGGCGAGATGGGGGTTGTGTGCAGGAGCCCAGCTATGGAGAAAGACTATATGTGGGGGACAAACTGGTGTGGCAATCAGTGCCGTCATTATCAAAAATGAAGCAGGGGCGTTAATTGGAACTTGGATTGATAGAGGGCGAGCAAGAACACCATTTGAAGCGAAAGCAACTGCCGCTATTGTGGTTTTGAGACAACTCCAAATCAAGAAAATTCACAAGGTTATCATAGAAGGAGATTGTTTTAAAATAATTAGAAGTTTAAATGGTCATTCTTCGTCTGATGAATGGAGAGGTATTGAACTCATTAATAGTGGCAAAGAGCTCCTTAGGATGGGTGGAACTTGGAAATTTAACTATGTTAACCGATTGTGTAACACCTCAGCCCATAACCTAGCTGTTTGGGCGAGATCTAATGATGTAATAGGCTATATTGCTCCTACTAATATACCCTCAATCTTGTGTGATAAAAGTGGCACTCTTTGTAACTTTGTTTTGGATGGTATATAAAGTTTATTTAGCAAAAAAAAAAGTGAATGCAGGGCTTTTGAATGTGGCTCCCATTATTAACATAATTTTTGGGGCCAAAAAATCTTGTGTACAGTGAAATTTTTACTTGCAACCATGATTGTGTGTGCATGTGTAAGTGATGAACAATGTATTTCATAATTTTGTATTTCCCAATTAAAACGATATTGTAACAATAAAAGAAAATCAATCGCATTCCTTTTTGTTAAAAATAATAATAATAATAATCTAATCTCATTAGGTTTCCACTTTATGATGAGCAAATACAAAGAAATACCAAACAATTGGGCATATATGCATTTCGTCATCTATTATCGCTCACGCACCAAAAACCTTGGCCAATCAAGAAAAAGAAAGAAAAAATTATCTCAAAAACTTGAAAGGAACCTCAATTATATCTTTCTTGCTTCTGGGTGGCTTCCTACTCATCCAGGATTGTTCATTATTCTACATCAAGTCCAACAAGAACCAAAGAAAACGGCCTTATAAATACTTGCGGGTTAAAAAGAGGAATAGGAAATCCCCTAAGCATTATTAACCCCAACACCAAAATTAATAGTGCCGTCACAAAGATAATACAATGCATTATGAGCTAAGGTCACGAAGCATTATCACCCTAGAATAAGATCAACCACTAACAGAACATACACAAGAAGTTTCTTAATCATAGCAACAATATGTGGCTCACCTTAGACAACACGAGGACCAAGTTCTAAGACAGGGTTCGCTTGTTAAAGGACTCCACTGTCAAGTTAGCAGTAAAAGCAGGTATAGAATTCATCTTTTGGATAAATATATCGACCTGCAGGGCAAAATGAACAAAACCAAACAAGAATCCCCGTCAAACTTCAAAATGAATAGGAAAGATGCATGATATCATTCAAGATTTCCATGAGGTAATTATCAGTGTATTTCTTCCTTCAGAAGCTAATGCTAAACCCATATTGAGATTTTCCTTCATTTCTTTTTATGTATCTTCTAAAAATTGTATTATACACTTCATGAAACATTTTTTTCATCAATCTACTTACTGCTTGGAATACTATAATAACGAGGTTGTTCCCAATAGGTTGGGATAACATTTTTCTTCAGAGATAACTGAACTAGAGAGAAAGCGAGGTACCACCAATTAGTCACAAACTGCCTTAATGTAAAACTAAGATTTCATGAATTGTCCCAAGAAAAGAACTGATAATTTCAAGATAGCTCTCAATATTCCCATAAAATGAAAGATTCGGAAATTAGACTCAGCTGGATACTGCTGATACTTTTTCCACTCCAACTGTCACTCTTATGATTAATTAGAGCTAATTTCAAGAATACAGTGTTCCACTTTCTTAGCATTCATCAGCTATTACATAAGGGATTTCAATCATGAAGTTGAAACGGCATACAAAATTCTTTTAGTCAGTAGATAATCTGAAACTTTCGCCTAAAAGTTTTAGGGCCAGAATTAAACACCTCAGAAAGAAATCAAAATAAATAGAGAAAATATAGTTGTATCTGCAATTCAAAATAAAAGCAGAGTCGATAATGAGATCATTTGAAATACCAAAGCTTACAGAGGTGAGCAAGGCCAATGGAGTTTATGCACTTAACAAGAAATGCTGAAAATAAATAAAAGAAGAAGAAAAGAATTGCATGAAACATTGTGCACACCTGGCGCGATATCTCAGGCTGCTTGGTGTACTGATTCACCTAATAGATCAAGGGGGGAAAAAGAACAGATTATTTCTAAGTGTTCACCATACAAAAAATAAATAGGTTTAGTTCCACCAAATGCTTTATATATATACACACACACACACACACCTACACCTACACCAACACCCCCCCCCCCCGGGGCGGCACTTTGACCGACATTCACTGTCTTACTCCGAAAACAAACTTCCTTGAAAAATAAAAGCATCAATAAAATTTAAATAATAAAAAGAAGATATTAAAGCCCAGATTACCATAATATTTGTATTTCCTGATTCATATTCAAACTCAAGTTTCTCATCATCACTTTGAGCATAGATCGAATGGAGTGTGAAGCGTGTAACTGGGATTCCATCCGGGCGTTGATGATCATCCATTACAATCTGCAAATACAATTCAACATAAGATTATTAACATAGAGACTTTTGTTCCTTCTGTTGAACACGTCATTTCTGTAAAGAATCCTTGAAGTGCATCACAGGGCAAAAGGCTCTCTATTGAAACTGTAAAGGTTCCAATAGTCGTTTAAGATTTATCAAAGGAAGTTCAAGTGGACTGAACAAAGTACCTTGTAACCAAAAAGTTCACAGCAAGCTCTTCTGAAAACAGAGATTCTATCTGCAAAAACAGTCTTGTACCTGTGCATTGTAACCTTAATATTCTAAATGAAGTAACATAACCAAGCATGTTCTTAAATCATTTTATCAACTCTCACCTCTCCTCTCGTTTTTCAAGAGTTGCAATTTGCTCTTTTAACTGCATAACCTTTCCAGAAATATATGAATCTACAAGTCCTGCATCCGCTGAATAGCCCACGAAAAGAAAAGGAAATGAAAAAATAGGACCACGAAAAGCAGCACAAGAAAGCTAAATATGACCTATGAAACCTTAGTTGTAGAAAATTACCAATAAACTTCTAATTCAATATCAAAAAAAGGGGCAAAAGAGAGAATAAAAAGCAATAGAGTAGGTGGATCAAGTGTGAAGTTGCCAAAAGAAGAACACACAACTATGTCATTTTG
Organism: Vinca minor; assembly: GCA_026122235.1. NCBI lineage: Eukaryota > Viridiplantae > Streptophyta > Magnoliopsida > Gentianales > Apocynaceae > Vinca > Vinca minor. The sequence goes on along the minus strand of JAOCZM010000201.1, from coordinate 3,683,892 downwards.
AATAGAGATCTCCAGTCCAGTTAAATGTACGTAAATAATCTTTTTCAAGAGAAAAAACAAAGGTCCTCCAACTTATGTGACCCATTCTGCACCCAACTCTCAGATATGTATCCTTCCCTCTCCCCATGACCAAGACTGGAAAATTAGCAAGGATCTTATCAGAACAAATTCATGGCCTCAGAGCCTAAATACCTGACTGGTTTTTTAACTCTTCAACAGCCTGTAACTTCTCCCTTGTTTTCTGTAGTTCCTTCTGCAAGGCTTCTATTGTTTGTTTTGCTTCATTGTCTACAGCTAGGGTGTTTACCATTCTTAGAACTTTTGTATTTGCAGAAGAGAAATCACCATGCCCCAACTGCAGCAACAGAACAAGTAGTTAGGCAATCAGTTAAGAGCTAATTTATGTAGAGGCTCTTCAGAGGAAAAAACAGCTATTATGAAAAATGGGAGGCTCACGTCACAAACTAACACTCCAGCACAGATTATATGTCAGTAAATCATAATTGGTTTAGCTCCATAAACCAGAGTAATAATCTAGTTATGTACTAATTCAACTGGATTTAACACTTAATCTGCTGAATCCATTAAAACGACCTCTTTTTCCTGGGTTAATACTTTTTTCTTTTTTCTTTTGGATCAAATGAACATGTGAGATGCTATAAACGACTAAACCATGCACAAGACATAATAAACGACTACAGTGACAGAATCCAGAAAATATCCGCTACATCCTACTATTTTACCAACCTTGGCCTCCAAAAGAGCGATCTCGGAACGGAGTCGGTCACTCTCCCTCTCTAGTGATTTTGTTCTTCTGACTTCATTAGTTAGCCTCTCATTGAGCAACTTCACTTCATTCTGCAGTTGAATATTGATTTTCTTTTGCTCATCAAGATTGCTCTCTAGTTCTGTTATACTGTTCTCTTTCTTCGCAAGCGATGCTTCAAGCTCCTACTTGCCGCATATAACAAAAGAAACACAATAAAAATGTGAAGATTCCTGAAAATTGAGCTTATGAAGAAATTTATGGAATGGCATACCTGAACAAGTCCTGAACTCACTGATCCACTCCCTGTCTCAGCATTCTTTTCCTTTCTCAATTCATTAACAACATTTTTCAGATGGTCTCTTTCCTCTGAAACTGAAGCAACCTACAACAACGTCACGGGCTCACAATCAATTCAAATGTAGGTGCATTTGGGTTAGGTTACTGTTTGAAATGTTTTCTCTTGGTTCTCGTAAAAGTGAACTTTTTGAGAAAGGAGATGTGGGATCCAAAGCGAACTTTTTTGTTTTGAGAATGAGAATGACACTAACTGCGCTAGTAGGGAAACTGCAATGACATGTATAATATAAATCTGTTAAGAAATACTAGCACCTTTTTAGCTGGAAATTTTAGAGTTCCACTCCAAGAGAGAATTTCCTAGGGACTAGGGTACATCTTTATCAATCCCATGTTACCCATAATTGATATAATCTGAACTCCATTCTCTCCTTTCTTTCCTTCCCTTTCTTTCCAATTTAAAATACCAGGGTAGTAGCATGCACCAATCTTATCTAAGGATAGCCATCTCTAGGGTGGAGGGACAAAAGGGCGTGTTGTGTATATGCTAGAACCCCAAAGTTTGCCAAGAAGCTACAATTACAAGCAAACATTATCAACTAAAGGATTAACTTCACATGATACTAACCATCAATTCAATTCTCTTGATCTCTGCTTTTGAGAATTCTGCCATCTCCTTGGCCAACTTAGCTTCAGCTACTGCATTTTGTTTATCAAGTTCGGCATCATCAAGGGCCACCTCCAACTGTTTAAGACGTACCTGTGTCTCACCAACCTTCAACATGCTATCAACCACCTCTCTGCATTCCACAAGCTCAATATGTAAGGTAAAAAGAACACCCATTGAGGCCAAGTATTGTTAACAGAGAACTACAGTTGAAACTGTTTATATTTTTTAGCATTCCTTGAAATGCTAAATTCAAGCATACTACCCAGTTCACTGCAGCAATCAGATAACACTAGATCTGATCAGGCTTTATGAGTGAAAATAGAGAAATTATTTTACTGTAGTGTTCCAACTTGACAAGCTCAAAAAGTAAGATAAGTCATATGCATACTTCTGCAGAGCTCCAAGTTTGAGTGGCACATCATCCGCACTAGACACTCCAGGGATATCTTTCACCATGGATTTCCAAGCAGCCAACTCATTCTCTAATTTCTCAACACTCAGTTGGCATTCAGATAATCTAAGAAGCTCCGACTCTGTCCTCTCTCTGCGGCTTTTTTCTTCTAGTAATTTCTCCTTCAATAACTCCACATTCTCGTGAGAAGATTTTAATCTTCTGGCTTCACGAACTTCAGATTCCTGATACAGGTGTACAAATTTAATTAGCACTTCAGGTGATTATAGATACAATCCAAGGGAAAACTTTGGCCTTCCACTATTTGATTATAAACCCTCCATTTGTTATCTATTTAAGATGATAAATCTTTATTAAATATTGTCTAGCAATCCCAATATAGAAAACGACTTCTCAGCAAAACAAATGCATGCTTAGATATGTAAGGAATAGACGAGCAGTACTAGACTATAATATCTCAAGACTTGCTATAAAACCACATTTCTCAACCTGTTATATTCATTAAATATATATTTTCAATACGAGAGGTAGAAAGGGCATGATAAGTAGTTCAGTTTACCCCGTGTATAAAGAATATAACAAGTACTACTGAAATCATTTTAAGTATCTCTTTTACAACGATTATGTCGCCAGTTAAGCTTGCTGTTGCAACACTTCAAATGCGGATACAAGCTGATTTTCAGTTTATGCAAGTTAGCAACAGTAAGATAGCCGAAGTTGTGATGACCAAGAAGTTCCTTTCAATGAAAGTACCATGGGAATCCAGAAATTCACTAGCTTCATTCTTCTGACAATTTCTGATTTCTGATTTCTGATTTCTGATTTCTGATTTCTGTTCTTGTTTATGTTGGGGTTCAACTGAGAACAATCAATGGGGTTCATGTCTTATGAAAGGATCATGGTAGTCTTGTCAATGTATGTTCTCCAAAACACTAAGGACCAAAAAAGAGGATAACATGATATCAGAAAAGCATATACTATGGATCAGAAACAACTTACATAATTTCTGAGTTCTTCTCGCAAATGCGTAACCAATATACTATTGTCCGTGGAAGGAGTTGCTTGAGATGACACATGTAGCAACTGTTTCTCCGCCTCTCCTTTCTGCTGGATGCACTGAAAACGAAGATATATTTTTCATGATTCTCAGCTCAATGATACCAAATGCATGGAAAAAGGTCGGTTTTGAACAGCAAACAAAGTTGATAAATAAAATGTAATAATTCAATCAACATATAAGATGAAATCAACTCAAGCAGCAACAAGAGCAAAAGTAGTGTATATGGAAGTATTCATGCATTTTATGGCATAGAGCTACAACTCAATAAGGAGAAGTTGCAATTATAACTAGAGAAAATTTATTAGGAAAAAAGATGAGTACCTCACAACATAACCAGTAAGGGGTGTATTTGGATTGTAAGTTTGCAACTCCAATCCCAAAAAAAAAATTAAAAATTAAAAATTAAAATCAACCACGGACCTCATCTCTTCCCTCACAAAAGTCAGATATGTACCCTACCGAAAATGAAAAAGGTAGAAAATATTTCAGTTTTAGTTATTTTCATTGTTTCTCAACCATCTGCTCAAGCTATAATCACAAAAATTGAAACCCAAAAGATGATCCAGCCATAAAAAACAATGCGTTGGGCCAAAATCAATTAACAGGAGTCCAGGAATGATCAGGAAACTCTTGGCTCAAGCCCATCAACCGAACAAGTTAATAAGGTTTATCCATTATCTAAGGCAAGCTTGTCAGGCCTAAAACAGTTCTAGCATTTGAGACCATAAACAATAAATTATTCCATATTGGTAAGGATTCTGCAAGCTAGTTAGTATTTCTTCATGCAAGTTACAATAACTATTTGCATGTACTCTTTCTCTCTGATATCAGACTTTTATTTATTCTGAGAATATCTTCCTTACAGAAAGTCTCTTCTAATCCCATACTTTCCTGTTTAACTTAAGCATTCTAATTGAGCAACTGTTTTTCCTTCTAGTCGAGTTTATTGCCATCAGTGTCCTACTAGACAACAGAAATATACAAAAACACATAGGCTATCCTTCAATACAAACCAAAAAAAGAAAAAGAAGAAAGAATGATGAGAAGTTGTCAGGCTGTAATCTATGCATCACAAAAGACAAATAGATAACCTCATTAAGTTTCTCCCTGAGCTGTTCTAACTGGTCCTTCAATAGTTTTGCCTCTTCCTCAGCATGCCTAGCTCTGCATTCCATTCTTTCAAGCTAAGTGACAAAGAAAAGCGAAAATTTTAGATCTAAAAATTTGTAGTAAATTACACAAACCACACATTAGCAAACAAAAAACACGACTGACATCTGCACCAATTTTGGAAACAGAAAGCTTTGACTCGCTTTTTAGCTGCGAAAGCTCATTCTGAAGCCGAATTTTCTCCCTCTCGATGCGCTCAGATACATTAGTAAGTTTTCTCTCTAGCATGCGTGATTTCTCGCCAGCCGATGCTGCTGAAGCTTCAGCTTTGGTACGAAGATTCACTTCATTCTGGAACTTTACCTAAAATAAATAAGAATAAATTATTCTCACATAAAAATAAAGGAGAAAATTGAAATTAGTGAAAACAATTTGATATCATATAATTATAAACTCAGAACCCAATGGGCAAATCACATTCACCAATATAATACAGTAACTCTATATTTCTAACATTCTGCAGCATAGGTAATCAAAAGAATATTTCTTGTGTAGCAAATATTACAACAACAACAACAACAACCAAGCCTTAATCTCAAAAGATTGGTGTCGGCTACATGAACCAAATCAAGAATCACGTAAGGTCATCCACATAGATGCATTCTCTCCATCTCTTTCGATCCCAAACAAAACTCTCATCTAATTCTAGCAACTTCATATCCCCTTTTATCACTTCCGTCCAAGTCTTTCTCGGTCTCCCTCTACCTCTTACGCCCTCGATATTACATAATCCTTCAATACTCCTCACCGGAGCATCAATGGGCCTTCTTTTAATGTGCCTGAACCAACGCAGACGGTTCTCTCTCATCTTGTCTTCAATTGGGGCTACACCTACCTTCTTCTGAATAGTCTCGTTCCTCACCCTATCCATTCTCGTATGCCCACATCCATCTTAACATACGCATCTCCGCTACATGCATTTTCTGAATATAACACCTCTTAGTTGCCCAACATTCTGTTCCATATAACAATGTCGGTCTAACAGCGGTTCTGTAAAAGTTAAAAGTTCATCTTGAATCTTCCCCTTGATCACCCAACAAAATACAGTTAATCCTACATGGATTCAATATCTACTAACTAACTGTCACAACTTTCCGCTACGTGCCTCATCATTCTGGAATAAAAAATTTGACTAGAAATTAGAGGAAGAAAAATTTTTGTCCCCGTCGCACACTGGTATTTCTGGCATCATTACCAGAAAGCTGACTTAAAATTTCCTCTTCCCTGGACGAACTCTATAGGGACCCTAATGCCTCCTCGAGCTTCTTCCAAATGGTTCAATAAGATTCTCATTTAACATGACAACAGAGAGTACCCTGAGTTTTCGATGCCACAAATTCCACGCTAGGAATGAAAACAATCGATATCCTTAAACATGGAAGCCTATTTCTTCCTGGGAAATCTTGTTGATTGTCTATATTCATCATTGCAATCATGGAAAGAGGCAATAACTGGCATTACAACAACCATAAAACCATACTCATATAAGTAAAATTGAGAGAAGACAAAACACGAGTTCATTAAGTTTGCAGTCATGCTCTTCTAAAAATCATCGTGCAAATCCACATCAAGTTTGAAGTGCCATAGCAACATAAAGTACAGCATGGAATGACTAAGCTTCATAATTTATATCAGGAAAAGAAACGAGACCAAAAACAGAAGAGAAAAAAATCATGGTGAAGAATGACTCTCATCACCTCAAGCTCACTGTGTAACTGTATTTGTTTCCTGAGCTGTTCTTCAAAAGAATTGATTTCTTTCAAGAGCTGCTCTTGTAGAGATTGTTCACGCCGTTTAGCAGCAGCAAGCTCTTGTTCTGTATATAAAAATTGATCTCGGAACTTTTTCTTTTCAGCTTCTGCAACAAATAGAAGAAGAATGAATAGTCTACTTCAAACAACTAACCAAAAAAATAATAATGCCACGCAAAGGAAAAGGATTTAAAAACGGCACAAGCGCCTGACACATGCCGACTGTGTATAAAGGATCTGAAACAGTAAATTCTATAAAATGAAAAGTTAACATTAAGGAGAACATGCCCATATACTAATCATCTTTGACTATATTGAGTAGATAAGGGAACCAGAAGCAAGTATATTCCCCCATAATAGCTAGCTTTAATCAAAGGAGTAGGCAAATCCAGAATACCTTCAGCACAGCCACATACGAAACTGATTACCTTCAGCACAAATATATTGCTCAATAGGACAATGGAGATTCTGAACTCAATAAACCTGTATTTTAAGAATTTCATGCTTCAAATTTAAGCACATCAAAACACTCTGAAGTAAATATCTAAGTTGCTATGATGATTTCTACTTTGCTTATCAAAAATCTTCCTACACCAAGCAACCAATAAGCACTGTATATTGAATAGCTCCCATAATCAAATTATAGTAGCATATCACTCCCTTTGGCCCATTCTACCTGATACCATTTGGCTTGGCGCCTGAAGCTGTATATTTGGTTTGAATTAGTTAGGGGATATAATAGTTAAGAGTAAAAAATAAAGTCAATAGTTAGAGCAAAAAAATATCTCTCAAGTAGGGTTTCTATATCTGCGTTTCTATAGAAAGAAAGATGATTCTTACAGGGAGTCAAAGAGTCCAGGACATCCCAAATTTACAATTGCATAATCTAAAATGGTATAGAGATTCTTTTTCCTTTTCCTTCTATAAATACACTTCTAAAAAAATACACACACTCACACATATATATATATAACAATAAGCTGATAGCTTAAATATGTGCGGTAAAATTTTGAAAGGTATAACTTGAAAATTTTAAGCAGCTACAACCATACATTAACAACAGTATCTCATTTTCCTATATATGGGAAAGTTGAGGACATTTTTTTCTTCAAAACTTACCAGATTTGCAAAAATCTTCCCCAAGTGTTTCAAGTTTTGTTTGGCAATCATGAGCCTGCTTTTCGGCACTGCTTAAGGCATCCAGAAATTCAGATTTTACCTACAGTACAACCAGGTTATTCCAATGAAAAAATAAAATCCATGAATTCAAATTCAATTTGTGGATATATCGAAAGGAAGAAGTAATTACTAATAAATTATTACCATCTGACGGCATTGGTAAGTACAAAGCATTTGGTCGGAGATAATTGGATGATGGTGAGAAGATTCCGGAACCGGAGCTGGAGAATCCTCAAAGATGACTAGTTGCCGATTAGATATATCCTTAGGACTACGACTACTGAGAATTTGATGATCTTCCGGTTGCTCCGATTCAGCTCGGCGCTTCCTCGGCTGTGGAGTTCTCAGAATCATCTTCCTCTTAGCTTCTCTACAATTACAATCTGATTAGGGTTCGTAATCTGAAAATTTTTGGCTCTTGAAATAAGCCTTCTGTTCTTTAAGCATCTGCAGAAAGTAGGATATTTCTGAAGGGCAATTTGAATTGAAAGGCGAAGTCGGCCCATACGATAGTCTGTATTTTACGTGGGCGACCCGAATTTTGCTTTTCTATCCCTTCTTTTTCTTTCTTCTAACTTTTTCCGGTTTGGATATTTTAATTCATATAACTTAAATTATATTTGTGATATTTGAAACTTTTCGTGCTTACGTATCTAGTATATTATCACTTAATTTTGTGTATTAATTAACTTTCGTATGTCATATGTTGTGTACATTAATTGTTGAGAGGCGTATTTGCATCAAAAAAAATTGTTGAGAGGCGTATTTGATCACTTGAAAAGTTGGAGGACTTTAGGGAGGGATTGTTAGTAAGTTGAGAGACTATTTTTGTAAGGAAGTTAGTGGGAGTTATGGGGGGAGTTAGTGCAGGATTTTTAGGGGTGAAAATTGTCTGTCTCCATGAATGTTCTCATTCATGTACCCAACCAATCAAAATTCGCTATGTAAACATTTATTCTGTGATTGGTTGGGTACATGAATGGAGACATACACGGGGACAGATGATTTTTTGCCGATTTTTAGAGAGGGGAGGTTAGAATTAGAAAAGAAGAAGTGTGAAGAAATTCTGGCAAATTTGTTAGGCTGTGAGAGAATACACGTTTAAGATAGTAAACATTGTCTGTTTTCAGCGATTCTTAGTGCGTTTCGAAGATAACTGAGAGAGCTACGCGTGAGGTTTGAAGGAATAACATTTGGAGTTCGGTACAAATATTTATAAGCTTGGAAAGTCGGTGTTCACTATTCGGTTAAACCGAAATACCGAACCGAACAAAACCGAAATTTACTATATGGTTCGATTTATTTGGTATTTTGGTTTATTCGGTTCGGTTTTAAAAAAGTCAAAATAATTCGGTTTGGTATTCGGTTTTCAATTTTAAAAAACCGAATTACCAAAATACCGAATATACCAATTTTTATTTATATTATTAAAAAATATTTGTATTATACTTATAAGTATTATTAATATTATTTAAAGTTGTCATCAATGCATCTATTTCAATGACATTCTGGAAGCAGCCACTCTGTGCATTTATTGTCAAATGTTAGGTCTGTGTCCTATTATTCCTCGTCCATACCCCGAATTATTGGAGACTTAATGAGATAGGTTATTGTTGTAGATTTTTATTTTATTCTTAATTTTTAGTTTATTTTTTTTATTTTAATTGTGCATTATAATTTTTTTTGTGCCTACTTTTTATTAAGTTGAGTTCCATAAGAAAAAATGAAATTTCGGTATAAACCGAGAACCATACCGAAATAATTTCGGTATTCGGTTTCCATAAAAGTTTGGTTCGGTTCGGCTTTCATAAAACATCAAAAAACCAAACCGAATTCCAAAATTTAGTTATGAATACCGAACCGAATACCGAATGCACACCCCTCTGGAATTTCTGCTTTTGGTGCATCTTTAGAGATTTTGATTTAAGTTGTTAAGGTAAGGACCATTCATCCTTGTTTTTCAATTCAAACGCATGAAAGAAATATTTTTTCAGAATTGTTGTTATGATTTCTTCATTGATTTTATTGCATAAAATTGATGAAGTATTGTAGAAAGTGCTTATGTGATCTCTATGTTTAGTTGGAAGTTAAATGTTCATATGTGATTGTTCAGTTATGTGATTATTATGTGGATTTTCATTTCTATTTTGCTTAGTAAGATTCAGAAATTAGTAGTGTAGTATATAGTTCATGTGTACCCGCCACAATTATCATAAGGCCGAGGCCTTGCGGGAATCCGCTGACCGAGGAGGTCATGCGAGGCATATTAGAAGACTAGGCATTTTTTGTTTTAGGGTTTGGTGCCTCATTGGTAAACGACGCACTGCCCGATCACCTTCAGGTTACGGGGTGTGACAATATTAGATAAACTTAAAGAGCGAATAAATAAACTTTAGTTGTGAATAAAACTATAATTAGAAATGACATATAGAATTTTGTGCGTCTTTTTCGTGACTACCTCGTCTTGCACATATGCCAGGTAAAATATGGTCCAATTAATATGCTTATAGGGTTATTTATAAGTACATCTTTATAGATTCAGGTCGTGTAATTGCTTGATTTAATGATTCAAATAATAATTATTCAAAAATCACTATTATCTGAACTATTAGATCAACAATTCACGAGAAATCCCCTATGTTTGACACCAACTATTTAGCTAACTAGCATAAATAGCAATAATTTTTTATTAGGCTATTTTTAGCACCAATAATTTACGGGCTGCTATAATTGTCAATTTAACAAATCCGGTGACTTTTCAGGCTAAATTTTGTCACGTGAGCGGCACATCTTTGCTACGGTGCAAAGAGCAAATTTGTCCATTCATTTATTTTTTAAGAGAAATCCCCTATATTTGACACCAACTATTTAGCTAACTAGCATAAATAGCAATAATTTTTTATTAGGCTATTTTTAGCACCAACAATTTACGGGCTGCTATAATTGTCAAATTTACTGAATCCGACCAAAATTCCTGCAATTACGTGACTAGCACATGTGTCCAGTCAAAAGGACAAAAATGACAATTTTTATCCAATTCTACTACCCATACCCCCTCTTTCTTCTTCCCAAATCACCCGAGTACCCCTCTTTTCCATATCCAAATTTACCCCCCATGATTCCTTATGAATTGACATAATCAATCCATAAACATCCCAATTTTAACTATATTTTCCCTCGATTGAAACCCAATTACAACCAATTTCAATCAATCAAGTGAACCCTAAAAAAAATCACATCTTCGTCAAGCTTCTTCTTTTTCTTTGCTTGATAAACTAATATAAAACTATGGCCATACTAGCCCCCTCCCAGTCCTACTCCTTTGATGATAAATTGGGGCAACACAAAAGGAATTGGTGGTTGCACCGCGACAAAGGATGAAACTAATTCGACTACATCCACGTGAAAAATGAAATAAACACAATACACGGAAAGAATTATGGGAAACAAATTCTCTAGTACAAACATGTATAATGACATTAATAAAGCAATTATATTCACCAGTTTCATTCTTTAACCATAACTTTACAGGCGAAACAACCGAGTTGCCAATTTCTGGAAACAATTTTTGTGGGAGCGGAGAGTTTTGGGTGGAGGGAGGAATGGGTTGCGGGGTGGGGGTGTTTGCAATGCAGTGAGGGTGGGGTGGGGTGGGGTGGGGTGGGGTGGTCCGGGAAGAAGAAGAGGGGTAGGGGTAGAAAAATGGGACCCCGCTTCCCCGATTGGCCGTCGCCTTTGAAATCTACCTTGTTGGTGAATTTGCTTATAACAATATGTATTCCCATAATTGAATAGTACCAGTTGAGTAAGAACAAATAACGACCCACAAATTGAATAGTACACAAAAATGAAATTAGAAAGAAACTCATCTCCTTAAACTCAAAAAGATTCAAACTTTTCCACCAAAAAAAACCCAATTAAACAAAAAACATACATAGAAAACAGAAATATCAAAAATGAAATTTCTCTCAATGAGGGGAAAACACTAGAAGACCCATAAATTGAATACCCACAAACATGTGCTAGTCACGTAATTTTTTTTTTTGTAGGAATTTTGGCTGAATTCGTAAATTTGACAATTATAGCAGCCCGTAAATTGTTGGTGCTAAAATTAGCCTAATGAAAAATTATTGCTATTTATGCTAGTTAGCTAAATAGTTGGTGTCAAATATAGGGGATTTCTCTTAAAAAATAAATGAATGGACAAATTTGCCCTTTGCACCGGCAGCATGTGCTGCTCACGTGACAAAATTTAGCTCTGAAAAGTCACATGGATTTGTTAATTTGACAATTATAGCAGTACAGTAAATTATTGGTGCTAAAAATAGCCTAATAAAAAATTATTGCTATTTATGCTAGTTAGCTAAATAGTTGGTGTCAAACATAGGGGATTTCTCACAATTCACTAAGGCAGATTTATAGAGATGGTTCCTTGTAACTTATAAGCATTTTTGCAGGACCACGGAAAATGTGCTCCCTTTTTCCTTGGAAACTATGAAACGCGATAATATTAAGGTATTATCAATGAAATTATTTCATAAACCAAAAGTTTCTAAATCGTGAAAATTAGCTCATGCGCTTATATGTTATTTGGATCTTCCTTAGACACTCGATGTGGGACTTCTATTTCAACACTCCTCCTCACATCGAGGTGGGAGTCAATTTAAGGCCCGCCGCTCTTCTTGGGTCCACTTTTGGGCATTATAAGTCATCATCCCGCCTAAGGGCCCGCTCTGATACCATGTGAAAATTAACTCATGAGCCTCCATATCCTCTCAAAACCAATTGGCAAGGAGAGGTGTTTACCCATGAGCTTATATGTTATTTGGATCTTCCTTAGACACTCGATGTGAGACTTCATATTTCAACATAAACCCATCATTTTTTTTTTGTAAATAAAATCTTCATTTTGAAAGGGAGGTTTCAATGCCTATGGCGCAATGAGATTCAAATCTAAAACCACTAATCTTGATAACGAGTGATCATTAATTTAGCCAATTTCTTGCTCCAAGTTCAGCTTATAATTACAAACAAAATACTAAGATTTATTTTTTACAAACTATTATATTTAAAATGGTGACTTGCATTTACAATCAATATCAATATACTTTCCCTTGATAACCACCACTGCTATGTATAGTAAAATAGACTAATTTTAATACATAAATGATAAATTTAAAGTACCACACACATAAGTTTCACTAGGGGGAAATACGAAATAAATTTACTATATGGAAAAAATATATTTAAAGATAATTTTTATCAATCAATATGTTTATTAGATTCTCAAATTGTGAGAATAATTTCGGCCAACATAAACGAACAATAGAATTAATGTGAGAAATCATACGTAATGAATGTTGATTTTCTTATGTTTGTAAAGTGCATAAAGATAACGAGTCGTATTTTACGCAACATATTATGTTTTCAAAGAAAGAAAAAGTGAAAATTAGTGACAATAAAACTATTTATGGAAAGAAAAAAAACACATGTAACTTGATAGTATTATTTTTATTATTTTAAAGAACTTCTGAAACTAATAATGTCAAAAGTTAATGTATCTAACAAAAACTATGTTTTATTAAGGAAAATTGGCGTCCGGGGACAAAACATTATTTACGTTTTACAAGAATGGTTCAAAAATTAGATTTTCTAAAAGTTCCATTTTAAAACAATTTATATCTAGAGGATTTCATCCTTCCGTCAAAAAAATACTTCAGTAAACTGTTAATTTTAAATTTGAATTTAGTCAACACTAAAACTATATGGGCATTTGTGATACCCGGGACTTTTACTTATGTGTTTTGCATGCTTCACATTTAAATTTGCATGATTAGTATGTTTTAGTAATTTTATCATATGATTTAAGTGTTATTTGTTGCTCTTAAACTATGTTATGTGTTACTTTTTGTGACTGGGAATGTAAGGACATAAGTGTTGAAGACAGAAAGTTTAGGGACTTGATTGTAAGGGAAGATAGAGGGGTTGTGGCTGGCTTTTATGGGTGTTATGGAAGCTCTTTAGTGGGAGATAATGGGATGGGGGTTACAAGTGTTGGAATGAATAAAAGAGAGGAAAATAGGTGAGAATAGAAATCTGGCAGAATAGATAGTATGTGGGAGATTCAACTTTTTACATAGTAATCGATGTCGGAATCGAGTGATTCTTATTGGGTTAGAAAGAGGGCTGGAAAGGCTACGTCTGGGAGTTGACGGATCAACGTTTGGATTTCTGTTTGGATTTCTGTGCCATGAGTAATGTAAGTTTGAAGTTCAGTGTTTTTCTGGGTTGACTGAAATTCTGGGCAGAACTTTGAGAGAGCATTTGGAGGGTAAAAGTTGTCGGATTTAGGAGTTCAAATAGTGCATTTTGAAGAGAATCGAAAGAGCTACGCGTGGGAGGTGGCGGATTGCAATTTCGAGGTCTGTACAGAAAGTTATTGCCTTCGGAAGGTTGCTGATTTTTCTGGACAGATTTTTCTGCGTTTCTTTTGCTTGCTTAAATTGCTATTCCATCATGTAAGGAACTTACACCTCTGTTTTCCAGTCTCTAAAATGCATGATTTCAGTATCTAAAGTTATGGAATTGTTAAAATGTTTATACATGTTTTCCTTGCATAAAATGGATGAAGCGTTGGATTTAGTTGTATTCTATTTGATTATCGATATGTAATTGTATTGTTATTTCTTTGCTACCCATAAATTGTAATTATTGTTAATTGTTAATTTTATATTGTACTTGTTATTAATTGATGGTTGTCTAATTGGGGTCCTTAACATTGTTGTCTATTTTGTTGTTGTCGGCCGATGTCGTCGCCCCGGTTTTGAGCTCTTGTCTAGAATCTACTTTGTAGCAGGATTCATTCGATTATTTACATCCGTTGAACCCAGTGAGTTCATGTGATATGTTAAGAAGTTTTGGGCCTTCACCTGATGAGGCCATCATTGGGACTGTAATGGTTGTTGTGGAGTTCATGGTGATGAACTATGACACAATAAGAATGGATCCTTAAAAGCTTGGACCCGTTCGTTCAAGGGGTTATACTGAACTCATGTGTTAATATAAGTTTGGGGGCTTCTATCGGGCCATTTGTTAGAGGCCATTACGAGTTATTGTTATAGAGTCGTGAATAGATAATTGAGCTCAATCGTGGGATTCGTTTGTCATAGCGATAACCATACTCGTAATGTCTAAAACATGTATTTCCGTCTGTTTTGTATGAGTAGAGCATGGCGCTTGTAGTGCATTCTGATGTATACGTGTTAAGGTATGAAGAGTATGGCTATTAGCTTATTTGTTCTTGTTTGAGTATTATTTGCTATATGGTTTGAGTCTAAAATGAGTCATTTTGGGTTGGTAAAAAAAGGGGATTTTAGAAATGCTTTTCTTTTTGTTATTTTGATGCTATCGATCGAGGCTATCTTGGGTGACCTCAGGACGATCGGTACTTTCTGTTCGGTCACCCGAGTTGTGCCCCGTTTCTGTCTGATGTCAGTTCTGTTATGTGATAAGGTCTAGTGTTATGTGAGTTCTGAACAATGTATTTAAGTGTTGTGTCAACGTTTTAAATCCGGTTTTGTGTCAAGTGTTTTCAAACGGTTTTGGGAAAGCGGGGAAGCTTTTGAGTCTTATCGATGCTTCATCCCAGGGGGTTGTTTGATCGCTTCACGAGTTTGTGGCTCATTCCTTTTACTTTTATTTTCTTGCGAGATGTAGATTGAGTTGAGCCTTTCTATGATGATGTTGGTGCTTGGGATGGGTACTATGAAGAGTGACTTCTAATGAACTAGTAATTTACATTTATTCATGTAATAAGATTTATTTACCGTTAAATACTTATTTAATTAATTGTATAACCGTTGAACCATTTAAGTTTTATAATAAATCATTACCTTTTTATGTCATATGTTAGTTGGTTCGGTACTTCATTGATTTGAAGTACTGTCATGTCATCACCCAGGATACGGGGTGCGACAGCATTTTCGGTATTTTCTGTTAAAACCCATCCCCCACTCACCAATACCCCGGCTTACCCCTACCATCCATGTCCCCATCCTCTACGTTGTACCACTTTCCTTCCACCACAATCTTCCATTCTCTCTACCGTCGACCAACACAAGATCATCACCCACAATTTCCCCCTTCTTATTTCCCACAAAATCAAGAACGACCATTAATTAACACCAACAGAATTAAGAAGAAAAAGGGTCCCTTGCTTTCGCTATAATCAGAATCCAATATTCCATAAAAATCCAAGAAAGACCAGAAAATGTCAGTTTCATGAATTGTGCAAAAAAAAATCAATTAAGGCATTTACATACTAACATCTTATATAGAATAAGAGCTAAATTTAGTCATTTAAAAAAAATCCAAACATGAACTAAAAGTACAGCTAAATTGAACATTTGTTGAATTGAATACCTGGAGAATGAGCAACTGAAGAAGTTGGAAAAATTGGACCTGTTTCAGCAGGTGGCCTTTATTATTAAGGTTTTGGGGTGATTTCTTGATGGTTAAATGGATTTGAAGGTCGTCATCTAAAGAAGAAAATGGGTTGAAGGACTGGCCGGAAATTGAGCAACGCCGGCGACATATTGGAGGAGGACGAAGAGAGGGGTGGGGGTGCGTCGGCTGGTGGGTGTTGGGGGATGAGTTTTTAACAAAAAATACCGAAAATGCCCCTTATAATTTTAGAGTTGATCAAATCCAAATTTAAAATTAACAGTTGATTGAAGGTTTTTTGACAGAAGGTTGAAGTCCACCAAAGATAAATTGTTTTAGTATGGAACTTTTGGAAAATATAATTTTTGGACAAATTGTTTTAAAACGTAAATAGTTTTTGGACCTGATGCGTTAATTTGCCTTTTATTAAAGTGGTGATCGGCAATTTAATTTTTTGCAAATAACTAATTTTCTTTCGATGTTTTATGAAAACACTATTTTCGACATCAAATAATTTTTGAAATATTATAAGATCTTACGAAAATTCACCAGAAAATGGAAAGAAAAAAAAGATTGTATTGGAAGTTTCAAAAATTGTATAAAGATTCTGAAATTGTAAAATTACAATTTTCATTAACCTGCAAAGGGAAAAAACAAATTGAAATGCTAAAGATATTAAAAATGTAGCAAATAGGCCGTATACTTATTTTTTTTTGAGAAAAATAGGCCGTATACTTAATTTCTAGTATTAAATTTATGTTAATTTTGCTACATCCTGAATAGTGAAATGATCTGTAGTATCACATCTCCTATAGAAAAAATATAAAAGGCCTAAGTTAATCCCCGTTTAAAATAAGAGGGAATCGCCTATTTTGCACTTAAATTATTTTTTGCTTTTCGAATTTAGACTTAAATTTTATTTTCGACTCTTCTTAGAGGCAAATTGACTCCACAGGTCCAAAAACTATTTTGATTTGGCTCCACAGGTCCAAAAACTAATCAAGATGACTAAAACAGCCTACAAAGAACCCATACAAAAATGTATACCTAATTAAGCAATCATTCTTTCCCAAATTAAATGTCTATTTTTTAATTTAGTTTA
This sequence comes from Vinca minor, assembly GCA_026122235.1. Classification (NCBI taxonomy): domain Eukaryota; kingdom Viridiplantae; phylum Streptophyta; class Magnoliopsida; order Gentianales; family Apocynaceae; genus Vinca; species Vinca minor. Next base: position 3,667,043 of record JAOCZM010000201.1, on the reverse strand, counting down.
TTCTAAAATGATTGTTCATTTTCTTAGTATGAATGTATTTTATCTCTAAACTACAATAACTAACATCATAGAAGTTATGAGTTCGAATCCCTCTCACCGCTTCTTGAATCCCTTTTTTTTTGTAATATGTATGCCCCTCTCTCCTAATAAATAAATAAAACACTATATATTTAAGAGATGCAAATTTTACTAGTATATGAGTTCTACCATGAATTTAATTAACTAATAGATATTATGATAACTTCCTCGTGGTCAAACTAATCTTCTTATTTTATGCGCTAGTCAAATGTGTTTATTTAATTTGGAACGAAAGAAATATTTTATATAAAAATATACAAATTATTTATTCGTCTCATTTTGAAGATAAATATCATTTAAATTCAGATTTTTAATAAAAATATATCATTTTACCTCAAATATATCATCTTACACCGTGAGCAAAGTTTATTTCGGACCCCCTAAATTCAATTCCTACCTCCGCCACTGGAACCCACCTTGGGAAATATAGGGGGGCAAAAGGGTGAAATAATACAATAATTAAAGGCATTAAACAACTTTTGTCACTCACAACATAATTCTTTAATGTCCATCCGTTCATAATCTTGATGATTAACAACGATTAATAATAATTTCACTAATTTTAAAAACTGTTATACCAATAAAGAAACAATAATTAATCTTTTATTGAAGCCATCACCGAGGAAAATAATTAAATAATACTAGTAGATCAATTAATTAATTTAATTAGAAAGACTAATCCCAATTCCCTAGACCTTGTCCGCTTTTGGGTTGATACTAAAAATACTCCAATAAAAGCGTGAACACTGCCGAGGAAACCTGTACCCGTCCTGGGGCACGCTTTTAATCTCTGTTCCTTTTCTCCATTCACCCACCAAAAAAAAAGAGGAAAAAATAAATAAACCCGAAAAAGGGTCAAAAGTAAAAATCCTCAAATCAATGGTTTGGAGACCCACCGGATTTTCTCCTATCACATGTAATTTTTGATTCCGCTTTATAAAATACAATGTATTTCCTATATAAAAAAAAAAGGGTCAAAAGTAAAAATATTTTTCTTATTTATTTTGTATATGAGCAGAATGAGTGAAAAACTGTATTATTAAGTATTTCCATTACTATTCAGCAAAAAAAAAAAGTATTTCCATTACTAGGATGATATTGTAGGAATTTTTTAAAATCATAATATATATATATATATATATTTTTTTTTGAAGCCCAACTGAGCGTACATCTCAAAAGGGGAGAGAGTAACACCTCATAAGAGGAGGAAGAGATAACCCTAGAAAGGGAGACAATTTAAAGCATACACCATACGCGGGGAAGGTATCGAACCCACGACCTTAAGGTCGTAGGCAGACCGTCGCCTCACTGGGCTAAGGACATTGTTATTAAAATCATAATATTTAGGAACAGAGGAAACAAAATAAATTTGAGGATATTGGATTTTAACTCTCTATTTTTTTTTGTACGGTACCAAAATATTTACATTGTTATTTAATTTAAGTCATCGATATAAATATTGACTTGAAAAATTGTATTTAAGCCTGAGCTATTACTTTAAGTCTCCTAATTTTCTCACATGTGATCTTCTAGTGCAAGTTGGATTAGTAAACACATATGAGAGAAATACGCGTATAAAATTAATAAGTCAAACACAAGATACAAATTCTCACTACTAAATTTAGTATATTCCTCTAATTTCACCAAAATTACGAGAATATTATTATGGAATATCATTTACTAATAGAATATTATATTCTCTAGCATTGACTCGATAATGTATTGTTTTTTATACTATAGTTCCAGCCTTTATTCTAATTTCTAAAATAAAAAGTGAGAAAATGATCAATCAAAAGTCCAGTTATATATTCTTTGTTTATAATGGCTAACCAAAAGTCTAGTTAATTTGATTTTTTTTTTTTTCTAGTAAATGTATATGCCCTAGTCCACTTAGTCTAAAAATATAATAAGCAAATTATTCTCTCCATCTCAAATTGAATATTCATTATCTATTTTAATTTTGTTTTTAACCCAAATTAAATATTAATTCTCTATTTTAATTTGTTTAAATCAAAACTATACTTTTTTTTTCCATATGTAGTTTCTCCCTAAACTTACCTAACTAACTTTAAATACGCAAATTCATCTAACATATGGTATATTACTATATTTCTCCTATATTTATACATATTATTTTAACTTACTCACGATCAATTTATTCTTCTTAATTCTTAGATAAGTCAGAAGAGAGTAATATTCATTTGGACATTGCTAGGGAGCTAAAATTTAGTCAATTAATTGACTAAATTGATGGCAAAATGATAAATAGTGGAGTGAATCCCTTATACCAACAGGGATGAATAGTGTTTAATTTGAATTTTTAGCAAATTATAACCAAAAGTGCTTAGCACTTCAGCTTTTTCCTATTCATAAAACAAATATGACCAAGCAAATTATTAAGAATAAAAAACAATATTTTATCTTTTAACAATAAATAAACATAAGGAGAGAATTACTAGTATTACAAACTAATACGCCCTCAATTTCATAATACATCCGTTTATAGCATTTAGCAAAAAAAAATAAAAATAATAATATTGATATTTTAAATAATAAAATACTTTTTTTTTGTTATATATTCTAAACGATAATTTATATTATTGAATGAAAATAGTATAGATACAGAATATATATGTATATATATCGATATTTTAGATAGAAAGTAAAACCACTGTCGGCTTGAACCAGGCAAAGACCTTCACAGCAGCTCCTTGATTTCTCCCTTTCTCTCTCTTCATCTTCTTCCCCTATCTCTCTCTCTCTTCATAAGTCTCTGATAAATATTGGTTTGTATAAAAATACAATATTTTCTTGATTAGAGCGTGATTATTGATATACTGTAAAGTTTAGTTACAAATTGATCGATCAATCCGAGGTTTTTTTTGTGTTTTTTTTTGGTGCGTGAGCTATATTGAAGTTGAAGTTGCAGAAGGAGCTGGTGCTGTTGTATATTAAATGATTGAGATATTAATCGATTAATTGTGGAAATGACGGATTTTCTAGGGTTTTGATACTGAGAAGCATCAAGTCTGTTAATAATAGGTAATTATTTTTGGTACTATGTAGAAATTCAGTTCTGTTATGTACTGTTTCCTTGTAGAGGTTAGATCTTAGAGTTTCTATGTGTTTTTGCTTTGGATCTCGAGTTTATGGAGAAATGTAAACTTTAATTTGGATTTTTTTTAACATTAACTCTCTTTTGATTTAGTGGTGAATTTAGAATATTTATGCGTGTCTATGTGGATTCTACTGTTGTGGATCAAATGAATGCTGAGAGATTAATAGATTTTTTAGGACAGCTTTTTTGGGGAAAAAAATTGCTGGTTCTGTTTTCTGGTAAATTTTATCTGGAAATTTAGCATACGAAAAGCGAAAAGGACCATAGAATTTTGTTAGACTCCCGAGATTTTTAGGTGATTCACGTGTTAGGTAATCGGATAAAAAATGGGAGTTTTCTTTTCTGTCCTTTTTGGCTGTATTTAAGGCAAGAAAGGCTGTGTGGAAGCATTTTAGTTACTAGAACTTCTATTAGTTAAGCTTATAGCAAGACATCGGGAGAATTCATGCTGTTTTCTAACTGAAAATTTCGTACCCAGTGCATAAGGCTCCCGCATCGGCATGTTTTCTAACTGAACATGTGCTAGTTGTTATTTTATTTAACTTGGCTGCGATTGACTTCTACTCATTGGGTTCTTTTGGGTCTACTTCAGGGCCGGTGCAACTTGACGAGTATTCTCTTTCGATTGGAAGAAGACATTTCTTATAGCACTTGAAAATTCTCGAGTAGTCTTATGGCACATGTAAATGCAAATCAGTTTGCAGGAGGTCCTCCAGGTTAACATTCTTATAATACTTTTTAGTTTATACTATTTTTGCCTGTGGTTGGGTTAAGAATTCACTAGCCGAACCCAAAAGCATTCAGTGAAAATCTAATTCCATACGAACTCCTAGTTCTTGTACTTGTTTCTAGAACTTTGTGCATTAATATTATTGCTTCGGTCATTTTCACAGTGTTGCTTTTAGTCATGCTCGTTTCTTAGCTCCATGAGTATAAATTTTGTGCCTTCAGCTTTCCTACTTCAGGGGAAATTTCCTTCCTTAGATTTTGATATTCATTGCTGTCTAAAATTTCTTTGAAGTATATGGAAATGATAAACGTTCATCTTATGCGTGGATAGGAATTATCAGTTTGCCTAATACATTCACCCTTATTATGGTAATTCGTTATGAGCCTTATTATTGAATACATTGTGATGTATGTTTGAGTGCAACTAGAATAGCAAAAGAGTTCCAGGTTCTCTCCTGCACTCTTACTTTGGAATATGCGGGTTTCTATTTCAGGACCGCCAAATGATGCCTTATACAAGGAACTATGGCATGCCTGTGCTGGACCTCTTGTTAATGTTCCCCGTGAAGGGGAAAGGGTTTATTACTTTCCCCAGGGACATATGGAGCAGGTATGTTATTTTCTGAAGAATTTTTCCCACCTCTTATTACTGTTGCTCAGTGGAAATTTGTAGAGCTCAGTTGCACCTTATGCATGTTGAGTTTGAAATTCTTATTTTCTCTTAATCTGTTATTTAAAACTCCTGTTGCGTACTTCCTACTTGATCCCTATCCTTTCCTGTATTTAGTATATGTTTCATTGCAGTTTGCATGAGAGCTGTAGCTTCTTCATCAATATTCCCTATTTCGACCTTGTGACGATGTTTCTTGTTTTCTTATGACAATGTTTTGGCAAGTATATAGTTCCGAATAGATTTTTCTCCCTTTCGCATGTTTTCTTCTTCCCTTTCTTAATTATCTCCTGCAGCCATATTCTTTAGCTTGTACTGTTTCTATATGTAGTATGTAGGTTACTCCTTGCTCTCCAGCCACTGTTATTCTAAATGTCTTGCTGAGAAATTTTGTTGACTGTTATCTGGATGCTTGTTTAACTTGTACTAATTTTGAAGTGCTCTTTCTTGCTGTTTACTACAGCTCGAAGCATCTACTCGTCAGGGGTTAGATCAGCAGCTTCCTTCATTCAATTTACCAGCTAAGATACTGTGTAAGGTGGTGAATGTTCAACTTCGGGTATGTTCTCCTTCCTTATCTTGTCTGTGTAATTTGAAGTTTTTCGTCACTACCAAATAATTGGAGTTTTCTTGTTCTCAAGATTCACTTGTTCAAGTATTTCTACTGTCTTTCTATCCTAATTTCTTTCTCTTCTCCCTAAACTTCTCTTAAAGAGTTTCTGTAATTGGTCTTTTTAGGCTGAATCAGAGACAGATGAGGTTTATGCACAGATAACTCTGCTACCTGACCCAGATGTAAGTTCCTCCACCATGTGACAGTTCTGCACTCAAATTATTGTTCAGTCAACTGTGTTCCAACTTCCAAATGAAGCTTCGGGATAGGGAATCTCTCCAATGTCCTTATTATTTGTATCCCCTATCAGCTTCTTCATTTCTTCTGGGTTTTTGGCTTATACTAACAATTTCTTCTGTGAATCAGCAAAGTGAGATCACCAGCCCAGATCCACCGCTCCCAAAACCTCAGAGGTGTACCGTCCATTCATTTTGCAAGACACTTACAGCCTCTGATACTAGTACTCATGGTGGATTCTCTGTTCTTCGAAGGCACGCAGATGACTGTCTTCCTCCATTGGTAACCACCGTTACTATATCGTTTGAGCATCACTGACCATTCTAAATTTGATGTTTGGCTCCATTTCAGCTCATGTTCATTTATCTTTCTGTGCCTGGTCTTTGACTTATTTTTCAATCTCCAGGATATGTCTCAGCAGCCGCCATGGCAAGAATTGATGGCTACTGATCTTCATGGCAATGAATGGCACTTCCGGCACATATTCCGAGGTTTGTATCTCATTGATGAAGCAGAAAAGCTTGTAACTTGTCAAAATTAGATCACCTTCATATGCAAAGAGGTGCTTAAATATTAATGATGTGTGGGACGTGAGTCTGAGTTGTACTGATAGTTCTGGTGATATTCACTCCACTTGCCTACCGACTTCTCATTTATATATCTATTCTACTCCATCATCTACTACTATATGAATTTCAAATTCAATATCTTCAGTCGTATTTTAATCCTTTGTGTATTTCTCTCAAGTCAGGTCAACCTAGGCGCCACTTGCTGACAACAGGCTGGAGTGTATTTGTTAGTGCAAAGAAATTGGTTGCTGGAGATGCGTTTATTTTCCTAAGGCAAGTTGAAAGAGATTTGATGAATGGATACTCATCCAAGTACTTTTAATTGTCTCTTAGTTTCAAATATGCGTCAAGATGTTGATTTTTACTACTAATTCTTCCATAGAGAAGAAAATGGGGAGCTCCGAGTTGGTGTGAGGAGACTTATGAGGCAGCTACACAATATGCCTTCTTCTGTTATATCCAGTCACAGCATGCATTTGGGTGTTCTTGCAACTGCCTCACATGCCAAATCTACTGGAACTCTCTTCTCGGTTTTCTACAAACCACGGTCAGCTAGCTTTCCTCCTCTCTTTAGGCACATTTTCGTTTGTTTGATAAAATGGCTTGGAATTGTGAGTTTTTCCCTGATTTTGTGTTATAAGCATTTGGCGAAAATTGGAAAATTCTGTTATGTTTTTTCTTTGGATTGTTGGAAAAGTTGATAATGTCTGATTCTGTGTATCCTTTGGAATTCATGTTTTATGTTGGTAGTTATGCCATGTAAAATCTGTGAACAAACTATTTTTGTGTTACTATTTTATGCAATTAACCAAGAAATTCCTATATTCCATGGTACTGCTCTGTGTCTATGCCTCCCTGTTCTTTCCTCTTTAACGACCTCTCTATACATATTCTTCTGACTTTGGTTCTTTTGTTGGCAATTGGTTTCAACTTGAACTTTTTCCATAACCTCATTTTATGTTCACGACTATTATTTTGAAACAGTACTGAACTAGAACCTCTTACTTACAGGACAAGTCGATCTGAGTTTATTGTAAGTGTAAACAAGTATCTTGAAGCTCGAAGTCACAAGCTCTCTGTTGGGATGAGATTTAAGATGACATTTGAGGGCGAGGAAGTTCCAGAGAGAAGGTATTTTTTATATTATTTCTTGGTTTTTAGAATCTCCCAACTGAATAGCTGAATTTTACTTGTCTAAGGCATCAGTTTTGAAGGTCATTGTTAACTGGTTAATTAAACTACCCTGCAGGTTTAGTGGAACGATAGTTGGTGTTGGAGATAACCCGTCATCTAGATGGCCTGATTCTCAATGGAGATCCTTAAAGGTACTAACTGCTATGAAGAAACCTGCAGGGTTTTAAAAAACTTTCTTTTCTTTATTATGGTTTTTGGGATTAACCTTTCCATTATAAACTTGGCATTATTGGAAATGACTGGAATGGATCAACGAATCATTGGTTGATGCTACCACGTAGCAAGTGCAATCCAACATTGTTTACTGAGGCATGAAAATCTTGGGCACAATTTTCCCCACGAACCCCTATAATGCAGGCACATACCGAGATTGTAGGCAAAATTACTAGCGAGTGTACAATTAAGCTGCTTTAAACTTAATACCTTAAGTGTTGATTGGTGGCGGCATTATAAACTCTAGTTGCAAGTTAGCATTTAGAATGTTTGAGGGTGATGTTTGCTTCTGCATCTCTACGCAGGCTCAATGGGATGAACCTTCATCAATTTTGCGTCCTGACAGAGTTTCTCCATGGGAAATTGAACCATTGGTAGCGGCATCCCTTCCAAATACACAGCCTCCACAAAGGAATAAGCGGGCGAGACCGCCTGTTTTACCTCCAGTAGCACAGGACATTTCCTCGTTTGGTATAACACCTTTTTGTTCAACATTTTCCTTGTGCGCACTGTTTATCTATTTTGGTTTATGATTTACTCGCATCTGCTGATAGGTATATGGAAATCGCAAGTGGAATCACCATATAGTGATCCATCACGAGCACATGAATTCTATCCTTCTCCCAAATTGTCTGCAGTTACTAAGGCCAACACTCACAGCGAGAATAATTCTGTGGTCCCCGTTTCCAGCAAATTAACGTTTTGGTCAAATCAAACTGAAACAGTAACAGAATGTGTTGCACCAGTTACTGAAAAGAGACAGACTAATGGCTATAGGTTGTTTGGGATTGAGTTACTTGACCATACACCAATGGAGGAAACTTCACCCGCTATTCCGCCTGGAGCTGTCACCGAGGATCAGGCAGTTTTATCTCGTGAATCTGAGTCAGACCAACGGTCTGAGCCATCACATCCAAATCGATCTGATATTCCCTCAGTGAGTTGTGATCCTGAAAAGTCTTGCCTAAGATCTCCTCATGAGTCAAATAGTAGGCAAATCCGAAGCTGCACGAAGGTATTGTGAGAATAATTCTCCACTTTGTTTATCTGTGCTTGACTGTACTAGGCAACTGTCTAAAATCTTTGGTGAAACATATGGAAAGTTGAAAAGTTAACATATGGGAATATTGAACTTCGAGATCCAGTTAATTACTAGAAATTTGATTGTTTGAATATTCTTGGTTGATTGAAGTTTCCACCAGAAACATTTAGGTGCAGCAATGTTAAAATTCATCACTGTCTGCTCAAGTCCCGGTAGCATCTTCACTCTCTCATTTGGACAATAAAACAAGAAATGTAAAGGAACATTTCATTCAGTATCTTAAAAGATGATGACCAGATGGAGATTGGGAAACTTACCAAAAAAAATGACATGGAGATGTAAAAATAAGCTAATTTTTATTTTGGTAGTTGAGTTTCTTTGTTCTGCCTTGTTTGTTCCTTTTAAGTCATTCCAATTTGTTTTGAAGGTTCACATGCAAGGCATTTCTGTTGGGAGAGCCGTTGATCTGACACGTTTTGATGGATATGAGGATCTGCTTAAGAAATTGGAAGAGATGTTTGAAATTGATGGTGAACTGAGTGGATCCACCAAAAACTGGCAAGTCGTGTATACTGATGATGAGGATGATATGATGATGGTTGGAGACGATCCATGGCAGTTAAGTCCTAATATGCTCTTTAATTTGCTTCTTTCGTGTCTCCCTTCACTGTGCACGTGCATTTTGCTTAACTTCACTATCGTGCAGTTAATTGCTTCTACTCCTAAATTATTTGTATAACCACTCCCTCTGTTCAGAATTGAGTTTCCATTTTAATTTTCAATTTTCACACAGAGGAAGTACTATATAGGAGGTTTAACTTTTGAATTGACCGCGTAGTCCTTGTGTATAATGAAATGTTGCTACGTAAGTTTCCTTTTTCCTGCTACCATGTTTAAAGCCCGAGAAAAATCCATCTAGATACAACAACAGATTGCAATCTCATTTGTAATAATTGTAATATTTGTTTTGGTTATGTGAAGTACTCCTCCACTTGGTTACCATTGGAAGTAGAAAACATAATGTATTTTGCCAATTTGATTTGAAGTATTTGAACTGACAGAAATAGGAATACATGTCATTATAATATTTGGATGGCGATATTCCTTCCCCGTATACCAACTTCAAGTTCTAACTGAAAATCCTTTTTGTGCAGTGAATTCTGTAACATGGTGAGAAAGATATACATCTACACATCTGAAGAAGCCAAAAGATTATCACCAAAGACGAAACTTCCTGTTGGCGAGGTCAAACCAGGGAAGCCAGCTTCAGATGCTGGTATTGGCACCGAGGAGCAGTCGTCTACTGTGGGGTCCGGATACTGACATTCCCATCACCACAAACAATTACTGCAAGCAACCAAAGAAAGGACAAAATCTTGGATAAGGAAATTCTAAGGGATGGAGGAAAGATAATATGATGATCTGATACACATCTATCACATGTGATTTTGTTTTTTAGCTGCCAATGACATGGATGGAGTAATGACCCATGCTGGGATATGGCCGATTCAGTTAGCCGACGCGCCTGGCAACCATACTGGTAAGACCGAAGGACAGCTTTTTGTTTTACGTGCCATATTCTATTAGGAAGAGATGTTGCTGTGGCTAAAGATAAGGAACCCCTAGTAGTAGTAGTAGTAGTAGTAGTAGTAGTATTATCTTATTTGCTTTGCGATTGGTGGAAGGAATCTTATAATTGCTTTGCTTTTGTTTGTTTTTCTTAGACTTAGAAAAAAGTTTGCCAGGTCGACCTCGAAATGGGTAGAGAGGGATACTGGTGTTGCCTTTTTTTCTTGTAATTTTTGCTTATGGGGAGTTTATCTATCCATATACAGACTTATGATATATTAACTAGTGGCTTTTGTAAAAATATGCATAAATGTCTAAGCCTGCATTTATTAACCTTTTCCTCCATTTATTTTGGGCTTTTCTTTTCAGTTTCACCTGCAGTTTACTTGTATTTAATTACCATTATGTGTGTGTGTATATATATATATATATATGAGAGATGGACTTATCTTATCCAGGATAAAAAATTGAATGGGTCTACCACTGGTGTCTGTCCGTCATTATTAAATTGTGGAACATGATCCTAAAATCTTTTCAGGTTGAGTTGGACCCTTGCATATTTTTAATAATTTTATTATCTGGCCGGTGTTAAATCCGGACAATAATTTTTAAAAAAAGTGCTAAATTCGAAAACTATGGTTTCTATTCAAAAGTGTTAGTGACAATATGTTAGTTTTTCTTGGCAGAAGTTGCGTACTTGTAAATGAAGAAATCAACTCAAGAACATATATTTTTTTTAACGGAAAAATTGGATATCATTAATGAATATCAGAAAATGTGTGTGGTAGGAAGAAATTCCGAGGACTTTCAAATCAGTGAAACGCGGCTTTAGATCTCATGACATATTTTGCCAATACATCAGCAACACTGTTGCATAATCTATGAACGTAAGATATATTGGCTACTCTAATACCCTGAAGATTCTTAATAAGACTAACAAAAAGACATATTAGGGGACATAATCTTACATCTTCGTGAGTGGGCCGATTGCTAGTGGTTTGATGATCACTTTCTATCACACTCTTGAAAGCCTTTGTAGATGACAAATTTGATTCCTTCTAGGAGCGCCAGAGCCTTGGCATGCTCTAGGTTGGACGAGTTGGGAAGATAATTGGCTAAACCTATTATGAAAGTCCCTTCATGGTTGAGGATGATTGCTCCTATGTCGCCACTGCCGTCCATCCATGAGGCATCAACATTGAGTTTAAAACACCCAGGCGCAGGAAGGCTCCAAACTAGCGCCGCCCTGGGCGGCACGCTATCCAAAATCCTCGTTGTTGATCTAGGACTTTCGTGGAAAAAAGCGAACATTTTAGCTTTACCCTTGAGCGTGTACCTAATAATCAACTCAAGAATATGGCTTACGGTTATTTTTTTAATTAAAGAAAAGAAAAACTCAAGAACGATATGACTAGGGGAGAATAATTAGTAGAAAAAATAGAATCTGAAAACGACTTCGTTTGTTGTTTCTTGGTAAAATAAAGTGCCTTTGGCATATGTTGATTAATTTCTTATTTCGGTATTAAGAGAGAGGTAAAAAGGAAGAATGGGCCTTTTGTCCAATTGAAAATTCAGATCCAATCGCATTTACCCTCCCATGTTTTGTCCTTCAATTCTCGGTCGGTATCGAGGGTGCAACAATGAATAAAAAAGATTTTGGTACGAGTGATTCGATATCCTTATTTTTTAAATGAGGTTGGAGTTTGAATCTTGTTCGTGGTTAACATTTTTACTTTTAATAAGCTCCAACAACAAAAAAGAAGGGAAAATGATTGAATAAAGGAATTCCGAACATTTAGTTATTGCACAAAATATCAATGACAACTCATTATATCGATGAATCATTTCTTTGAAGAGAAAAAAGCTTATGTAAACACTTAACTCGGAATCCCAAATAACTTCATTTAGTGTATGGATACATATCGCTCTATTGCATTATGTATGCTTGACATTCAGGGCCGGCCCGAGTAGCCAGAAAGGTGGTGCAACCGCACAGGGCCCCCTCTCAAAAGGGGCCCCAAAATTTTCAAGTATAACCTGTTTATATGTTAAGCCTAGCCCAAATATTCAAGCTACCATGTAGTCATCCATGTCCATTACTCGAATAGTCCAATGTGCATATTTAATATATTCCAATATTTCGTTTATTTTAAAAATTGTAACAAGTTGAAAATATTAATGTTAAATACGAAAATGCGTTTTAGTTTTTATGCGCAGTACGAAATGTTAGGACCGGCCCTGTTGACATTGATAAAAGGTGGTTTTTTGCGGAGGTTTTACACTTTGTCTCATTTGAATCCTCGCAAAACATACGTAGCACAAAGCTGATTCAGTATTAACGGGAATTAATTTGAATATGGATGGTATGCACAAGTTAGGCCTGTTCTAATACCTCGTGATTTCATCAAAAAATAGAGTTAATCAAATTGGACTTTCTAGTTTCAACCAATGGACTTTTTGTTATTTTCTACTAAGAGTACTCGCAATATAAATGTTCAAAAGTTGAGTCTTTCACCATTTTCTACATTAAAACCTCACTAAAAGTCCCAATAGTTTTTCTCCCACAATAACAAAATTAAAAAAGATTCCACTTATCACATTATTTATTTTTAGCCACTTAAATAACTCATGGGGAAATTAGCCTATTTTATCCCCCAGTAATTTTAATTTAGCCCGTATAGTCCCTAATGTTTAATTTCAGTTTGTAAAGTCCCCCAAAAAAATTTGTTCATCCCGTATAGTCCCCAATGTTTAATTTCAGCCTGTAAAGTCCCCCAAAAATTTTCGTTCAGCCTGTAAAGTCCCCCAATATTTAATTTCAACATGTAAAGTTCCTTATCTATTTACAGGCTGCATATAGATTTTCCACCACCTCTTCTGCGGAGGAATCAGGGCAGCCCCAAATTCATGTCATCCACATGCTTAATGAGCGGGGGAATAATTATCAGTTTCAATCTATAAAATTTACAAAATACAAAAAATTCAGTATAAAAATGGTTATAAAAAGGAAACCCCAAATTACCCGTAAATAGGTAAGGGACTTTAGATGCTGAAATTAAACATTGGGGACTATACGGGATGAACTAAAAATTTTGGGGGACTTTACAGGCTGAAATTAAACATTGGGGACTATACAGACTAAACAAAAAAATTTGGGGGACTTTACAGGCTAAAATTAAACATTGAAGACTATACAGGCTAAACGAAAATTATTGGGGAACTAAATAGGCTGATTTCCCTAACTCATGTGGCAAAATAATTGTGTCATGACATGGGCTTTTTCAAGGCTTCTGTATAGTTGCTCAAATTCTTGATAAATGTGATAGCTTCAAGGAAAAACCACTAAAATTCCTATCGTGATTTTGTGAACTTCCGGCCTGCTATCGGGGCAGAAGAGATGATATACGCGACTTTATCGTGGGTTTTCTGACCCGTTCTCTGTCCCGCTTAAAATATTAGATACAAATATAAAATACATAAAAATACTAAAAAAGGACGTCAAAATTGGAAAGACGTCGGAAATTCTTAAACTTACTGGAGACTCATTCCTCTTGTAACCATCTTTTCTAGGGAGCAAACTAACATTTTTTAGATGATGTTATTTCATTTGATGTATATTAGATATTTTTTGTTTACAATTCTATGTTTTTTTAAAAAAGGTTGTATATTCTGACTGATTTTGTCAAAAGTTCTCATGACTTTTTCTAGTCGAAGTTGGGCCAAAAGTTAGGATTTAAAAAGAAAAAAAGCCCGCTTTCCCCTATTTGGGGCTGAGTCCCTGCTAGCTCGAGGATCCCCATCCCATCCCTAATGACATAGTTGGACCCAGAATGGAGATGCGATGGAGGAGACAAAACCAAGACTAAAGATTATGATTTTCGCCCCTATTCTCATCCCTAATCATATCCTTCTGAATTACTTTTAGAAAGTCACTCATTTTTTTATTAATAATATTTTTTCCGAAATTGTTTAAATTTCAAACTTATGGAACATTGTTACTAATCTCTTTTCACTGAAGCGTGAAACTGGTCTGATAATAAGTCTAATATTATCACACCTTCACAATTCTTAGTGAGGGATAATTAAGGTGGACTAGTCCAATAAATCCGATCTCACCTCATATACACATAAATTTAGGTTTTTTGGCCATACTTGTAAAAACGATATCTATATCTGCTAACAAGGAAGTACTTAAGAGAATGAAAAGTGAGACCACGTATGTTGAACCAATTCAATCTCCCATTTTCCCCTTGGTGAGGCCCAACATACAAATGTGGGCCTTGAGAGCACTGTGATTGACCAGTTCATGCCCCCACACCCCCCGTTTTCGAGGTGGAGCTAAAAGAGTAAAGGCCACATCACAAGTTTATTACAACGGTCATGTTTGAAAAAAGATCTCACAAAAAGTCTAAAGAATACAGCTCTCCTTAACGGATCATTCTTCCACATTAATTCCATTGTCCTTTTATCATTATTGGAATCCTTATACACAAAACCTGCAAACCCATTACAGGGATTCTTGTTCTTGATCATCATAAAAAAAAACCATGAAAATGATAAAGACAATGAAGAAGCTCAAATTTTGGTCAAGAAAGAAGAAGAAAAAGAAGTCATTCTTCATAGAACAGCCGCCACCACCATATTGCCATTACCATCACCATTGCCATTTCTATCCACCAGTAGAGCCATCAGCTCCTCCATTGCCTTCATGGCTCGACTCCGATCAAACTGAAGAAACCCTTTTACCTTCTGATGAGTTCAGTACGACCACTCCGGACACGGCCAGTTCGAGTCAAGCGCCGTGTAATGCTGAAGAGGAGGATAGAGTTCCAGAACTTAGCAATGGTAAGAGTAGTTCTTATCAGCAATATATGGTGGAAAATCCTGTTTATGGAGTCCCAGTTGTTGCTTCTTCTGGAGTCAGAAATGAAAGAGAAGGTGGAGCTTTTGGATGTGTTTTTACATTTGGAGCTCATTTGTTCAGATGCTTCTTTCCATGTTTTCACATCAAGGAAGCTAAAAGTGAATTTGTTTATTAAGTACTATTGTTGTTTCTTAAATCCAGTCACCTCTTTGTTTTGTTAAAAACTTCATCACATTTTGATAATAAATTGTATGATATTGTAAGATTAAGATTAGCTATTGAAGCCACAGTTATTGTCATTTGTGTAAATACTAAAGCCAGATGGCCAATAATGACGGTTTATTTTCAACCACATGTAAATACTAAGGTGATATAATTAGCCAAAATAATAATAATTAAATACTCAAAACAGCAAAACGTAAATAGTTTAGTGGCCTGAATAGATATTTACTCTTCTAGAAAGAGTGCTTCTTCATGCTCTCTTTTCCTTCTTTCTTGATAAAATTATGAATGAATAACTCTACTTGTAATTGTGCTCATCTTTGATTAATAAAAAAAATAACTTAGAAACATGCAAAATACACATATCAAGCACAATGAGCACATAAATCATGCATGACATTCAAGATTATGGACTTGGCTCCTAATAAGAAGAGAAAAAAATCTCTATTATTAGGATTTAGGGGGTGTCATATTTTCTACTCACAATGTAGTAGAACATAATAAGTTTAACCATTGAAATACATAATGTGGGAACAATTACATGGCATCCGCTTAAACAATAAAACACAACCGGCCAAATGGGTGCAGGTAACCCAGTAATTCGGACACAACTCATAAGTCTGAGTTCGACACTAGTCTCCCGATAACTTTAAAAAAAAAAAAAAAAGGAATAATATTAGCTATAAAAAATGAAAGAGCAAAATTGAGCAAGCAGAATAGCAGCATTCTTCACTATATGGATATACTGTTGCAGATAGAAGATACATGCACCCCCCAGATGGTGATTGATGTATGATACCTACCTCTTATGCTGAGGGGAACTAACACTGAATTCTCGGCAGAAATCCGCAATGCTAATAAGCCCCATGATTGCCGATCCTTTGGAAAATAATCCAGCAACGGATGTGAAATCGCTTTTGTTGAGGGTCTTCTCTCCCTCCACAAAACGGATTATTTGCAGTCTACAAATAAAGAGACGCTGCAAAAACAATATCCCTTTTGATTCGGGTAACAGCATCCTCAAATTTTGCTTCGAGCTCGATTTCACCAATGGATTTTGCTGCTTGTATTAGCTGCTGAAGGACCTCTTCCAGCCTCCTGATAGCCCTGATCAAACTACCCTCAAAAACCTGTGTGCTTTCCATTATCTCGTAAAATTTGGATCCTTTTGCCCAAGCATACACGGCTTCCATTATATCAGGACGGAAGGAACTCACAAAGTTCTCTACATCAACTTGAACCTGTGGAGAGCAAATCGTATATTCTTTGGGTAAGAAAATTATTCCTGAGCAGCACACTGTAATAATTACCCGTCACACATAAAAAGAAGCAAGAACCAAAAAAATAGCAATCTCAAGCATTGCAATTCAGCTAGCAGTAAAGTACACCATCTAAACGGTGCCATAGAATAGAATAAAGAATTCCAAATGCCATTTGACTCGGGTCATCTTTAGATTATTCTATTACCAATATTCAATCGCCAGGACCTCATGTTCCAATGCACAAACACAAATCGCATATTCAGACAACATAAATGTCAATCACACGACTTAATAGTCTATGTTTAATTTACTATGGACATAGCCAGAAGCTCACAACTTTTAACAGTTCTTCATGGTCCATTTTATGTAAATATATTCTTCATGCCCAGACATATTGAACTAGGTCAAGGGAACGTAGGCATGCAATTTTCAAAAAATATCAGGGAACCAGTGGTTCAAATAAAACAAATAGAGGCAATCTATGATGATTCAATTTATCCATGGGTGTTTCATCAAGAATTTGGAAATCTTCCAACAAGGACGGGAATCCGAAAATAGCAAGAATTCAATGTAATGCAAGAAAGTAAAAAAATTTACCTTACACTCAAGCTGGACCTTAGCAACTCTTCGAGCGGTATCTTGTAATTGCGTAAAGTGCAACTCAAGCTCATCTCGAGGCTTTTGAGCTTCCTGAAGCTTCTCTTGCCATACAAAACAAGACAGAAGAGACACCATTTCTTCAACCTTTATATCCTTCAGAACCCCGTTAAACATGAGTTCTGTTAGCGTTAATTCATCTGCACTGCTGATTTCACATGCAACTTTCCCCTTTAACTCCACAACGTCATCACTTGTAATATACCTGCATGTTCGCAAATGTGAAGTAAGTACACCATCAAGGAAGCAATTGCACCTTACAAACAAATACAGAGAGAGTTAACAGTACCCCAATCTTCTCAGAACTCTCTTCCTAGATTTAAGTTCATCTTTAAAGGCCAAGTTTGTCGAAGAACGCAATGATCTCTTGATTGATTTAATTTTGGCTGTTAGCTCCTTTTTTGTATGCAAAACTTTGAGCTTCTGCTCAATAAGCGGAGACTTCGCAATTGCGTGCTTTTCAAATAGGTTCTCCAGGGCCTCTATTCTACGTACAGCTTTTCTGTATGAGCCGCTTTGAACCTATCGGTGTGCGCAAAGAAATTAAAATATGTAAGAACAAATAACTACCGACTCCAAAGAAGGTGACAAAAGAAAAAGGAGAGAATTTCAACCGCACTTTCATGTCATCTTCAGGATCTAATCGAGGCACTCCGTCCTTTGCAAATCTAGAGAGAACTTCAGAAACCTTTTTTAAGGTATTTTCCCGGGTTTCCAGTGGAAGAAGATCTTTGGATATTACAAGACGGATACTGCTTAAACCATCAATCTGTTTAATTTCAGGGGGTTAAATACAAAGTTTCAACACTAGAAGAGAATGTAGAAACAGCAAAAGCGGATAGGAGCATAAGGAAAATCAAATAGATAGAGAAGCACTTGACAGGTTACTTCCCATACATTGGCAACCCCCTCTACCAAGGATCGATTACATTTCCCCTGCTTTATAAATAAAGCCTGTTATGAAGTATAATTTTCTTACGTAGCTTGGAAAAAAGAATTTCCAAATCTTGGATCTGATTATAGAATGTCTTTCTATTACGTACAATTCTTTGAAGACTATGAAGCAAGACTTAGAAGCAACGGACAAAATAGCTACAAATGCAATGACAATTCATAAGAGAGATACATAAGTAATAGATTAGTGCATAGGCCTCACCTGGGATATAGGAATAGAAACAACAACTGGTTCCCCAGGATCCTTCAACTGAACAATCTTAATTGTTTTTTTACCAACTGCATCCCTGAGGACAGTACATCTTGTCAGAATATCAACTGTATAGTTTGCATCCTCTGGTCTTTTATTTGCATCCTCTGCATCAGTCGCAAATTAGTTATTCCTACATATTTCAACCACCACCCCACCCCAAAAAAAACCTTGGGACTTGAGACAGATTGAGAACTTATCTCACCTTCTGAAGAGCCTTTCACCCTTTCAAAGTTGATTATAACTCCCCAAGTGACGTCATCCTTGATAGAGAATGATGGCAAACTTTTATCCCTTGCACACTGGACGCTTACAAGCCTGCCAGGCTGAAGGAAGGGTAAGCAGTATTTCGGAGAAAGGACTATATCGCGGACATCTTTCTTCAAACTCTTGTATTGTTGTAGCAGAGAGTAATAATCATCCAAGCTATCTTCTTCCTCAATGACAATTGAATTCCTCTCCTCTTCAAGGACTTTAGCTTGTTTCTGCACATGGTTGTTGTTAAGTATTTTATAACTGCTTCTGCTACAGATGAAATGAAAATCAATCAACTAACCTCAAGATCTGGAATAGCTCGATCTGCTTGAAACTGATAGAATGAATTACGAAGCAGATTCTCAGGATCACCATCTTCGGACCGCAGCTGATTCAAAAGCATATTGTAGCTTAAGTGGAAGGCACTGCAGCGGATGAAAATAATAATCAAGACAAAGGAAAGCAACAAGTACAATACCTGATATGTCCAAAAAATTGACATAGTAAAACACTCGACATGAATTCAACATGGTTTTCCATCCCCACCCCCAACCCAAAGAATGATAAAAGAAAATTGTGGAAAGAAAGACCAGACAGAATATATGAAAATATGCAAAAGCTTTATAAACCACTCGTCACATTAACTTTTTAGTTTCGCCAGTTACATAACCTATTATACCATCAAATCACTTTGCTGCTAAACTAAACACCATGTAAAATCACTACAGCGAGAAGACATATAGAATGGGCTTGGTCTATCGCCTAAATTATTAAGCATCCCAGAAAAGTCATGAGATATTTAACTTGCATTTCAAATTTGTTCCAATTCTAATTATGGATGGAAGCAATATCTTACTAGACAATACTTCTAGATTGAAAAAAATTGCCGACTTTTCACAAGATTGATGAATAGCACAAAGACACCTTCTTAAACAACCTTATAACCAAAGGTTCATGCCATTTTTTTTTAACAAGAACTCCTGAATAAAAAATGATTCGAGGTTTTTCATGAATTACAACTGTGACAACTGCAGAATATTTAGGAGAGAGAATATAGTATATGGATGTTCACATTAATTGTGAATGGCAATCTAAAACATCAAAAGAATACCTATTCAAACTATCTGCACTTCCTTTTAGCATCATTTTAGCAGTAGAAGGCTCCATTTTGTCATCAACCATAAGGATGCAGATGCCCCGGTCATCAATTCCTCGACGACCAGCACGGCCACTCATTTGTATATACTCTCCACTAGATAACCATCTAAACTTATCCCCATCAAACTTTCGGACATTTGTGAAAACAACAGTTTTTGCAGGCATATTTAACCCAATGCTGAAAGTTTCTGTAGCGAATAAACACTAAAAGACAGTGATTTAGTATAGAATTAATCCAAACTTGAGCAAGGGCATTATAAAATTAACATGAGAATTAGTAAACTGTTTGGTGTGAACATGAAAATTCGTAGAAATAATGATTGCCATGAAAGAAAGGGAAATAACAGAAAAATAACAGTATATACAATAAAGAACTCATCATCCTGGAAATTCCTCCAATGATCTCCTTATATCTTCTTCTTTTTTTTTTGGAATAATGATCTCCTTATATCTAAGGATAGAAATACCAAGTGTAAATTTAACAGGTTGTTTATAATATCATGGTCCTTAATCAGATTCGACATCCCTCGTCTATGTGGTACATTATTAGGGAAATGACACAGTTCCACAGAAGTCATTGAAAATCAGTTACTGTGTTGGGAGTATATGTCCTTCCAAGTCATAAATGAAAGCACCACTAGAGTGAAGAAGATCCATCATAGAATAATCACTTGAAAGGAAGTAAGATCTTCATCCACCAACCTTGATCAACCCTTCTTGGAATAGTATTTCTATGACTTCCTTCAGTATGGGAAGCAAGCCAGAATGGTGCACACCAATACCACGTTTCAAAAGAGGCAGCATGTTTGAAACCTAGATCAACAAAAATATGGCAAAAGTAGAAATTTAAGTAACAAACATCTGTGAGATCAAAGATACTCCCATTTCAGTTAAATAAATTCGAGTGTCATCTTACCTGTGGCAGTTTCTTATCATCATCTGACAACATGTCCATAGCACTCCAGAAAATTGTTTCAATATTCGCTTTCTCATCTTCATTATTCAGATCCATTTTAGCCATCTGGGTACATTGAAAAGCAATTTGTGAACATATCAGCTTAAAAGGAAAACTGTACAGAAAATTAGAAAATATCAGAACTTGTACCTGCATTGCAAGGAATTCACATTCCCTCTTGCTGAAGCTAAAGCATATCACAGGATCGTACTGGCGCTGAATGATCATTTTTACCATCTTGAATATATCACTATCCTCTCCTGCTTTACCAACAACTAGGCCTTTCTGCCACTTCCCATTCTCCCTTTTTTTGTCCCCTTCATTAGCGGGAACAAGAGCATTTAAAGATTTCTGAAAGCTATCCTCACGAAATTTTCCTTTCTCATCAACAACTAAGTAAAGACCATTCCCTCCGGAAGGGAAAATGTAATGCTGAAGTGGTGTTGGTCTATAATCTGTATAGACGATATGACATGGTTGCTGGTGAACCTGCATGCTAGGAAATAAATATTAATGCAGTCGTGAAAAACAGGCAACTCCTGAAAACTACTATAATTTCCTTATACACACAGATCCAACAAAGTAATAGTTCCAAACGAGAGAAACAAGGACATAAGTTCCTTAAAGCCTCTTATTGTTATGCAAAGCACATGCCGCAAATTATGAAGAAAATTAACTTATTGCTCTCAAACAAACATACGAAGGAAAACAACATTTAGAACAACAGAAATCCTGAACTCTGGGCAGTTCACGAAATGGGAAAAGAAAAAATGCATCTATCTAGAACTTAAACATGTTAAAGGTGTTTAGATTTGGAATTCAGATAAACTCTTTAATGTTCAATGCTGAGGCAGCTGAAATTTTGAACTGCTCAGATTTTCTTCTATGCATCAGATATTCCATTACTACAAATCATATTCCATTACTACAAATCATCGAAACCAGAATACACAACTAATGCAGGTTTATAAGCCAAAATCACCTTAGCAACCCAGTCCGCAAATTCCTTGGCATTGGGTACTGTGGCAGATAGGAATACAAATCGGGAATTCTTTGGAGCCATAACGATGCTCTCTTCCCAGACAACACCTCGTTCTCTATCACGCATGTAATGAACCTCATCAAAGATAACCCAAGCCACCTCCCTTGTAACCTCTGACCCTTTGTACTGCATACTACGCCAGATTTCTGTTGTCATGACCTGAAACCGATTTGATACCACTTAAGAATCCTAAAAAAAGAACATTTTTAAAAATACCAAAAACTTCAACAAAACACCAAACTAGCAATTAGTCCTACCAAGCAAGAAGCATTTGGATCGATAGTAACATCCCCTGTCATCAGACCAACATCTGAGAACTCTTCTTTGAACTCTCTATACTTCTGATTACTAAGTGCCTTAATCGGGGAAGTATATATTACACGCTGCGTGTTCTTCAAGGACATAGCAATTGCATACAATGCCACGACAGTTTTACCGGCCGATGTATGTGCTGATACCTACACCAACAAATTCAAATAAAGTTTCACATTCTAAACCTTTCATCAAAGAATAAACTTCATCAAAATTCCAAACTTCTTACCATCACGGATTCACCATTATTGAGGCATTTAATTGCTTCAGACTGAAACGGGTCCAGAGTAAAAGGGAATTCTTTAGCAGGATTTACATCTTTCTCTGGCAAATTGGAACTCGAAGCACGTGGAACGTACCCTTCCGGATACGAAACATCGTGCAGGCAGGCAATAGGCTCATTCCCAATTACAAGGCCACTATCTTTTTGCTGCTTTTGCAGAGGGCTATATTCCTCACTCGGGTCATCTATCGTCTTCCTCTTCGATGATCCCATCTCTGCTTCAAACATACTCAGCAGAATTACATTCCATTTTCATTTAAGCAAAAAAATAACATAAAAAGTAATCCCTCCGTTCCAAATTGTAATTAAGAATAGTAGTTTGACCATTAGTAAGTTACAATAATATCAAAGTACTCATACCTTAGTAGAGCTTGCATAAAAAAAGGTCGTACCCAGTGCATAAGGCTCCCCCATCAGCAGGGTTGGGGAAGGTCCCCATGTAGCCGCAGCCTTACCCTTGTTTTTTCATAAAGAGGCTGTTTCCTGGGTTCGAACATGTGACCTAGCGGATAACAAGTAAACACTTGACCATCGCGCCAAACACGACCTTCCCCAGACCCTTGTTCGTAGAGCTTGAATATCTTAAATTAAATATATAGGTTTCTAATTATGAAATCTTACGAAGAAAATATATTCATTTGAAGAAGTGTATATTCATTGATAAACTAAAATAGAAAGTAGACATTCAATCTGGGACGGAAGGAGTATAAATTTAAGCCTATATACATTACAATTTACAAACAGGTTACTGAGAAGAAGAGATGAACACCTTGAAAAACTAGAAGAAGGAATACTAAGCTTCAATATAATAGAGTCCTTCCTAAAACTGAGTTAATATGAAAAATTAGGTTCTCTCTTCTAGGGTTTTCAATTCAGCTGCTTGTAACTCTAATAAGCTATGTGCTTGAGAAATTCA
The DNA here is from genome assembly GCA_026122235.1 of Vinca minor. NCBI lineage: Eukaryota > Viridiplantae > Streptophyta > Magnoliopsida > Gentianales > Apocynaceae > Vinca > Vinca minor. The sequence goes on along the minus strand of JAOCZM010000201.1, from coordinate 3,643,881 downwards.
ACAAGGAATAGAGTTTCGGAGATGGAAAGAAATGAATCAACTAGAGCCACCACCTGAAGCGGCTGCGGGCGATGGCGATGGAGGAGAAGGCCACTGCTGCTTCAGCTGATGTCAGTAGTTGGTTTCCTTTGCCGCCGTAGGGAAAGAGAGGGAATGAGGGAGAAGAGAGGCTTCAGTTTTTAGCACAGACCTTTTATGTTCCCCTTTTTCTTTTTTTCAATTTATTTATTTTGGAAATATTTACATTTATTTTACTTCATTTCCCCCTTTGTAGTACTCCCACCGTTCTCATTTATGTATGGCTTTAAGACAGTGCACACGAATTAAAAAAATGATTGAGATACATTAATTAAAAGATAGATTGACACTTTTACCCTTCAGTTAATATATTTATGTTGGGACAATTAAAATTAGGTGTTGACTGAATTAATTAAATGTAAGGTTAAGTTTGGAAAAAACACATTTAATACTCTCTTGGTTTCTTAAAGTGACAGATAATTAGAAATCGATAAAGTATGTCTATGTGACAGATAATTGGGAACGGAGGGAGTAATACTTTAGTATTTGTCTCATTTTAGTTATTCCAATTCAAGAAACGCAATGATTAAAAAGTTGCTTAAATTTACACAATTATAAATATAAAAGAGCAAACACTCTTATATTTATTAAGAAACATTTCATTGAAATTAAACGTGTTACTTATGTCAAATTTGAGAATACAAGTTAAATATTATTATTAGTAGGGGCGGAGTTTTTTTTTGAAAAGAAGATAATATCATTAATAGATATTAGGAACTACATGAGGGAGGTGGAATTCCAATGGATCCCCTACCCTTTGAAATGAGGTATCAAACCTTAGAAAGATTCCAGCTAACCAATGAGCCAGAAAATTACAAGATTCACAGTCATAGAAAAATCTAAAAAATAAATGCCCTGTAGTACAAAATTCTATGACCGTATAACCAAACACTACTACCAAAAAAGCAATAGCAAAACCGAGGTCACGAACAAACCAGAGATCTTCCACCACTTCCAGAGTTCTTGTCTGCAAACTTTCAAAACACGTAAAATTAGGAGGGGAGATCAGCTGAAAACCGCGTAGAGTAGTTGTCCAGCGACCACGCCAGATACGAACAAAATGTCCGCTCACGATCCTCCATTTGAAGCCATGTTGCAATAAAACTCTGTCTTGAGGAATGCTTCTCCAAGCTTGAGACGATCGCCCCGTTTGATTGCTTGAAATAAAACCTAATTTAAAACTTGAAATGAATCCTAATTTCGAACATGAAATAAAATCTAATATAACCATGATATTAGCCATGAAGTATACAAACGACTTTATTATGAAAAATAAAAAACTACTAGAATTGTGAGCCATAATGAGGCGCACTAAATATTGAATTGTCCAGGAGTTACGAAGTCCCGAACAATTCCGAATCAAACAACTCATTGGCCTTGGCGGGGCCGACCTGCGACCTCCGCCATATTATCATCATCAAGCATATATTCAAACCAATTTAGTGCGGAAACATGCTTCCAAATCGAAGAGTCTGTATCATCTTGGCCTGCAACGTCAAAATTATTAGAGGTTGGGCCAGCATAACCAGACCCGGCCAAATTAGATATCCTCCACGCTAGGACTGGCCCAGCTAGCCCAATAGCAGGCACTCCAGCGTCCAAAAGAACAGTCTGCCCAATGCCTTCTTTTCCCATAATGTGTGAAAATACAATATATTTAGGATGCAAAATAGCATTGAGCAGCCCATCATATATTATGTTACAAACGGGGCTAGCAAAAAAGGGTCATGCTCGGCCCAGCCCAAACACAGCACACATCAGCCTAGCCATAAAGAACAGCCAACCAATATCTATAGCCCAATACATTGGCCTAAGAACCCAGCCCAGAAAACAGAGAAATTGACCAGATGTTTTCTGGTCCGGTCGCGGGTCGACGACCCGACCCGGTTCTGACGGGTTTCTCAAAATCCAGCGCCCCCGTGTTTGAAGCCACCACTCGCTGGCCTTCTTCTTCGGCTCCGGCGAACAATCCGACCATAACTCCCGCCCTGCAAATCGTTTGCCTTTAGAAGGCTCAGACCATAAAATTTTCATCATCCTCTTCCCCTCCCTCACCATTAATCCACCAGTAGGATCAAAATTCCAGTAGGATTCTGGCACCGCCAATCCTACAGGTCTCAGACTACCGGTAGCCCAAACCAACCCCAGTGATATCTCAATCCTACTTATACCAGAATAAGTCACTGATATCTCTTCCCCCCAATCTGAAGCATTCTGCGCAATTGAATAAGGCACAATCCGACCCATAAAATAAAGAAAAACCAAACCTTCCGGTTCGGCAGCACCAAAATGGAGACTTGACATTGTAGCCGCTCCATTGCTCAAAATTGAGCCCATAAAAACTATTATTAAGCCAAAAATCTTGTTGATTAATGGAGGTATTATTAGATAAAGAGCGCGGTAGATGATATGGCTCATCGTCCGGCCACAAACGCACACGAGGCGGCGTAGAAACCCTAGATAAACTAGGGAGCATAGTTGTTGAGAGGTCTCAGAGAGAGAGAGCATCCCAGAGAGTTTGGGTGGAATGTTACATTTCGTAACCTTCAACCAAAACATTTACTTACCAGCAATAAATATGTAGTAGGGGCGGAGTTAGAAAATTCTTGTTTGGAAATTTTTTTATGAAGTGTTTTATTTCAAAAAGTTGGGAGTGAAAAAAATCTTTTAAAAATGTGTCGTTTTTCAAAATTTAGAGCCTCACTTTGCAAGGAAAGAGGCTTACTACTCAACTCCTTCATAGTCATTAGAAATAAGTATTCCAAAAAGAAAAGTTTGACGGAGGATACATCGTCTACATAAACGTAGTACTCGTGAAACTTCAGCTCTAGCAATCGCATGATCCAAACGAAGCGAGGGCCCTGGCGAGGAGATCCTATTACTTGCAACAGTGGGCAAGGTTGTATATGGAATTGGATATTCTAATGTATTTGGAACAGACGATGACACAAGATTGTCTCTTGACTCAATAGTAAGTGCAAGATGGGGGTGAGGATGCTAATGTAAAGGAAAAGGACTCGATGGAATTTTTATGGCAGAAGTTGGAGATAATGTGTCAAATCCTTAAAAAGATTACTATTGAGGATGGTAACATGACAAATAAAAGTGACATTTGAAATAGCTAAAATATGACTGCTCAAAAAAGTAATAAATCAAAAAACCTAATTTCAAAGCTTGTATTATAATTCTAGAATTGTATATAAGAGAATTGCCAAACCCTCAACATAGCTGTCTATTACATGCATGGGACTGAGTCCCATTGGGACCAAATGCAGTCCAGATTTAGCCACGTCAGCTGCATTTCCTTCTCTCTCCTCATTCTGCGAGGGATGTGGCAGAAATCTGAACACGTATCGTCACATGAACTCGGTCCATATCGGGATATTTCCCAACATAACACGTTACTTTTGCAAAAAAAAGAAAAAGAAATAAAAGGCATTTCATTTCAAAACTTGGTTATCGACAAAAACTGTGTTAGTTCAGCAGAACATGCAATGGTTCTAGCCTAACCCAGAAATACTAACTTTCAAGTTATTCCCATAACTGATAATGACCATCTAAGAAACGATTCCCTTGTCCCGTCTCTTGCTACCATGGTTTCTGTATTTTCTTTTAGTTTTACCATCTTCACCGAGTCCTTCTAGGTTAGCATCAGAATCCATCACCATTGAGCAGGTTTCATGCTTCATTTTCTTCGACTTGCTACTACCCCCTGATCTACTTTCTTTTAGGTACTGATCATTAGTCTGATCCCAAGATTTTCTTTTATGTCTCTGTTGTTTTTCTGAATCATCCTGGTCGGGTTCCCAGCGGCCTCCTCTGTCAGCATCCTCATCTCGACTGTCCCTGGAATCATCTCGTTCACTTTCCTTGCTAGAATGATCATGGCCAAACTTCTCATGAGAACCAAACTTTGATTTAGATTTCTTGGGAAGACCTTTCCTTGGTTCCACAGAGCCTATTTTACTAGAGCCGTGGCTGAAATCAGAATCATAAGATTTCGATCTTCTCTGGTCACACTGACTAGACGTTGTGTGGACATGGGCATCATCAGGCGATTCAAACTCAACATTCTTCCTACTTGAGCGGTACTTTCTGCTGGAGCTACGTCGTTTCTTGACAGGACGTAGCTCAGATTTTTCTTGTTCAGATTCCTTTTCTTTTGATTTTTTATTGGAACTCTTATGTGATACCCTGTAATCATCAGAAAATCTCGAAACTTCAGTCGAATGCCTCAAAGCTGTCCTTCCATATCCATGAGATGTCTCTGTGATCCCATCTGACAACTCACAGGTCGAATCAGAATCGTAAGTTTTTCTAACACGATGAGCATTGCAGGACACAGAACCCCGGTCCTCATAGGACTGAGCTTTGCTCGAATCAGAAGAATCAGATCTCTTCTTATGCTCCAAATCATCCATTATTCCAGACGACACCTCCTGTTGTCTTGAGCTCTTTTTTCTATGTTCCTCTTGCATGTAGCTTTCTTTTCTCCTATTTGATGTATTTGTCCTCAAACCAGCATCATCACGGCCTCCATTACTCCGTGCCTCCTGATAATCATATGATTCTTTCTTGTGGTATCTTGAGTTTTTCCTTGCGCCATTCTGATACATATCAGCATCTTTGTCTCTATCGAGCAAATCCACATCAGATTCTCTATCGAAAGATCTCTTCTTGCTGGGCTTACGATGGTGTCTATACCCTGTTTCCTCCCTATCCTTCCGACCTTCTCTTCCATCAAGAACTTTTAGCCTTCTTTTATTGTTGTTGGTAAGCCGAGTTTTGGTTCTTTCAACATTATCTTCCTCATAGGGGTCACTTGAACTTCGATTTGAACTATCAATCTCCTTTGACCGAGATCTTCTACGGTGGTACCTGGAGAAGATGCACAAAAGTTGTGAAGATTCTTGGGGGATAAAATGAATATCAATATCAATTCAAAGATGCAACTCAGTAGTACAACGAACTGTTCTTTCTCAACAAGCTAGATGTTCCAGTGTTGGTACTAGAAAGTGCAGAAATAACAAACTTAATAGGAAGAAAGCACCGATAATGTTTGCTTAGACGTTATGTGGAAGAACACAATCTAAATTCAGCCTAGTAATTTAAAGCTAAATTTGCTAGTTCTCCTACTTATTCAATACAACAAAAGGTAGATGCATGAAAAACATTCTGCAAATATTTTAATGTAGTTGAATCACATAGCCACACGATATTCACCAATGAGGTAATAATGATTACTCCCAGGATATGGATGCTTGTACAGTGTGAACGTAAAATATTGATTTCCTTTCAGTAAACAAAGTGCAATGTGAAGGAAATGATGGGTACAGGATATTAGGAAAGAAATGGAAGAAAAAAGAGGAAAAGACCATCAACAAGTTCATGCAATTTGTTCACATTAATGGCCTAGACAAACAAGTAATTTTCCCCTTCCTAAGAGAGAACACTAATACTAAGTTTAACCCCAAAAAGAAAGTTACTGCCAAGTCTAGCAGAGGTGCACACACCTTCCTCTGTCTCTCGTCAGTCTTTTGCTGGAGTCCCAATACTGTCCAGGAGTTTCTTGTTTTTCAATCTGTCTGTCGTGCTTAGACTGATCTGAATAACCAAACAACGCAGCCATCTTTTCGACCCAGAATCTTGGAGGTGGTTTGTCCCAATTAGCCCACTCATAATCCCCACCAGGATTAGGGAAACAGTGAATGAAATTGCATGCGGACCCACGAGAACAAATCTGGAAAATGTTACACATGAGGAAATCGTAGGTATTCCAGTAGATAAGGAAATACTAAAATCTTTTGAAGCTTCTATAGATCAAGTCTATACACCCGTTAGAGCAAGAAAGGGAGCTGGCTTAAGGAATTAGGTTCTACCTTAAGATTTGTTTTCATGTATTCCCCACAGATGGCAACTCTCCATCTTGTTACTGCAACAAACTCACAACTGACCTACAAAGGAGGAACCCAATATCACATAAGAAACACATGCATTCCAACAAATGGTAGAGAAATAGATTATGATGCTGGAAAGCAAACAACAATATCCGATTTAACCTTCCATGAACTTTCTCATTTTTATGGTCAGTGATGCTGTTTGCAGGCAATTGTAAGCTTCAGTAAACACACAAATTTTAAATCCATAGACTACTGAATTCCATGAACCAATCATGAGTATAAAAGACAGGTTATTGCAATCACAAGACAAAGACTCTAATATCTAAATATTCCATCATTTATTCACGCGAGGACGCTGACATAAGCAGTCTCTTCCACTGAAGTGCATTTTTATTCTGAAAGATATGAGTTGCACAAATTTCTATCGATGCTACAATCATTTCTGAATATCAAATCACAGAATCGAGTTGTTTATGTCATCTTTATGTGAGTGATTCTCTCACGCATATCTATGTTGCCGAAATAAAAGAAAAAGAATGACCTGGAACATTTTGCAGTTATTTCTTATCATCAGTAAAACAGATATCGCTTAAATTATTTCTACTAAAAGTTAGCGATCTTGAGAAGAACACCCAGAAAAATAATCTGTGTGAGTTATTACTTATCAGATACCTGCTTGCCAGCAAAATAACGACCATTGATGGAGTGATATGCAAGCACGGCAGACTCCAAGGATTTGTAATGTACATAAACATTTCCTCGTAAATGAGGTGAACCATTTCTGCACACCTACACATGAATAAGACTTTGTCAACACATCAAGAATGCAAGCACACAAACGACTCATTTAAGTTATTAACTTTACACTTTTGGCGGTAATAAAAATTAGTTTCCATGTTCCAAGAGCCGCGATAAAATTATTTCAGGAAAAAATATACTACAAGATTCTAGAAGCATGAATATATATTCTTTCCCCTTCCGAAATTCAGAAAACAGTGATGTCATCCAGTGTTCTCTAAGGTGATGTATGGTTTTGGAAAACGGAAAACCAATTCCAAATTGTATAATTTAAATGATACTTATGTTTACTTTCTTAGAAAAGATTCTCCCACATTTGGAACCAAGCTCCAACAATCCTGAAATTTTGAGAATGGTAATTAAATAGGAGTGCTGTCTGATGATACAAATGTAAGCTTCCTAATTTTCAGAATTCACAGTGGCATCGTTTTCTCCAAACTCAGACAGCAAGTTCATCAATAGCATTATACATGATTGATACCATAAATTCAGTGCTAAAACTTGGTCAATAGCCGGAAGATAAAATTTACGATCTCTTGCAGGAACAACAGCCAATATACCTTGAAATTTACAATTTCTCCAAATTTCAAAAATTCTGTATGCACATCCTCATAGAACTCTTCGAAAGAACGCTCCACCTCCTCCTCCGTATACTGGAGAGAATAAAGGAAGAACAAGATTGATGGGTAAGATTTATTTCTTCTATTTTCTCATTTATGAAGAGAGCTTGTATGGATATTGAACCGGAAATAGGTGCATAAGTAAGAAAATGAATTGTTTAGCCAAAAGAGAAGGAAAGCACAACCCTCTCCCAACCCCCAAACCCCAAACAAGAGAAAAATTTTGTTTATTTTGCATATCATAGTGCCTAAATTATTTCAATAAACAACGAGGTAAACTAAGGTTGTGAACCCATTCTAAATTTCAACTGTAATACCCTTTCTCATTTAAAAACAAATGAATATAGTCCCTACTTATGGTCGACGGTGACTGAACAACAACAATAACATAACTCATTTAGTCCCCAATAATTGGGGGTATGGGCGGGGATGGATAAGAGACAAGCCTAACCTGTCTTTTCTAGTCGACGGTGACAGAAATATCTTGTAAATCCAAGATGTCCAACTAGGACCACAAGCTCTGAAGTTCAGGAGCTCATAGTCAATACTCTATGGAAGAAGCTTCGATATTTGAGGGGGAAAAGGGCTTCACTAAATTCTTATAATCTTTAAGGAAATAGACTCTACTGAGAACTGCAAGTCATATGTGTAATGGACAATCTCCATAAGTAAAATGCAACCCCCCTAAATCTTACTCTTTTCTTTTTCCCCATTTTTGCTTCTTTTAAGAGAGATCAAACCTGAACCTCCGGTAGGAGGATCTTCTCATGATTTATATTTCTAAAGATTTTATCTTTTCTTCCTTCGTTGCTAAACTCAAAAAGAATAATTAGAAGCCCATATATTTAATAGTGGAAAGGGTAGCACAAGTCCAGGTATGTATAATATGCACATACGATTAAAAAGACATGAAAGCAAATATATTTAAAGGAAAATGCTGCAACAAAGACTTAGAAAAGGTAGTATTTCATAATATATTGAAACTTATGCAGGATACAGATGGGAAATCTTTGAACTCCAACCCAAGCAAGGCCAGACCCAAGCACCTCCATCAATTTACATGGAACTTCTGCTATAGTCTGAATTAAAGAATAACCATAAAGCAACAGAATGTACATAGCATCATATAATCCATACACAAGAGAAGCATAGAATAGCTGATCCAGTGACAAAGATAGCAACCAAAAATATAAATAAAAGATAGAAGCAAAAATAATACAGCACGAGATCTTGTGAGGAGAGAAAATAAGAATTGTGTCAGGACATACGCAAAGGCATTTGAATTTAAGGTAAAAATGACAATAGGAAAACCAGACTGCCAAAGAGACAAGCTAAGTAAAACATCAAGCAATAACATCAACCAAAGGGTTCCTTAAGGAACGGAACTAGAGATGATGTTTTTCGGAGAAACAAGATAACTATTTGCAAGTGTTTTGTAGCAACCAAAGGCCTTGTTCAAGTATTGTATTAGAGATGATGCTTTGAGGTTTCACAATGTTATAGATTTAAGAACAGGATACTAGTCACTTCTTAACAGACCTCAAGCCCCTCATCCTGCTCCCAGGCAAGGCCAGGTCCATTATACATGTTCTTGATAAGTAGTGTGCAAGTTTTTTCTGGGTAAAAGTGGACTCTGCTGCAGCGCATTCCAAAGCGACACGCCCCTGTTTTCAGATGGAAAGGGCAATGAGCTTTGTCCTGCCACAAACATCACAGAATCAATAAATATTGTGACTATCGAATAAGCATATTGAAGTAAAGGTACCTCAACGACAGAAGATAAGGAATTACAAACATATGATGAGGGAAAATATCAGAATTGACATGCACTACAAGATGGACGTGAAATCGGATAGCAAAGACAAGGAACTCAACCTGCTCTGTCCCAAAGTTAGGAGTTTGTTGTGCAATATTTTCCAACAACTCTTGAGCTGAGAGCACCGTTGAAGCACTTCTGTAATCAGCAAATGCTTCAGACTGTGGAGGAAAAGGATTGGATATAGGTCTATTCTGATCCTGCAATATCGCAATACAACTTCAAGAATCCATCTCCGGAACGGGTAAGGAGATATGCCCATGAAAGTATTTTAATCCCATTAATAATAGGTTCAAGTAATCAGTAATACCTTTATCTCCAATAATTGTTGATCCGTGCTCTTCTTTTTTACCCTAACTGTATTCTTTTTGACAATTATCTCATTTCCTTGCCAGATAATTTCTGGTGGTCCTTCCTCTACGTATTCCCATTCCTCATCATCATTTGGCTCCATATCATGTCCAAGCTGCCAAATATTCATAGAGACACGCCAGAAAAGTTGTTAAATGAATATATTTACGTCATAAAAACATACTCATCATATAGATAGACGGGAGAAGTTTTAGGCAAAAAACAACCACGTAAAGAATGAAGCATACTAGTAACCAGATATTCCTAAGAAATTTGCCTCCTCAGGCACGGGGGGATCAAAAGGAAAATGGCAGCTAAAGCAGCAAGACGCCAAAAGCACCTTCGTGAACCTGAAGTACACGTCGTCTTTAATTATCCTGCGACTCATACTCACGGATTCAAATATTAAATTATATTTTAAACTAACTACATGACCTCCTTCGACTCATACAATAGCAATTATCAAGCATCATACTTGCACCTAAATAATAGGGCTTCCGCAATAGTGCGTGTATTTTCCAACTAAAATTTTCAATATAAAGACAGGCATCTGATCTGAATCTCACATTTTATAACCTGCTTGATGTACTTGACCAATCTATCAAGTTCCACAAAAAAGCTAGCCACTAATTAGTCAATCAAAAATCATGAAACCTAATTTGACTTTCTATCGAAATCAGATATAAGTCGACAAATAACAGGCTAGCAAATCAAATACATACAATTATTTCATTTCCGCTGCTATTCACCAGCTAAAGCAAATTTTTACACAATACGAATATCTATTTATCAAGCTGCTATCGCACTGAATTATGAATGTAATGCATAAATCAATATCTAGGTAAAGAATGTGAACCTGTTGTTCTTTCAATTTTTGTTCTTCCTCCAATTGAACTCTCCTTCGCCCTTCTTCTTCCTCTTCCTGAGTTTTTTTCCGAGCCAATTCTTCCAGAAAAAGTCGTTCTCTTTCTTCGAACTCCCTCCTTTCTTTCTCTAATCTCTCCCTCTCTTGCTCCTCTTCAAACTGAATCCGTCGCTGCTCCTCGGGGTCATTGAGCCGCGCCTCCTCTTCCTGATGCTCCTTCTCCGCCACCTCCTTCCTTTTTTGCTTCCTCTTCTCCTTCTTCGCCGCCTTCCTCTTCTCCTCGCGGCTCATCTTCGCCGCCGCCGCGGCCGACGCCGAGCTCCGTTCGTTGTCTTTCGCGATCGCTAATTCCATTCCGTCATTCATAGTCGCCCAGATCACTGTTTGAGCCTAGTTGGGGTTTTTGGATTTTCCTGTTTTTTCCGGTTTAAATTGAATAATAAAAAAAAATTCCCTGAAAATGCTTGGGAAAATAAACAAATGAGTAATTACAAAAATAGCCTTGTAACTATTTTATAGTCTCGATTTAGCACAAATATTATTTTATAGCCTCAAATATAGTAAAATAAAAAAACCATCATCACCGCACTTGTTTCGAGAGACAAAAACATCACTTCATATCATTTTCCTCCACAAAATAATAAAATATTAAATCTCATATTAATATGAATTTGACTTTACGTATGGTGAAAATATAATATATTTAACAAATATTTAGTATATATACCTTTATTTTCTATATGAGTTTATCGTACCAAAATAAGAGTTACTATCATTCAATATAGAGGAGACAACATTGCAATAGAAACAAACTATCTTATAAAGAGTAGCAACATCATATTAAGTAAATGTAATACCAACATTAATACTCCCTCCATTCCTAAATATAAGACTCTTTAGACAATTTGAGAAAATTAAGGAAGTTGTCATTTTCACATAAACTTCCAATATTATCCCCCCACCCTCCCTCTCTCTCACTTCTTTGTCATAAAGAAAGGAAAATATTAAGGGTATAATTAGAATAAATTATTGACAACTAATAAAACAACCTTAAACGACAATTAATTTGAATACCTAGATATCTCCTAAATGACAATTAATATGGAATGGAGGGAGTATTGAGTAGTGAGTCAAAATTAGATACATCATGTAGATTAATATGTAATTATTTGTTTGATTTAATCTATTCTTTTACTAAAATTACAATATTATAATACAAGTTATTTCATGCCAGCATATCTATGAAAATACTATTCACATGTATGTCTTAGAAGTTAACACTTTTGAGAGGTGACAATTATATAAATTCTAAATAATTCTACAATGCACGTAATTTATTTTTCGTGTATCATTTATTCCTTTTTTGTTTACCAAACATTTTTTAACACTAGTCTTTTGAACTTGCATACTCAAACGTCATGTTAACACACATATATAAGTTGATATATCTTTTAATAGTTATTATGATTTGATCACTAATCTCCTGAAATACAAGCTACCTACTCGATAATTAGACTTATGTGACTAGAACTCAAATGCGATTATGAAATAGCTACCCCAAAATTAAAATTGGATTTGGACATTTTTTGTGTGTTAATCACCATTTATGCCCTTCAATTATGTTTCAAAAGCAACTGTTAACCCTCAGAAATTTTAGGTGTCATAAATGTCCTCAACTATTTACACGGTGCCATTAGTGCCCAAAAGTGGCGGAATCCGGCGAGAGTGGGCGGCACTGCACATGCGAACTTTCAGGGGCATAATAGTCCACAGACTTATATTCATCGTCTTTCTTCATTGTCTTATTCAAGCAAGAGCAATTCACTTTTTCTCCAACTAATTTCTTCAAAAAAAAAAAAATTTACCCAAAATTTGAAACCCTACAACTAATAACCATATATATATATATATATATATATATATATATATATATATATATATATATATATATATATATGTATGTGTGTGTGTGCGCCTTTAGCTTTGAATTATCCCTCTTTTTTTTCTAGGATTCTTCGGTGACAAGGTAGATACAAACCCTTTATTCTTTTTTTTTCTTCATTATAATGAATTACTCAATTAATTATGATTAAGTTTTTGGAAATTGGTGTGGGGATGATGAAAAAATCAATTGGATTCCCATTGACGTTATTCATATGAGATTTACTAACTAGCTACTTTTGACCCACACCAATTTATTCTATCTCTGAAGTTAATTGTTTTGCTATATTTTATTTTTTGTAATTTTAAATTGCCTTTTCTGAAAAATGAAAAAACAGACATGTGATGTAAGAAAGATATTTGCTACTCTTGATAGGTTATAACCCATTTGATGATTTTATATCCGCCAAGATTTATGAGGCTTACAATTCCAATACTCCAATACTTCTAAAAAAGAACAAGAAAATTATTTTGTTCAGTAACCAAATCAATCACTGAAATGTGGTTTTCTATAATATGCATATAAGAATATCTATAATATGCATATAGTTGTAGGGTTTTCGAATTTTGGGTAATTTTTTTGAAGAAATTAGTTGGAGAAGAAGATGAATTGATTTTGCTTGAAGAAGACAATGAAGGAAGACGATGAATATAAGTATGTGAACTATTATGCCCCTGAAAGTCCACATGTGATGGCCACACATGTGCAGTGCCGCCCCTCTAGCCGTATTCGGCCACGTTTGGGTACTAATGGCACCCCGTAAATAATTGGGAAGATTTATGTCACCTAAAATTTCTGAGGGCTAACAGTAACTTTTGAAACATAGCTGAGGGGCATAAATGGTGATTAACTCTTTTTTTTTTTGGAGAAAAAAATACTGGTTTGTTTTTGTTCCACGTGGCATAACCAAGCGAGGGAAATGTTTTGGAAGCCGAGAAATTCGGGAACCAAAGTAGCTTTATTATATATGACAACGCCACCATCAGCAACGACGCCGTTGGGAGGTCAGACTCAGAGCACAGCCACAGCGAACATGGCGGCGGCGGCGGCGGCAAGAGTTCCGGGAAGTCAGAAGACGGTGATGATAACCGGAGTAAGCAGAGGTCTAGGAAAAGCCCTAGCACTTGAACTGGCTAAGCGCGGACACACCGTTATAGGTTGCTCCCGTTCTCAGGACAAACTCAATTCCCTTCAGGCCGACCTCATTTCCTCCAATTCGTCTTCTCATTCCCTTAGCAAACATCTTATCATGAATGTCGATGTGGTAATTTACTCTTTTCGCTTCTATTTCCCCCCTGTTTATGAGTATATAAGATACCGGCATTGATCGCAGGGTGATTTTGGAGCAAAATCTTACGGAATATATTATTATTTTTTTGAGTTTCTATAGCTTATAAAGTGTTTTCTGTTTAAAATTGGAGCAAAATGTCATTGTTTTATGTTGTTATTTGTGTGTCGTTTTTTGAATACTTTTTCAGTTTACTGAAGAAATTCGAATTTGTTTTTTTTTCTAGAGGTAGCTTGATGATTTGCTTTCTGTGTAATTCCTTTATCCTGATGCATATTTGTTTTATTTTGGTTGAGTTATTTCGTTAGGGTGCACATAAATTCTCTTGATGCTTAATGAAAAAATATGGTAACGTGCACATAAATCAAAATGATTTTTGGTTTTGCCTTCTCTGATGCCTTTCGGCTTTGATTTGAGTGAATGATTTCGTAGCAAATGTGACGGTATAAAGTACTATTGTTTCGGTGGTATTTTGTAAGTAGTCAGTTTGTGCATTTATTGCTAAAGGTTAGGTTAGTCTCCAATCCACCTTATCTCCTTAATCTCCAGATATTAAATTTTCCTAGCACATCCAGAAGAGGCTTTGAATCTTTTCATACTTTGGAATTTTGAGGCATTTTTGTTACTTGGCTGTCTATTAATTATAAAATTATCGTCTTTGTAGAGGTCCAATAGCAGTGTCGAAGAATTGGCGCGTTCTGTAGTGGAAAAGAAGAGTATTCCTGATATTATAGGTACATTTTCCATAAATATATTCATTGTTTTTAAAGAGTTACTTTATGTTTACACGAGTTATTCATGTTTGTAATACATGGATTTTGCTGGACGTTAATTAAAGCTCTTTGTAAGATGTCGATAACTATTTGCGGAACGTTTCGAAAGTTTCTGTCAGAGTGACGTTGTATGTATTCATTTCACACCAACCTTTATTTAACTAATGGTATTCTTGCCACAAAATTAATGCAGATTTAATTTCTTGACTAGAAATTTAGACCACTATTATAAGATTAATTTGGTTCAAACCTAAATTATTTTACTGTGAAATAGAATGTATAAAAACATTGCTTTATTCTGAGCAAGAGGGACTTTAGTTCAGTTGTAAAAAATTAGCGTCATGCAGTATATCCTCCTAGACCCCCCTTGCAATATATAAAGCAGTAGCCAAAAGTTCTGATAGCTTCATATGTCCTACAATCTTTACTGCTGCACTCTTTTTTGGTTTTCGTGGCAATGGAAATGAGTAGTTACCGCCGCATTTTGTTTGAAAGAATTCATTGTTCTTCCTTAATCGTGTCTTCTGGCCAGTGAACAATGCAGGAACAATTAACAGAAACAACAAACTTTGGGAAGTTTCTCAAGAAGAGTTTGATAATGTCATTGATACCAACATTAAAGGAGTAGCGAATGTAATGCGTCACTTTGTTCCGATTATGATTGAGAACAAGCAAGGAGTAATCGTTAATATGTCATCTGGGTGGGGAAGATCTGCCGCTGCACAGGTGAAACTACGTACCTGATGTGCTTGTATGTCAATTTTTAATTTTTTCCCTCCAGCAGTCAATTGTTTCACGATTGTGATATGGGTTTGAGTTATTTAGAAAGCAAGTTATTTTGTAGAGACTGCACCTGGAATTATAACTAATACATATGATACAAATAATTTGTGTTGTTTGACAATTTACCAGTATAAGACTTTCGACTGGACAATCACAAAGCATTTGACACCTCATAAATGATGTGAACTAAAATGTCACTGGTCCAAAAATTCATACTATTCATCCCGCTTCTTTTGACGTGAAATTTATTGACTTGTTTTTTAATAACACGGGTTGAACCTAATTATGCCTTACAGGTTGCACCTTATTGTGCCTCAAAATGGGCTATTGAGGGTCTGACGAAATCGGTAGCAAAGGAGTTACCTGCTGGAATGGCAATTGTCGCACTTAGTCCTGGTGTAATTAACACGGAGATGCTACAGTCATGCTTTGGCAGTTCAGCTTCTCTTTATCAGGCACCTGAGGCTTGGTATATATCTGTTTGCTTTTCTTCCTCTTTCTTCTTTTCGGAGATTTATCCTAAACAATGCTTGGAAACATAATTTGGTCGCTTTAGGCGGGTTTTTTTTAACATTAATCTGGTGTAACCAAACGGATTGTGCCAGATAGAAAACGGACTTTATTCCCCCCCCACCCCCCAAACCCCCCTTCTCTTTTTCCTGTTGTGGGTGGGTGTTGTCTTTTTTGGGGGACATCAAGCCTTTTGCACATGTTTCGTATACCATAATACCTGAGGAAAGTTGTTTACTAGAGCAATAAATTTACCAAGTTCATGATTCTTTTGTAGGATCTATCTAATTATTCTCTTGTGACAGGGCTCCGAGGGCAGCTACACTGATCCTTAATCTGTCGGCCGGTGACAATGGATCATCTCTAACCGTTTGATGCACACATCCAAGTTTAGTACAACAATGGTTTGCGCGAGTATCGTGCAGGCTGGATACTTATGTGTATTTTAATCGGATTATTGTGCAAGGAGTATTCCTCTGTTGTAAATCTTAGATATGTGGTCTCAAGCGGACTCGAACCACTGACATCCTCCGCAGGGTAAACCACCGCCTCTCAGGCCCGACTGATTTTACCATGGAGGCCAACGATAGACGTAATTATACATTTTTCTCGTTTTCTAGTGTGTTGTGATAGGTAGAGAGGCTCCAGAAGCTTGAAATTGCAAGCTTGAATGAGATAACTTGGCAAATATTTTGCTGGTTAGATTTCAAGTTATGGAGTTCAGCACATTCATAAATTTCCAAGTGCGACACTTGTTAAGAAAATCAAAATAGAAAAAATCATAGAATTTCTTGCACAAATTAAACTCTCATGTCAACTATAATCTCAATATATAAACAAATTAATCAAATCATGAATTATTATTTTTTAAAAACAAAATGAATGAATTATTGATCTGTTACATAAGCCTTAGTCCAAGAATAATGACGAATTGATGATTATGTCTGATGATCATCATACTCGTACCGGTTGTTTTCCTCCATTATTCGTGCTTCAAATTCTTTCAAGGACTCTTGAATTCTTATTGCGTCCGGAAGATAATGCCTAAACACTTTCTCAACGGATTCCTCGCAACTTTCATACAGATACATGGGAGAATACCATTCTGCATTATGAGAAAATTTACAATTACCTGTATCGTATTGAACTTTTATTCTTCTTCTATTAATGCATACATAAAGCAAAACGAGAGAGCAGAATTGCTCCCAACTCATCTCCGAATATTGTATGTCCCATAAACGGATGGTTAGAGTCTCTTCAATTTCATTATTATTACTCTTAAAGTCGCAGTACCACAATATCGTATGATTGCGGAGATAGTAAACAAGGGGATCTCTGAGACGGAAAATGACTATAGCTCGATCTTCTTCCATATGAATGTATGTTTTTGAAGATTGTCGACAAAGAAATTAGAGAAAAAGATAATAATGTTAAGACAACAATTGTTGGTTTTTTATACAAAAAATACTAAAGAATAAGTTCTATATATAGAGTTAAAGAATGGAGCAAATGGTCATTCCTAATCCAATTGGGAGTAGAAGTTTTTTGTTTAATTCGTGCTTTGAGTTGATTAATCTTCCAATCGGAATTGGTATTATAGAGATAACTTTTTTAATATTTGGAAATAAAATGTTTTCTCTCTCTAACTTAGTGTAGTAAAAATAAATTAACCAAAACAATTTTCCTAAAACGTTGTACCTACCTAATATATTTTTCTGAATTATATTTTGATGGAATAAGGTAATTTAAGGTTTCTAAAGAAATTTCAGTTTAATGTAGCTACTATAGTAGTTTCTATTTTTTCCAATTAAGCTAACTCTGAAATATTAATTTTTTATTGAAGTTCTGGAATGTTGTTCAAACAGTGTGGAGGAGCAGAATGAGAAAATCGTGTAACAAATGGCTGGTAGTATAAGAATCGTACGTCACATTTTTTATCCGTTTTTTGTTCCATTAATTAAAAAAAATTCATACATTAATATTTTTATTATAAAAATTATAAACTAAAAGAAATTGTAAAAATTTCAAGAAAAAATTTACACATGTCAATTGTTTATTAGCAGGGAGAATTTTTTTTTGCCGTATACAAGAATGATCTCCCGAGGATGAAGCTCTAAGGTTGCTGAAGGAAGTAAAGATCCATATAGATACCCGTATTTATATTTCCGTTCATATTTCAATTATTAGAAATTTAATAGGTTATGTAATGTTATTGTTTTTTGTCGAAGAAATTTTATTAGTTCAAATAAGTCGAATCACAACTTCCAAGTTTTACCCACTAGTCATTGTGTAAAATGTTCGTTATAAAACTAGATTTTTTTTTTAAATCTTAACTTGATGCAAGTAAAATAGAGATCTAATGATTATTTAGTAGTTACCTATTAAAAGTATACTTACATATAAGTATTATAATTGGATATGGAATATTTAATCGCAGTCTTACGAGGAGTCAAACTTTATAGTAGTTGACATAAATTGAATATGTCGAATTAGCACACGCCATACATGTAAAAGCATCTCATGGGGTGAAACATTAGTAAATAGATGAATTTAGATTGCAAAATACAGCATTTAATAATAGTCTAATTAACATCGATTTCGGATCTTTTAATACATTGTCTACTATACTATAATAAAATTGTACATTAGCAACATTATTGGACGAAAATAAATTATAATCAAATTGTTCCATAATAATTTATTAGTGTAATAAACATCTAATAATGGGAATCGGGTAGCCCATGTGGTAAGGCTAGATTCCCATATTTCCCCAAGTGAGGCAAATAATATCTCCTCCTTATGAGGCTAAATTCCCTTCCCAGGCATGGGACATGCTACAATCTCCCTATCTAGGGTACTCTTCGCTCTCTCCCCCTCGGGGGCAATCGCCCAACAGGCGTAAACAAAAACATCTAATAGAAAATTCAGTGTCATATTTTTCTATTGAAGAGAACCCTTTTTTAGTCTTTGCCGGATGGAATTTGTTATTATACTACTACACTAAAATTCATTACACCTTTTGGCTCATGAATCTGAGATTCTTTTAACAAAAATAACTTTCACTATCCCAAAACGTTGATAACTTGATACATCAATATTCATCACTTGGGATGACATTTTCCTGAAATCATCATATTCTTCAATCAAAATGGAACGCTCGATCAGGTTTTAAGTAAAAATAAACAGCTAAATATATAGGCAAACAATAACTGAAGAACTACGGACACGAAAGGATAGTTTCATTCATAAAAATATGATCATTTATGACATGAAAAAATTTATATGCTCAAAAGCTTTTACAAATCCACCAGTACATTAAAACAAATCAAAGCCCCGAAAAAATACTACTCCGGCTCAACTGACAAAAATAATTATTCGAGATAGACCAGAATCCTTTAGCAGGCAAAAATGCCGTTTATAACCAATACTACAACTCAACTAATCCACAAACAAACAAGCAATATATATAGTTTCAAGAAATCCATAGATATGTTAAAGAGAAGACACAGAAAAAAGCGCGAACATTAAATGCCAAGAGAATCCTTACCCTCTCCTTCCAGAATCAGATGAGTGAGCACCAGAACGTAAACTTCATTCTCCAGTTGAAGTCCCACTTGTTTGTTTAGCCACATATACCTGCTTTATCTTTGAGGAGGGAAAACCCCTCTCTGCACCAAAAGATTGGTTCCTTCCGTGGAAACCCATTCTGCGGTGGGACCACTCGTTCCGAGTATTGTTTTTCTGGGATGACGTCCCTCCACCACTTTGGTATTTGTAATTCTCAGAATGACTCTGATGTGCAGATACATTTTTCTGCTGGGTAGACTGAGTTTTGTAACCGCTCCTGAAATTGTCGGTCTTGCCAATGCCGGCAGTAGTAGTTGAAGAGCTCTCATTGATAGCAGTTTGGGTAGGTAACCCAACACTGGTGGATCTTGATGGGTCTACCAAGCCTAGTTCATTTGGAAACTGCCTCGGATTTACCTCGGATGTCACAGCAAAACTTGTGCCATTCTCAGATGGAGTTGAACTTCGGGACTCAGAGAACCTATTCATATTCATTGATTGATCAATGGGATGCATGTGCCCAAATTGAGAAGGTACTACACCTTCAGCTTGCTGTTGATGCGGCTTTGAAAGAGACACAGCATGAAGAGGTGACGCAGGAACATGAGGCCAGCCAGCATGCAATGACATGTCCGATGAAGACTGGAAAATAAAAGGGACAACAAGTAACATCATGTTAGAACCAATCGATAAAAAGGAAGACCAAGAAATACAATTTTGCCGGTTCAGTGTCCATGAAGTACTTTTTAACCTAACGTCTTGATTACAATCTAATAAGATTACAGATTCCAGAAAGCAATTCAGGGTTCCCGTTTTAAGTCGAAGTCCAACAAAAATGATACTCCCTCTGTTTCATAATAGAGGTCGTTTTAGTCCTCCATCTCTTCCCAAAATATATGTCATTTTCCAACTTTTAAGAATATATATATATATATATATATATATATATATATAACATTACCTTCTTTACTATAGAGTGAAAAGGGAGGGGTTGGTGTTTGGGAATAAACTAAATTATTTAAGGGTATACCAGTAAAAAAATCCTGTCTCCCCCTTTTAATCTATGCTAAACTGCCTAGAAATATTTCTATTATGAAACGAAGGGAGTATTAGATTTATTTTGGAGAAACCATTAACATGGTCACTAAATTTACCGCATCTTATAAGACCATTATATATCCAACACTAAAAATTGTTAAAATATGCGAAGAAATTGAAATACCAATATTAACCTAAAAGTTCTGCAGTTACAAACATACAATATTTACACACTATCAACTGGTCAATATATTTATAGAAATTAATAAAACCCCAAAAATAATTTATATATAAGAGTTTTTTAGCTTCTCTATCACTTATACCTTCCAATTTCACATCCAATTGTAGACTAGAAAAACCTTTTTGAATTATTCGAATAGAACATAAAAATGTCTAAAAAGCTTCGCAGCAGTATATGATCTTGACATATGCCATCATCTTGTTCAGAAATAATCTCTAGAACTAGTTCCTGATGAGCAATGAAATTTAAGAAGCCTAAACTTACTTAATTCAAAATTCATACAAAAGCTGACAGTCTAAATTGCGTCCCGACAATCCTTTTGTTTTGGTCCTCTCTTTTCATATTTTTTCTTTTTTCCTTAAGAGCCCTTTCCCCCTGTTTGTCAGGGGCAGGAGAAGGGGAATGTACATTACAAAGATAGGAAGCATTTCATAAAGATAGATCAAATTTCTCACCTGAAAAGGAGATACGTCAAACATGGCCAAAGGAGAGGCCACAGGCATTAGTGGTGACCCTTGGGCCAGGTGTGGCATGGGAGAGAGCATGTTGGGTGCATTTCGCTGTGCAGGAGCAATATTTGCATTATTCAGGTCACCATCACCCATACGAACAGCAGATGCCGGAGGGATATAGGTGGGGCCCATAAAACTCATTCCTACTGGGCCGAATCGTCCAACTGGTGCAAAATGGTTATAAACCACCATGTGTGGAGGACCTTGAACTCCAGGAATACCTCCAGGAGGGTTAATGAAAGGACCAGCAAATCCAGAAGGTGGACAATAAAACGAATCAACAGTAGATTGACACTGTTGCCAGGAAGCAAGAGGACCTGAACTGGTTGTAGGAGTAATCTTTTGAGGCTGTAATTGGGAGCCAGTGGATTCTTCATGTGGCCCAAAAGCAAAGATAGGACCTCCCAACATCTGATTCATTTCATACAAGGGAAAGTGCGAAGGTGGACCTCCAGGAAAATGTGGAAGCATCTGGCCTGAAGAACTCTGTGGACTTGGTAAAGGTGGCCACAAAGAGATTGGAGGAGTTTCAACAGAGAGATCCGCAGGAAGGGATACACTAAGAAATTCTTCTGCTCTTGACGGATTAGCTAATTCCTTACCACCGGTGAGACCTGAAATACATAGAAAATCCTCAATACAGTATAGACCTCTAAAATCAGTTGAAGAAACTTAGCAGGAGGTAAACTTTGTTGGGGGGTGGGGGGAGGAGAACAAATAAACCTGTTGTAATCCCATCCATATCTGCCCCAGTAAAGCTTTTAGTGTCTGGAATAGAAACAGAACCTAGCCCATTCACAATAACCTCATCAGTACTAATAGCTGCTATGGCAACAGCAGAAGCAGCAGCTTCAGCTTCTAAATCTTGCATACGAACACAAGAGTCATCAGTTCTCTTATCTTTGTCAAAGTAAAGAGTGCAATCATCCTCAGCTGCAGAAAGTTTGTTAGATATTTGGATCTCTGTTCGACTAGAGCCAGGAGTCCGGTTACTAGGAGGGAGGATAGTTGGTGAGGTAACAGCGCCTGATCATGATAGCGCAAAAAGTTAGACTAAAGTGAGTTATGAATCTGGAAATTGCAGGTTTAGTGAGCACTCCTTACCAAATTGAATTTTCTCCCCGGCAAGCAGGGAATTGATTGGACTAGAAGCAGAGGGAAAAGATCTTTCTTTCGACAATATGGAAGACGACAGTAAAATGGGCTCACTCGTTGCACTACTAGGACCACCTACTGAAGCAATTGGTGCATCATAACAAGGAGGTTTCATAGCCTCCTCAAGTTGTGTCTGGGTTAAGGCCATAACCTATCGAAAGAAAAGAAACTTCAATGAGAACCAAATAACAAAAACAAACCAAGACCATCAAAAGATAATGCAGCAGATAACCGATATTACCAAATCAGATCTTCATTTCAAGAAGGCAATTCAAGGAAAGGACAAAGGTAACATTAGTGGCAGTTATCGTAAGAATATGTACGGATGCTCAATATAGGAAAGTGAACATTTCATCATTTTAGAACCTCCGAAAATAGCAATACAGACAACCATCTTGGAATGGGGCATTTAATTAGTTGTGAGTTTCTCTCTCAATGCAAAAAGCACAGCCTCATTTATACTTCCTTTTCTTTCTGACACTAAACAAAGAGATGCAAAAGAATAAAACAACAATAGTTAAGGATCATTATTTCGTGATATGCCAGAGAATATCTTAATTCCAAATTGCGGCAGAAAACAATGAAGAGCCAGCATTACATGCCTGGTGATTAACTCGTGCAGTGTCCCAAGAAGTCAAAGATGTTGGAACATTATCCATAACCTTATTCTTGTTCTCAAAAATGACGGCAGGACCAACTTCTTTTGTACCTCCAGATACAACAGAAAGAGAGCCTGGCTGAAGCGGCCTGTAAACATACACAGACAAACCAAAGCAATTCAATTCTATAAGCAAATGATTTTCCTATAAATGAGTTAATAACAAAATACTACATACTTGATTTTGGATCTCTTATCAGCTTGTATTTCAGATTTCACTGCAGGAGTGCCAATAGGAGCTAGCGGTTGAGAGACCAAAGATGCATCTTCATAAGCCAAGCCACGTCCCTCAGAGGAAGCAAAGCCTAAGTGATGATTTTGTGATGATTCTCCACCCATTGATGCAGAAGTTTTTCGCGAGTTGGAGAAACCAGAGTTAGCTGACTTTGTAGCACGAGGCTTACGCGGTGGCTGCTATAAGAGAAATATAACACAATATAAGTTCCAAACACAAACCCGGTGTAACATTTTTACGGGGCGGGGTTGAAAGGTCTGAAAGGTAAAGATCTGCAAGTGTATTACCACCTTAGCAGCCTGAGATTTTGCCTTGATTTCTTTTTCTCTCTGTTCTCGCTTATCATTCAGCATTTGCCTCTTGGATCGCACTTCAATGAAGTCATCTTCATCACTGGGTGCTTCAATGCCTGGTTGTTTGAAAACACGTACAACCCCACTTTGCAGGGGTGCATCAGCATCCTCCTCTGATATGTTTCGTTTTAAATTTCCTTCGCCAAAACTGGAGAGATTTTGACTCGTGGAGACATCTTTTCCAACTACTTTCCTCACCTGGTTTGCAGAATCAATATCTTGTGAACCAGAATTACCTGATACCAAACTCTCTGAGTTAGAAAATTGCTTCATTGGTTTACTTGACATGGCACCCCTCTTAGATCCCCTTCTTGCAAAATTCCCAGTAGATCTTCCATTGTTATTTGACTTATCTTCCAGATTTAAAGTATTATAAGAAACTGAGCCAGCTTGTTGTCTTCTTTCAACATTCTCCCGAACTCGAAATTCAGTTCGCTGGACCATCCGTCTTGATCTCCTCTGGAAGCCATTCATGTCAGGGCCAGTTGAGTCAGAAAAAGAAGATCTCATGCTAGAGTTCTTAACTGCATAGGCAAACCTTTTCCCTTTACTACCAGAGAATGGGCCATGAGGCTTCATCCCACTAAAAGTTCTGTCACTGGAAAAAGATTCACCTGTGCTTTGTTGAGGTTGCATCCGAGATTCAGATAATCTCCCCCTTGATGAGGACAAGGGATTCTTTACAACTGCATCATTTCCCCCCTCAACTTCAGCTTGAGCAACAGATTCCGGTATAAGATTCTTATTACTGCCACTACCTGAAACTACTGCAGTAGAATTCGGTGTATGAGCAATATTATCTGTGGTTTCTCTTACCACAACTGAACTAAATCCCAATGAAGGATTCATACGAGATTGATCACTAGGTGCTAAAACAAAGCCAGACTGCTGCTTATTCATTTCGATAGATTGCATGGCATTTTTCATAGCACTATGTGTGATAGAGTCTAGGGTTGACTTAGCAGGCAAAGAAACTCCAGCATTCTGATTCAGACTATAATGAGGTTGCACATTGGACTGAACAAAGGACATTGACTGAGGAGGAAGCGGTAGAACCCCTTGAGAGATAGGAGAGGTGTATCTTAGCTGGCCAAATTGGAACATTGGTGGCTGCTGTGGATGTATATGGGCAAGTGAATGACCGACAGAAGGATGAAGATGGAGAGGCATCTGAAAAGAACCAATTTGTATAGCTGGAACTGGAGATGGTATAAGAGAAGGACCAGAAAATAGTCCAAACTGAAGCTTAACAGGTACATCAACTTGATTAGGTGCAGAAGTTACAGTTGATATGGAGCTACGACCAGAAGACAATCCCGTGTCAACTGATGTTGATATGGTTTGCTGAGCAGAAAGTGCAGTGTTGTCAGATGTTATTGAGGTATAAGAATCACCGATAGGTTTAGCAACTGAATCTTGCATTGTCTTTTCACTTTCCTTTACTGTGGTTTCCTGCGAAGAACCATCTAGTTGTCCTTGGCCTTGTTCATCACCTTGAACACCTTCAACCAGTGCTTCTTCCCCCACAACATGGCCAAAAGAATCAGGTATCCCAAAACATCTATTTTCTTCATTGCTTAAATTTCTTTCAAAATCATCGCTTGGTATTTCAACTTCGACACCCTCATCAAAGCCCAATACCAAGTTATCCATAATATGAGACGAGTTTTTGCCCTCCAGATGCAAATCCTCAAACTCTTGGTTCAAGTCAATATTCTCTGCATCTCCTTCACGTACTTCATCCTCTTCCTGGTAACCATCTTCATCCTCATCATATTCTTCTTGCTCCTGTAACTCATTATTATTATGAAGAGCCCATTCCTCATCCTCAACAGAAGAGATAGAACTGGATGCAGTCATCACCCTGGGTTGCCCGGTATTGTCATCATTCAAGATTGCTTCATTTCCAGATGGTGATATCTGATTTCCTTCAGCGGTAGTAGATATCATGGGAGAATCCCCAGATTCATCCAACTCATCATAGGAGAGATGAGGGGGAGAGGTAGGGGGACTTGAAACAGATACAGAAGATTGTGAATCACACCTTGGTGTCATATCCTTATTCATCTTCTGATCTTCAGCTGCGGTACTTTCTCTCTGCACATTAACAAGCCCAGATTGCTCAAGGCTATCTTGATGATCCGCAAAATACTCTATTGGCCCAGTGGACTCACTTCTTCCCTCATGGCTATAATGGTCATTATTATCCAGGAATCCTGAAGGACCAGGGCGCGCATTGTCACCCTTAAAAGGAACTCGTTGTGTAGAGGTAATTAAAGGAGGAGGGAAAACACGTGGCTGCCTCATGGAATATCGAGATCGACCATAAGAATAAAGCTCGTCTGCCTCAGAATTTGGATATTGCCCCTCTGGAAATGGAGGTCGAGTGTTGCCTAGAAACCGGTTCTGACCCCATCCAACATCACCATAATTTTCTGAAGTATTATCTTGAAAGTCTGAGTCAACATCCCTGGTTCTGCTGTAAGAGTCTGCCTTACTAGATACTGGTCCATCCATATTTCCAGAATCTGCACTTCTCTTAGCAATCATTGCTTCCAATTCCAAAAGCTTTTGATAAGCTGCCTGCTTCCTTCTCTCCTCCTCCATAAGCAGCTTCTTTTTCTCTTCTTCTCTAGCAATTCTCTGCTCTTCTGCTCTTCTAATAGCCTCCAAATGCTCCTGTTCAGCCCTCCATTCAGCTTCCCGAGCTTCTTCTTCAAGCCTTCGCCGCCGCTCTTCCTCTTCCCTAAGTTGTCGTTGTTTCTCCTCTTCTTCTTTTCGGGCTTGCTCCAAGGCTCTTTCTTGTTCTTCAATAATCCTCTGCCGCTCAAGCTCTTGTATCTTCTGAACCCTCTCAAGTTCAGCTTCAAATGATTCTCTAACAGGATCATGAAAATCAGTCTGTTTAACAATCTCCTTTTTTCTCTTGATTACCCCCACAAGACCACCAGTGAAGGGATCCCTTTCATCAAAACCTGCAGAATCAATAAAAGGATCTTCAGCAAATGATCTCTCATTCTTTGTTAAGACAAGTTTCTCCCTACCCGTAGTGATAACGGAATCAGTTCCAGGAGATACTTTTCCAACTGAAGAAAGTGAAGGCCTCGACATGATAGAATTCTGAAAATGATCGCTTCTGTATCTACTTGATTGATCAGTACTATATCGGTCTCGTGCAATGCGTTCATTCCCTCGCTTATTATACGACTCCATATGATTCCACTGTGGGCACCCTTCCTGAAGATGACCTGATCCTGTATCCCTTCTTCCATAATTAGTTTCTTGATTTCCTAACAAATCACCACCTTGAGAAGAATCTCCTGCATATGGGGGGGTATACCTGTTCTCTTTCGTAACATCTTTGATGGGTCCTGTTTCCCTTGCACCAAGACTGTTCCTATCATTTGGAACGTCCTGAGCTAGTCCATCTCTGTGAAGGGATGAGCTCCTCCATGCATTTCCTTCCCTGCTAGGAGTTCTTATATCTCTGCGATAAGGGTCCAATTTAAAGACATCGCTGGAAAAGCTTTTTCCAGTTTCATCATCCCGAGGACCCCATCTTTCATGCTGTTTATAGACAGGTTTGTGTGGAAGAACACTGGCTCTGGGCAGGTCAAAATCTCTGTCCCAGAAATCTTCAGTTTTTGAATTTCCAAAGTACCTACCCCGGTCTGCAAATCCATGTCCTGTATCACGCTCATCATCAGCCCAATCAGACCTTGGATTCAAACGGACTAATGGCAATGGGCCTGGGAAGTACTCCTTCCTGAGATGATTGATGTTGTGTGAATTGCCTAACCCGTGACCGTCACCACGATTCTCCATTGTGCCATTTCTAGTGGTTTGACGAGATGCCTGACCCTGAGGACGCATATCAACTACTGAATTCAAATGATCATCATCCCTCTGATGGTCAGTTAACTCCTCAGTTAAAACATGCTTTTGTTTTTTGTTCAAGTTATCCTTCTGTTTCATTCCAGGTCCAGATGATACAGGTCGAGCGGCTTGTAGAGAAGGAAAGTCCTCACCCCTCAAAACCGCGGCTTTCTCCACTGGCAGTGGAAAAGCTCTAGCAGAACTAGGAGCAGAAACACCAACCCCACTAGGCCGAGCTGAAGGCGGCATATAAGCACTACCAACTCTAGTCTCACTCTCAACACTACGCCCACTCTGTTCCACCTGAGCATCACCAACGCTACCTATTTTCTCTTGAGACCCAATTGCCACAGGCTTGGTCCACCCCACACTTGACGAACTAGGCCTCGGCCCACTCCCAGCCCCAGAACCCCCCGGCCCACTGCCCGATCCCAATACATCAAACTTTTCATGTTCCTTCCTCAATGAAGGCAAATTCAAGGGAGGTGGAACAGATAGTTTCGGCGCAGCAGGCTTTTGCGTACCCCTAGACCTCGACAAAACCACCATTCCTCCACCACCTCCACCTCCACCGCCCCTGCCCCTACCAACACCAGCCGCCTGACCATAAGAGCCACCACTATGAAATGAATGATTATGATTAGGATGAGAAGGCTGCTGTCCATATGACTTGTTGAAATTCACAGATACAAATTTTGCCCCAATTCCCCCGCCACCAGAATTGGCCATCTCACCGCCACAACCCTACCTGATACCCTCCCTACTACTCTAGCAGATCCTCCCACCTTACTAAAACGCATCAAAACCCTAATTTTTCCACTCCCAATTCCGAAAAAAAATCGGACTGATAATAACTCCGCCGGCGAATAGAAGATCTCAACTGTAACTGATAAAAAAAAATAAAAAAATTACCAAAAATGATCGGCGAAATGAATAATTATATTAATACAACAGCTTATTGAAATGAATAATTATACGATTATTATTGCAATTAGAGCTAAGATAAGTTAGGAATGAGATCGAATCGAAGGAGGGAATGGGGAACTGGGTGTAGGATAGGGAGCTTACCTGCGATGGCGTAAGATAGAGGGTCGCCGGAGTGAGATTAACGTACCCCGCGTGACAAAACTGAATTCAGTACGGAGGGTCTTATGGGTACTTCACCATTAAGGGGGCAGTCTTGCCATTTTAAGAAATCTGTCAAATGTTATGAATATATTACCTCCATCCCTAAATATAAGACTTTCCCTACTTGTTGCGAAAACGAAAAACATAAATTAAGATTTTTTATAATTAAAATATTAATATTAGGTCAAATAGTATATTTAGTCCTGAAATATTTATTATCTGTCAAGATTGGTCTCTAATAATTGTTTGCAACTTTTTAGGTCCCCAATTATTTTACGGGATAAAAAAAAGGTCCTTCCGTCATATTTTTTAAAAATCAAAAGTATTTAGAGGTTAAATGAAATGGGCAAAATTGTAACTTCACTTATTTTTTGGATATTTGATAAATGAAATTAAAGATGGTGAGTTTTCTTGCTACATGAATTATTTGGTGATAATTAGGTAAAACATTTTAGCAAACCGACAAGGGGAAGAAGGCCATGAATACGTCGTCGGGGGCTGAGGAGGGAAAGGGGTGTGTTTAGACGTATATTGTTCTTGTTTTGTAATGTCAATTTGGCTCCACAGGTCCAAAAACAATTTAACTTTGGTGATTTTTGTCCAAAATCTATTTTTTTTGGTGGACAAGGTCCAAAAACAATTTATGTTTGGTGAGGTAGGTCCTTCCGTCCAAATTTCCATCAGTCAACTGTTAATTAAATTTGAATCTGGTCAACCCTAAAATTATCAAGGGTATTTTTGAGATTTTACAAATTAAACCCCTCCTACCCCAACCGACCCATCCCCTGCCTAACCCGACCCATCTCTTCCCCTGACCCGACCCATCTCTTCCCCCTTCCCCCTAACCCGTTCCCTGCACCACCTCCGTCGCCGCCGCCATCCACAACCACCTCCACCTCCACCCACCATTCCCCTCCCCTAACCCGACCACCACCCCCTCACCTTCACAGCACCACCTTCATCCCCTCTCCCCTTCACCGCACCACCACCACCACCTTCCTCCCCTCCCCTAACCCCTTCCAGAAACCTACCCCCTGAAACCCACCTCCCTTAACCCCCTTCTTGAAACCTACCCCCTGAACCCCACTTCCCGAAATCCAAAGACCCGCAACCAGTGAGTCATGTACTGAGCCGAACCGAGCCGGGTTTGGGCCAAATCGGTTCGGATCGTTAAGAAAACCGAATCGATCGTTAATCGGTTTCGTTAGTCAACCGATTCGGTTGTTCAATTCAGTAATCGGTTCGAAATAAAATCGTATAAAACCGGGTTCGTTAATCGAAACCAGTATCAAATCGCGCAAAACCGCTCGCTAATCGAATCGAAAATCGTAATTCGCATAAAATCGTAATTCGGTTCGTTAATCGGATCATACTATTACAAAACTAGAGATCGTTGGCGAACCGGTTAACTCGCAAATCGCTCGTTAATCGGTTCGCTAACTCGCTAAAATCGGTTAACTCGTTAATCGCTCGTTAATCGGTTCGTTAAAATCGGCTCGCTAACTCGCTAAAATCGGTAGAATATTATTAACCGGTTTAACGAGCGATTAACGAGCGATTTAAAACGATTTACGAGCCATTTTACCGAATCGTAACCGGTTCGTTAACGAGCCGAGTGAGTATAAGTGTATAACGAACCGATTTTAACGAACCGATTAACGAGCGATTAACGATTTAATCGGCTCGATAACAGCCCTACCCGCAACCCACCACCTCTCCTCTCCTTTCTTCACCGCCCCTGTGCCTTCTCGATCGCCTCACCGCCGCCCTCTTTTTTTTTTTCTCCTCCAGCCACCTATCCCCTCCCTCCACCGTCATCTCCAGTCGGAGAAAAATAGAGGTAGCCGGAAAAGAAAGAAGAAAGGGGTAGAGAGGTCGTCGATGGAGATGGAGGAGGAAGATGCATAAGGGGTAGGGTGGGGTGGGCTGGGGTGGGGTGGCGGCGACGGTGGGTTACGGGGAGGGGAAGGGCTTAAGAAGATGACGAATGGGGTAGGGTGGGTCGGGTCGGGGTAGGAGGGGTATAATTTGTAAAATCTCAAAAATACCCTTGATAATTTTAGGGATGACCAGATTTAAAATTTAATTAACAGTTGACTGACGGAAATTTGGACGGAAGGACCTACCTCACCAAACATAAATTGTTTTTGGACCTTGTCCATCAAAAAAATAGATTTTGGACAAAAATCACCAAAGTTAAATTGTTTTTGGACCTGTGGTGCCAAATTGCCTTTTGTAATTAAATATTTATATTCATGAATCTTTACAATTGAATCCATGTGATATCAATTATCTAAAATCAATATGTGAAGTTCCTATTTTACCCTTATTCACTTGACCAAATTTTATTGACGGACGTTTGATTTTTCAAAAAATTGACGGAAGGACCTTTATTTTATCCCGTAAAATAATTAGGGACCTAAAAAGTTGCAAACGATCATTAGAGACCAACATTGCCAAACAATAAATATTTTAGGACTAAATACACCATTTGGCCTTAATATTACTCTCTTAGATAGAATTAGTGATATACAAACATTATTTAAGAGAGTAATATTTAGTATTATCAAACGGACCGAAAGTCCATGAACGTAAACCGCACGAAATGAACTGGATATGGACTCGAAAATAAAAAAATCTATTTAAATGCAAGTATTTTGTACCCGTGTCCGTTTGGACTTGGATTTCGCCAACCGGACACGGATTAATCCGTGAAATTAAAATATAAAAACGGACCCGAAATTTACGGATCAAAACTGGACTTATCCGCGGTTCAATCCGAAATATATATATATATATATTATTTGTTTGATGTTTTAATTTTTATATATTAAATTTTGAGTCTGATATTTATTAGTATTATGACTACCGTTAAAATCTCAAAAATTTTAAATTTCCAACCCTAATTTATATAAAATCCAAATCCTCTTTTCTTCTTACTCACTTCCCTCTCTTGACTTTGCGCCTCTCTCTCTTAACCTTTGAATTCCAACCGGTCTTACAATTTTGTGAGTTATGATAACTAAAATTGAAACGAGGGAAAATGGTGATAGGGATGGTCAAAATCTCATTTAATGGAGATCATCACTTTCTTTAGTAAACAGAAAGAGCAATTGACTCTAACTGTGATTCAAATTAATTAGAAATTACGTTTTTTTTTAAAAAAAAAAAATTCTCCTCAAAGGATTTTTTTTTAATATTTCCTTTTAAAATTGTAAAAAAAAAAAATCGCTAACCAGTCCATAATCTATGGACTATAAGTGGATTGGGTATGAAATTATCATTTTGAAATCCGCAAAAAATAGACTAAGTCCGGTCTGGTCCGTTTAGAGTGAGTCCACTGTGAATTTGGACCAGACCAGACCGGTCCGTTTGACAGTGCTAGTAATATTGGTATTTTTATTATAAAAATATTATAATTTTTGCTTATTTAATTTTCGCAATATAAAAATCTTATATTTCGGAATGGAGGAAGTATTAACATATGGTCAGCGTGTTACCCCCTCGCGTTTGCAGTCCGCATCCTACGTGGAACATCTTTTTTTTTTCTCTTCAATATATAGAGAACGATTTAGAATAGGTGTTTTAATTTTTATAACAGATGTCTTGAGACTCATAACAAGCGTTTTGTTTTAAATTAATGTTAACCGACAAAATTTAAACCAACGGACGAAGGAAGTTCTGCAGGTGTAAAATTATCCCCATTCCGCACTGAAGTAACCGTCCATTTTGGCCTGATGCTCCAGTGCGAAATGCCTTTTTTCAGTACATGTGAAATTTAATTTCGTCTGTCTCATTTAAATTTTGACTGTTAAAATTGATTTAAAATGAGCATCTATCCTGATGTCTATGACACCTATCCTGCTTTTAAACACACATTCTATTTTTGTGCAAAAAAAACAAAAAAAAAACGTTTCGCAGCGGATTCAGACAGCATGTTTTGGCCTGTTCAATTGTAGTTTATTAGAAATTTTCAAAATTGAATGAGAGAGATAGAGAACAAGAATAAATTAGTATATTATTTAACTTTTTTTTGGGGTAAATAGTACAATCAACATTCCTAGATATAAGATTTTCATTATATGTTGCGAAAATTAAGGAAGTATAAATTAAAATGTGTTTATAATCAAAATATCAATATTACTCTCTTAATTCGTTCATTGGCATTTGCGCATCAAGTCAATCAAATTCAATTTGATTAATCAGCTACTCAGCTCGGGTGAAATGTGTACTTATTATGTTAAGTATACACAATATTTATGCAAGTATAAATGGGGAAGCTCTGGCATGGGGTGAATTTTGTGGTTACGGCCACACACTTCTCTTACATAATTTGAGGCAGGACTCACTTGTAGGATAGGTCCACATGTCTTCATGTCTCACAGGTACTCCACAAGGGCCGTCTACAGGAAATTTTTCCATATAAATGTTTACAGGAGAACAATCATGTTATTACTAAGTTTATAATATTTTCATGTTTATAAGAGAATAATCATGTTATAATTAAGTTTGCGATGTGTTCATGTGAATTAAATGGGTACAAATATATAAGTAATAAAAGCTCACAACATATTAAAAGTAAAATATCTAACTTAAAATATAAAATAATAAACTAAATTGGATAGTATATCAATTAAAGTTAAAATAATTAGATGAATATAGTTCGATTTTAGGTTTGATTCGATTAATGAATCTTCAAAAAGTCAAAACCAAACAAAAAAATTAAGTTAAGAATCCATATTAATCATATTAAATTCAGTTCAGTTTAATTATCAACTATAAACGAATAATACACACCACTAAGTATATTATATTCTTTATGTTTCGAAATAGTTGCTCATTTAAATTTTTCATTGTCCCATAATATTTACTACATTTATATCACCATTAAACATTTAATGCACATTTTAGTCTCTCCGTTTTAAAATAGCCGCTCCATTTTAGGTTCTCATTTTTTTCTCATAACATTTGCTCAATTCGTAATGCACATTACACTAATCATTCATTAACTAGTACTCCCTCCGTCCAAAATTATCTGTTTTAATTATCTTACATAGGTGAAAACAAAAATGTAAAACTCTTTATTTTAAATTGTATAGGTTATAATAAAACTTTAATCAGTGTAAAAACTCCAAATGGAGCTAGTAATTTGAAAATGAAGGTGAGTAAATCCATCATATTAGACAGTAAGAACGTTACAATGATCTAGAATCTCAAAACACTATTGTATTGTTTTTTGAGTGAATAGCTTTAAGGAAAATGATTTACTCCTAAAATTTTGGGGATAGAAACCCTAAACCCCCAAATTGAGAGGGTGTTAAATGACTATCTTACCCCTTGCTGGTTTAAGGGATTCACCCAACTATAAGGGCAAAAAGGTCCGAAAAACTATTTTAGTCAATCTTTTAGCCAATAATTCTAGTAGCCTAGCAAGATCCTAGCTTTAATTGAACGTTAACAATTTATGCTTTTCTCATTATAGACATAAACAATTTACGCGACTCCCAATATAGAAAAACTAATACATTCCAATCAAAATGGATCCCGCACCGACGAAATGCTGACAAAGGTAGGAATAAATTGTCTATCTGAAAATAGTTTTTTAGTGAATAGCCTTAGTTGGGCACAAAGTCACAAACAATTCAACCTTTTCTCATTTTAGACAAACTTTTTTTTTTTTACATGTATAACCATAAACAATTTTCGGGGTTCTATAATTAGAAATTTCCGAAGACACGGAGTTGGAACAAGATCAAGTTAAAGTCGGTGTAAAATAAAAAAGAATGAAGAATACAAATATAACTCGATAAATGTTGGTGGCACTTTTTAATTATTAGAAGCCCGTAAATTAGTAGTTGCATCAATTTACTTTCAACTAGCCTAATGCAGAACCCCCAAAGAAAACAAGAGCAAAAAACCCTACAAAACTGACAAGTTATATGCTAAATTGTGATGTTTCAGGCAATAAAAGCAGCAATAAAGTAGATCCAGGGAGGTTTGACGCCACGATGGACGATTGCCCCACATTAAGGAGAGAGGACAGCCTAGACAAGGGATAATAAAGCTTACCGCACGTAGGCGGAGGATATCGAACCCGGGACCTCTAAGTCACGGGCCGACCAATGCCCCACTGGACTATAGGCCTCTTCGATATCCAGGGAGGTTACCTCCTAGTAATCTCGCATTATTAGGGGGGGAAAAACAAACAAAACCGGAAGTTTTACCCTTTCTTCTAGTTGTAATTACTGTAAACTTGAACATCACCGCCACATCCAGAGTAACTTAACCGAGCTTTGTGCTTCAACCTTCTATGGTTCTAAATAACACTCAGCTGCCACCACCTGACCTTCCTACCTGCAAACCAACAACCTATATACAACTTAAAGAAAGCAATATATACTGAACCTTAAACTTCTCATAAAGGAAACAACTTATAATTCAAAAATAAAATATCAAAGACAGAGAAGCAAGAAAAACGTGACACATTCACAAAACAAACACTTGGAGGAAAGTATCAGAGCACAGTTCTTGTGACAAATTCACCATACACGTAAAATAGGGCCACATAAGACAAGATAAAGGCGCTACAATGAAAATCTTCTTACGTTGTAAAACAGAAGGCGGGACCAAAATCATCGGGCCTGTCCATCTCAAACTCATGTCGGCAACAGATTCTTGAGCCCAATAGTCTTCCATTAGAGGATTCCGCCAGCCGTGAAATATGGAACACCACAAGTATCAATCTCCTAATACTAGAATACTTATGGTAGGTTGCACAAAAATAGCCATTACCTAAATCCACCAATTTCCCTTTTGAACAAGAATTCAAATCTTCCATACTTAAGGTGAGCTCTGGCAAATGACATAGTACTTGCTTCTCTTGGACTTTCTCCGACTCAATCCGATAAGCAACTACCCATCCTTCGGAATTCAACAAACATATCAAAAATTCACTTTCAAAAAGTATGCCATCTACACCCAATTTAAAGGGTGACCCACCCTTAATTCCCGCAAGGATCTCGTCATACCAGTCATATCGAGAACATAAGGGGTCATCCATAGAACAAAAGTGGTTAGGCCCCGAATCAAATAGAGTGCAGGCCTCCCATCTTTTGCGAGAAATATGATAAACATATGCGTAGCACATTGTTGATACATAAATCTTATCATCCACGAGTGAAGAGGAAAGGAACATGCAATCTGAAGGGTGTTTATAAACGTCATGGATATGAGGAGGAACAAGAGGTTCCCATTTATCCTTCTCGGTATTATAAGATTCAAACGTATGCTCCGGTTTTTCCTTAAAATAATTAGCCAGAACATAAATAATGCCCTTGTGCTCCAGTGCAATGGAGCTTAGTCCTTTGTGAGAATTCATTGGACTTATTTGATAAGAATCCGGATCTGCTGAGATTAGAGGCTGCCCAATTTTAAAACGCAGAGCCCGGGTAGAGGGGACAACACCACGCCTATCAAAACCACCGATCATGTAAATATACCCCCCCGAAACAACACGAGACATCTTACGGCCAAACTTGTAAAAATCTTCGGATTTGCAGATTTGGTACTTTAAAGTACCATCAATACAACGATATAACTTGCTGCCAGGATCACATTTTTCAGGACGCCCTGGACAACGGTGTAACTCGCTGCCTGGAGTAAAGTGTCTACAACAGGGACAACGATGTAACTTGCTGTGACGAAGATAACAAATGTGGCCACAGTTGGCACATTGATGTGACTTGCTGCAACAATGGGCACATTGGTGCAAGTTGCTGCCACAATCGGCACATAATCCTTCTTCGAAGGCCATAAAAGATTCAATTTTAGTCCCACAATCGACACAAGATCCTACCACAGGGTCAGAAATTTCCGAAGACAACACCGGAAGAGATGAATCATAATCATCAGATTTGCAGATTTCACTTTGTTTGGTACTAGCTGGACAATAATGTAAGAGGCTGCCTGGAGATATGCGTCCACAAGAGTGACAAGGACGGAACTTGTTGCCATACCTGTAGTCATTGCCACATATGGGACATAGAGAGTGTCTGAAACAATCGGCACATTGATATAACTTGGTGCCACAATCGGGGCATGATCCTTCCAAGAAGACCGTAGAATTATAAACTTTGGTAAAACAATCGAGACATGATCCTACCAACGAATCAGAAATTTCCAAAGGCAAATGCGGAACTGATGATTCATTGATAATGCCAGAATCGACACATGATCCTACCACGGAATCAGAAATTTTCGAATGCAACAGCGGAGATGATGATTCATTGAACTGGTAACCATCGGCAGCTGCTACTAACTCGAATGGCTGAGAACTAGATACTTCACAACCGGTCGAGGGAGACAACCATTCATCAGAAGAAGGCCAATCATCGGATTTGCATACTTGAGATTTTTTAGCAGGCGTTGGACAACAATGTAACTCGCTGCCTGAAGGCAAGTGTCGGCATGAGATACAACGGCGGAACTTGCTGCCACTTGAAATGAAGCAACGATTGGGACATATACGAGACTTTCTGCAACAATCGACACATTGATGTAACTTGGTGTCACAATCGACACAATATCCATCTGCGAAGGGCACAGAATTGCAAACTTTGGTGCCACAATCAACACATGATCCTACCACAGAAATAGAGTTCGGTATGGCCCTGCAGTATTCTGAAGGGTCCTTGGTACCACTAGAACAAAACTTGTCAAACTCAGCAGCTGATTTCTTGTCACAATCATCGCCAGCTGATCCTAACTCGGATAACTCAGCATAAGAAATTTCACGGCCGGTTGAGGGAGATGGAAATATCAAAGACAAGACCGGAATACATGAATATGATAATCTCAGGCTGCTGAAGAAGATATAAAAGTGCCGCGCTAATAACTCGTTAAGTGAAGGGTCGTTTTCAACATCCTGAATTGACAATTCGCAACCATAATCGTCTCGAGTGGAATCGAGCAGCCTGTGGGAGAAGGTGAACTATTTATAAAAATAAAATAAGTTTTTCAATTCTGACTCCACCACTGTCCACCGGGCATTATTATTTAATATAAACTAAGTTACAATTTTTTCTACTACAGCCACCCTGAATTTCAATTATGACTCCGCCATTGTCCACCGGGCATTATTATTTAATATAAACTAAGTTATATATGTATGCATGTATAAACAGTATCGGATCTGGCTTAACTTGCAGCAAAACAAAAACAAAAAAAATGATGTTTTTTTATTAAAATCTGTGGAAAAAGGATGATGACATACCGAAGATGAACGAGTTGAGATCCGACCGTATCCATCAAACGCCGAATAGAGAGGAGAAGGGAAAGGGCTGGAAATCTGAAACTCTTCTACTTGTGATTTGCCGGAAGGTAATTGCTTAATAAACAACAGAGAACAATGGCCGCCGACTATGGGCTCTTTCACCACCGAACAAAAAAAAAAGATTTGAAGCGATTTAGCACAGTTTGGACTGAAAAAATATTCACCAAAATTGTTACTACCTTTGGAGCTTTTCTCAGATGCCTAAATTGAAATTGAACATTTAGTCAATTAATTTGTTAAATTTAAATTAGAATTAAAATTCTTAAAAAAAAAAATTGCTAATAAGTGGTGATTAATATTTAATTTGGAATTTACGTCAAAATTAATTAATTTTATTTAGCCAAAAAATATTATCTTATTAAAAATGATTAATGGCTAGTAAACATTGGCTAAAAAATCTAAATTAAAAAAATATTCATCAATGTTAGAATAATAAACTTAACGAGTTGTTTATATTTTTCTCTCAATTTATTCAATTAATTGGATAAATTTTAGTCACCTATTATTACCTTTACCCTATCACATATATAAAATCAATGAAATAGGTGATTGAATATTCAATTTGTCTGAAACTGAGTAAGTATCAAATAAAAAATATCAATACACAACCTTCAAAAGAGAAGTACAATAAATAAAAGAAAAGTTCTACCTATCATGATTAATTAAAGAATGAATAATACAGTTACAAACAAAATCTTATTTTAATCCACTAAAGAAGAATGTATACTTGAATGGAGCACCTGAAGGTTCCAATCCAAATCTTTGTGGTCCCGAATATATAAAAAAAAATTAAAAAAAATCTTTCTTTTCGTTTTCTTTAATAAAGTTAAAACACATTCTTAATAAAACAACAGAAAACGACATGCCCAAAACTCAAAACTCAAAACTCAAAACCTCAGACGACAACAAAATTGAAATATATAATACATGAAAAATTATGATATATATCAAGTTCAAATAGACCTTGTGGTTTAAAATTAGTATGTTATTACAAAATTTTCTCTCTTCTCATTATATAGTGAGATAATCAGTTATAAAATACATACTGTTTGCCTGCAGAAGTAGGGGAAAAACACACACCTATATTAAGGCACTGTAATAATAAGAGATATTAAATATGTGTGATGTTTGTAATGGGAATCGGTCCCTGATTGTGTAAATAAGACTGCGCGTCTGCACCCGGGTCGGGTTAGTTCACGGTTATCACTTAGTATAAATATGAAGAATTGGAAGAAATTGATTCTCATTTAGATATTTTATGATTTCAATTACTAATATAGGGCTCATTCTCTCGCTTTCGTCATTTTCATTTCCTGTAATTCCAAGCTTTTACATATTGTTAAGAGTGGAATTGGATCTTTTCTCCCTCTCCTCTCTCTAATTCCCTCTCTATCTTGCTATATCTCCTGTGAATTCAGCTTGAATTCCTTAGATATAACAGGCACTCACAGTTTGTGAAGGACAGAAGAATCAAGAAAATAACCCAGAAAGAAAACAACAATGGTAAAAATTAATGTTTTACTTGCTCTTGAATTGTGAGACAGTCAGAAGACTTCAAGTTATGGAGTTCAGCACATTCGTAAACTCAATAATTTCTTCATAAAATTCCAAGTGTGACTTAATAATTTTGCTGGTTAGATCACAGTTCGCAAAAAAAAATTCCTACCAAACCGGAAGATTTCAAGTTATGGAGTTCATCACATTTAATCCACTTAATAATTTCTTCATAAATTTTGAAGTGCGGCACTTATTAAGAAAGAAAAATCACAGAATTTCTTGCACAAATTAATCTTGCATATCAACTATTACCTCAATATATAAACAAACTAATTAAATTATGATTTTTTTTTATTTAAAAAATAATGAATTATTGATCTGTTACATTGGTATAAGCTTGAGACTATATGAATTAGGACTCGTACTGGTGTTTTCCTTCAATCAAGCTTCAAATTTTTCCAAGGAGTCTTGAATTCTTATCGCGTCCCGAAGATAATGTTTAAACACTTTTTCAACTGACTCATCGCAACTTTTATATAGATACATGGGAGAATACCATACTACATTATGAGAAAATTTGCAATTCCTGGAGCAGATGGCCATTCCATTACCTATTTAGAAGAGTATTTTAGAACACACAAATTTGGTAAGGAGAGGAGAGGGACTTTCAATTCCTAATCAAAATGGGAGTAGAAGATTGTCGTTTTTTTTTTTAGCTTTGAGTTAATTCATTTTACAAATCCTACTCGTATATGGAATTGGTATTCTAGAGATAATTTTTTTTAACATTTACTTAGTGTAGTAAACAGAAATTAACCCAAAACAATTTTCCTAAAACGTTGTACCTAGTATAGTTTTCCTATGTTACTCGGATTTGGGTACTGGTGTCGGGTACGAATATATATTTAGGTGTTAGATACTTATTCATCTAAAATAAAGTGTATGATCGGTGTTGAACAACTCCGATAAGTATGGCAGATATAAACGAAGAGTCTGAATAACATAGTAGTTTTCTGAGTTCAATTTTGATGGAATAAGGTAATTTAGGGTTCCTAAGCTTAATGTAGCTACTATATGGTAGTTTCTATTTTTCCAATTAAGCTAACTCTGTAATATTAATTTTTTTTTATTGAAGTTATGGAAAATTACTAGTTCAAATAAGTCGAAGCAGTATTTCCAAGTTTTATCCACTAGTCATTGTGTAAAATGTTCCTTAGAAAACTATAAATTTTTTCACCTTAATTTGATGCAAATAAAACATTGATTTAACTTTTAATCAATTCTCTTTTAAATAAAAAAAAATTGAGTTTTTTTTCTTCTTGTTAAGTAGGATCAATAGTGGTTCCCCACTTTTACTTTCGGTATGACTCGAACATCCGATCTACCAATTGCGTTTTACTGCTTGATCTGTATTTCGTTGTCATATTAAATTTTTGAGTTTACTTATTTAGTTAATTTAGACAATACCAAATAAAAATATCCAAGGGATAGAACTAGATTTCATTTTATGATTTTGTCAACTATTACAAAATAACATCCAAGGGATAGAACTAGATTTCATTTTATGATTTTGTCAACTATTACAAAATAACGTACACCTTAATTGAATTAGAAACTCAAACTGAAAACTCAAATCCTCTTAACAAACAATTATAATTCAACTTCAAACAAACAACGTATACAACTTCAAAAAGGATAAAAAAAAAATGTCCGAAACCTTAAATTTCCCAACAAATGAAAACTTATAATTCAATACAAAAAAGTATCTAAGACAACGAAGCAAGAAGTCACCAAAAAAGTGACACTTCACAAAAGACGCACTCACAAGAAAGTATAAGATCTTAGTTCTTGTAATAAATTCTACATCCATAAATGTAAAACAGGAAAACAAAAAACATATTTACAAATAATCTAATACAAAATATAATTCATTAACCAGCCAGAAATGTAATTCCATTAAAAAACAACAAAAAAAATCAATAATAATTTACTACTTCGACTAATTCATATTCATCATTTATCGAAATACTTTATAAAAATGAGCTCGGACGAATTATAAATTCAGTCACAAATAAATACACTAAATAACCATCTAATATTTCACTATTTCGATTTATATATCGCCCACTAATACAAAAAAAATTGTTTATAATCGTAACCTAAAATAGTGAAATATTATATGTCCATTTAATGCATTTAACCTGACATACTATGACTCTGAAATTTTAGGACTAATAAAACTTTTCATGCTCAAACAATCCTCTTTTCTCACACACACACACACACACACACACACACACACACACACATATATATATATATATATATATATAATCGATTTTCGACATCCGAGTAGCATAAAAGTCATCTGATTGGGAAAAAAAATACTACCTATTAATGTGTGACTTGAGTTCAACCCCAAAAAAAAAAAAAAAACAAAAAAACAAAAAGTGTCCTTCAACTGTTACAAAAGCGACACGATATGAATATGAGATATATTTACATGATCTTGTCAACATTTATTAAACAATTAGTTTTAAATATTTAAGTATCCGATGATTAAATATATACCCGACACTCGCACCCAAATTCGAGTAACATAAATAATAACAGGGTAAAGTGATAAAGGACTAATTTCACTAAGGGATTTAGCTTATTAAAACTCAGGAGGAGCACAACCTTCAAAAGAGAAGTAGAAAAATATTAAAGAAAATGTTTACCTCAGAAAAATAATGGCTTCTTTATTTACTCCTTTTGCTGTAGCCGCCGCCAACTATCTGGGAAAGAATGAGGAAACAAAGAGAGGACGAGGCTGCCAAAGCTCGAGGGGATAAGAAGGTAACACTTTTTTTTAAATATAATTTATATACTAATTTTGAAATGCTTCTTAAAAAATAAGAGGGAGTTGTAGAGTTGAAGTTGAATGTCCAAGATACCCCTAGTTATTTTTTCTTGAAAAAAAAGTGAATAATTAATGTTTGGTTAGGGGGTGATTATTTAGGTCGTGTTTGTTTGTATCTATGCAATTCTTTTTTGGCTCAACATCCACATCCACATCCGCAAGATTTGATTTATGTGATGAATATATAGGTGAAATTCCAATTTTATATCAAGTACATATCCGTTACATGAAATCCCTAAAAATACCATCGATGTAAAATAATGAAAATATGTTTGTTGACACATAACGAAAATGCTATTCATACCGAGTAAAGAGAATAACTATGACAAAAATACCACTTATTTAAATAAAAATAATTTTTTTGAAAAATGGATATTTTCGTCATTTTTTTAATACGGATGTTTTCACCCTTATAAACCAATGGTATTTTTCTTCATTTCCATAAGAGTATTTTGTAACTATTGACATTTATGTCATTCTAGACCAATTATGTTTTCATCAATTTTAAAAAGGGTATTTTTGTCATTATACATGAACATTTTCATAATATTTTTATAAGGGTGTTAATTTTTTTTTATTACTAATTGTAATTTATTCATTATGTATCCAATACATATTGTTATTCTACAAAAGGAGTATATTCCACATTAAAAGTGATATTTTGGTCATTTTTTTAAAAGAATGCAATTTATGATCAATGAGTGATGTTGTTATACTCATCTGTATTTATACTTATCTTTTATATTTTCCCCTGGATTTCTTCTCTTCTATGTTAATTAATTTTTAATTATCTTATTTTAACAATTAGGGTAGTAGGATTCATCTTCGTTTTTTGTGTAGCGCATAATCATCTTCTACTTTTCATTTACTCTTCAACTCATTTTTCTCCCTCTTCATTTGATACTCCCCGCATTTTCTTAATAATATGTGATCCCAGAGTTTATCTTTTTTTTGTTTCACTTTCAGCTCTTTAAAATTTATCCACAATTCCAATTTCCAGCTAATCCAATTTCTAAT
This sequence comes from Vinca minor, assembly GCA_026122235.1. NCBI lineage: Eukaryota > Viridiplantae > Streptophyta > Magnoliopsida > Gentianales > Apocynaceae > Vinca > Vinca minor. The sequence continues at coordinate 3,600,647 of JAOCZM010000201.1, read as the reverse complement.
GGTAATCTGTATAATTTTCTCAATTTTTTTTTATTTGTAGGAGATTGTGGGAATTATCATTTTTAGTGTTTACTGATCGTGAGAAGGTACTTTTGTTTTTTAATAATCTGTTTGAGTTGAGATTGAGGCAGTATTCTCTCAAGATGTATGCGAGATTCATACACAATGATGTCAATGGGAGGGTGTTGTATCTAATTGCAGTGGATAAAATAATACACAGTCTCCAAGATTATATGATTCGCCTTATGAGGAAACATGGTATGTACTGGACGGTTGATGGGAGAGAGTCTTGGGAGGAAAACAGGTCACTTCCCGAGAACTTCTGTTGGGAAAAAAATAGAGTAAGACCAGAACTGAGATGATTTGTGAGACATTTAATTGAATATTTTTGTGAGGAAAAAATCGAATTTTTAACTCTTACTCTGGGGCATCTTCAAGAATATCTGCATCCGATATCGTGCTGGTGGGTCCTCCACACAAACTGTAAGCCAAGCTTGCATTTACTCTCTTCGAACACGAGAACACGCCGATAAAGGTAACACTTATTATATGAGAAAGACTCCATATGTTTGATGGAGTTCTTAAGAAATACCTTTCACAGTGAAATTATTATATGGAGTAATAAAGGTATAACGAGGAAATTATTATATCATCCGGTCTTGTTGGAGTACAAAGACAGGTTCTTTCTTTTCGCAATAGTACGTTTAAGAGCGGAGAAAAATGATGATTCATTTGATGATATTTCAAACTACTTCCGTGTAACACGCAGAGACGACTCCTAGATGATCATCATTATGATAAAACATACCAGAGAGATAATATAATTGAGAATGGTCATGCGTTTGATGAGAAGACTCTTAGCATCCTGAAACATATACCTGGTTGGAAAATTAGCAAAAAACATTCACTCTACAAAACATACTCGTACAAAAAGAAGATATTTAATGTAGGCTACAACAGATTCTCAGCGTTTTCGAGATTCAAGTTCATAAGGAATGTGGTGGTTCACCATGATGAAAAAGAGGAAAGGGTAAGATTATGATTATTTATCCAATTTTTCTAGTTTATTGTGATTATTTAGATTATGTTGCATTAATTATTTGTCGTTTAATTTTCAAAATATTGATGAATTTTCGCTTCAATTGGAGGAGTTGTTTCCTCTCTACCTGCCTGATGTATAGGATTGTGTTGGAATAAATGTATTTGAGGTAGAAGGCGTTGAGATTGAGAGGTTGACATAAAAAGCAAGCAACTTGGAACCACAAATGTCTAGCATGCAAAAATTTGTAATTTTGCTTTGCATTTATGCTTTGGATTTACAAAACTTGGGCTTGTAATATTTTAGGTGTTTCATATTTTTTGAATACGGATGTTTTCATCCTTATAAACCAATGGTTTTTTTTCTTCATTTCCAAAAGAGTATTTTGTAACTAGTGCATTTATGTCATTCTAGACCAATTACATTTTCATCAATTTTAAAAAGGGTATTTTTGTCATTATACATGAACATTTTCATAATATTTTTATAAGGGTGTTAATTTTTTTATTAATTGTAATTTATTGATTATGTATCCAATACATATTGGTATTCTACAAAATGAGTATATTCCACATTAAAAGTGATATTTTTGTCATTTTTTTTTAAAAGAATGCAATTTATTATCAATGTGTGATGTTGTTATACTTATCTTTTATATTTTCTCTTGAATTTCTTCTCTTCTATGTTAATTAATTTTTAATTATCTTATTTTAAAAACTAGGGTAGTACGATTCATCCTTTTTTGTGCATCTCATAATAATCTTCTGCTTTTCATTTACTCTTCAACTCATTTTTCTCCCTCTGCATTTGATACTCCCCGCCTTTTCTTAAGCATATGTGATCCCAGAGTTTTATCTTTTTTTTGTTTCACCCAATTCTTTTTGTTGCAACTCTTTATAATTGATCCACAATTCCAATTTTTAGCTAATTCCAATTCCAATTTCTAATTGTAATATGTATAATTTTCTCAAAATCTTTTTTTATTTGTAGGAGATTCGCCTTGACAACACACACTATCGTGTAGATTCAGTAGATATCGAACATGAACTTGGTGAGGGTTCCATATACGCAGATAACAAAAGAGAAAGAGGATGAGTAGTATCATTTTTAATGTTTACTGATCGTGACAAGGAACTTTGGATTTTTAATAACCTGTTTGAGTCGAGATTGATGCAGTATTCTCTCAAGATGTATGCGATATTCATACACAAGGATGTCAATATGATGGTGTTGTATTTACTTGTAGTAGAAAAGATAATACACAGTCTTCAAGATTATATGATTCGCCTCATGAGGAAACATGGTATGTACTGGACGGTTGATGAGAAAGAGTCTTGGGAGGAAAACAGGCCAGAACTGAGGTGATTTGTGAGACATTTAATTGAATATTTTTGTGAGGAAAAAATCAGAAATTTTAACTTTTACTTTGGGGCATCTTCAAAAATATCTGCATCCGATATCGTGCAGGTGGGTCCATATGTTTACTCTCTTTGAACACGAGAACACGCTGATAAAGGTATCACTTATTATATGAGAAATACTCCATATGTTTGATGGAGTTCCTGAGAAATACCTTTCATAGTGAAGTTATTATATGGAATAATAAAGGTATAACGAGGAAATTTTTATATCATCCGGTCTTGTTGGAGTACAAATACAGATTTTTTCTTCTTGCGATAGTACGTTTAAGAGCGGAGAAAAATAATGATTAATTTGATGATATTTCAAACTATTTCCGTTGGAGTAACATGCAGAGACGACTTTTAGATGACAGTGGCGAGTCCAATGGGTGGTCCAAGTATGCACAGGACCACCCCAAAATCAAATAAACAAGTTTAATTTCTACCATAAATTGTTGAGGGACTACCCTAAATTTCAATCCTAAATTGTCTAATATGCAACGAAATTTGTAGGTTTCCCCTCCTAAATGGATCCGCACCTGCTAGATGATCATCATGATGATAAAACATATAAGAGAGATAATATAATTGAGAATGGTCATGCGTTTGATGAGAAGACTCTTAGCATCTTGAAACACATACCAGGTTGGAAAATCAGCAAAAAACATTCACTCTACAAAACATACTCGCACAAAAAGAAGATATTTAATGTAGGCTACAACAGATTCTCAGCGTTTTCGAGATTCGAGTTCATAAGGAATGTGGTGGTTCACCATGATGAAAAAGAGGAAAGGGTAATATTATGATGATTTATCCAATTTTTCTAGTTTATTGTGATTATTTAGATTATGTTGCATTAATTATTTGTCGTTTAATTTTCAAAATATTGATGAATTTTCGCTTCAATTGGAGGAGTTGTTTCCTCTCTACCTGCCTGATGTATAGGATTGTGTTGGAATAAATGTATTTGAGGTAGAAGGCGTTGAGATTGAGAGGTTGACATAAAAAGCAAGCAACTTGGAACCACAAATGTCTAGCATGCAAAAATTTGTAATTTTGCTTTGCATTTATGCTTTGGATTTACAAAACTTGGGCTTGTAATATTTTAGGTGTTTCATATTTTTTGAATACGGATGTTTTCATCCTTATAAACCAATGGTTTTTTTTCTTCATTTCCAAAAGAGTATTTTGTAACTAGTGCATTTATGTCATTCTAGACCAATTACATTTTCATCAATTTTAAAAAGGGTATTTTTGTCATTATACATGAACATTTTCATAATATTTTTATAAGGGTGTTAATTTTTTTATTAATTGTAATTTATTGATTATGTATCCAATACATATTGGTATTCTACAAAATGAGTATATTCCACATTAAAAGTGATATTTTTGTCATTTTTTTTTAAAAGAATGCAATTTATTATCAATGTGTGATGTTGTTATACTTATCTTTTATATTTTCTCTTGAATTTCTTCTCTTCTATGTTAATTAATTTTTAATTATCTTATTTTAAAAACTAGGGTAGTACGATTCATCCTTTTTTGTGCATCTCATAATAATCTTCTGCTTTTCATTTACTCTTCAACTCATTTTTCTCCCTCTGCATTTGATACTCCCCGCCTTTTCTTAAGCATATGTGATCCCAGAGTTTTATCTTTTTTTTGTTTCACCCAATTCTTTTTGTTGCAACTCTTTATAATTGATCCACAATTCCAATTTTTAGCTAATTCCAATTCCAATTTCTAATTGTAATATGTATAATTTTCTCAAAATCTTTTTTTATTTGTAGGAGATTCGCCTTGACAACACACACTATCGTGTAGATTCAGTAGATATCGAACATGAACTTGGTGAGGGTTCCATATACGCAGATAACAAAAGAGAAAGAGGATGAGTAGTATCATTTTTAATGTTTACTGATCGTGACAAGGAACTTTGGATTTTTAATAACCTGTTTGAGTCGAGATTGATGCAGTATTCTCTCAAGATGTATGCGATATTCATACACAAGGATGTCAATATGATGGTGTTGTATTTACTTGTAGTAGAAAAGATAATACACAGTCTTCAAGATTATATGATTCGCCTCATGAGGAAACATGGTATGTACTGGACGGTTGATGAGAAAGAGTCTTGGGAGGAAAACAGGCCAGAACTGAGGTGATTTGTGAGACATTTAATTGAATATTTTTGTGAGGAAAAAATCAGAAATTTTAACTTTTACTTTGGGGCATCTTCAAAAATATCTGCATCCGATATCGTGCAGGTGGGTCCATATGTTTACTCTCTTTGAACACGAGAACACGCTGATAAAGGTATCACTTATTATATGAGAAATACTCCATATGTTTGATGGAGTTCCTGAGAAATACCTTTCATAGTGAAGTTATTATATGGAATAATAAAGGTATAACGAGGAAATTTTTATATCATCCGGTCTTGTTGGAGTACAAATACAGATTTTTTCTTCTTGCGATAGTACGTTTAAGAGCGGAGAAAAATAATGATTAATTTGATGATATTTCAAACTATTTCCGTTGGAGTAACATGCAGAGACGACTTTTAGATGACAGTGGCGAGTCCAATGGGTGGTCCAAGTATGCACAGGACCACCCCAAAATCAAATAAACAAGTTTAATTTCTACCATAAATTGTTGAGGGACTACCCTAAATTTCAATCCTAAATTGTCTAATATGCAACGAAATTTGTAGGTTTCCCCTCCTAAATGGATCCGCACCTGCTAGATGATCATCATGATGATAAAACATATAAGAGAGATAATATAATTGAGAATGGTCATGCGTTTGATGAGAAGACTCTTAGCATCTTGAAACACATACCAGGTTGGAAAATCAGCAAAAAACATTCACTCTACAAAACATACTCGCACAAAAAGAAGATATTTAATGTAGGCTACAACAGATTCTCAGCGTTTTCGAGATTCGAGTTCATAAGGAATGTGGTGGTTCACCATGATGAAAAAGAGGAAAGGGTAATATTATGATGATTTATCCAATTCTTTTAGTTTGTTGTGATTATTTAAATTATGTTGCATTAATTGTTTGTCGTTTAATTTTCAGAATATTGATAAACGTTCGTTTCAATTGGAGGAGTTGTTTCCTCTCTACCTGCTTGATGTATACGATTGCGTTGGGATAAATGTAGTTGAGGTAGAAGGTGTTGAGATGGAGAGGTTTATATAAAAAGTAAGCAACTTGGAACAACATAAGTCTAGAATGCAAAAATCTGTATTTGAAAATTTGTAATTTTGCTTTGCTTTTATGTTTTGTATTTACGAAACTTGTGCTTGTAATAATTTAGGTGTTTCATCTTTTTTGTCATTTTTTTTAATACGGATGTTTTCAACCTTATAAACCAATGATATTTTTCTTAATTTCCATGATATTATTTTGTAACTATTGACATTTATGTCATTCTTGACCAATTATGTTTTGCTTTGCATTTATGTTTTGGATTTACGAAAATTGTGCTTGTAATATTTTAGGTGTTTCGTCTTTTTTACCTCTTTTTTTAATACGGATGTTTTCCACCTTATAAACCAATGATATTTTTCTTCATTTCCATAAGAATATTTTGTAACTATTGACATTTATGTAATTCTAGACCAATTATTTTTTCATCAATTTTAAAAAAGGTATTTTTGTCATTATACATGAACATTGTTACACTATTTTTATAAGGGTGTTAGTCGTTTTTTTTTAACTAATTGTAATTTATTCATTATATATCCAATACATATCGTTATTCTATCAAAGGAGTATATTCCACATTAAAAGTGATATTTTTGTCATTTTTTTTTAAAAAGAATGCAATTTATTATCAATGAGTGATGTTGTTATACTTATCTTTTATATTTTCGCCTGAATTTTTTATTTTCTATGTTAATTAATTTTTAATTATCTTAATTTAACAACTACGGTAGTAGTAGGATTCATCTTTTTTTTTTTTGTATCTCATAACCATCTTCTACTTTTCAATTACTCTTCAACTACTTTTTCTCCCTCTACATTCGATACTCCCCGTATTTTCTTAATAATATGTGATCCCAGAGTTTTATCTTTTTTTTTGTTTCACACGATTTTTTTTATCGCAACTCTTTAAAATTGATCCACAATTCCAATTTCCAGCCAATCCAATTTCTAATGTTAATATGTATAATTTTCTCAAAATATTTTTTTATTTGTAGGAGATTCTCCCTGACAACACACTATCGTGTAGATTCAGTAGGTATCGAACATGTACTCGGTGAGGATGCCATATACACAGATAACAAAGGATAAGGAGGATGGGCAGTATCATTTTTAGTGTTTACTGATCGTGAGTAGGCACTTTTGATTTTTAATAACCAGTTTGAGTCGATATTGATGCAGTATTCTCTCAAAATGTATGCGAGATTCATACACAATGATGTCAATGTGAGGGTGTTGTATCTAATTGTAGTGGAAAAGATAATACACAGTCTCAAAGATTATATGATTCGCCTCATGAGGAAACATGGGATGTATTGGACGGTTGATGGGAGAGAGTCTTGTGAGGAAAACAGGTCACTTCCGGGGAAGTTTTGTTGGGATAAAAATAGATTAAAACCATAACTGAGGAGATTTGTGAGACATTTAATTGAATATTTTTGTGAGGCAAAAATCGGAAATTTTAACTTTTACTCTAGGGCATTCATCCTCAAGAATTCTGCATCCGATATCGTGCTGGTGGGTCCTCCACACAAACTGCAAGCCAAGCTTGCATTTACTTTCTTCGAACACGCTGATAAAGGTAACACTTATTATATGAGAGAGACTCCATATGTTTGATGGAGTTCCTGAGAAATACCTTTCACAGTTAAGTTATTATATTGGGTAATAAAGGCACAACGAGGAAATTATTATATCATCCGGTCTTGTTGGAGGACAAAGACAGGTTATTTCTTCCTGCGATATTACGTTTAAGAGCTGAGAAATATAATGATTCATACGATGATATTTCAAACGATTTATGTTGGTGTAACACGCAGAGACGACTCCTAGATGATAATCATGATGTTAAAACATATAAGAGAGATGATATAATTGAGAATAGTCATGCGTTTGATGAGAATACTCTTAGCATCCTGAAACACATACCATGTTGAAAAATCAGCGAAAAACATCCACTCCACAAAATATACTTGTACAAAAAGAAGACATTTAATGTAGGCTACAACAGATTCTCAGCGTTTTCGAGATTCGAGTTCATAAGGAATGTGGTGGTTCACCAAGATGAAAAAGAGGGAAGGGTAAGATTATGATTATTTATTCAATTCTTTTAGTTTGTTGTGATTATTTAGATTATGTTGCATTAATTATTTGTCGTTTAATTTTCAGAATATTGATGAACGTTCGTTTCAGTTGGAGGAGTAGTTTCCTCTCTACCTGCTTGATGTATACAATTGCGTTGGGATAAATGTAGTTGAGGTAGAAGGCGTTGAGATGGAGAGGTTGATATAAATAGCAAGCAACTTGGAACCACATAAGTCTAGCATGCAAAATTCTGTATTTGAAATTTTTTAATTTTGCTTTGCATTTATGTTTTGGATTTACGAAACTTGTGCTTGTAATATTTTAGGTGTTTCATCTTTTTTGAATACGGATGTTTTCACCCGTATAAACCAATGGTATTTTTCCTAATTTCCATAAGAGTATTTTGTAACTAGTGACATTTATGTCATTCATGTCATTCTTGACCAATTATATTTTCCTCAATTTTTAAAAAAGGTATTTTTTTCATTATACATGAACATTTTCATAATATTTTTATAAGAGTGTTAAATTTTTTTTTTTTACTAATTGTAATTTATTCATCATGTATCCAATACATATTGTTATTCTACAAAAGGAGTACATTCCACATTAAAAGTGATATTTTTGTCATTTTTTAAAGAATGCAATTTATGATTAATGAGTGATTTTGTTATACTTATCTTTTATATTTCCCCCTGAATTTCTTATCTTCTATGTTAATTAATTTTTAATTATCTTATTTTAATAACTACGGTAGTAGTAGGATTCATCTTTTTTTTTTGTTTTGTATCTCATAACCATCTTCTACTTTTTATTTACTCTTCAACTCATTTTTATCCCTCTGCATTTGATACTCCCCGTATTTTTCTTAATAATATGTGATCCCAGAGTTTTATCTTCTTTTTTTTCGTTTCACTCGTTTCTTTTTATTGCAACTCTTTAAAATTGATCCACAATTTCAATTTCCAACTAATCCAATTTCTAATGGTAATCTGTATAATTTTATCAAAATGTTTTTTTTATTTGTGGGAGATTCGCCCTGACAACACACACTATCGTGTAGATTTAATAGACATCGAACATGGACTCGGCGAGGGTGCCATATACACAGATAACAAAGGAGAATGAGGATGGGCAGTATAATTTTGAGTGTTTACTGATCGTGAGAAGGCACTTTTGGTTTTTAATAACCTGTTTGAGTCGAAATTGAGGCAGTATTCTCTCAAAGATGTATGCGAGATTCATACACAAGGATGTCAATGGGATGGTGTTGTATCTAATTGCAGTGGAGAAGATAATACACAGTCTCCAAGATTATATTATTTCAGTCACTCACATGCTTTTTTTTAAAGTTCTATTGCTTATATATTTGGTTGAATTTAATATGATGTGCAAATGATGTCAATGGCTTTGATTTACACTTGATGCTGTCTTTAAACACCTGTATGGTGGAAGTTTTACTTTGATAAAAAGATAATGGATACAACATAAAGAGAAAAAATAAAAGAGAATTCATTAAATATTCGGATTCTATACATTTACCCTTCTCTATATATACTACCAATAATGATTGATAAACATTAATTTTGAAGTAAAAAGTTCAAATTACTCTTAATATAAGGATGGTGATAAAGTTGGTAGTATAAGTAGAGCGATTAAAGCAACAAACGAGTTTATGGTTTGATGTGCTTGAATAATTGTGTGGATTGTTTTTTTGATGAATAAAGGATTATCCATTAATAATAAAATGGTCGGGGCCATTACAACCTGAAAAGTTCTCAAACTCTTTCTCTGATACAACAAAAGAGAAGATTTGAGAAAGGAAGAAAGACAAACAAGACAGAAAAATAAAGTTACACAAAGTAACGGATAAAAACTCACACCCAGGAGATGGGAAGCAACTAAAACTACTAATTTAACAAACAAACAAAAGATAGTCTTCTCCGCAACACCTTCATCGCCATTTTCGAACCCCAGAGGCAAGCACTTGGTTTCAACCTTTTTCATAGACAGCGATTCAGAAGAACATTGGCTTATCAACGATCTTAAGAATCGCCTAGAAAAGAGGTGAAAACTCAAGGAAGGGCCCAGAACAATACTGGGTATCCATATCTTACCACCAACTAGCCGATCTGACAAAAGATCTTGCCCCCAAGTCTTGAATCTTGATGAAAAACGCATTAGGGAAGGTCCATCGATGTTTGTGGCCAAAAGTAGGGGTGAGGACACCAAAAAAGGGTGAAGAATGGCCAGATGCAACCAAGAATGATTGGATCTAGCCATGGAAGCCAAGGCTTGAAGAAGTTTCAAGAGGAAGAAAGGAGAGAAAGAAGAGACAGGGGTTTCGGGAGGCCTACAAGAAGAAGATAAGAAAAGGGAATTACAAATAATTGTGTGGATTGTTAAAAAATTAAAAGTGAGTAACTAATGTTGACTAATTGAATGAATGAACGGTAAAGTTGAAAAGGATATGTCAAATATTATTAAAATTTTAAAATAGAGTACATAATCGAAAATGTGGCCCGGAGTTAGTATTTGAAGTGAAATGATGTAACGTGTAGAATTGGAGGGGAGAAGATTAATTAAGTGTTCACAATCTCATTAGTTTCCTAATATTTGTGAAAGTTGCTAAAATATCACTTAAATTGGATAAGATGGAGTTGTAGAGTTGTATTAAATGTCCAAGATAACACTAATTAATTTTACTAGAAAAGTGAATATTAATGTTTGGTTGGAGTGATTATTTATAGTTTTTGAAAGGTTGAAGCATGTATTAATTGTTATGAACTAGATGTAGAATTATATATATTAGCTCGTGTAATTTTTTATTTACTTATTTTTTTGCTTTGATGATTGATTAGTCTGTTAGTGGATGTTGTTGTACTTATATGTATTTTTCAATAATGAATTACAATATTGGTTTCTCTAATTACTAGAATTATTTAAGTTTTTTTTCTTTCTAGAAATTAAAATTGGTCAAGTCTATTAAAATTGGCTCTTTTACCTCAAACTGGTTTTCTGCATCTTTTTTCTCAATTTCCTTATTTCTCTACATAAAAAATTATAAAGTCAGACATTAAAATTTCTTGAAAATTGAAAATTGATTTTCTAATAATTGAAGGGAAAATACCCGTACGTGTATGTACCCCAAACACTGATAACTCATCATGTGTATATATAATTAGAATAAATGCCCAAATAGCGAATTCTGAAAAATTTGGTATATTCGAGTACAGACGATTTTTTTCCTAATGGAAGGGAAATGACTCATGTGGTTTTGCTAAGAGTGAAGCAACTTCATCAACATTCCACAAAAGAATCATCAACTGATGTGACTTATGGGCATTTTTATATTACTGCTTGTCCTATGAATGAGTTTCGACTGTATTTTTTTTTTTTACTGAATAAGAAATTTTTCATTAATCACAAAATAGTCAAAATCATTACAATCAAAGGAAAATATAAAAATATAAGAAAATAAAAATTATACAATGATTTAGAAAATCATGATAACAGACAAAAAACACACCCAAGAAAACTAGAATGGTTAGGAAATATTACTAATAAAACTAACAAACTAAACAAATACATAATCTGCATAAAACAAAAAAAATCATTAAATATTAAATATTTTTTGGTGGGTATTTCATTGTATATAATATATGTTTTCTCACGATGAACACACACTCTAATATATGTAATGCATATTTTATACAAGACGTTATAAAATCACAATATATATTTACTTAAAAAATGTGAACCGTTAAATTTTTATCTGACGATTAATTTTTTTCAATATGTACTAATTTTTTATTTTTTATTTTTTGTGTTTAACGTTATAGACGAACAATATGAATGATTCCATTTTTCCTCAACTTATCCGAAAATTTATGGTTATGCATCATACTTTTACACATTAGTAGCTTTAAAGTAATTATTTTTAATCCGTTTCAAATTAATTAATTTTTTTTAAATGAATACAAAATAGGACATTTCATTTAGGAAGACCAAGAAGAAAACAAAGTCTAAAGGAAACTCAATATTACAATAATATTGACTGATTAAAGTGTCACAACTTAATGTGTAGCAACATTGGGTTTGCTTTATAATTTTGTGTTTAAAGAAAGTTGTGGTGACTTATAGATATATTTTTGAATGATTAGGAACTTATGCGAATCAATCACAAATATTTTTTAACATTTTAAAGTTTGAATATATGCCGATATTTCTTTAAGCTGACAAAGAATTTCCTAGAACTCGACAAACATTTTTATCAAAAAAATAAAATAAAGAATTGACAAACCTGAAAATATTATTTTAGGGAAAACAAGAAAAACATGCCCTTTATTCGATCATTGATGAAGATAAATGAATATGGATTATGGACTTATCATCAATATTTCTTGGACTTGGGCTGTCCAATGTTGGGTCTAAGAAATAACCTATTTGGGCCAAGAAATAAACATCAATAGAAACCCCTATATATTAGTAAACACAATATTGTATTATTATTGTGAATGTGAATCGAGTTATGTGAGCCGCGCTTATCATATCTCACGCTCACATAAAAATTGAAAATATAGTTCACGATCAGTTCAAATAAGATCACAAATATTAAAGTTAACACTCATCTCACATTTAACTGTGAGTTCGGTCTGAGATATGAGCGCTCCTATGCTAAATACTCCCTCCATTCCTAAATATAAGACTCTTTAGACAATTTGAAAAAATTAAGAAAGTTGTCATTTCCACCTAAACTTTCAATATTACCCCACCCTCCCTCTCTCTCACTTCTACGTCATAAAGAAAAGAAAGGACAATATTGAGGGTATAATTGGAATAAATTGTTGACAACTAATAAAAGAACCTTAAACGACAATTAATTTGGATACCTAGATATTTCCTAAACGACAATTAATAGGGAATGGAGGGAGTATATATTAGCAAACGAAAAATCATAAGTAAACAAAAAAACAGACCTTCATATTCTTGTTTTTAATATATATATATATATATATATATATATATATATATATATATATATATATCTCTGTGTGTGTGTGTGGTTATTTGGGTATGAGTATTAAGCGAGCTAAGCGGGGTCATATTCACGCTCAACTCACGTAAGAATCATACTTGAATATAGAGTTTAAGCTCGACTCACGCTGATCGGCTCACCTACGCTCACATTATTTTGGATTGAGCGAGCAGAATTATATACACATGGTAAAATGTGAGTGGTTGAACACATGAATATGCATATACACGGATGCATACGATTATTTAGCCTACCTTCGGAGGCTTCAACAATGTACTGTACAATACTTAAAATTATACGCAGTCACTTATCTAGACTAAAAAGTTGAAATTTTGATTAAAAAAGAACCGAATTTCGCCACCCAAAATAACGATGCAGTTCGTCCTGTAGGAGTAGGGGTGTTCATTGGTGCGGTTTGGTGAAAACCGATTTATTAATGCGGTTTTTATAAGGTTTTTTAATATATTTTCTAAAACCATACCGCACCATTTTGATTTCTAAATCGAATTTCACCAAACCGTAATTATTTTGGTTTGGTGAAATTAGGTACGGTGAAAACCGATGTAAAAAACTTATAAAATTATTTAAATATCTTATGAGGTGTGAAAATAAGAGAATCAGATCCTAACCCTAATTTAAATCTAATAAAATAACTAATTGAAATTAAAATAAATTTAGTAAAATATAATTATGTAAATATACCATATTTTCTTTAAAATAAAAAATAAAATATTAGTTAGGTACATAATGCGGTTTGTGGTGCGATATAACTTAAAATTTTCTAAACCGCGACCGCACCGAAAAATAAATTGCGGCAACTAAAATCGTATTTAACTGCACCATAATTGACCAAACACCGCACCGTACACCAAAATTAAATTTGGTGCGGTGCAGTTTTCGATTAAAACCGATTAATGAACACCCCTACCTAGGAGACTTTATTAATGCTATTTTTAAAAAAATGTCACTATCAAAATACAACCAAATTATCAATGTTTTTTTTTTTTTTTTTGTAAAATACTTTTGAGCTTTGTTATTATCAATTTTATCATAATTGAAACAACATAAGACTATTCTGCCACTGGCAATAGAAAGTGTCCGCCCATGAGACAATGCTTTTGTAGCTTTTGATTCTATTTATCAAAATTTCCAAACCATAAAATCCACCCACCATATATGCCAAAATGGTCAAAGAGGCTGCAGCCCAGTGGGACAAGTCTTGACTCGTGACCGATAGATCCCGAGTTCGACACCCTCCCCATACATGGGGCAAGCTTAAAATGTCTCCCTTTATAGGGTTATCTCCTTCTCCTGTGAGGCAGTTCTCTCTCCCCTTCATGGGGCAATCACCCAACCGGGCTTCATATATATATATATATCCAAAATGGAAAAAATGACAAATAAAAAGTGAAAAATTCAAGTATGGCTTGCATATTTTTTTTTTTAAATTGAAACGTTAGTTTTCAATAAATTTGATTTTTTCCTAACAAGTATTATAATATTTTCATACAACAGTCTAACAATAATATACTAATGAAATTAATTTATTTCACTACATAGTGCATAAATCTGATGGTAACTCTTTTTAGAATCAAAACTAAGTTTACATCAAAGCAATAAGTAACATTATAAGAGTCAAAGCAATATGTTACTCCCTCCGTCCCAAATTATCTGTCCACTTTGTATTTTACACGGGGATTAAGATTTCATCAAATTCTAGGGTGAAATATGATAAAATGTCAAACATAACCCTATTCAATGTTACTTCCAATTTAATTCACCTCCTTTTCTCTCTTTATTTTTCTCTCTCCAATATTTAATGTAAAGGGTAGGATTGGAAAAATCATAATTAATGAACCCTTTATTTAAAAAGTGGACAAATAATTTGGGACACACTAAAATAGAAATGTGGACAGATAATTTGGGACGGAGGAAGTACTTATTTAATCATATGCTGTTATGCCTAATTATAAGAGTCAGACCTTTTACTTTAAATAAGTAACATTAAACAATACTACCATTTAATTGCTTTGATGTAAATGAATCTTGCATTAATCAACTATATAAAAGAGGAAAATTTACCGATCAAGGACTATAGTCATCTTTACTACTCCCTCCATTCCATATTAATTGTCGTTTAGGAGATATCTAGGTATCCAAATTAATTGTCATTTAAATTTTTTTTATTAGTTGTCAACAATTTATTCCAATTATACCCTCAACATTTTCCTTTCTTTATGACGTAGAAGTGAGAGAGGGAGGGTGGGGGTAATATTGGAAGTTTAGGTGAAAATGACAACTTTCTTAATTTTCTCAAATTGTCTAAAAAGTCTTATATTTAGGAATGGAGGGAGTACTTGGGAAGCAACAAACATACAATTTACCTATTTGTTTTTTTTTGTTTCCGTTATTAATTATTTAATACATTTGCACTTTTTTACCCCCTACAAAATGAATGATTAAAATAGAATTATTATGAAGAAAAATGTCTAAAATGACCTTTAATTAATAACTAGAATTTTACTATTAGTGGTTAATTGAATACTCCTTCCATTCCTAAATATAAGACTCTTTAGACAATTTGAGAAAATTAAGGAAGTTGTCATTTCCACCTAAACTTCCAATATTACCCCACCTCTCCTCTCTCTCTTACTTCTACTTCATAAAGAAAGGAAAATGTTGAGGGTATAATTGGAATAAATTGTTGACAACTAATAAAACAACCTTAAACGACAATTAATTTGGATACCTAGATATCTCCTAAATGACAATTAATAGGGAATGAAGGGAGTAATAAATTAGAGGTAATAGTGAAAAAGTAACAATAAATACGTATTCTTTTTTGAAAGGCAAATTAGCATATTTAGTCCCACAACATGTTGCTATTAGCCATTTTGGTCCCAAAATGCATCTAGGGTGTTGATTAAAAAATTTAAATTTAAAATTGACTAATTGCTGACTGGCACAAAATAGACGAAAGGACTTATACAACAAAAAAAAATGGTTTGGGGACCCTAATTCCAAAAATTAAATATTTTGGACCAAAATGATCAATTGCAACATATTGTGAGACTAAATAAGCCAATTCGTCTTTCTAAAATGCATCAAATAATTTGAAAATTTACCCCCAAAAAAAAAATGTATCAATTAATTAAGAATGTAGTAACTAATAATGGTACTTGTAGGCAAAAAAGAATATTAGGAAGTTTCAAATTCAATGTTCCATCTCTTATTTATTTTTCATATAAAATTGACATTGAATTTAGACTAAGTTAATGGGGATGCACTTCTAAGAATGCAATCTTAAGAAAGATTTGTCAACATCACATCAATAATTAGTTTCAAAATTTATAAACTTTTACTCTGTGTGAAATGTTATTGCGTATTAAATTATTGTCATACTAGCTTATTCTGTGTGAAATGTTATTGAGTAGAAATTAAAACTACACAAATTGTTAAATTGTAGACAAAACTTTAAACTTTTCATTGCAATTGCACTTCAAAATATAAAGTTCTCATTTATGAATAAGATAAATTTTAAAAAACAATATTTTTTTATGGGATCTAAAAAATATCTTTGAATAGATAATAAAGTAAAGATCTCAACAGAAACAAAAGTTTTGCTCTTTTTTACCCTTTGTTTTTTTTTTTTTTTTTTTTTAACAGCAATTTATTTTTGCAAAATCCAATTAACATATTCTCAAATAGAAATTCAAATTCTTAAAAAAATAAAATAAAAATTCAAATAGATTACAAAAACCTTGCTTAATTTATCTCAAATGACAAATCCCAGTCAGACCAAAATTATTTTTCCTTTTTTGTCAGTTAAAAGAACCTGAAAGTGTAAAAAGACGATTTAACCCTCCCAACTGCCACCCTTACCATATAAATCACCGCCGCCGGCGATATTACCATATCAAAATTTATTTGTCTTCCTAGTTTTTTTCCAAAATTTCTTTAATTTGAACATTCCAGAGTTATAACTCTTCAGGGTCCTCCTTTTTGAGTTTTTCTCCTCAATAAAATCGAAAAAAAATATACATCACCTTGTTCTTTCTTCTTGTTGTTCTACATAAGACAGTAGTAAAATCTCCACTTTTTCAGCTACCCATTTGTTGTTTTTCTTGTAATCCCAAGTCAAATTCCAATCTTGCCCACCTGGGTTCTTGAAAACCCAGTTGAATTTTACAAGATTCCATTTCAAAGTTTCAATCTTTTTTCAATTTCTTGGAAAAAGTTTCAAGATTTGTTTAGTACTTTTTTCTTAGCTGAGCAACAACTGAAGATAATTTTCTGATCTGGGAAGTTTAAGGAAGTTAGTTTTTTTCTATGATTTAGGGGATTAGCTAAGAGGGGAAAGAAGATGCAGAGGAATAGAGTAGAGAAAGAGGAATTTGACAGTATGTTGCCTGTATCAGTAACCAAGGATTCATCTATAAGTCTATTGAGGGTTCTTTCAATCTTGATTGTTTTTGTTGTAGGAATAGTAATTGGGTTGGCTTCAAGTTCCCACATTGATAGGTATTTTTTCCAATCAGAGGATTTTTATGCTACTCGAATATCGAAACTTGATTATGGAAACTGTACAATTATGGTAAATAGATGTGAAAAAGATGATTGTTTGAGCATGAAAAGCTTTATTAGTCCCAAAAATTTGACTCATAGTATGTCAGATGAGGAGTTGTTTTGGAGGGCTTCATTAGTGCCTAAGAAGGATGATGAATATCCATTTGATAGAGTTCCCAAAGTAGCATTTTTGTTCTTGACTAGAGGGGCATTGCCTTTGTTTCCATTGTGGGAGCGTTTTTTCGAAGGGCAGAACAAGGAGAAGTACTCTATTTATGTGCATACTGAACCTGGATTTGTGCTCAATGTGACTAATTCATCCCTCTTTTACGGACGACAGATCCCCACTCGGGTATCGTTTTTTATCCCTAATCCTTGCTTTCTTGTTGTTATGGATATTTTCTTATGCTTATGCTTTGATGATGTGCATAAAAGTTGCTTATTTGTCTATTAATCTTGTTTTGTATTTCCATACTGATTGGAAGGATTGCTTGTTAGCTTTAGTTTCGTATGGAAGTTGTGAAGTAATGCAATTAGGAGATTAGGTTTAAAATTTCATTCCCGATAAAGAATATGATCAATCTATTTTATCGATTTTGTGGGCCTTCTCACTTATTCCTTTCCAAAATAAAAAATTACTTTACTCATAACCATACTAATTTTTTTGGGTCTTCTTACTTTACTGATTCTCTAAAACAAAAAAGGAAAAGAAATTGTTTTACTTATAAAGATTGGAAAAACAATGAGGCCTACTTGAACCGTGGGGCCCTAGGTGACGGCCACGATCGCCTAGGGGTCTCCACGGCTCTGTCAACAAGACCATATTTTTTATGCAAAACTGAGTCATGACATCACGTTTTGATCTTGTTGTTATGGTGTAAAAGTTTGAAGAACTATTCCATCTTTATGCTTATATGCTTGAGAGTGAATTTATTAACTACTTGCTAAGTTCTGAATCTTTGAGATAATCTAATCGGTAGGTAATGAAATGTTTCTATGAAGTGGACTGAATTTAGGAGCTCTCGGATGCTTTTGATGATGTTTTGAAATTTGGGTGCATATATAGTATATGCTTTTATCAGTTAAAGACTGCTATACCCATATGTGCGTATGGAAACCGTATTGAAGAGGTATAGAATTATGCACGACTTTTCTCAGAAAATAATTGTTCAATTTGGAGAAAATGCTAACGAATAATAGGTGCTGCAATGCCATATGCAGGAATTGATTTTGTATATGGTAATTGCTAACAAATCTTTCAGAATGCTCTGAGAGCTGAATTGGTTATTTCTCCATGATGAAATAGAATGGTTAAAAAAATTTGCGCAATTTTTCTTTAGATGACACACTAGGTTCCTCGAAATATTGGAAGGATCAAGTCCTTTTAATTCTTATATAATGAGAAAAGATTTCTCTGTCTTGTCTAAATCTGCGGTATAATTAGTACTAGAGATGGGATTTCGAATGAACTCGTGCTATGTTTTGGTATTTACTTCTAAATGTACAATCTGTCATTTTTTATGCTTACCATGTACTCAGACGGATGTTTTAACTATCAGTCTTAGTTTGCAAGCGCATCGAGTTTCTGAGCTGCCTGATATATAATCTATTCGTGTATTGCACTTATGACTTCTCATACTTCTGCCGGCTCTCCAGTACTTCTCTTTGTGTACGTTGATAATAAAAAAAGTTCATGCATGGTCTGTTGTGATTTTCTCTTCTTCTTGAACTAAATCTCGTCTTCTAACAAAAACGTCTTGATAACACGGCTAAATTAAGTAGTCGGTACCTACTTGTCACATTAAAGGTTTTGGGTTTTGAACTTTGCTTTATTGTTAGAAAATCATTCTGTCTCTCCTTTTTTCCTTTTCCGAAATCTTACTATGACAAGGTCCCGTATGTTTTGACCAGAAAAAAATGTCTCTTATGTTGTGCTTCGAACTTGCTTGATGCCGTTTAAATCTTATTGAATGATTATCTCACTTCCGTTGCTGTAGGCAACACATAATTGCTCTCTACTGAAACTTATTTGCACATAATTTGGTACGGAATTACGATGGTTGATTGTTGCATATCTCTTGCCATTTTGTATTTTTGGGTTTTGATGGCTGAACTTGTATTGTTCTTTTTTTTTTTTTGTGATGCAAACTAACTTGTATTGTTCTAGTTAAGCTCGGAAACAAAAATTTCAAGGATATCCTTATTTCTATTGAATTCTCTAATCATATTTTTCCTCAATGCAGCATGTATCATGGGGAACGGTATCCCTCGTAGATGCAGAAAAGCGGCTTTTAGCCAATGCCCTCCTCGACTTTTCCAATGAGCGTTTTGTCCTCCTCTCGGAAAGCTGCATACCAGTTTACAATTTCCCAACCGTCTACACATATCTCACAAGATCCGACCATAGTTTTGTTCAGTCATATGACGAACCATCCCGTTATGGTCGAGGTCGTTACAACCGTCATATGCAACCAGATATCAGACTTGAAGATTGGAGGAAAGGGTCTCAATGGTTTGAGCTTAACCGCGCATTAGCTCCTGTTATAGTTGGTGACACCAAATACTACACGCTCTTTAAAACATATTGCAGGCCAGCTTGTTATCCAGATGAACACTATCTTCCAACTTTTCTTCAAATGTTCTATGGCTCGATGAACTCGAACCGCACAGTGACTTGGGTCGACTGGTCATTAGGTGGGCCACATCCGGCAACCTTCACCGCAGTTAACATTACAGAGGATTTTATTCAATCAATTAGGAATAATGGATCGGTATGTTCTTACAATTCAATTGGGACAAATATTTGTTACCTCTTTGCAAGAAAGTTTGATCCTACTGCTTTGGAACCTTTACTGAATCTTAGTTCAAAAATTATGGAATTTTGAGAAATTTCCTCACTTCAGGGATAAGAAGGGTATTATTTTTCGCCCTTTTCGATGTCTTAGATTTTGGTATTATTTTCCCATGCTTTTGTCCATCTTTGCATCTTGCTTTGGTTGATTTGAAGTAATTTTTTAGGTAGTTGGTGAGAATTATTTTAAACGTGTGCGTGCTTAACATCATTGTTAGTTTTGTGACACTGTCGATCTTGAGCTGTTTTAGACGGAAATTTTTGTTTATGGAGTCGGTCCATACCTCCACATATGGATCTTGTGATTCAGGATTACTATTGACGATAAACAATTGAGAGAAATTATTCTCTCTCTATTATGTACTGTCATGGTGAATTCTTGACAATAAGGTCCATTAGACTGGGTTCGTGATAGAACTATATTCATTTCAAAAGGCATAAGGGATGTAATTTATTGAAGAGGTTCAATTCTTAAACAAGAGGAAAAGCTGTTTGTGTAAAAACTCATTAAGAATGTCTGAACCTTTTCTATTGTTTGTAAAGGCTTTTTTTTATGCAAAATTGTTTGTAAAGGCTTAAACTATGAGATACTGACACCAAAAGCAAAATATTCAGCATTGCTTGTAAATTCAGATATTATCAGCAGAACCTGCAAGAAAACAAGATGGGAAACTGGAGCTCTAAAACTAGACGAGACGAGAAACTTTTAAACTGCAGATATGGATAGGCAAAAGAAGAAAATACTTTACAACATTTGCAAGAAGTAAAAGATTCTTAGGCTGCTCTGTGGGCACATTTCAGCAACAATTTAAAGTGATAAATATGAAGAAACAAATAGTAGATAAGAAAGCAGCCCATTACTGAGCTCGGACCACAAGCCAAGAGCCAATAACATGTTGCAATATGATTATTTCCTGAAGCATAATTTTTCCTAAGATGAAATTTTGATAAAGAAATAAATAGATGGACATGAAAATGCAAATTTTATTTTGTAAAAGATGTCATGCAAGCTCAGTAGTGACCAGACATTTCTTAATACAGAATTACAGAGTACCTGAAAAAGAAAAACAATTAGGAAGTACATACTGAGCATGTCCAGGAAGTTTATCTTTAAAGGATACCTTGTTCTAATTTTTCCTATGCATCTTTAAAATTCTAACACCTCGGCAATTCAACTCCAATTCCCTGGGAGGTTCCCACTTTCATAAGAGGGTCAAATTGGAAGGGAATCCGCACTCAAAATTTTCATAATAGTGACTATGGAGAATTCAAATTAAAACACTTGCTAACTTCAGATTAACTTTTGTTGCCCTGTTAAACAACAAAATCATATATATCAATAAGCTCGCCCCTGCCTTGACATCTGAGGAGCACTTGCTGATTCTTGCTCCTGCGGTGATATCTGAGAAGTGCTTATTGATGCTTGCCCCTGCCATGACATCTGTGGAGAGCCTGCTGATTCTTTCCCTTGCCATTGCGCTTGTGCATTTGGGGCAGATGCCTGCCATTGGGTTTGTGCCGGGGATGATGCCTGCCATTGGGTTTGTGAGTTCGGGGGTGATGCCTGCCACTGCTTTTGTGTGTTTGGTTCCGATGCCTGCCATTGTGTTTGTGCATTCGAGGGCGATGCCTGCCACTGTGTTTGTGTGTTCGGTTGTGATGCCTGCCAATACGTTTGTGCATTTGAGGGTGTTGCCTGCCATTGCTTTTGTGCATTAGAGGGCGGTGCCTGCCACTGCGTTTGCGCATTTGCTGGGGGCGCCTGCCACTGCGTTTGCGCATTTGCGGGTGATGCCTGCCACTGCGTTTGTGCATTTGCTGGGGATGCCTGCCACTGCGTTTGCGCATTTGCTGGTGACGCCTGCCACTGTGTTTGCGCATTTGTGGGTGATGCCTGCCATTGCCTCTGTCCATTCAGGGGTGATGCCTCCCATTGCATTTGTGCACTCTGGGGCGATGTCTGTGCTGGTGTTTGAGGTGTTGGCACTTGTGCATTCAAAGGCTGCCAGGACGTCTCTCCTTGTCTTAGCATTTGGGATGGACCCGGGCGCTGTGGCGTTGAATATAATGGAAATCTTGAATTTACAATTCTCTCAATCACCTCACGTCGCCCTTCTTTCTCAAAAGCATCTAACAAAAACTCCTTAAGCTTAGGAGTGATACCAACACCAACTGTCATCATCTGACCCACTACATTAGAACATGCGTCAAGGTCGCCTGTTCCAGCAAGGCCTCTGATTACAATGTCATAAGTTGTAGCATCAGGTTTTATCTCTGCCTCACCTAACTTCATCAGAATTGGTACACACTCAGTGACCCTCCCTTTCTCAATAAAAAAGTTAAACCATTTATTAGCATATTCTGGAATAACTCTGTGGGCTGCAGACATCTTCACAAACTTGTCCAAAGCCTCATCTACCCTCTCTAACTTAACGTAAGTCTCAATAAACGTCCTGTAGGTTGTAACATCAGGTGACAACGACTTACCCTGCAACTGCGCAAGATAATTCTCAGCCTCCTCTGTCATCTCAAGCTCACACAACCGTATGATCATATTATTAAACCCCGCTACATCCATAGAAAAAGGCCTTGACTTTGCTCCCTTTCCTACCTTCTTAAAAACATCCATGGCCTCAGCAACCTTCCCCAACCTGAAACACTCATTCGCCATTATGCTAACAGTATCCGAATTGACAGCTTGAAAAGTAGGAGGTGTATGATTGTCCAACATACTATCAAACAATTGCCATGCCTCCTTGTCCTTACCATACTTCAGCAGCACCTCCAGAAGCACATTACAAGAGGCGGGCACCATTCTAAACTGCTTATCCATCAAATACTTATACGACTCCATTGCCTCCTTCTCCCTCTCTTGCTTAAAGTACCAGTCCATAAAAGTTGCACTTACGACTCCATCAAAAACCGAACACCTCTCTTGTAATTCCGCAAAATATTCATTAGCCTTTTCTAAATTATCCAAATTCAGAAACCCAGAAATCAAATTATTATAAACTAAAGAATCCGCACCCTGACCTTTATTCAACATTTCCCGTAGCATATCCACTGCATCATCAATCCGCCCTGCCTCAATAAGGCCTTTAGTAAGGTTCCTATAAGTAAAAGAAGAAGGACTAAAAGGGGCTGCTTCTATTATATGGTGGTAAACTTTAATAGCCTCATCAACATCACCAGTTCCACAATGTGCAAGAATGAGATTATTATACGAAACAATATTCGGAATAATATCCGATTGATTAAAGAAGTACTGGAAAAGAACCTTAGCGTCATTATATCGGCCACCACGGTACATAGCAGCAATAATAGCATTGCAAGTGAAAACAGTAGGGCGGACACTGGAAAAAACAGCGTGGCGAGCTATGGCGGCTGCAGAATCGAGATCTCCCGCACGGATAAGTGATTGAACACGGTTATGTACATTGAGGCGGGGACCTACAAGAGCGGAGGTGGAATCAGGGAGGCGAGGACCCGTCTGGTTGTTACTACGGTATCCGCCGCCGCCTTCTTGAGATTGCGATTGGGATGATGGAGGATCGCGGCGGAGGGCCCACATAGGAGGCTCGATTCGGAGACGTCGCTTTCTACGACGGCGTTCAGCGGCTGCTTCTTCAGCTGAAGTGAAGGCAAATGATCGAACAGGTTGTAGGTGGTAATTGGGATTTCGTGGGAAATCATTGATGGAAATGATTTTGGCGGTGCTGCCGGTGGTAGTGGCGGCGGAACGGCGGGTGGTGGTAGCGCGGAGGAGGAGGAGGGTTCGGTACATGGTGAGAATTTAGTGGAAGGGAGGAGATCGGAGAAGAGAGTTTTGGGGGATATTAAGGTAGGAGTTTCCAAAGTGTTAAACCCTAAAAAGATGTCGAGCTGAGGTTTATTTATGACTGTACACTGAGCTGAGCTTTATAATTTTGGGGGCTAGGGCGTTTGCTTGTACATTGCGCTTTGTCGTTTGTAATGGGATCCGACGGTTCGGATTCGTGTTGTGTATCAGTGCGTGATTTAGATTAATTCATGAATTTCTCTTTGTTTCGTCATCATACTATTTCTTCCATATTTTTATTTTATTTTATTTTGTGATGTTTATGGTTATCGTTCTTAGCTAAATCTTAGTATGAAGGTCGAAATCTTTTATGGATATGTTTGATTTTTACTCAGTTTGTTTATTTATTCCGATAACGTGTTTAATTGTTATTTTCTCTGATTCAAAATATAAGTTTGTTTTTTTTTACGCCGCGATGGGCGATTACTCCACATCGGGGAGAGAGAACGCCTAGATAAGGTAGAATAAAGCTTACCGCACGCAGGCGGAGGGTATCGAACCCGGGACCTCTCGGTCACGGGCCGCCCAATGCCCCACTGGGCTATTGGCCTCTTCGATAAATATAAGTTTGTTTAGGAGTTATTTTTTGTTGCAAAATGTAGGTCTTTGTACAAGAATTGTGCATTTATTGGCTAATTTACCCCTACATTATTTTCTCCCTATATTCATTTTGGTCAAAATGTGTAGTTCTCATTCAACTCTTCATTAATTTATGAGAAAAGCACTATTTATACCCATCAAGTATCTTTGAAAGACAAGTTATGACCCTTAATTTTTTTAGGTGCCAAAATTGCACTTGATAATTTACGTTGTCTTATTTATAGACAAAATCGACTGAATCCCAGCGAGGGCGGTGTGAACCACACGTGCGGCTCACATGCACGATATTTCAGGGGCAAATTCGTCTATTCACTTATTTTAATTAAAAAATGAAAAAATCCCCCTCTTCTTCCCATTTGTCTCCCCCTCCTTCAAACTTCAATCCCCAGAATCCTAACCCCAAATCTCCATCTCTCCTTAACCAAGAAACCCAATCAAGATCCATCCCAAACCAAATCCAAAATTGTAAACTATAACTGTATATAAAAAAAAACCAAAAATTCCTTATACTTCATCAAAACCCATTTCATATCCATTAATGGAAGCTTCAAAGCTTCAACCACCAATAAATTCAAGAGAAGCCGCCCACCCTCCGCCATCTCAAACAGTCCAAAACTCTCCACCACTCACTCAGCCATCTCCACCACCACTCACCCCTCTCTCCCTCCTCCATCTCCACCACCATTGTCACCCCTCCACCACCACTGTCTACTGATGCCAGCCATGACGTCACCAAAGTTGCTCCCAGCTTCACAAAAGGAGCAGCCATACTAGCTCGGTGTCATAAGTGCGGTGAATTTCCGGCTATGTCCGGCGGCTTTTCGGCTGCTTCGGCGGAGACTTGGATTAAAGTTAAACAAGACTTCATAAGTAGTGCTTCTTCTAGTTCTAACACTTTTAGAAAGATTGAAATTCAATCTGTGTTTGGAATTGGGGGGTTTTGTTACTCCAAATTAATCAAGCTTTGGGGTTTTTTTCTTGATTTTTGTTTTGCAGGTTGCAGCAAGAACTTATAGCCGAATTTTGCAGGCCTTGAATTTTGCAGAAAGAACTTATAGCCGAATTTTGTCTTGATTTTTGTTTTGCAGGTTGCAGGTTTTTTTATTCTAGTTTTAGCCGAATTGAGAAATGAATGGAGAGAGAGAAAGAGAGATTGATGAAGGAGGTGGTGGTCGGAAGATGGTATGTGGGGCGGAGCCGGAGGAGCTCGGTGGTGGAGCATTATTAAATATGGAAAGCTTCGGTAATATGGATTCACTCTGTTATGGGCTTTAAATTGAGGGTCTCAATTGGTATTCATGGAAAATTTCACCAAGCTTCTGCTTGGCCTTCTTCCAGATGAAGAAGACAACAATGAAGGTTTCTGTTTTTCTTTTTTCCTTTTTTGGGAGAAGAATTATGGGGAAATTGTCATGACTATTATACCCCTTAAAATGTGCATGTGCGGGCCGCGCATGTGGAACGCCGCCCCCTCTTGTCGGATTCCGCCGATTTTGTCTAGAAATAGCACAAAGTAAATTATCAAGTGCAACTTTGGCACCTACAAAAATTAAGGGTCATAACTTGCATTTCAAAGATACTTAATGAGTATAAATAGTGCTTTTCTCTTAATTTATTTGTTCTTTGGATTATTAAGTAGGGATACTTTAGTTATCTTGATTAATATCTTAATTTGTGTGAAAACTTCTAACAATACTTATATTTTGAATCGGAGTGAGTATTATTTGTTTGTGATTTTCTCATCAATTATTGCATTAATCTTTATTATAGAGGCTGTGAAGTTCTGGATTGGATTGGACTAAGTATAATAATAACAAAACGTAAAATTGGTTATAAATAAATTTGATTTACTTGTGATTTCTAGTGAGTAGAAAACAAAAGCTCAACGAGGTTTTATGCAACTTTATGTCTTCAAGAAAACGTAAAATTGGTTATAAATAAATTTGATTTACTTGTGGTTTCTAGTGAGTAGAAAACAAAAGCTCAACGAAGTTTTATGCAGCATTATGTCTTCAAGAATTCAAGGATTCTATCATTGACCTAGTCGAAACTTAAACTTTTTTTTGTGAGGTGTAGTCAAGATCTAAACTAAGGAATCATTCGTTCTCATAGAAAAAACATAATGTATTAGAAGAGTTTTAATCCGTTCACTTCCATTTATTGTAATATAACATATTTCTTGTGTGTTTTATTTGTTATTTTAATTAGTTATTAATTTTAGTTTAAATCACAATTATTTTGATTTCTTATAAGTAATATAATTTTTCAGTTAGATAGGAATATTTGTTTAGGCGATCTCATACAGTTGCAAATTTCACATCATAAAATACATTAGATGGTTTGAATAAAGTTTATATTTCGATTTCTATCTTGGATTATTTAAAAGTAAATTATTTATGAAAAAAAAGTGAGGTCAAATGAATTTTTTTGATTAAATTTCAGATAGAAACCTTGTCCAAATACACAGTCGTCCATATAGACACTTGATAGAAAATGAATTATCCATCTATATAAATATTTGAAAGGAAACTGATTCTAATCAAAATAATGCAGGAAAAAATTTCAAGCTCCAAGCTCTCTTGGATCCTCTCTTGTATCTTCTGTACAAACTCCAAGCTCTCTTGGATCCTCTCTCTTTGAATAATGCAGGAAAAAATTTGTTGTATTTCCTCATCTTTAGACGTATATACGTATGTGTCTGTACAATACGTTGCTGACCTCGAAAAAACATCTCTGCTATTGAACAATTTGCGCCGAGGAGGACCCGTTTTTGAAGGGATCGACCCAGCATTCGTCCTGCTTAACCGCGGCATTCCATCTTCTCTTGAAAATCCTCATCTCCATATAAGACCGTTGTCTGACCTAAAAACGCGAAAGAAAGACGAGCATTGTCAAGCAATACGTAATTCAACTTTTTCCGAGTTGTAGTGGGATTTACAGTTGACTTTTGTTACGTAAAGTGAAAAATAAAAGGCGGAACTCGACTTAAAAGTGAAGTTTCTATCCGAATTTTCGGAAACTTAAGACTTGAGCATGGAATATGAGTAACCAAAGAACAAGAAAGAATCTTAAAATGGACCTAAGATGGTGTTTGGGAAAAGGTTTTGGCAAGGAGACTTACAGAGAATCTGTTGTCGAATTTATTAAGCGATGAGGTCGCTTGCTGTAATAAACAAAATCGTTGGTTACGAAGAGGAAAATCGAGTGATGGAAAAATTAACTATGTTAGAATTGTCATACCAACACTTCTGGATCCTCCGAGTTCTTAGTTTGTGGCGGGTGGTCTGGCAATTCGGCTATTAACTGCATATAAACAAGGGGAAACAGTAAAATACCATTTTACGCGATTAAAAGATCTCGGAGACAGAAAGAGGGAACTTCATAGGGATGATTGCTCATGGGATATAATTACTTGCCTTTTGTTCATCTGATGAAGTGCCACCCAAAGTAGGAAGGCCCATGTGAACTACATATTCGGAATCAACAACACCGACTTTTCTCGCTCTATCGCCCTATTTTAAAGAATATAAGAAAAAACCCGAGATATTATCAAAACGTCAGATAAATAATTAGAAAGTTCGAAAAAATTCTAGGAATGGTAATCAGTGATTACCTGTGCACAGTAACCAAGCTGCATATCTAGGCCCCATGCGTGGATCAAGTCGTTCTGTTGAAAAAAGTAACAGCTAATGAGACTTTAGCCATAACTGTAATTTTTTAAACTCGTCGAGCTTAGCTGGACTAACTCGGGACTAGGCTCGTTTGCAGCCCTAACATAGTACAAATAACTGACTAAACAATATACAATAATCCATGCCTGAATCATATACCAAGCACAACGCCAGGCTGCTCTCGAAAATACTGGAGCCATCATTTCCACCCATCTGCATATGAGATAAGAGTTTCTTACATCTATTCAAGACGATCAATATGTTCGAAAGAGAAGTTCAAGAAGAAAAAAAAGGAGGAAAGTGTCGAGGATTAGGTTACCCAACACAAGGCGGAGATGTACTATTCTCATAACACCGTCCACCTCCTTTAAACTTATAGATTCTCCTGTTGAAGTCGAGAAAATAAAAAAAATCAATGGAACTGAAAAAAAGCGTTCCTGATGTGACCGACAGTATACAACATGCAAGAAGAATGAGGAATTGTAAAGCACAAATACGTAATCTTTAAGGGACAGAAGACAAAGATGTCTAGTCAGTAACTGAGATAGTAACCATTCAGATCAGATACTATCTTTTACTCCTTCCGTCAGGAATTGAATGTCCCATTTTCTATACAAAATGAATAGGAAATGAGACATTCAATTCTGGACGGAGGGAGTATATCAGAAGTTGAAAAGGCAGAAGTTCGTTTAACCTGTGCACCCTCGATTTCCTCATACGTGCTGTTATCTGATGATGAATCTCAGATTTAGCAGGATCTAGTGCCGGTTGTGATATTTCAAGACCTTCCTCTTTAACAATGGATAGATACCTGCAAGCAAATGATACGGTCAGTGTTTTATCAATCGCGAGAGATTTCCTCTCTCGCACTTCGGATATCTCAAATTCAGTTTTGGCAAACCAAACATTGGTACTAAAAACACAAAGAATCGCTTAATGAAAGTAGATTATCTTTCTATTCATTTCAAAGCTTAAAAACAACAGACAAAAGGTGATCTTGATTCAGGCAATAATCATCCAAAGGTTTCGACAATGGGGTCATGCAACATTCTTCATGCTATACGACAAGTTTCAAGCAAAATTTACTCCATTGGTAGAGTTTTAGATTACCTTCCCGGATGAAAATTTTCAACTCCAAGGTCTTCATCCCACAAGAAGACGTAATCATACTCTGCAACTATGTCTGGATGTAGGAAACGTTTGGCAAACCACCTGTGCAACCATTAAAAATTTAATAATCCAACACGGTCTTGTGAACTAAGAAACAAAAAATGGTATTCAACAAAGTCTGTTCAAGACTAGATATTACCACTTAGTTTGATTAGTGGCCGAGATATGTATGACACGGCTGCTCCAGTCTAAATGGTTCCACCCATCCACGATACCATCATAATGAAATAGCATCACAACAAAGTCATTTTCCAGAAACTGCAGTAACAGTTGGTAACTAAAGTGAATATTTATCAACCTACATATCTAAAAGAACTGGCACAAAAATATATTGAAAAAACAAAGCCTGTGCGTAAAAGATGCTACCTTTTGAACTATTTGATTCACTATTTCTTTTTGCTTTATTCCAACAGCAATAGCCAACAAATTCACAGATCGCCTCATTTTATTCTGAAATAGAAAGGTACAAAAAGTAAGAAACATGGGCATGAGCAACTAGAAAGAATCTTTAGGAGAACGTAACTTTGAGGATAAGAAAATTGGATAGACGCAAAGAAGATCAACAAATATCAACCATATAGATAAGGATTGCCATATTTCTTGGCGACAATGCGATAAAGAACTCAAGTCAGAATTGTAGAGACCTTCTCTTTGTGCCCTCTCTCATTCCAGTTACATTGAAGTCACTAGAACATGTCTTCTTTGCCAACGACTGTATATATGGACAATAGAGCACTAACGTTTACGACGACTATTTACTTACATCTTTTGTAACAGGTCCCCATAATGAGCGCATTTCCAAGTCAGAAGTTTCAGAAACAATTCCACTCGGCAATGCTTCACTTCCCTGCGGTCTACATTTATCCTGAGTCATAAAGTTAGAAAAGAGTATGAAGAGAAAAAAACAGAAAAGAAAAAGATATACTGAAAAAGTACAGCTGAATTAATGGAAACTTCTCAAGAGACCAACCGTGCACTTATTAGAACTTGTAATCTCCCTCGTGACGCTTGCTCCTTTCTCCACTCCAGGTGAAGTCTACACGGAATTTTGAGAAATGATGCCATCATAACGCACAAAATGAAAACACGGTATACAAAAACTACACTAATACAAGACAAATTTAGCAGTCCATTACCTCACACTTCTCAGTCTATGGAAAACTTACATATAACAAACATTAGGGACCAAGATTTTCTTGTTCAAGAGAACCATTTTTCCTCAAATTAAAAAGCCTTCTAGTGGAGTAATATTGCGAGTAATAAAATAACAAAGTGTCATAATGATAATAAAATTAAATTTGTGATTGATCCATTCAATAAAAAGTGGAGTGTGCGATAATTTCGTTTATTAGTCAGTCAATACACGACGTGATAATATTTTGTGTATTTTCGAGTATTTGTGTATATTTTCATGTGCAACACACGTGGAACTTTCTAGTACAAATAAAAGGATAAGTCCCAAATCACCTAATAAGCATGCTATATAGAAAGATACCGAACAAAATTAATGGAACTAAATAGTCAGATGAGCAGAAAGAACCACAAAAATCCACCGAAAGCTAGGAAGAAAGGCATATATAAGAAGCACATTTTATGCGTCAATTGCAGCATGATCATCTTGATTCGGAAACAAACCTTGCATTTGTAAGGCTGCATATTCTGCTGCGTACAATTTATTCTGGATCCAATGAATATCTGGATTTCACGGTTAAACAGAAGCACGTGACTAATACGGTAATAGTAGAACAATGCAAAAGAAAATACACGCCACAGGCACCCCATTTTTATGCTCAAAATTTCCAATCTGCCAATAATTTTCAAGTATTGAATGAGCTATTTTCAATTAAAAAGAGGCGACTGGAAGGATGCAGCCAGTATCCAGAAGGGGCGGGAGGGGAGGACGACTATAACTTCCTCAATAACTTCATGTGTAACTTGGAAGTCTTTCGATTGTTTATTCAGCAAAGGCCACACAAATATTAAGCAAGAGAAAATCATTTACTTGAAAGTTTCGTTCAATCAATTTAAAGCTACATGCCATAAACTAAACTCTTCTCCCCGAACATATTATTCAACTAAACACATATAAGAAAGATAAATAGTACCTTGTAATCCTTTGCAAAGAATACGCTTCCACTGAAGTAAGCACAGCAAATCAAAGAAGCAACCACGACGAGAGTGAGAAATGATCGATTTTTTGTATCGGACAGAACTGAAACCTGAAACCAAACGTTCAAACGTTGCCAAGTAACATTCAACTTAAAACTTATAATAGGAAATCAAACGTTGCTATATTATCTACTTATTCAGTCAAATGTATATTCCATCAATTGGTAAAAAGTACTCCCTCCATTCCAAATTTACTTCCGCCTTCCCATTCATTTTGAATTAAAAAATAGAAATGAATGGGGAAGTCTTCAATTCGGGATGGAGAGAGTAAGTAATATGCAGAAGGGTCACTCAATCTAGGTGGACTGACCCCATAACCCTCACATAAATTGAGCGGAACCCACATATGCAGGTATCTGCAGGTAGGCCCCGTCCGAATCAGACGGTGGGCTACTCCCACAAGGACAGTACTGGGATTGAATTTCCCAGAATATACGAAGCTATGGCAAAATTCCATGTAAACTTCTCAATAGTAAAAAAATAGTCGAGGAATGCTAGCGTAGTTGGCTTAGCACTTCCGACTCGGAACAATCCTCCGCCCTGATAATAATAAAAAACTTTAATTGATGAACTTTCTCTGTTTCATCAACAGAAACATCTTTCACCAAATAAACTACAAATCAGAAGGGGGGGTCAAAGGGAAATGAACATTCAATTCAAATTCGCAGTCCGAATTCACTATCAAGAATCCAATTGTAAAGCTCTCTGTCTCCTATTCCATTCAGGATTTTTCATCTGCTTTCCATTCTTATCAGCTATAAAAAAAACACAGAATTTCACAATCCTAACAACTTAAAAATCAATTATTCCTTATCCATACATCGAGAAAACTGAGAGAAATTAGAGGAAGAATCAAGAAAAAAAAATAATAAAAAAAAATTGATTCCCTGTTCTTTCTACAAAACCCCATGAACTCAAATAAAAAAAATAATAATTCCAAAATCAAAAACCCAACAAAGATATAACTCATAAGGAAAAAAAAACACTAATTTTTTAACTGAATGGCACAAAAAATAAAGATAAAAGATTGAGGAAAATTACAGAGTGGAAAGACTTCATTTTTTTTGCATGCAAAAGCTTCAGAAACATCAACCAGAGAAGAAGAAAAAAAGTGGACTTTTTTATTTTCCAACTTTTTCCAGAATCACAAGAAAGACCAAAAGAAAAACAGTTGAGCAAGTTAAGTAATTGTTTTTTTGTGTATTCAAAAGGAAAAGAATATAAAGGGTTTATAAATCATCTTCTTCTTTTTTTCTTTCCAACCAAATTTTCAAATTGATTGATGATGATGAATTTTCAGTGTTGTTTATTATATCTGTGCATGTGTATGTATATGTATTGGTTTTACACTTCTGTATGTGAGTTGGGAATATTCTTTACCTGTTCGGTCATTTATTCTCTATTCTACTAATAAAAAATTGACATGTGTAAATTTTTTTAATTATAAATTTTATAAATTACAAGAAATAGTAGAATTCGTAAGAAAAAAAAAGTAAACTCGTGTCAATAATATATTTTTTGGGGTGAGAATCGTCTGTACCCGTGTATACAGTAGCAGAGCTATTAAGGGGCAGGGGCGCTCGCCCCAACATTTTCAGAAACGACGAATTTTCTATGAATTTGTGATATTTTCTTATAAATGTTGTATTTGGCCCCTCTAAAAATTTTCAGTAGGAAATTTGCCCCTTCTCCTATGACAAATTCCTGGCTCCACCACTGCGTGTATCTCTATTCTTTTACCCAACAAATCAGAATTCGCTATGTTGATATTTCTTCCAATTATATATACACATGGCGAATTGTGATTGATCAAGAATGAGAACATGCATGCCTGACAGATAATTTTTTGCCATTCCTTGGATATGAAAAATGACACAAAATGAGAACAGAAATTTTTTGTTCCCTTTTGATGTCATATTCTCTATCCCCACTAATTAAAAATTGACATGTGTGAATTGTTTATTTAAATTTATAACCTAACAAAAAATAATAAAATTCATAAAAAAAAATAATTCGTGACAATTATATATTCGTGGGGATATTAAACGAAACACAGAAAGGGAATAACATATTTTTTCCATAGAGAGAGAGGAAGTGGATAGATAGTGCTTCCTTTAATTACGGGTTTATTTATTTATTTGAACCGAGTTTCATTAGCAGAGAAGAAGAGAAGAAGACGAGGAACCGAGAAACACGGTCGAATGTCGAGCCCCTGATCGTGTGCGGACGTGGTTTTAAGGTTTACAAAAGCCCCCAACTCATTAATGTCATATATTTACCTTATTTTCTACTTTACTCTCGGATACTATTAAATGAGATGTTTTTTTTGTCTATAATATCAGAAAATTTGTTTGACAATTAATTTAATGTTTAAAAATTAATTAGTTAAGTACTTATTATTTTTTCCGTCCCAAATTACTTGTAAATATTTTCTTTTTAACATTTTTTAAATTAATTATTCACTTTTTAAATATAGAGTTCATTAATGATGATTTTTTTTCAATTTTACCTCTTGCATTGAATGTTAGAGAGAGAAAATAATGTATAATTAAATTGGAAGTAAAATTAAATATGATAATTTTTGACAATTTACTATATTCTATCATAAAATTTGATAAAATCTTAATTTTCGTAAAAATACAAAGTAGACAGATAGGGAACGAGGGAGTAATTAAATATGTTTGATAACATTCTTTTTTCTTCTTTTTTTCATCTAAAAAAATACTATAATTATTTGATAATATGAGGTGACGTGTTATCTTGATGCCCAGTAGAATAATTATTGAAATTGAGGTGGTAGGTAGTTATTGGGTGGCAGCTTTTGACTAAATAAGAGAATTAGTGTGTGATTAAGGATAATTAAGAATTAATATTCTATTAGATTTTATATATTTCTTTTACAATATTGAATATAATATTTTGTTGAATACAGAAATTGGGGTGATAATAATGTCATTGTAGTGGGTCATTATTGATTTCTTATCTGTCCAAAAAAAAAAATTGTTTAATAAAGAAATAATTAAATTGAAGATAAACATCATTGATTTTTGGGGAAGGGCTCGAACACTTGACCGAAGGTAAGCGTGGGAGGACCGTTTCCACTGGGCCAATGGAGTCCTACATCATTGAATTTGAATGACGCAATCGAATTTGTTCTGACTTTGTGATAAAAATAAAATTGAGGCAAAAATTCTCCATTCCGCTCTCTATCTCCACGAATAAATGAGTGTCACATGTTTATTTTTTTTACGAGTTTCACTATTTCATTAAGGTTATAATTTTTTTAATTAAAAAATCATCAATCCCTATTATATGTTCCGTTCTATATTTACGAATAAATTATTGTTACGTGATTTTTTTTTATTTTTTTTACGAGTTCCATCACTTTTTTAGATTATAAATTTTTTAATTAAAAAAATAACACATTAATTTCAACACAAAACCGTAAAATTGATAAAGATTGTATGTTCTTGGGTTCCCATCACCTCCACATAGGATGATAATCACGAATATTAAAACACTTCTAAAATCGAATTTCATTTGGATGATATTTGGTATGAGTTTAAACCTTTCGAATCTCGTAAAGTTAAACGGTATATGAAAAAGGATATAATCTCATAAGTGAAATTTTTTACTTTAATTTTGTAAAGGTATAGTGTTTAACGTCTTTAATTCGGTATATATAATATATTTTAGATAAGTGTTATATTTGTTTGGACATGCATTAAATCTAATGTAACAATTGTTCTCTCCTTATGAGCATATGTCATAAGGCTCCAACATGTGTTTTATAATGATGAACACATGTCTTTAGATATATAACACACATTTTACGTAATAGATGTATGAAAATCACAAGAGGTGTCCCCGAAAAATTCGGACCATTAAATTTCTAATTCAACAGTACAGAACGGTCAAAATTGTTTATTATGTAATGAGTTTTGACAGTTCTGTACTACCGCTTTAATTCAAGCTTATAAATATACAGAATACTTATCTTGAGTTTTAAGGATATTGAGTTTTATTTATAGAATAGGGGAAAAAATTGTGACATATTTTACCATAGTTTAGTGGATAAATTACTTAACTAGCACTTGAAAGACATAGTCCAACCATACTTTAGTTAGACTATTAAACACGTTTCAAGTACTACTTTTTCTTTCATTGTATAAGTGCACAAGGGTAAATTTGTCCATACATACTAAATATATTTGTTAATTTCTACAAAATAATTAACATTAAGAGAAATGATGCTAAGTTGAACTTGTAGGCTAATGATGTCCACTTGCAAAGAAAAGCATATCAAATATGGGAAAAGGTATATTTATTTGATGAAGGAAAAAGGATTCCATTTGGTAATTTTCATTTTGTTTTTGCTTCAATTTTCATTTTCAAAATCCCCTCGAGCTAGAAATGTGGTGTGTCATTCGACCTGCATATTGTGTATCGAATCCCCTTTCCCACAATTTAAAAAAAAAAAAATTCAAAATCACCCTCCAAAAATAACATCCAAGGGATAGAAGTATTTTCATTTTTTAGGGGATAATGTATAGAATTATTTAATAGTCTTTGTCCCCACTTGGACTAATCATCTTTTGAACTTTTAACTCAATAGTCCAATGTGCATTTGGATAAGAAAGGGATGCTAAAGTTTGGCTTCACCTAAGCAAAGGACTTCTACTTTTTATGAACACAAAAGGGATTCTTAAAAGTGCTTATATGATTTTTTTCTTCAAAATAGTTTTTTCTTTCTTTCTATTTTCAATATATGAAACAAGAGATGAAAGACAATAAAAAAACACTTTGAAATCAGATTTACTATGGGAAAATACATTATACATAAAACCTCTATACAATAATACTCTTGAGACTGGACAAAAATATTACTATTGGGAGGTTATTCTTAAATAGAGCGCTACATATAAAAATTATATTTTTTTAAAAAGTAACTAATATAAATTATACTGACACTTGAAATGCTGTTCTTTATATTTTAAAAACACGTGTTCCTACACTATATTAGTTAAATACCAATTACACGATACTACACAATATTTAGTCAACTACTAAACATGGTTTATAGATGTGAAGCCACATACAATTGAAAACTCGCTCAAGACTGCAAAATTCGAACAGATAGTGCCGATGACTGAGTTACTACTGAACGCGCAAGTTTAAGGATGCGATATTAACCCTAAAAAATTAAGTCATTGTCACAGACAATTTTAGACAAATATTTCATATCATCTTAGGTTTAATGTAAAATTGTTAAATAATTATGGATGTTTTATATAGATATATAAACATATTTAAAATTTAATGTTATTTTATTACTATATGGAGGTAAATTTCTTAAGGAGGGTCCTAAAAAAAATATGGAATATTACAAATGTAGAGCTTTATTCTTATTTATAACTCGATTCCAGAGTTAGACCATCATTTTTTTATTATTATAAAGGAGTTTATTCTCAGATAGTAGTATTCTTATATAGAGGTTTGGCTGTATTATTATTTTTTTAATTACAACTAGAATATATGAAGAAATCATTCCGAACTACCTATAAAAACCGCAAAAAAATTTTGGGTGGGTGAACTTGATAAAAATTTCCGAACTACATATAAAAATTACTATATCTAATAGTATTTTTAAAAAGTTCGAAAGTGACTGCCCCCGCCCCTTAGAATCGTCCCTGCTCTTCTTTACACCTAAAATTTACCAATTAGAGTTTATATTATAAGAATACAAAATTGGTAATTAGAGTTTTGTACAAAGCACTTGCAATAACGCATAAATGAACATCAGATTGTCTAATACGTTTCTTTTTCGAACACTTTTGATATGGATCGAGTCCACTGAACCATGCTGTTTAGATTTGGCCACATTATTGCATTCCCTTCTCTCTTCTCATTCTGCAGGAATGTGGCCAAATGTGGATTACATGGTCCACATGGACCCGGTCCATATTAGAATTTTCCTTTTTTCTCCCTCTATATTTTTTTTTCCTTCTTTCTTTCATGAAAGCAAAATAAGGACGTTAATCAACACGATTTCAGGGCAAATAGTGATATTTGACATTATTGTGCAGATAAATCTTAGTTAATGAGTCATTTGATAAGTGAAATTAATTGTTTAAAACAACTTTTCTAATCGACTATTTAGGAATTACATATGATTAGAAAACGTTGTTCATAAATAACTAGTTTGGACTATATGATTAAATGAGATGTGCGTGCATGGAATTGACATTGATTTTTTCTGATATAGACCTGATTCACATGGATTATATGGTCCAGAATTGATCACATCACTGCAAAATGAGGAGAGAGACAATTATATAGTATGTGGCCATTTTATACCACACGATCTAGTAGATTAGGTGCACAACAGAATTAACCATTGACATAAATGGATTATGCTCTGGAACCAATATACCTTTGGACTTATAGCGAATGCAAATTTTTGGGCCTCGCATTGGATAGTTCACGTATGTAGGTCTGTCAATTGAGTCTAAAATATTGGGTTCAGACTCAAGCTCACTAAATTGAGATTCAAGTTGAATTTCTATTGGACTGGGTCTAAATATTTTCAACTAGAGTCTGAACTCAACCATATTGGGTATTGGATCTAATTTGGGTCCGATCACTAATTTTACTTATAATTTTATTAATACTCAATTTTATCGACCGAAACATGAATATTTTTTTAAATGAAATAAATAACGATTATTAGCGAAATATTTTGTGAAAAATAATATGCATTGTTCATTAACATTAACATCATATCCTTGAGTTCATATCAAACAAAATAAAAGAATAATCTTAATTGGGTCTTTGGATCTATTGAGTCTATACCATTATAATTTAGACCCACAACTCTTGGATCCTATACTTGACTTGAATTCTACCCATATGAATCAAAACTAAATCTAAATCTGAGTATAGAAAAGTATACTTAGACCCAAATTGAGTCTTATTAATCTGAATCTGCACTCTTTAGTCTAATTGACAAGCCTACACATATGAGCCCATTAAACATAAGACGGAAAATAAAACATAAACAATACCAAGCCCAAACCAAACCAGACATATTCTATAAATCTACATGGCCTCATTCAGTCAAGTCCCCCAATTCATGTGAGAGGCTACCACGACTTCAGTGCGGAATGGGAAAAGTTTTGAAACTTTTTTCGTCTGTTAAATTAAAATTTTGACGATTAAGATTGATTAAAAAAAATATTTGTTCTGATTTTGAGAATATATGTTCGCACGAACACTAATTTTTTAGCTAAAAACATATGTTTTTAAAATAAAAATACTTGTTTTAATGTATTTAGTATATACTGAAAAAAATATGTTGCACATAGAAGCTGGACTGGTGAGTGGTTGTAGGGAAAATATCAGAAGTACCATTCTAAAATTGAATTTTGCTTTTAAGCCGATCCAATAAAAGAAAAAGGAATTTGGGACGACTGAATTAAAATTTGTTTCCTAATATTTTAATATTTTTAGTCGAAGTAGAAAATTTCGATTAGTTGGTATTTGCATGTGGGACCTACCGAAATACTGACCGTGGGATGAGACTTGTTTGGACGGACGCGAAGATGGCGCCGGATAGAATCGTGCGCCGCGATATATAAATAGCGCATTATTCACCTCCCCGGCGCAAATTAGGGTTCGTCCTCACTTAACTTCTCTCTCCTCTAACGGATCAAAACGGCCCAAGTAAAGCGCTCTTCCGCACCACCATTCTTCCCGCGCTTTTTTCCTCAGCTAACGAAACGATTAAATCAAAGCGAAAATCAACGAATTTTCTTCAAATGCTCGATTCGATTTTCTACAGGTAACGCATTTTGCTTCTTCGTCATCGCTTGATTGTTAATTTGTTCTTAATGTTATTGAATTGATGATTTTTTTTTGCTAAATGATGAACTTTATTTAACTGTAAATAGAGATTTTAGGTTGAAATTTTGATCAGTATTTGTAAATTTTTGAGAATTTATTCACTTAGTTGCTGGAATGATGTACAAATTTGTTGTCTTAATCCATTCAGTAAGCTGAAAAATTTGTATGTATTATCCTGATCAGCTGATTGAGCTGGAATTTACGGAGGACGAAGGAGATCGTATTAGGAGATTGTTTTTGTGTTTAAATAAATGGATAGCTGACAGATTAATAGGTTACTATACATTATGTATGCTTCACTAATTACATGGAAGAATGAGCATATGCTTGAGTCAATTGGTTCAGAAACTAGAATCATGATAAATTTGAGAATACTGAAGCTATGTTACAAATTTGGGGAAATAAGTTGCTTGAGAACTATTCAGTGAGAGGATTTGTGATTTTTTTCTGTGCGAAAGAGTGGAAGAGGAATGGGATCATAGTTGCTGGGAGATAAAAAGTTGTATGTGGGAAGTATGAAGTGCTGCTGAAGTAGGAGAAAAAAATGTTAACTTTGTGAACTTGTTCATTGGCTGCATTTGTTTTCCCCTAATATTTTTTACTCAAAACTTCAAAATGTGTAAAGTTCGTCATGCATGTCCACATTTTGAATTATTCTAGTTCTTATTAGCATAACTGTCAATATACATAAGATTCTGGTTATTGAAGAGAAGATTCAGAATTTCCATTAAAAAAAAAAGGGAAAAAGAAAATGAAGAGAAGATTCGGAATAAAAGTAAAGGGATTGCATGAACGAAGATGCACTTGTCATGAAAGCAGTATTGTGATAAATAAAGGTGCTTATTTCCAATATGATAGCCTATTTATGCTTTTTGTTAGATTAGATCATAAATATTAATTATCTGAGAAGATTCTTCTGTAACTTATGTTTTTCGCGTGCAAAGTTGTCTTACAATCTCCTACTTTTGTTCTTCTCCAGCAGATTTATTTTGGGTCTGATACTTGTAAATATCCCCTTTTGGTTGCAGAACTAATATACCTTCCTCTTTCTTGTCCTCTTCAGCTGCTATTTTTTCATACTGAGTTCCAAAATGCAAATGGTTCTTGGATCATGTTACAGGAGGCGTTGAATATGACATCATGTCAGAAGAGGTCATACAAATGATGGCTGTTTATGAGGACCCGTCAGATCAAAGATCTTTATCTTTTGAGGAAACTAGTAGTGCAGAGGAATCACCAGATGAAACAAGACTGTCCATAGAAGCAGACAATGATGTGGTTCCTTATATTGGGCAAAGATTTTCCACGCACGATGCGGCTTATGAATTTTACAGTGATTTTGCCAAGCGTAGTGGCTTTTCAATCAGGCGTCATCGCACAGAAGGTAAAGATGGTGTTGGCAAAGGGCTCACAAGACGCTACTTTGTGTGCCATCGTGCTGGCAATACTCCTGTCAAAGCCACCAATGAGAATAAGCCTCAAAGAAACCGGAAGTCCTCAAGATGTGGATGTCAAGCATATATGAGGATAAGCAAGTTAACTGAATTAGGAGTAGCTGAATGGCGAGTCACAGGTTTTGCAAACCACCATAATCATGAACTTTTGGAACCAAACCAAGTACGTTTTCTTCCTGCATACCGCACGATATCTGATATAGACAAGAACAGAATCCTCATGTTTGCTAAAACAGGAATCTCAGTACAACAGATGATGAGGCTTATGGAGCTTGAGAAAGGTTTGGAACCTGGTTATTTGCCTTTTACAGAAAAGGATGTGAGAAATTTGCTTCAGTCATTTAAGAAAGTTGATCCAGAGGATGAGAGCATAGACTTGTTGAGAATGTGCAGAAATATTAAGGATAAAGACCCCAACTTCAAATTTGAGTTTACCATCGATTCCAGCAATAGGTTGGAGAATATTGCTTGGTCATATGCCTCGTCAGTTCAGTCATATGAAATTTTTGGTGATGCAGTAGTTTTTGATACAACTCACCGTTTAACTGCTTTTGACATGCCTCTTGGAATCTGGGTCGGAATGAACAATTATGGAATGCCTTGCTTCTTCAGTTGCGTGCTTCTCCGGGAGGAAAGCTTGAGGTCGTATTCATGGGCTTTGAAGGTGAAATTTGTTTGTTTAATTCTTCTGTTCCATTATTGTGTTGATGAGGCCTGCCGAGATATATTCTAGCTCTCTAAGAGAAGCACTTGGCGTATCATGACAGTTTTTCGTATTGGAAGGTTTTCAATTGTCTTCTCTCCTCGATTAAGAAGTATACCATTAACAGTGCTGCATTATGATTTTCTTTATTACCTTTCACTTTGTCTCTTGCAACCATGCTTGTTTTTGTATAAGATGAATGCGTCTATTGTTAGAAGCTGTTTCTTCAAGAACAGGGAATAGGAGTGGAAATTTTTTATGAGAGGAATTAGGATTTATTGGAAGTCTGAAGAACTGAATTTTTTACTTTAACATTATGCTGTCTGATTTATCTTTTGAAAACTCTGTTAATGACTGAAGAATGATACTCGATGCTAATATTTTCCTTTTGTATTTAATAAGTGTTGATGAGTGCAAGTGTAATAGGTTGAGAGATTCTAAATTTATTTGCATATTCCTTCATTATTCAACTCCTTCTGATGGCTTCTTTTGTTTTATTGAATTGAAAAGGTATTCTTGGGATTCATGAATGGAAAGGCTCCACAAACTATACTAACGGATCAGAACATGTGTCTCAAAGAAGCTATAGCAATGGAGATGCCGAATACTAAGCATGCACTTTGTATTTGGCTTATTGTGGCAAAGTTTCCTTCATGGTTTAATGCAGTGTTAGGAGAGCGTTACAATGAGTGGAAGGCTGAGTTTTACCGTTTATATAATCTGGAGTCGATCGAGGATTTTGAATTGGGTTGGAGAAACATGGTGAATTCCTTTGGGCTGCATACCAACAGGCATATTGCCAGCCTTTTTGCCTTGAGGCCTCTCTGGGCACTTCCATACTTGAGAAGCCATTTCTTTGCTGGAATGACTACAACTGTCCACTCAAAGTCAATAAATGCTTTTATACAACGGTTTTTGAGTGCTCAAACCCGGCTTACACATTTTGTGGAACAGGTTTCTTCTCTTGTCTGATTATTTTTATTAGATAAAATGAATTTTCACTGAATCTTATCGGATTTCTGTTCGACAAAATGAAGTTGATTTGGTATACTACTAAGTGAAGCAACTAATACTTTGCCATGGTCTGTCTTGCTAGTTATGTTTGTATCTACACTCCAATTTTCATGTTTGTGGTTTTTCTTCAAAAAGGTCAGCTCTTTATGAAAGCCATTCCATTCCCTTGTGAATGACTGAACAGATTAGGAGATTCACTCTAGCCCATCCTGTGAAAAATGATAAATTTCAGTCTTTTTATGCTTGAGAGAGTCAAAGAGATATTTCTATTGGTTTTTCCGTTTGGAAAATTGCTCCAAGATTTATCCCTCCCATTACAATTAACGTTTTTTGTTTTCTTTCTGGAGTAGTTTATGAAGATTCAATATCCATCTTCTGCATTATCGGTTTTTTTTAAGATTCTCTAACTTGCCATCAAGTTGTATGGAACATAGTGGATTCATTCTTTCAGATCAACCTTCTTTCCCTGTTAACGGAATATATTATAGATGGTATTGTTGAACATGTTTCTTCACAAGTTACAATCAGTTTGTTAAAGAACTGAATAGCATACCTGGCGCTACTGACCATCGTCCCTCTGATCAGGTAGCTGTCACAGTGGATTTTAAGGACCAAGCAGGAGAACAACAGACAATGCAGCAGAATCTTCAAAACCTTTGCTTGAAAACAGGAGCTCCAATGGAATCCCATGCTGCCACAGTTCTTACACCTTTTTCATTTTCCAAGCTCCAGGAACAGCTGGTTTTAGCTGCTCATTACGCATCGTTTCAGACAGAAGACGGTTTCCTTGTGAGACACCACACTAAACTCGAGGGAGGCCGAAAAGTTTACTGGATTCCAAGGGAAGGCATTATAAGTTGCAGTTGCCATCAGTTTGACTTCTCAGGTATCCTCTGTCGCCACGCTCTTCGAGTTTTGTCCACCGGAAATTGCTTCCAAATCCCAGACAGATATCTACCTCTCCGTTGGCGTCGAATTAGCATACCATCTACTAAATCCCTGCAGA
Source organism: Vinca minor (assembly GCA_026122235.1). Taxonomy (NCBI): domain Eukaryota; kingdom Viridiplantae; phylum Streptophyta; class Magnoliopsida; order Gentianales; family Apocynaceae; genus Vinca; species Vinca minor. The sequence continues at coordinate 3,556,927 of JAOCZM010000201.1, read as the reverse complement.
CAACTCAGAATGATCATACAGAAAAGGTTCAGTTTCTGCAGAACATGGTATCTAACCTAATAACAGAGTCTGCAAAGTCACGAGAACGTCTTGATATTGCAACCGAGCAAGTTTCCGTTCTTCTATCCCGCATAAGAGAGCAGCCACTTTGTTCACAAGGTATGAGAGAACTCTCTTCCATTCATAGGAACCATTAACCTTAAATTATGTATTATAGTTTTTAGAGATATTTATTAGGAAGCAAAAAGAAGCAAGTATTAATATGAACATGCTAACATGTTTGCACCCCCCACCCCCACCCGACCACATTTCCCTTTTATTTTTAGTGTATAAAGATAGAATTTGTATACTTTTGTAAACTGGGGAAAAGATAGTTTGATTAACTTTCTTTTGTAATACACTAAGAATTGGAACTTGCGGTCTTTTTATGCGTATTAATTCAGAAAGATCAAGAACCATGTTTTCTTGGGAAGACCAATAAACCAGTAAATGCCAAACTTGCTTAAAGTTTTTTTTTTTTGCCAAGTTACTTGCTTAAAGTTGTAATGTAACAATCTGAAGAACCATAAATTCAGAAAGAAATAATTAACATAAGACGTACTATCTATATCTATATTATCTACCTATCTATCTGTATGTATATTATTCGAAAAGTATTAATATAGGTATACACATTTGTGTTTCTTGCTTTTTTGGATATTTTAAAATGCTCTCAAGTATTACATTAATGGAGCGTTTGGATTGACGGAAACGAGATTTGCGGAAAGGGATGAAATAGTTGGATTTAATTTTGATGTTTGGATTGGTTTTGTCATGTCCCAAAGGGATAACAGGCTGCTTAGACTCAATCTAATACCATATAACAGCTAAGAGACCCAAAGTCTCAACCAAACAGTTAACAGAATAGATCAAAATGAGCAAGAAACTTGTGTATATATATATATCGCAAGACTAACTGAAATGAGTTCAATACATATCAAGTCTCACCATTAAGCTCACTGTCTAATAACATCAAAAGGAAAAGGATCATTGTCCCCAGATAGCAAACTAAATATTAGATAATTAACTAGCAAACTAAAAGAGAAGATAAAAGGAAGCAAACTTCTGAGAACATCCAAAGCTGTAAAGCCCCCACCACTCCTACAATGGTAAGACTTCGTTTTAGTAACAGAAGGGGAAATGTTTGAGGGAGAAATAGAGTGAATGAATTCAAGGGGGAGAAGAAGAGTTCAAGAACTCATAAGGAAAGGATAATGGCTGCTGCCAGTTTGGATTATATTTTCTGAATGCCTTCTTCTTTCTTGAGTCTTGCTATTTATAGATAGGTCACCAGAAATCTAGAGCAATCCTGTCCATCCAGCTCTGCTGCTTCGTTGCCAAGGAATCAGCAGTGGTCCCCTCTGAATCTCAGCAGCCAATGAGAGACTTGCAGACTTGAGTGGTAGCAGCATAAGTGGAGCTCCATTCTCAACAGTAGTGAAGAGGACAGCCAGGGATAATGACAAGGAGAGCTGAGCTTAAAACAACACAGCTTCATCTATTTAACAAACTTAAATAGGACGACGTCGTTTTGGGCTAATCATTTCCCCCAATTTGATTATGCCCTAATTCAGCAACTAACTCTTAATCTATATATATGAACTAACTCTCCCTCTCTTTTCTATTTATGGATTTATTCAGTTTATGACAGGTTTTTTATAACGAAATGGAAAGGAATAAGGAGAGGGAGATAAAATTTCAGTTTCCTTTCCGCCTACTTTCGGATGGAAACAGAGGGAAAGAAACCAGCTTAAATGATTTTATGTTTTATTGACTAAATTATTCTTATTTTAAAGCACTTGTATTCACATAAAATAAAGACAATTATGTAAACTAATAATTTACTCTCTTTCTCTCTCAAATTGATTGAATTTTTTTCTTCCATCTCTTCTCCTATGTTTTCCATATCATCCCACGCATGTCATCTCCTCTCATTTCCCTGAATCTAAACGATCATCCCACGCATGTCATCTACTCTCGTTTCCATTTCCCTGAATCTAAACAGTCTGCAAATCATCAAATTACAACGAGAAGTTTTATTTTGGTCTATGTAACTTATCATCATTCTAAAAGTTACTCCCGAACTATTGGTGTAATATGTATGGGCCAAACAGTCAACTCATATCAATATCAATTCTCTTTCCGTGATTTTTTTTTTGTTTGTTGTTGTAATAAGCTAATAATTGAAACTTGATCTCTATACGTATTAGTTCAGACCATGTTTCTTTTTGCCAAGAAAGTGTTCAAAATGCAAGAGCAAGAAAGAAGAAAAAAATAATATAGTACTAGTATTAAATAGAGCCGATATAGATTACTTCCTCAGAGCTTCTGTAATCGAGTATAATGGTAAGCTACTTCAAACGACAACAAAATCCCCGAGTAAGAGTTAGATTATGTGGGAAAGCTACCCAGGCCTAGCCGAGATTAGTCCTACTGAGAGAGTAATATGGTATTATGGTAACTTACTTCAAAAGACTATATATTAGCCGAGTAAGAGTTAGATCTTGCAGGTGCTACCCATCTAGTTTCTGGGAAAGCCAGGTTAAGAGCATCACCCAACCAGATAGCCTCCTCTTGGCTTTGATTTTCTTTCCAAACCTTGAACCCGAAGGCATAAGGTGTAACTTCACTCCATCGCTTGAGCAACGACAGTGAATACCTGCTCGGTCTTGGGCGACCATTTGGGCCAGTCATAAGCCATATTTGGCTTTCTGGGTCCTCAAGTATTTGCCCTTCAACTGCTGCATTTGGCCTTGGCTGATCATGATCGTCATCGCTGTCCAATTCAATCACCTCACCCACTAAAGGCTTCTGCTTCTTCTCGGCATTTGGCTGATTCTCAGTATCGCTGTCCAACCCAATCACTTCAATTGCCAAAGGCTTCTTCTGCTTCTTGGACGTTGTCTGTGTGGTTCCATCGCGCTGTTTACTTGGGTTTGCGCTAGCAGAACTAAGCCTGTCAGCATCGACTGGGGAAGTCACGTGGATCTGCTGTGGTTCATCCCTTTTGTCCATTGACGGACAATAATATGGCGACACTGGAATGGCTGTTCCATCAAGGTTCTGATTTCCCTCCAGACTAGAAGGATGAGCAAAATGTTCCTCATTTTCTGCACCAAACATTTATATGCTGTGAAAATTAAATTATCCTAAAAATTTCCAACAAGAAAATGCAATACAAGTGGAAAACAAGAAAATTTACATTTCTCCCTCTCCCTCCCACCCCTATAGGGGAAACAAGAAAAAAGAAAAGCAAAAGCAGAGAACATAATACTTGGCAATAATAAAGTTCACTTCCAAAAGTTGCAACGTCATTGAAGGCTATCGCACAAAATGCAATGAAGAAAAAATCGTGCTCGGGATAAGTAATGCACGAAAATTTATGCAAAGTCTATAGCCTATACAAGTAGTACAAGATTTTCAGGCTTTAAAAATAAGCATGCAAGAAAGTGCAACCAGAGAAACTCGTGAATATTTCTCAGAGGGGACAGAAAATAAAGGTTAAGATATGCATTATGGTACTTGAAAAACAACACAAATCACGCATCACAAGATTTAACATATTACATGGATTGATGTAAAAATCACAATGCAGCCAAAATTCGAAAGATAGAATATGAAAAAGGAAATGCTAACGGCTCATGATCGTGTTTGCATAATTTTGACATATACTAATCATCCTCAGAACCTCCATACCTGAAATTCCATCGCTTTCTGACTTTTCATTCGGATATGTTGGAAAGGTTGGTTCTGGTAAAGCCTCATCCCCTTTTTGTTCATCCATGGTATTTGCAATTGTAGGTTGAAGATATACTACATCTGCAATCATTGTAGAGTAAATTCGGAGATTGTTAACATCTGATCTCAGTTTTAAGATACAACGCTAAAAATCATAATCTATCAAATCTCAAGTTACATTACCTTCTGAATTATCATTGGGGTTTACTGAAAAGATTGACGGTGGCAAGGATTCAACCGGATTTTGCTCGTCCACCATATCTTGCTCCTCGGGTTCAACATCTGCTAACTCTGGAATCACTTTGGGATAATCTTCTAGTAACCGTGCTTGTTCTGAGGGTGTTTCTAGCAGTTTTTTCCTCTGAAGATACTCATACAATGTAGAAAAAGGGCAAGTTAAGGCAAAGTGAATGCATGAGAACAACTGGAGATTCCTACTTTCTAATTTTGGAAAAAGAACGAGGAATGATTAGTGGGTACAAAGTAAAAGATGGAATATTTCTTACTTATCTATTAAGAACTATGAAGATGGATGTCTCATAATTCATCATGTTAACTAGCAGATAAGTTTTCCTTTTAACTTTCTCATTAACAATTCATAAATCGTGATTCCTTCATAATAGCTCATGTTTAGAAAGGATATTCTCGTCTCCAGCCTTTTTCATTTGCCAGTCCTATGCGCACATCCAGCATCTTCAGCTCTCTAGCAATCCACTAAACAGTAATTGGAAACATAGGGTTAACATCTCACATAAACAAGAATCACGGAAATAATTTGTCCATGAATTTAAGAAAGCTAACATGAAAAGTTGTTTTTTTGTTTTTATACAAAATTGCGGATTGCTAATTGGAAACATGTGGATTACAAAATCTAGTGTTTATTCTCCCATAACATTCGACTTCCCCGTCTTATACTTGATTATGCTTTCTTTTGTCTGTTTTTTGGGCTATGCATAAGCGGTAGATATCATAAACTTTAACATTTTCTCAATAAAAATGCGAAAACTATATATTATGAAACATATACATGCTTTGTTATATCCACATGTAGATTTCTGGCCTTCTCTTGAAGCTCTACCTGCAACATGAAAGATAAGGAAATACTAACTTCAAATTATGAAGTAAAGATATTTACAATCAATTGAGAGAAGTCATATACCATAATCAGTTATTCGGATCTAATTATTCGAGCTAGTACTGTGAAGTAACATTATAAAGGCATAAGCCAGCATAAGATTCTTAGCATAAACGGAATAAGAAAGTACACATGGTTTCTTGCATCCATTGAAAAATTAAGTTAGGTGATCTTGAATCATGATAAACTGGCATGGTTTTGAAATCTTATATTCTTATTTATTTTCCTTGGAAGATATGTGCTAATAGAAACATGAAATATAATTCACCATCTTTAAAATGATGAAGACATGAAAGGTTCTGACAAGAGAAAATCACTGGAAGATCAGTGAGGAGTCATAGAGTACTTATTCCGGGGGAAACAAAAAATGATTTGAATAAGAAATGACCAGCGATAGTTTAGGAACTAATACAGTTTAGGCTCTTCCTTTTAGTGATTGATGAAGTGTAATATGAAGGATGGCAATATATGTGTACATAAGTTGTTAGCGAGCACTCGAATTTTCACTTAATTTCTCAAATGGTACCATATGCGTACATCAGTTTGGTTTTGAAAACACCGGTGACAATAAGACTTGACCTTATGACCGGCTACTCCATTACCATGATAAAGTACTACCTTAACTAAAATCTTTAAGCTGGTAAAGATGAGTGTAGTAATTCACAAGTTTAAACACTTCAACACTGTAGAACCAAAAAATAGCCGATATTGTTAACATCAAATACATAACAGCCAAAGTGCAGATAAAAAGCATTACTTACAACAGTTGGTTTCGGAAGCAAGCCATCGTTCACTTTTTGTCGCAAATCTTCACATTCTTCCTGCAAAAGAGATTGTATAACTAAGTAACTAACTATAGTATCTTTTAGACGGTGCCTTGTTGCTTAAGAACATTCCGTCAAGTAATGACTCTGAAACAACTAACAAGATGGAAAAATTTCGGATCAACAATACGGATTCTATTTTCTCGTGTTTAAGGATTCACTCTAAGAAAACCCTTCAAGGAATCCATGTCAATTAGGAAGTTTCTAAATCCAAGAAACGTGTAGGGGAGTATTAGAAGCAAAATTTACCCAACTTAAAAATCATAGAGTATCATTGTTTACCTCTAACTATCTCAAACTAAGAATGTTATTCTTTACAATTGCAGGAAGGAAGCTTAAAAGAAACAAAAACAGGCCCCTAGTGTCGGCCGCTATAAAAAATATGAAACGTTCAGAAAGAGTACAAGACAGGAAAAAAGAAAATATGAACACAAATTATCGATTGGTTTACCTTGGAGAAGTCAGCATCTGACAGCAAACTTATATTAATCTCTTTTGGTATCTTCGAAACACAAAGTATGATCTCTGTATTGTCCTCCACACTTACAAAGGTTATGCCTGCAAAAACATATTGCTAATGGGTAAGACGCAAAAAATACATCAATCATTTATTGAAGAAGATACTGCCACAAGTAATGCCAGATTTCAAATCATAGAGGATTAGTTCATATCAGTATTATCACACATATATATATATATATATATATATATATATATATATATATATATATATATTTGTACTCGATATTCTTCGACTTAAAACTACAAGATAATATTTAAAGGGATCTCAACGATTGAATTTGTGACAACGCTGAGCATATACGAGGCACATCCTTGAGCTTATTTCCTAACCAATCTAGAATATAGACTGACCTGTGACTTGTACAAGCTGATGAGAATTTCTCTGGAAGAAATCATATGGATCTGACTTGACACGAACAAAGCTTCCTTTAACTTTACTTTCAAACGATTCTCTTTCCTTTGATAACTCATAAACTACGCTTTTCCTCAAGTACACAAGTTTGAGATTTTCGGCAGTAACGGATGCATAACAGCTATGAGGTACATTCGGTATTGTATCTTTTTTCGGGTATCCTTTCTCTATTTCTGACAATTTTTTTGTCTTGCATGTCACTAGAGGAGTATCATCTTCATATTCCAATTCCTCCTCCGACTCATCTAAATTCTCAAGAAAATGGGCTTCCAAAAGACCAAAGATTCTATTCTTGTTAACAGTTTTCTTCTGGAAAATCAATCGTAGTTTTTCATCAAAGATGATCCTTTTTCTTCTTCTTTGGGTCATGCAAGTTATTTGAAGTGATATACTTACATACTATGGAGTACACTTCATGTTGGGATAGTTTTTTACTAGTGTCGTTGCCAATTGATTTCAGAAATTTTATCAGAGGTATTGAGCCCCAACCACAGAACTTCATTCTCTTTGATTTAACACTGCGAATCACAGGCAGCCCTTTCTTGGATTGCTTATTTTTAGGTAGTTGCTTGTAGGTTCTCTTATAATCCATGTCTTCATCAGAGTTCCATTCCTCTTCTTCGTCGTCTCCGGATGCATCTGCCTCAGAGCCAGAAAGGATGTTCTTTCCTGTCTTTAGTCTAGTACTAGCAGCACGAAGATTGTCAGCGCTGATGCCTTCTTTCTTCTGAATGATCTTATAATATTCCATAAAAAGTCCTTCAATTGTTTCCCTATCTTTAAAGTCTACGATCTCCTGCAAAAGCGATCAACTTTCATCAAAAATAATTTCCAACCCCACTCTCTACTCCGCAATTAGAAATTTAGTAATGATGTTATGATCACTTGAGATGATGGTTGATACATAAAATGCATTTTAAATTTTAAATAGTTGGATGCATGTGGAAAGACCTATCAAATGTGGATAGAATGTCTAGAGAAGCCTACTGAAGAGGTTGCAGTATAAATCATGTAAGTAATCGCTTTAAACCCGTTAATCATCCAAAAAATCCAATTGCTAGAAAGTGATAATAAAAGCTAGATGTATCTATGTTCGAAAATCATAGTAGTCAGTGCATGAGATTCATACCCCATCGGAATCAGCATCCTTATCATCTTCTACCATTAATGCAAGCTTCAAACAATGACTACAGAACCCATAATTCCCTTTAATATTCACAAGCCCTGCAATATTAATGCACTGCCAGCACGTAGCATTCGGGCAACAGTAACATTGAATTTGAGATTTTTTATTACATACCCTGCAAGAGTGCCAATCTAGGAAAAAACCAAATGAAATTTAACATTAGTTGGGTACCAAATAAGGCCATGAGAGAAACAAAGCAGAAACAATTATATGTTGACCATTTTAACCTTCTTAAGAACTGAAAAATTCATTAATGTGATTGGGAAAAACAATCTAAAGGATGGACCACTTAAGAGTAAGATAATTATTGACTAAAATGTAAGCTGCAAATGTGACATGTTATATATGGAATGCAATTCAAATATATAAACAAAAGGCACTCTGACTTAAGAAGGAGAAGAACAAAAACCGAGACTAAAGTATTATATTACTCCCTCTATCCCATACTGAACGTCCACTTTCGTACTTATTTTGAATATTAAAGTAGGACATTCAATTCGGCAGGGCTGCAATAGATAAATAATTAAGAAAAATCTAGAACGAATAGAATAAGAAATTCAAGGAGGCTCACCACAAACCCATTTTTCTTTGCTTGTTGCAAATGATGGATCCTTCTGAACGCAACCGCAATGATAAGATTTCAGACACTGCCTGAAAACATAAAAAATATCATGTATGTTCAATTATACAACGCCAAATCACCAAAGTAGAGTTCTCAAGAAAACGGGTCATCGTAAAAGAAACAAAGGAAAAGTAAAAAAGAGATCATGCATGCAAAGACACTAGCATCTCTACTGACCAGAAACATATTCAGTTATAGCATTTGAAAGGCATCAACCTAAAACATTCCAAATTTTCAGATATATTTATTTACTTTGATTTGAGAAAATTTCTCTTGAATTCATAAGACTACAATACATACCTCCAAAGTTCAAAGTTCGAAGAAATATTTCAGTATGTCATTAAAGAAAACCACTCGACCCCCCCCAACCACCACCCACCCACCCACCGTGGCCCCCCAACAAAAACAAAGCTTATCCATGAAAGAGCACATTTTTCATTGTTACTTAGTTCCAAGGTAAAAAATCAAACAAAAAGTTACTATGAAACATTCAAGAAAAACTCCAAATCTAATAAGAAGCTTTTACTCACAGAGGAATTAAATTAAACCAATGCCTTTACAATAAAAGGAACAAATTTTAAAGATATTGAATGCAGACATATGGAAGTCCATTTTTCATGTTTCCCCTTTAGGGGTGGGAGGGAGAGGGGGAGATGTAAATTTTCTTGTTTTCCACTTATATTACATTTTCTTGTTGGAAATTTTTAGGATAATTTAATTTTCATAACATATAAATGTTTGGTGCAGAAAATGAGGAACATTTTGCTCATCCTTCTATTCCGGAGAGAAATCAGACCCTTGATGGAACAGCCATTCAGGTGTCGGCATATTCTCCGTCAATGGACAAAAGGGATGAACCACAGCTATCCATTCAAGAACACCCACAGAAAATCCACGAGACTTCCCCAGTCGATGCTGACAGGCTTAGTTGTTCTGCTAGCGCGAACCCAAGTAAACAGCGCGATGGAACCATGGCAGCAAAAGCCTTTAGCAGGTGAGGTGATGATTGAATTGGACAGCGATGAAGATGATGATCATGATCATGATCAGCCCAGGCCAAATGCAGCAGTTGAAGGGCAAATACTTGAGGACCCAGAAAGCCAAATATGGCTTATGACTGGCCCAAATGGTCGCCCAAGACCGAGCAGGTATTCACTGTCGTTGCTTAAGCGATGGAGTGAAATTACACCTTATGCCTTCGGGTTCAAGGTTTGGAAAGAAAATCAAAGCCAAGAGGAGGCTATCTGGTTGGGTGATGCTCTTAACCTGGCTGTCCCAGGAACTAGAATTGTATCTCAAAACATTTCGTCGTACCCCTACTCTAAGATGGGTAGCACCTGCAAAATCTAACTCTTACTCGGTTAATATATATAGTCTTTTGAAGTAAGTTACCATAATACTATATTACTCTCCCAGTAGGACTAATCTTGGCTCAGCCTGGGTTGCTTCCGACACAATCTAACTCTTACTCGGGGATTTTGTTGTTTTTTGAAGTAGCTTACCATTATACTCTGTTACAGAAGCTCTAGGTTCTTCAGATTATTACATTACAACTTTAAGCAAGTTTGGCATTTGCTAGATTGGTTTTACCAAGAAAACATGGTTCTTGATCTTTCTGAACTAATACGCATAAAAAGATTGCAAGTTCCAATTCTTAGTGTATTACAAAAGAAAGTTAATCAAACTATTTTTTCCCCAGTTTACAAAAGTATACAACTTCTATCTTTATACACTAAAAATAAAAGTTGAAATGTGGTCAGGTGGGAGTGGGAGCAAACTGTATCGAAAGAATTTTCGCTTTTTCCTGAAATTAAAAGAAGGAAACAACAAAAGAGTACATTTATTAATGAAAAATGGAAAAGTTGCCTCTTCATCACCTCACCCTCAAGAAAACAAAGTTCTTTGCACCAACCAAAAAACAAATGAACAATTAAAAAAAATGCTAAAAAAATTCCCCACTTCACACACTTTTCCATAAGAAGACAAAGTTGCACTCCTTCAATTCCTTAATATAAGTCGTTTAAGACATGTTTACTTTAATCAAAATATCAATATCGCTCTATTAAATATAATTAGTGGTATACAAATCATATTTATGAGGGCAATATTAATATTTTGACTAAGTAACTTGCTTGTTGCTTCTTAAATTTTCCTATAGAGTCATAAACGACTTATATTATGGAATATACGTAGTATAATCTTTTTAGAGAAATAAAAAAAATTAAAAAAGACAAAAGGAGACTCACTTGTAATCACATATAATGAGATGACCACCATCTTTACACACAAAACAATAATCTTCTGCATTCTCTTCCTTATTTTGCTCTTTCTTCTTCATTTTGGCAATTTCACCGCTATTTTTCCTCTCCACAGAAATTCTTCCTGCGACATGCAAGAACCACAAAAATCCCAAAAATGCAAAAGATCACTTCTTTAACTTGTAAAATTTAAGAAAAGAACATGCAGAAATTTGGAACATTTTCACAAACCCATATTCCAAAAATTAAAGCAACACAAGTTTTTGTCATAAAAAATTATCAAGATTTTTTTTAAAAAAAAATAATCATGCAGAAATTTGGAACATTTTCACAAACCCATTTTCCAAAAATTAAAGAAATCCAGGTTTTGATCATGAAAATCAACAAGAAAATGGAGATTCCCTGATCTTCACAACGCAAATTTATTAAAAAAAATAAAAAAATTATCAAGAATTTTGACAAAAAAATGTACCTTTTTTACAGAGGAGGAGTAAAAATGATGTTTCAACTTCTACCCTTTACACCATAGCTTTTAAACTTTCCAAGATGCTCATAAATTTTCACCACTAGTAAAAGTAAAACCCTCAATTCTTTACTTTTTTTGCTATCTGCAAAATGACCTGTTCTTGACAAGTACTTGACTCGTTTATACTTAGGAACTATCACTTGATGTTCATTTTCTACCAAATTATGTTTGTCCAAAAGTGTCAAAGAAAGTCAGAGCGATACTGATACAGTACCGAACACACACAAATATTTAGTAAATATTAATATTTTTTTACTTCTGAATAAAAAAAATTGATGGTTCAGATTATTTGGAAGGAATAAACGTTATGATCTCTTACGATATGTGTTAATCAGTAAATAACACATATTACATAGTATGCAACACTTGTTAAAATATATTTAGTATAAACTGAATTTTTTGTGTTCTGCACCCTCACCGCGGCAGAAGTCAGAGAGTCATATGACATATTCGGTGTATCAAATGAATTGAACATTTCAACTAGTATTAGTTGATCACACTTGCGAATCCCATGTCTGGTTCATGATAATATATGGGTTTGTGATATTTTGAGAGCGACGAATATTGTAAATTTACAGAATTTCTTGTCAGGTGGTTATAGGCTTTGCCTAGAACAATGTTGCAAGTTCAAAACATTTTGAAATCATTAATGTCTAACTCTATAGAAATGTCGTAGATTTACAGGATTTCTTGTCAGTTTATTATACGTTTTGCCAGAACAATACTGCAGGTTCAAAACATTTTGGAATAATGTCTAAATTTATAGAAATGTCGTATATTTACAAGATTTTTTATCAGCTGGTTATAAATTTTGCCTAGAATAATACTGCAAGTTCAAAACATTTTGGAATCAGTAATATCTAAATCCATAGAAATGTCGTAGATTAACAGAATTTTTTGTTATCTAATCATAAACTTTGTCCAGAGTAATATTGCGGTTCGAAATATTTTAGAATCAATAATATCTATATCTATAGAATTTTCTGTTTGCATGTCATAATATCTGTCTAATCCCATAAAATACTTGGATACCTAATACCAAAAAATGAGTTGAACATATTTTATTTTATTTCTTTTCCCATTTCCCCTAGTGCAAATCCAACCATTAAACCCGAATATCCTCTAATCTTTGGATGATTGATGACTAACTAGTAACTAGTGCTCTTTTTTTTCTTTCTTTTTTTTTTTTGTAGGAGGATCGATAGTGGTTCCTCACTTTCTCCAGTATGACTCCAACTCCCGACCTACCGATTGGAAGTAGAGATGGCAATTTGACCCGTGATCCGTTGATCTGCACCGCCCCGATAGAATTTGGAGCAAATCAGATCTGATCCGTATAGAATTTGGGGCAGATCAGATCCGATCCGCGAACGGAGCAGATCAAATTCGGATTTCACCCCTGCCCCGATCCGCTCCGATCCGCCCCGAATCTGATCCGTACATTTATAATAATAAGAGGATGTTATGTGCTAATAATTTAATTGCGCTTTTAGTCCTGATTATATATACATCCCTTGGGGAACCCTAGAAGAAATATCCCCAAATTTTTTGCCCGACTCCCCCCCGTTTCTTCCTCCTCAGCGGCGCTCAACCACCGCCACCCAATTCTCCTTCTCCTTCCCCTCTTCTCTTCGCCTTCTGAAATCGAAATTCCAGAAATGGGTCATCTTCCTTCGCCTTCTCTCTTCGGCTCCTTGGTCCGCTGTTCTCTTCCTCCTCCACCGCGGCTGTCCTGAAGCTCCTAGCCGGGCGGGCATGGCGAGTCAATCTGATTCTCCTCCGAATTCAAGATTTCTTGTTATTTGATGATGGAGTTCGGAGAATCCCAGATTTTTATTCTTGAAATTAAGGTTCTTTTTATAAGAAAAAGGGGCGAAACAATTAAAGAGTAAAAGTATTCCCTTCATGTAGTAGTTTGAACTTACTTTACATTTGTTTAAGTTTAGACTATTTTTTATAGTCTATTGTATGGTATGGCTTGTTTCCTTCACTAGATTGAGAACTTATTCTGAGAGAAATGTTTTTCTTTGATGAATTGCTTGATCGATCGACATAATTGTTAATTTTGATTCCCTGTGATCGTGGAGGAGGGTTGTAATTTCTATCAAAAAGGGGCATCCATGCTGAAAATTGTAGCTTATGAGTAAAGACGACTCCATTTCTTATCCACTTTAAATCTTGGAACTATGCTATTAAAAAGGAGAGGGAGGGGAAATACAAGATTTTGGCTTCCATTTTTACAAAGGAAGCTACATAGTGACACATTACAGAAGTTAAAAAAAAATTAAAAAAAAAAAAAAAAATAGGCCGGATCCGATCCGCTCCAGACGGAGCAGATCACGGATCAACAAAATCTGATCCGGAGCGGATCACGGATTGGATCGGATCAGTCCCTTACAATCGCGGAGCAGATCAGATCGCGGACCGATCCGCCCCGATCTGCCCCGTTGCCATCCCTAATTGGAAGTGAAGCATCTTACCGCCTGAGTTGCGCTTCGTTATCTAGTAACTAGTGCTCTATGTGGTGAATTATATGCAAATTTTGATTGTTTCATTTTGCAAAATATCAAAAATTCTAAAAAACTGATTAATAAGATATTCAAATGTTAAGATAGTAATACAATTACAGTATAGTATGCTCCTTTTTTTTTTTTTAAGCACGATTGGGCGGTTGCCGAATTATTAGCCATTTTTGTCATCAATGTATTTTCAATTTTATCCTTTTTAACTTTTTTCAGCCATTTTTGTCATCAATGTATTTTCAAACAGCCAATTTTATCCTTTTCAACTTTTTTAAGCCATTTTTGTCCCCAAAGATTTTACGAGCAGCCATTTTTGTCATCAACTTATTTTTGAACAGCCACTTTCATGCTAACTTTTTTTAACTTTCTTCATCTTCAAAGATTTTAAGTGCAACCATTTTTATCCTTCTGTCAAATAATTGTCTAAAAGCCGTCAAAATTGATGACGTGTCCAAACGGCTCTCAGATTGTCTCTCTTATGCAGGGGTAAAGATGGAAATTCCAAAGTATACTAAGCGCCTCCCTTGTAAAGGCCGTCATTCCCACTCATATCAGTCTCCGTTCTCATTGGAGACAAAATGAGAACAGAGGCTGATATGGAGACAAAATGAGAACAGAGACTGATATGGAGACAAAATGAGAACGGAAACTGATATGAGTTGGAATAACGGGCTTTTCAAGGGAGGCAATTAGTATACTTTGGAATTTCCATCTTTACCCCTGCGTAAGAGAGACAATCTGAGAGCCGTTTGGACACATCATCAATTTTTAGACAATTATTTGACAGGAGGATAAAAATAGCTGCTCGTAAAATCTTTGGAGATGAAAAAAGTTAAAAAAAAAGTTGAAAATGATAAAATTGGCTGTTTGAAAATACATTGATGACAAAAATGGCTGTTTGAAAATACATTGATGACAAAAATGGCTGAAAAAAGTTGAAAAGGATAAAATTGGTTGTTTGAAAATACATTGATGACAAAAATGGCTAATAATTCGGCGGTTGCCCCATATAGGGGAGAGAGAACTGCCTCAGACGAGAAGCAGATAGCCCTAGAAAGGGAGATTAAAGTTTACCGCACGCAGGTGGAGGTTATTGAACCCACGACCTCAAAGTTGTGGATAGACGCCTGTTCCACTGGGTTAGGACACCTTTGACTACCCTTCGAATCCACTTGCCTCTACTTTCATAAAGGAAAAATGTTCTCCAAAGACATGGTGGATTGCATCCCCTTTCACCAAATTATTGCGGATCCCTACATTTAGATGTGAACCCTGAGTTAACAATAGCAACATTGCACAAAAAAGTATCAAATTCAAAATTTATTATACCGAGTTATCAATAACAACATTGAAAGAAAAAAAAAATCAAACAGAAATATCGAACCCAAAACTTATTGTACCGACTTAAAATTGCTAATTGCTCGTCTTCTTTGCCTCCATATTGATTGAACACAAGAATTTTACAAAGGTTGAATGATGTACAAGCATAAATAAGTATAACCATAGTACACAAATTAATTCCCATAGTATAAACCATGTAAATACATTGATAAAAGAATATACAAATCCAATATATTGTTTAAGCAATCTGTTTTTAGCCTGTTCTTGACAGGACGAAAAATATATATAGTAATCCCTCCGCCTCCGTCTCCGTATTGTCCAGTTTTCTATACAAAATGATTAAGAAACTGAACATTCAATACCGAGACGAATATAGGAATGTTGAAAACTTGAATGTTTATTCATTCAGTTAATTCAACATTCTTTTACAAGTATAATCAAAGATAATCTGTACAAGACTTCTGCAGTCTTCTTCTTCTGCCAATTTCAAAATACGACCAACTCTTTTAAAACCGGCATGCTCCTTGAAAAATGTTTCTTCCTTAATTTCCGGCTTTATTTCCTGTTTCGGAAACTTTGGCTCATACGTTAATGCCCACTGCATTGCCCATATCGCCAAGGGTCGCATGTAACCAAGCGATCTGTACTGGCCATCCAAGTTCCAACCCTCCGGGTTCTGGAACGCGTACCTGCAGAGGAGTTCAAAATTTGAATGAAACTTCAAAAAAATGACTTCATTTATAATACGAACCAAAGAGAAAGCCTTTTAAGGGAAATTATGACTCTGGATTTTCTAATACATTAGAATTATCACACATACGCGGACTTGGGTCGACCAAATTACTATGCATCATAAAAATATAATGCACCATTTAACACAAGCCTTTAAATTTTTAATGGGGGTGGGGTCAGGGACAATTCTAAGGGGGGCGGGGGTGGCAGTCGCGTCCCGAGATTATTAAAAATACTACTAGATATAGTAAATTTTATATGTAGTTCGGAATATTTGATCAAGTTCCCCCCTCCCCTCCCCCCCCAAATTTTTTTTTTTGCAGTTTTTATTTGTGGTTCGGCATACTGTTGCAGTTTTTCGCCCCCAACAAACAATTCTTGGCTTCGTCCCTGGGTGGGGTGGGGGTGGGGTGGCAACTTACTATTTTCTTTCTTTAAGTAAAAGCACATTACTATAAAAAAAATTGCATAATTAACATAATAAGAAGATTAAGGTAAATTTAACGTACCCGAAACCTTCTTTAGCCCAGCAAACTTCATGGCAGCCACTTGCAGTTCTAAATCCCATTTCTAGCATACCTTCATGAATCATACCTGCAGCAACAGCATATGTAACTCCACTCCATATTTCTCTCGACTGCATACAACACATATCGGGTTTCCCATTTGGAAACATTCCGTTAATAGCCCCCATCTTTCCCTCCTTTACCCTTAAGACGTTGAAATTATAAACCTTCTCAAGAGCTTTTTTGGCTTTTTCTTCATCAACAATTGGTAAAAGCCCACATGCTCGTGCATACCTGCCAAAGGTTATGAAAGGACAAGTTAACTCTAGATTTTGCATTTTTAGTTTTTTTTTGGCAAAGCTCTTCCATCACTAAACCCACTCAAATGTGAGTAAATCACGGTATGCTCATTCATCAAAAATTTCACATTTCCTTCTAAGACCAGCACGTTAAAATTCTGCCTAGATGGTAAAAAGAATTCCACCAGAGGTACCGTATGCATGAAGAAATGTACTATTATTACGGTAAATAAGTAAGCAAATAGCTTTTAGAACATTACCATTGTCCAGCCAATTGATCAGCTTGAATCGATGAGCTTGAACTGCCACCACTATTGTCATAGTTGAAGTAAGAACCATTCCATAATTTATCGTATACCTTCTTTGCCCTCTGAAATTTGAACCAAAAATAGTCTTCCGAACCCTTGTCACCAACTTCATGAGCCAGAGCTGAAGCAGCCTGCAGGGCTGCTACCCAAAGCCCACCGCAATAAGCACTTACGCCTGTTACGGACCATGTGTCATAGGTTTGATCAGGAAATCCTTCATTTTCTATCATCCCATCTCCATCCTTATCAAATTGGTCCATATATGCCATCGCAACATAAACAGACGGCCAAACAGCACGTGCAAATTGTTTGTCACCAGTGGCGACCACATCGCGGTAAACTTGCAGAACGAATTTTGGATTCAAATCTTTCCATCTATCTGTATTGTGAAGATTATAAAAATTTACTTCAAACCATGGATCGTTCATTCCAATATCATGAGGAACAGCACCAAGAACTTTTCTTGGAACCGATTTACCATCCTGCAAAAGCCTCATCTTACTTGGATCATGCATCATAACTGCAGCCGCGAAGTCTCTTTGTAGGCTAAGTTCAAGCTTTGGGAACAGCATGGTAAGAGCAAATGACGCATAGAAATGAACGTCATATGTGTTGCACATGTGATATTCAATCCCTTCAAGATAGAGGAATTGACCGATGTTCTCCTCTCCCTTTTGAAGCAGATTTATTCCCAAGGCAGAATTCAGCGATGCAGGAGAGTGAATCTCCTCTAATATTGTGGTCATCCTTTCGAGGATGCCGATAGCAGTGTCACTTTGATGTGTTTGATTCAGGCCATTCTTGATATCCGAATAGGATCTCTCAAGTGAGAACTTTCTTTCACCAATGGTAGATAAACTATGCACTGCAGGTGATCCATCTAAAAAAGATGAACGAAAAAGTCACATATCCATCAGAACTTAAAGTGACAATGAAGGCTAGCGCACTCCGCGTAGTATTTTCAACTCGAAACAATAGCTCTCAGGTTCAACCCACCCACCCCCTACCCCGATAGTAATAAAAAAAATAAAAAAATCAGAACTTGAAGACTTTTCTTCTCATACATACCTGTCCAAATTGATCCCCCTGAATTCAGATAGTAGAGCTCATTGAAGAGTGTAATTGGATACCTGCCATGGAGCGTCCGGAAGTTGAGAATTCTAAGCATGTATGCATTTATAGCCAATGAAAATGCAAGCTTACCATTCAGGAAACCTCTTGTCTTCAAGAATGGGTCTCTGCCATGCTTCTATCTGAGATTCCCAGTCTCTGTGCCCTAAGTTTCATTTTCAGAAGTAAGGACCCTTTGTGAGATATTTTAGTCATACTTATTGGATGAGAAGCGCTCAAAACGTAATAAAATTCGCTATGCCTTGAATAAGAGTTCAAGTGAATCAGAAATTTTACCAAGAATGGTGTCATGCGCAATTGCAGAAGCTGCATTCCCGAGGGTACCATAAAATTTTGTATAACGCCTGTTCAAAAACTCGAATAGTTAAAAAAAAGGGACAGGAAACAAGATGTTCAGATTTTCTGGAAAGACGACAAAAGCAATTGGCTACTGGCCTGTGATAAGTTCTTCCACCCATAAAATTCACTTCAGGACAGGCCCATGCCAAGGAAAATGTAACAGTCTGTACTGTATCTGCTGGAATAGTCACGGAGGCTGCAACAGCTGCCCCAATATCTGAACCCGGTTCAGAAGGCATCGACATTTCTCCAAAATTAAGGTGTTCAAAAGAACCACGCTATAAGAACAATAGCAGTTTGAAGTATGTCAAGCATGGTCATGAATATAAACAAGGGATAAAACCTTTGCCAAACAAATTAAGAAAATAATTTTTTGTCATTTTTATAGGATTCAGAGAAATCTTTAAAAATATTTCAGAAAGTGATAAATATACTCAGGGAAGAATTTGATAAATATACCCTCGAGAATTTGATAAATTGCAACCCTCAAGTGATATGAACAGAAAGAGATAAATATACTCGCAAGAATTTGCGCCCGAGTGGGAGTATAAGATATACTAACCTCTTTTATTTCGTTCCACATATCTTTTGCTGTAATTCCTTCAGAATTTCCAGACAGCACAAAACAGGGGCACTCAGAGACACGTACTGCATCTGTTTCTTCAGCAGCAATAGCAAATGTTACCGAAGGAAGACCATTCACCGTCCTGTATCACAAAACATTTAGTATATGATTGCACTATTGAACCTTTTTAACCAAGTCCTAATGCCTGACAAACTCACATGTGATGCAAAAGTACTCCACGGACGCCATCCTCCCTCCTTAAAATTGAAATCCAAAGTTAAAACGGCACGAAAAGTATGGGGTACCGTAACAAGCAGTAACTAGATACTTGACCACAATCTTACTTAAATCTTGAGTTGAAGTGTTGACCAGATAACCCAGAGACGCCACCAACAGAATTCTGGACCATATAAACAAGAAATATCGGTCAAAATTCTAATCCATTCAAAGAGTCAAGTCAACAAGCGACATACACTGACTTGAAGCCACGACCTAATTTTACGATAGATGTACTGTTACTTAGAACTAGGAAACTTTGAAGGCCCAGTTATGCACAAAAAAAATGACAAGAAAAAACGCTGAACTTACCGCCCATGTAAAGAGTAAAGTGACATCTGCAGCCACTTTTCCTGTATTAGACAACTGAACAAAAGAAAAATCAGGCTTTCTATACAACAGCTACAAAATCGGCCCTTCCCAAAAGGAGTGGGATGAAGACTGAGGAGCTTGCTCCTTACTGTAAATGTAAATGCTGCCGTTGGCAAGCTGCTCTCCTTATAATTATTCGGGATAAATGGTGAAATTTGACGGCAAACTATTTTAAGATCAGGATCTGGTTCGCCTGCATTTTGTGAAAGAAGATTAATGATATTAGATAACTATATATGTTGAGAGCCATCTGATTAAAATATGCCAACCGATCAAAGGATTACCATCATATACTGTCCAAGACCTGGGGAACAACGCATGGTAAGTGGAGCCATTTCCTTGTAGGTTCCAGTCCCAAGTTCCTATGCCAGTATCTGAAGTTTCCCTGTTCATCCAAATTTCTTTAGCCATAAACGTTGCACATCACTTTATACGATGTTCACATCAAAAAATAATGTTTCCGATTCATCTCAACTAAAAATGAAAGCAAAGAGTAATATCACACAAAACAACTTGCCAATGCATTAAATGCTTACTTTATGTCCGGGCTTCCTTGGCATAGTACAGTAGAATGCTTTTCACCATCTGGACGTGAAACAAATACCTGAAACAGATGACATAATTTATTTCAGTACAAAATTTCACAATCAAGAAGAAGACAACACTAAAACTAAAAGACTTGGATGACACTTGCAATCAAACCACTATAAAAACTAAGAAAGAGGACAAGGATTCCTCAAGAAAGGAAACTATAAAAGCTATGTAAAGAGCTGTTTTCCAATAACTCCATGTTTCATAGGCATTTCTTTTCGAATTTTAAATTTGTTGTAGATTAAGAAAACATTTTACTAACTTAACCAAATTTCATGTAAGGCCTGCACTCGCTAATATTAGACTATTAGTTGTTATAAGCTCTGTGCTACCCTCTTACCCATGAAGTGTTCTCTTCTAATTGAGAAATAAATTCTCTTCCAACATTAACCAGAAAAGAAGGAAACTCCTCCCCAAAAATTCTTTTATGGAAACCTTTATTGCATAACATTGTTTACGAGATTCATCAAAGTAAACAAGATATCTTCAGAGCAGGATGAAAAAAGACAATCAGGTCTTAGGCTAAGAGAGGACAACGTAAGCATTAACAGGAACAGTGAAACACAACAAAGAAAGACAAAGACAATTATTCTGGAATAGTGAGTACCATCATAGACCTGAAAGTAAAGCAGCAAACTTACAGAGAACTGGTTCGCTAAAACTGGTTTATCTTCACATATTCTAGGAAATATTTGCCAACGTAGAAATTCGCCCTTGAAACTTCTCCCAATGCTTCCTGCACTGCAAGGTGTATCCTGTTATATGGATTGGTCTCGTGGATAATTCCAGGGGATGTCCATGGACAACATACTTTGCACAGATGTAATAAATGGTTTCTTTTACTCTTTTACTTAGAATAAGGGAAAAACAAATTAGTTGTTAGTCTGAAAGTTGAAGGCATACCCGATACCACCTATGGGAACACCATGGCATGATGAGAGGGTGCGCTTTGTGAATGGATTAATAAATGTCTACAGTATGTTATCAAAAAGGTATGAAATATCATGTTGATTAATTAATTAAACCATCAAAAAGTGTCTGAAATTATGTTAAAATGACTTTACCTTTCCTTTGGCCTTTTCTTCTTGAAGAAGTCGCCAGAGCCGATACCCAATAGGAGCCTGTAAAGAACAAAAAAGGTTAAATGTAGAGCCAAGAAAGAAGAATACAAAGTCCATCTGAATCACAACTCAAAACTACGGCTTGTGACGTACATACACTACGCAGTTTTGTATCTTATGCGTTTAATAATCTAAAACTTATTCCAAGATCAGCAAAAGTAAGGAATGATCAACTGATTTTTCATTTAAGTTGCAGCAAAACACAAAGTAGTATACTTTTAACTCAAAATTTTTGCATAGAAACTATAGAAGACCAAAGTTCGGAAGTTAGGACTAAGATCGACTTCGAAACAAATATACACTAGAAGACTATTAAATTCTGTTGATTGAAGGAGACATCAAAAGAAACCATTTCACATATAGAGTTGCTTTTACAATTTTTATGCTTCAATCATAGTCCTTTTCAACTTTTTCTTCGGAACTTACCGAATTGGTCATCAAATATTATCTACAAGATATAAGTAATCAGGTACGTTTTTTCCGCACACCTCAAAGGCAGGAAACAAAAGTATATATAAAAGAATTAATTACCAATTGAATTTTTTCTTTCAAACTCAGATCGAACTCCGAGAGGGAAATCTCCTCCTCATTAAGCTTTCTTTGCCAAGTTAGAGATGCAGGTTCCCCAGGGTCAACCTCGACCTAAAAGTATACAAATTTGAAGAAAGAAATCAGAAATTGGAATCAGTAGTTCAAAAAATCAACCATCAAATTATCCAATATAAAATGCCCATCTTACCTTAACTTTACAAGAATTACATGATTCATCTCCTCCATTATCAAGATCATTATTAAACATCCTTTACTGCAGAGGACAGGAAAAATATGATCAACCAACCAGATCCTTAGTTAATAAATTAGTTCCAAGATTGCAACTTTTTTATTAACATTCTTCAATTGGTCAAAATAAAAACTTGCAACAGTAACTAAATGAACAAACAAATTAATAATGCTTTCACTATTGCAAATGAATAGCCTAAACTATAGAAAAAGGGTGGTACGATGTACACAGTCGTACCCTTATATTTTTAATAAAAGACTGTTTTCGGGGTTCGAACTGTGATTTAGCCGATAGCAACACTTGACCATCGGCCAAGCACGACCTTGGAATAGCCTAAACTATAGAGCAGATTAAAAGATCAGAACCCATATTTTTACTGATCAAATTGCTATCTTTTTCTACAGTAAGATTTAAAGATTGATTGAAACAGCAAATAAAACCAAAAACTAATGCCCAGAAACACGTCATCATCAAATCTTCAGCAAGTATTTGGCAAAAGTAAACACAAAAATGAAATGGGATCAATTTTAATACTCATGCAAAAGTATACAGTGATCCAAAAACAAATAAGAAAACCCAGATGAACATTCATGAATTTCTAAAAATCCATTGGGGAATAAGAAAAGAAAAAAAAACTGGCAATACAGGGGAAAGAATTGGAATGCATGAGGGAAGGGAAACACGATCTAGTAAATAGACGATTTGGAAGAATTCTAACCGGAGGTGAAGAACTCAGAGAGTAGAGGAAAGTTACGTTCTTGGTGAACTGCAACTCTCTGTCAGAAATCTTTTAAAGGCGCACTTTGGACTTCAGGGAGTTAACTGCAATCGGATCTCTTGTTTACCGTGTATTCTATACGCACGTATTTAAAATCCATTATCTGCAAGATGAGTTAATTTAATTGTTAAATTTTATTTCGGAGGAATGCTAATCTTTTTAAATACGCTCTCTATTTCCAATCCAATTCCTGTGCGGAACAGTACGAATTCCGTACGTACGGAACATTTTTTTGGCAGCTGTTCATTTTTTAATCAATCTCAGCCGCCAAAACTTTAATCTAACGGACGAGTTTTTGTCCCGCATGTAGAGAATCCGTACTGTTCCGCATAGGAGCCGTGAGCCTCTATTTCACAATAGAAGCATTTTTAGACTATTTATCTCTCTTCTTAAAATACGTATTTTTATCCAATTTGTAAAGATATTTTCTAAAATTATCTTTGCTAAAGATATAATATATATGAGTTGGTGTTGGAGAATTAAGCAATTATTTAAGAGTATAAGATGTTTATTAAATCTGCCTTTATTAGATAGAAAAGATAGAAATTGGTGTTCGAGAATGAATAAATTATTTGATTGTATAAGTTGTTTTCTATAACTGCCTTTACTAGATAGATAAGAGATGAGAGTTGATGTTAGAGAATAAATTAATTAATTAAGGGTATAAGTGTAAAACTATTTCTTGTTTTTCCTTCTTTAATCTTTGCTAAATTATGTAAAAAGATTTCTAATATAAAACGGAGAGAGTAAACTTGATCGTTGGCTTCGCCATAACTTGTTCCACACTGAATTCTTAAAGACTTGCAATAACTGTGTCTGAATTTTCTCTAAGGTCCCTGAACTTTTAGGTATTATCACTGTGATCCTTTTGGTTTTTCCACCAACCACAAGGAAAGATGCGACCAATAATAACTAATGGAAAAGGAAAGGGCATATGAATATGATACTTTTGAATAAAGTCTTGTCTTTTAGTTTTTGCTAGGTAAAGAGTTTGGTTAAAGGAATAAATTTGATGATTAGGCAACAAAAAAAGGTTGGTTAATGGAATAAAATTCAATTATTGGAATAGATAAATCATCCACGTTACAACTACGCATTAAATTGTTATTTAGTTTGAACTTTGTTTTTCCTTTATAGATAAGCATTAAATTCTTGCGTAGAGGTATAATAAATGGTTACTCTTCTCAATAAATAAATAAAATCTTGAAAAGAAATACTTTATGATTCATAATTACAATATTACTTTTTAAATCAAAATAAATAAGAAAGTAAATACATCTTAATTCTCAAGCGGAGTATTAGTAGATTTTAGATCATAACGAAAGCTCGTTTGAAACTAATATAGATTCAAAAAAAAATATAACTGTTGTTTTTAATTTGTTTAAAATTAATTAATTTAATTTATTCATTTGCGTCACGCTAAAAACATTATATTTATTTGTGTCACGCTAAAAACATTTTATTCATTTGTTGCGACTTGTGAGCATTTAGTACCCATATAACAAGGTAATAAAGCGATATCAAAAAGGTAATAAATCATTGATTAAAAAATGAATGAGATAAAGGAGATAATAAATTGTATTGTTCTTTTCTGCTTTTTATTTTTTTTATTTTGGCCGGCTTCGTGGAACTTGTTTCGTGGCATTTTATTTTTATGTGGTTTGGACATTTGCTATTGCTTTAATCAATAAAGTACTTAACTAAAACGTATTTTATTCGTTTAAATATCCACTCTCTCAAACTATTTAATTGATGAGTTAACAAAATTGTGTGCGTTTAATTGTATTTTTTTTTGGTTAATTAGCAAATATATATATTTTTTTTAAAAACAAGAAGAAGAAAAGCTAACCCGTAGGATCGGGGTGAAAATCCTCTGTTCAAGATCAGATATATATCAAAGTGTCACTAACCAATCGAAATTTACTTATATAAATATTTGTTTTAATTATATATACACATGGTAAATTGTGATTGGTTGGGGACACGGGGACATGCACGAATGGGGACAGAGGATTTTCTGCCGTAGGATAGGGTACAAAGATATTACAATTAGGCATATCTAATAAAACTTCGATATGGAAAGACGTATCGGAAGTAAACATAACAAAAGTAGCTTCACGGGTATCCCCTGCCACTAGGTGGCTGGCAGAAGGGGGAGGAGAGTTGAAAATAACAATAACAGAGGATGTAGCAAATCCTTCAACTTTTTCAAGACCATCAACACAATCGTTGATCTCTCTGTAAATGTGCAACATACTAGTATCCGACACACGACAAATCAAAGTCCTTAATAACTGCATATCGGAAACAATTATACTGTTGTATAGGATGAAGAAGAAAAAGAATATATTTGGACCACACAAAAGGATCTACCAAATGAACTGGAGACCATTCATTTATAGTACAAGGGTGGAAGCAAATAATGACTGGTGCCTTTACCTACATTAATTTAAGCCGCGCTGAATGCCAAATATCTGCAATTCAGACAATTCCTTTATCCAATGGCAAATACAGAGCAAAAGGGTTTCAAAAAATCATTAGACTGAAGTGCAACAAAACTGCCTCGCTACACTGGTTCTGGCCTTGGCTCAACCAGATAAAATCAATGTAAAGACCTTCTTGGTCTTATTCAATCGGATAAATAACTACTTCTCGTGAAAAAGAATCTTAATTTGTTGCTAATGACAAAAATTTATGTTCCCGTCGCATGAAATTTTAGTATAATGCCCATACAAGTAAAAAGCCTTCAAGCAGTAGACTCCTTGAGGTAAGTAATGAGATCGGCTCGATCTTGTGGCTTCTTCAATCCAGGGAAAACCATCTTGGTTCCAGGAATGTACTGCACAAAACATTATTTTACTATTTAGTAACCACAAGAAGGAGACTTGGCAACCACAAGAAGGAGGAAAGGAAAAAAGGGGAGGACAATTCAAGTTAAAACTACAAGAATATGAAAAACAAAAGATGATTCCATCAGAGTTGTGACAACTAGTTTTGTAACCTCTAGAAGACTCTCCATACCATATTAACTCATGCAAAAGAAACATAAATCATAGCTGGAAAAAGAAACGGCCAATCCGGCTGCCATGTGTTAACAAGTTTCAATATGGTCTTTGGTTGCAGTTAATCAATGATAGGCAGACTACTAAGCTGTCCGAGATGTTTGAAGACCGGCACAAAAGAACATTATATAAAGAATTATGCCAAGGTATCCATAGCCATATTCAAAACTTATCCGTACATGATATTTTTGGTGGAACAGAATGGGAAAATCATGTCTAGAGTAGGAAATATCACATGAACTATACGAAAGAGTACTATTTAAGTTGTGATATAAGAGCACACAACAGAGCATGCAATATTAGTTTGAACTATGTCTACTCAAATAAAGCCCAAAGTTAACCCGTACCTTCTTGGGATTCAGCAAATAATCATACAGCGTATTTTCTCCCCAATTGACCGCCATATTCTTGTTAGCAGCAGAGTAAGAATAGCCAGGAGTTGTACCAGACTGCCTTCCAAAAAGGCCATTCAAATTGGGGCCTAGAAATTCCAAGGATGTAAAGTAATTATAGCAAGTCTATACTAAGTAGTCAATGGTGCACATTGTTTAAAAAAATTACTAACAATAGATAACAGTAGTAAAATCTGATATGAAGACGTCAATTATAATAAACTATTGGAACAAGGGTAAAAGCGAATCATAAACTGGCTTCGTAAGACTGTAACAAAAAATTAGTATCTTTCTCTAAAGTAAAACAAGATATGATCAAAATAAATGGCATAAAATTGATGGAACCTTAGATTATAATTTAAAACATCAACAAATTTGCAACAGCAAAAAGTAACCGTAAGTCCGCAACACAATGTTTACCTTACAGGCCTGTATGAACCCTTATTACACTCAACAATCACACAAAACAAACCACGGCATAGCCGAAATTCCAAAAAAAAAATCTTATTGTAACATTGATGATTTTTTTTGGTTTCAGGCTTCAGCAATCTCATAAGAGATTTGTATCCTAATTAATCAGTGCCCAGTTAACTTTAAAACACACCTAGCAGGTGCTAACTCTTATAATTGCTTCAAATATAACAGCTTCATATTTTAAAAAGGTAAAAAAAATTCCCATAAGCAATTTGCCCCTAAAACTTCATGGTTAAAAGGAAGAAAATCCACACTAGTGTGGATTGCACAACCCACCAATAACCAATTAAAAGGTCAAGTACGAACGTCACTGAGTCATCTGGCTCAATCCATTAACTCAGTAGGAAAATCATAATTCTATATCTATACTCTATATCTAGCACCACTATCCAATTAGCTTCATTTTGAATAACCATTACTAACTCCATTCTTAATATACGACTTTAGTACATGTAGCGAAAATTAAGGAAGCAAAAAACAATGTACTTTGTTAGTCAAAATACCAATATTACTCTCTTAAACAAGACTTGTATACCACTAATTCTATGTAAGAGAGTAACATTAATATTTTGATTAAAAACATTAGTTTTTGCTTACTTAATTTTCGCTATATGACCTGAAAGTCTTATATTAAGGAAGGGAGGTGGTATTCAGTATCCAAAAAAACATATTTCAACTGTGTTTAAAAAATATATCGTTTTGGAATCATTTTAAACTAGCTCAATAAGTTACTCACAAATAAATTGGTACCAGTAATCATAAATTTGGAAAAACCTGTATTTCTTTTTTTCTAAAACACTATTAAGGAGGAGGAATCAGATCAATCCTCCTGAGTCCTGAACTCATACATAGACGGATGAGCTAAATAGCTGAGCGCTCATAAAAAAATTCCCAAAAATTACACAATAAACACAGGTAAAATTAGATCGCATCAGATGCAGATTATTATGCAAACAAAATCAAAATCCGAAAACGGAAACGGAAACGGAAAACGGAAAACGGAAAACGTAAAACGTAAAACAAAGAATTCAATGCTGAGAGCGGAAAATTGAAATTAACCTTGTTTGTGACCGGCACCTTTGTCGACGGTGTGACATTGAGCGCACTTAGTTCTGAAGATCTTTTCGCCGGATTTTGCATCACCGGTCGGTGCTTGTTCGAAGGTAGCCATTTATCCGATTCAAATCAACCAAAAAGGGCCGATTTAGGGATTCAGGTTCCGGCGAGAGAGCTATTGGAAAGTTTTTTTTTCCTAGGGCTTTTTTTTTTTTTAGTCCCTCTGTCTTTATATATACTCATACATTAAAAAAAGCGATATTCACGCCCACAATGCCTCACCTTTCGATTCAAAAAGAATTATGGAGAATATAAATCAAGGTAACCAAGTGGCTCGATTGGTGAGAGACATTGTTTTAGTCACTGCAAGAAGTCACCCCACATTGGAGGTTGAAACTTTCACACTGCGGTCAATGACGGATTCAGAAATATAATTCACTGGATCATTTGATATACACAACAATTCACTAGGTCATTTATACAATTATTATCTAAATTAAATAAAATATATCATATATAATTATAAAATAAAATAAAAAAATTGACCCCAGTGATAGGCTATTGGATCCGTCACTAACTGCGGATGCCAAAATTCAAACATGCGCCCTCTTCTACAATCGGTCACTTTGTACCAACTGGACTACCATCGAGATTCTCTTTATATATACTGAATGAAGAGGCCTTTGCTGAAAAGTCACGCCACTAATAGGCAAATTGGCTCTACATGTCCAAAAACAATTTTACTTTGGTGATTTTTGTCCAAAATTTATTTTTTTTACAAAACTAGGTATCAAAACAATTTATGTTTGGTGAGGTAGGTCATTCCGTCCAAAATTCCATCAGTCAACTGTTAATTAAATTTTAAATCTGGTCAACTCTAAAACTATCAAGGGTATTTTTGAGATTTCACATTAACCCCCTCCCCCCAAAAAAAAACCTCCCTCCACCCCACTCTCTCAGACGGTTGAACTCCGGCACCACTTCCACCCCCAAACACAACCACCATCCCCACTAAGTCTTCTTCTTCCTTCAATCTCCATATCCAAACACCATCGCCGCCACGCCAGCACCATAGGCCACACCAATTGAAATCAAAACCATCTTCCCGTTGACTCTCCCAATTCCATGGCAGTTGCACTTCTTCTTCAGCCCAAATCAGATCCACCACCGATCTTCATTCCCGTGGAGCCAATTTGCCTTATCATTAAGCTTTACTTAAAAGAAGAAATCAAGAACAGTGTCGTTGGTTCGAAATATCTGAATCTAATTTGGGGTATTAATAATTCAGTAGAAATGGAAGGTTTCTCATAGTTTTTCGAGTCGCAATCGGCCGCCGGTAGCTGATGGAGTTACGATGAGAAACCTTCCATGGTGGAGGAAATTTTGGGGACTAAGGCATTTAATTACTTGTTTTCGAGCTCGGTTTCGGCTGAAGGTTCATTAATGGCAATGGAAAATGATGAGAATTTGCAGAATAAGCTTCACCCCAGTGCCAGAAGCTCGTGGTTGCGGATGAAGGTGGTGGTGTGCAGGGGACGGGTCAGGGGAAAGGGTTGGGTCGGGTTAAGGGAGGGGAAGGGAATACTGGGTCGGGTTAGGGGAGGGGGTTTAATTTAATGTGTAAAATCCCAAAAATGCCCTTGATAGTTTTAGGGTTGACCATGTTCAAATTTCAAATTAACAGTTGACTGGTGGAATTTTGGACGGAAGGACCTACCTCACCAAACATAAATTGTTTTGATACCTAATTTTGTAAAAAAATAAATTTTGGACAAAAATCACCAGAGTAAAATTATTTTTGGACTCGTGAAACCAAATTGCCATTTTATTTTTCTTGGTAAACAAAGTTACAAAGGCGAGCGTGGCATTTGGGGGCCCGCGTACTAATTTGCCTAATGACAAATGCGGTTCTGTTATTGTATGTGCTCAACAGAAGTACCGGCTGGCTATTGAGGAGCGGTAAAGTGGGCATGTCAGTATGCTTGTCTCTCGTGATTCAGTATTGTTATTGTAGAGCTCGTCAGGGACTGAAAAAAACAAAACAAAAAATCTTTCTTTGAATAAATAGATATTTAAGTTACTAAACTACTTACGTTTTAATATTTTAGACACTTAATTATTTTTTATTTAACTATATCACAATAATATTTATATATGACTGAAAATAAATCGTCACTATTTTTGTGACGTTTTCTGGTCAAATTAGACACATATTGAACATGTACCCAATAATCCAGGGACAAAATGAAAGTACACACTAAACTTACACATT
The DNA here is from genome assembly GCA_026122235.1 of Vinca minor. NCBI lineage: Eukaryota > Viridiplantae > Streptophyta > Magnoliopsida > Gentianales > Apocynaceae > Vinca > Vinca minor. The sequence goes on along the minus strand of JAOCZM010000201.1, from coordinate 3,526,747 downwards.
CTAAAAAATTTATTTGTTACTATTTGAGCACTAAAAAAATAAATAGACAATTTTATTTTGACCCACGGATATTTTGACACACTAACTTCCCGTTTTTCACATATGATGTTTTACTTATTTTTTTTTGATGAATAATTCATTAGCTGTCATTTATATCCAAAGAGTTGACATCGAGACTTGGTATAACTCCTAAATTGTGCATTTGTGAACAAAATTGTTCACCCCCTTCGACACAAATGTCTTAAATTGGACTCTCGCATTTCTCTCATAATAATTCATTTTTTACAATTCTAAAGACATAAATTCCGAAACCAAAAGTGAATTCAAATACAACGTAAGGTGAAAATTGCATTTATCAGTTCCTAATGGGACCAAAGTCAAGTATGCATTTTCTTCCTGGTAAAAATTTAGTTTATTCAGAATGACAATGAATTTTAAACACTATGCATTGAATTGAGTTGGTCTTTGAGACTTTTTTCTTAGATTTACTAGAGAGGATTGGTTGTGAAATATATGCAAGTATCAAATTAAACACCTTTTTTTATTTGAGAATGAAAGAAAAAAAATACATCAAAGTATCCTCTAACCAAAAATATGAACAATGGCTTATACCTCACAAGTTGTGTGCGAAAGGGTCCTCCCTACCCAAGCATCCATGGTGACTTGACTTGTAAGGTGCTCAAGAACGTACAATCGAACAAAAAAAAAAACCATCCATTTAGCCTGTTGATAATCACCACCACAAAATGTACCAGCAATCTCAGACTGAGACTCAATCCAATCAGACCCTAAATACTGAAAATTCCAATTTTACAAAATTGAAATTTCAATATATCGAAGCCAACCTGCCAACCTAAAGATGACCCCAAATAGCCACCAAAATTTTTAAAAACAAAGCATGCAGCATAATACATAAAGTTAGAATGACTCATTATAACTCAGGTACAAAAAGAGTAACCAATGAGCATTACTGAGAATATGGTCAACTGCTATAAGCATAGAATTTGAGCAAATACAGATCCAAGAATTCACCCAGAAAAAAGAGGGTGGGGTAACAGGCAAACCACTATATCTCAAATGCAAAATTAACAATAGTAATCCTTATTAGTTAAAGGGGGCAAAAAGGAGAGAAAAAAAAAGGAAAAAAATAAAAAAATAAACTCTTTACAAACAGTTTTCTATACCACAAAAATGTCTTCTTGCTTCACATTTTAGGGTCTCCACTCTCCATGAGTTTGTGCAGATGGGAGCATAGGCCAGCCAAGAAGTGAAGGTGAGCCAGGCAGGGTCGAATGCCGACTAGGAGAGAAGAGGCTCAATTCAACATATGCCCCTGAAGTATCATCTCTCTCCATTGCCCGGAAAGAAATGGATCCCCTCTTTGTTGAAGCTGCTGAGTCTCTTCCAGGACTACTTGCCACATTCTCGTCATGAGGGCTCTGGTTAGCAATTAGTGAAACAGTATCATTACGTTCATCACTAACTCTTCTCCTAGCCTCTATATCTCTCTGTAGATTCCTCAAAGCTAAAGAATCCGCGACTGGGAAATACACAAGCAAGCAAATACCCACCCCAAGACAACACAAAAGGGAAAGGAACGCCAAAAATGCAAGAAATTCAAACGGTAAGCTATCCGGCTTAGACCGAACAGATAGACCGAGAAATATAACCCTTAGAGGGAAGAACCCAGAAACAGAGAAGATCAAGGTGTATACTCTCTTCTGCAAACACTTGTTGATGACCAAATGCAGAATTCGCCTTCCAAGCAAGAAAAGATAGGCAGTTAATATGGTAGCAAAAAGACCTAGGAAGAGAATACTTAATAGCGGATATGTGCAGAGAGTGACATCATTGTCTCTAGCCTTAGTAGCTGTCCTTGTGAAGTATGACGGTAACTTGGGATTCTCCTTGTTAAACTCTGGTACAATCAAGACAACTCCCAGCTGGAAAGCTAACGCGGGAACGCAAAAGAGAAGTACAAAACCCAATGTTCGGAAATTCCACTTCCGGCTGAATGTCCAGGACTTCTGTAATGACGCACGAAGAAGGAATATGAGGGTGAGGAACAGGCAAGGCTCTGCAAACCCAAGGTTTGAAACTATGTAACACTTGCAGACCGTTTCCTGCCATTGCGAGCTAAGGGCATTAAACAATCTACCGTCACGTCTCAAGAGATGCAATCGAATAATCTCTCCGAAACCCCACCAGCTCGCAAACAAGATCAATGTAATTCGAATGATCCAGGGACCACTAAAGTAACCAAGTTGAGCAAAAGCCTGATCGTGGATACGATTGCGGAAATAAAATGAATACAGTATGCAAAATAGCCCAAGAAGAACCAAGACGGCAACTAGACAAACTGTTACCACACCGAGTGCATCAGCAACAAAGCTCGTAACGTGCATTACCCAAAGCACAGATTCCACGCATGCTCTCTTCCAGCATGGGTACAAGGAGATCTGCTAGTACATGTAAGATCCCTCCCAACTATTCTAGAATAATCTCGCAAGGCTTCAGAAATCTCGAAAACTAACATATATGAGCAAACACACCGGAAATTTCAGAAACTTCAGCCGGAAATCAGCGAAAGCACTCAAAGGATGTACAGGCAACAAATCCACCAAATCATACCAATAGCACTTCTTAAAAAGACAGCTTCACCGTTTTAAAAGCGCAAAACCAGTAATTCTTAAAACCAATGATAATTTGCTTTCTGCCAATGCAGTTAGGCAAACACCCTGCAGCACCAGCAGATCAAAGAAAATATTAGAGAGGTGAAAAATATTAGCCATTAAACTTAAGAAAAGAAGCAAGTAATCTTAAATACTGAGTAAACTATCATTTCCCTATGCACTACAGCATACCTACTCTACAATACCTCAATCTTGTAGTCCAAACTAGAGGATCTAAAAGGTTGCTTTTTAAAATTTTGAGATATTAAAGGGCAGCTATGCTAGATATTAGAAGGTACTGAAATGCAATTTACCCATCGAACTTTGAATCCTTAAAAAATCTTCCCAAGTCTTATACTTACACATTTAAAGATATATAAATGTGACAAAAAAAGAGCTAAAAGCGACTAACCATGATGCCTGACGGAAACTCAAAATAATTATCCTACTTATATATTATTTCCAAGAAACAGGTTGTACCCAGGCCTTGCAAGTTGGTATACCTAAAGAGTAATAATAAAACATCCCATTGAAAGATATCGACAATAATAAAAAAAAACCACCTAAATATAAAATTACATAAAACATAATGCATAGCAAACGTTTGGCTAAAAATAATATCATAACTTCATCAAGTAATCAACAGAGATGATAACCGGACATGGTAAAGCTCAAAAATCATAATTTATGACTAGAAACAAACTCTTCTAATGTTCGAGTAACCAAAAAGTTATTAGGTATTAGGCATAACACTTGACCACCATTAAAGACAGCACTGCACATTTACGTGTACTCAAAGGCAGCGCCATTAAACATGCCACGACAAATGAATAATTGCAACTAACACTTCCTTTTAAGGAATTGTTGGAAATCTACTCTATGTTGTGTGTAGCACCTTAATAGTCCAGCCAAAACTTTACAGATAGTTCACAACAATTAATGCAAAATTAGCTACTTCCCAATTGGGTTTCTCTAAAAACCAATTGATATGCTCCAATCACCGAGCATTGGGTGACGTCGGGAAGATTGCAAGCTAAGTAGATTCTACTCTCACCTTTCTTTACCACATCACGACAAAATAGACGACAAAATATAACAACAGCATCAGATTAGCTGCACACTACTTTTGTGCTAGACCCCACTACATCAGAAGCTTCAGCCCTGTCTTCTGATTTCTCGCCTTTACAAATCATCCACCACTCACACCAAAGGAAACCATCCTTGAGCCACGTCACGTGGTCACACTCGAGAAACTTGCACCAAATACCTCATGAAAGCAGCAAATCCCTTCAAATTATAGACAAAGAAAAATAAAAATTAACCTCTTCTAAGTAACCTAACAGTCCTTTAAAATATTCCTACCCCAATCCAGTTGGAAACAGCAACGGAAACATCATAGTCAGGGCACGAAATTCCCCCCTTCCCCCCAATCCCCAACATCCCAATTTCCAATTTCCACTTTTCTCTACTTTGTCTAACCTTACATTTCCCCCGCTCTTAAGTCTTAACCTATTCTGCATGTTTGGAACACAACTAACTCGAGTATCGAACCATTATCTGTAACAAGACATTCAAACACTCCTATACACTCCTGCTATCTGAGGAAAAAAATGCCAATGCACAATCAAACACGAAAACAACTAATAATGTGTTTAAAATAGACATGCAAGAAATCTAGCAACAGCATCAATTTGAAAAGTACAAAAAAAATATGAAATTATAACAATTAACTTAAAAAACTAAAATCATACAAATTATAAGAAAATTAATGCAAAAATTTTAGATAAAAAAAAATTAAAAACGTAAAATAATCCAAAACTGAGAATGCGAAAACCAAATAAAACTCGGAAAATTACAGCCTAATAGATTAAGGAAATATATGATAAGAGAGCTTAGGAGCCTAATCACCTTGATCTGTAAAACAGCAGCGTCCAATCTTCAGAGTCGAATAAGCAAATCTGAAAAACCCTAAGAGAGAAAACACTACGAGAGAGAACGAGAGAGAAAGAAGAAAGGGAGAGAATGAAAGGTAAGAGAGAGGACTTGGGCAAACCAGAGACGAGAGATAGTGGGGGACTTTGTTGGTTACAGGCTGTCGCCAGCGAATAAAACCAAACCCATAAAAGAGAGAAAATAAATCGTTTTAGAAAATATTAAATTTTTTATTGGTTTCACTGTCTTTAGTACCGAACGTGTTTTGTTTTGTACGTATCCAATAAATTTTTAGCCGTCGAATTTGGTATCCGACTACTGAGAATAAGTTATTTTTTTGTAAAATACGGAACATATTTTGTTATATAGGCACCCAATAAATTTTTAGCAATCAAATTTGGTACAGATTCGTGAAAATAATGAACACCTGTTTATTTTTTGTAAAATACCGACTTTTCTTTTAGAACACTTGTTCTTAAATGGAAAATTGGTAATTTATGATCAGAGATAAAGTCTTTAAAGATTATTTTTTTTATTTTAAAATCCTCAAACAATTTATTATTGGTATACAATGTCTTTCCGTTCAGAAAAATGTAAGTCAACTGTTAATTTAATTTTTTTTATCAAGTCAACATAAATGTTTTAGGGGTATAATCGATACATCACAATTAAAATATACTTCTTCACCCTTTTTGGCAAATTGGTCATTATTATCCCTAAACAATTTATAACAATTTACATTTGTTATACAAGGTCCTTCCGTAAAAAAAAGTTACAGTCAACATGAAGTTGGAAAAAAAATTGAATCAAAGCATAAATTTAAAGGGGTATTTATGGTAATTTACACCCCCACTTATTCTTCTTCAACAGCCCATCCCCACCTTCCCCCCTCGATGAAGTGAACACCAGCTAAAGAAATAACATAGTTACTTGAAGGTAGTTTGGAGATCATTTTGCATTTCAAAATCAGTATGGCGGCTGAGAATATTTTTACATGCCAAACAATGGCTTAGCAACAATGAGCGAGGAAATTTGATGTTTGCTCTTTGCATTGCCCCCAAATTGAATGTGGCAAATTTCACGATGAAGATGTTTGCTCTTTACTTTTGTTCTTGAGCAAATTGAATGTGGCAAATTTCAATTCCTAAAAATAATTTTAAAGGATAAAATCAAGAAAAAAAAACAAATTCTAAAATATACAAACTCACTAAAACAACAATTGAGTGTGATATTTTAATTGTAATATACTCGATTATGTCCTTAAAATATTTTTGTTGACCCGATAAAAAAATTGAATTAATAGTTGACTAACCATTTTTTTGGACGGAATGACCTTGTATACCAAATGTAAATTGTTTGAGGATGTTAATGTGCATAATTAATCTTTATGGACCTTACGCCGGAGTTATAAATTGTTTAGGGATAATAATGACCAATTTGCCCCCTTTTTTCAAGGGGAAGAAGGGATGGGTGTAAAATACCATAATTACCCTTTTACGTTATTGATTTGACTAAAAAAAATTCTAAAATTTATGTTGACCGTAACTTTTTTGACAAAAGGACTTTGCATACCAATGATAAATTGTTTAGGGATTTTATTGTCCATAATTAATCTTTAAGGATCTTGCGTGCAATCATGTAAATTGTTTAGGGACTATATTGACCAATTAGTATTTTACAAATAAATAACAAGTGTTCTTCTTTAAAAAATTAGAATTAGACATTAAATTTTGATTCGGCGGGTGAAATTTGTTCTACGCGTATAAAATAAATCGCGTTCAACAAAGGAGCCGGATTGCATTTTATTGTCATTGGTTTTTGAAAAAAAATATCATTAATTGATATCAGGAATTACAAGAGGAGGTGGAATTCCGATGGATCCCTCTACCATTTGAAATGAGGCAACAAGCCTTAATAAAAGTCTAGCTAGCCAAAAACTCCATAACATTACATGACATACGGATATAGAAAAAATTAGAGAATATGTGTCAAGAGGTACAATGTTTTACGACCAGTATAAACAAACTCTATTAAAAAAATAAAAGCAAACTCGAGATCACGTGCAAACCAAAAGCCTTACACATTTTATTGTCATTAGTTTGATGCTTGTTTTTATTTATATTTTTGAGTGAATAAAAGGAATAAGGGGGGAATATGTAAAGAAGGCCGTAGCCCTGGGAAGAACTTCCCCATTTCGCACTGACCGAGGTCACCCGAGTTCGATATCGGACTACAAGCCCTGCAGTACTAACCCCCTCCCCCCACCCCTAACCCCCCAACAAAAAAAAGGGAAAATATATTGTAGATGGAAAAGACAGGCTGTACACAGCTGGATATTCCGAGCCTGGTGGCTCGGGTTGTGGCTACAAGCCTAGTTGGCAATGTGGCCTTGGCGGTTTTTACGGTGATTGTTTTTGTCTCAGTTTTTCCCTTTGGCCATGTTTCACTTTAACCCCCTCATCTTTTAGATTAGTATCAATATAACCCCAAAAGTTTATATACTTGGCAGTCTTTCAAGGTCCGTCTATTGGATGATTTTTAAGTAACTAGAAAAACTTATTTTTATAGATTACTAGTTTTACATATAAAGTTTTGATATAATTAGGTGTCACTAAGTATAAATAGTTATCTATTGAAAATATGTGTGTTTATGCCTTTGAAAATACTCCCTTCATTATTTAATATAAGCTTTTCATTACATTTTACGAAAATTAAGAAAGTAAAAAATAAGATACTTTGTTAGTTAAAATACAAATATTATTCTCTTAAATATGATTTGTATACCAGTAATTTTATTTAAGAGAGTAATATTGATATTTTGATTAAAAAAAACATATTAATTTTTGCTTCCTTAATTTTCGCAACATGTAATGAAAATCTTATATTAAAGAATTGAGGTATTCCTAAATATAAGATTTTCATTACATGATGTGAAAATTAAGGAAAAAAACAAAAATTAAGATGTTTTTGTAATTAAAATATTAATATTAGTCTCTTAAATAAAATTAGTGGTAATATTGACATTTAAGAGAGTAATATTAAATAGTTGTATACAAGTCATATTTAAAAGACTAATATTAACTTTTTAATTATAAAAACATTTTAATTTTCGAAAACATTTAATAAAAAGTATTATATTTCGGAATGAAGGAAGTACTAAATATGTGTGCTCAAGAGAAGAAAACTTATTCTGCTATAAAAAAATAAGTATTTTTCTTTCTAAAAAATATGGTGTTGCCGACAGTGGCACTTGAGTTGCAGGGGTGAGGAAATGAGATGAGGAAGAAAATGAAAAATACACAATTGGTTATTAGTTTTCTTTTTCTTTTTTTAAGATAATGGCTCAACTTGGATTGAGTTTTGGGGGAGAAATTAAAAAATTAGCGGGAGAAATTTAAATTCAATTTTTGTTCTTTAAATAATCGTTTAAATTCAAATTTTGGCCTCTAAATTTGGCGAAAGAAATTCAAATTCCAATTTTTTTAGGCTAAAATTTGGAATTGAACGATTATTTGAAAAAAAAAATTGAATTTGAATTTCTCCCACCAATTTTTTAGCTTCTTCCGCTAAAACTCAAACTCAAACCAAAACCAAAATCCAATTCAAGTTGAGCCAATAAATTGGTTAGACTAATTTACCCTTTCTTATCTTAGTATGTGCAAGTTATGTGTTCAAATTGACCAGATTCCGCTATATATTGACGGAAAAGACTTTTAATGTTATGCGAAAAAATGTTTAAATTTTTTTAATATTGCAATTAAAATCTATTGACTAAATCGAAATAGTTTTAGGCACGGCTGAAACCAATTTCCAATTGTTGTTTGGTTGTGAGTTTAGATTAAGCAGCCCAACACAACCTTCATTAGTATCTTTTGTTTTGACTTCGGGTTTACTCCTTACATAGTATCTTTGTGGACAAACACTTATTGTAAAGACTATAACTAATTACTAACCCAAGATATGTCTTGCAATGGGGGCGTGACATTGTTAGTTCCCAAATCATATATATAATATAAAGTCGAAATGGGGGCGTGACATTGTTAGTTTTCTTAGTCTATCAGGAATCGTCATCTATTATGTGACTATTAATTACAGTTTTGATTTGTGTGTCACATTAGCTAATAATCATAGCTAAAACTATAGTTATAATGGAGTATATTTTTTGAAGCAGATAATATTTTATCTTATATAGTAGAGGTACATGAATCAGAATAAATGATTAGAATGATTAAATTAATGTTATATGTATCATTAAAGAACTATTTATGAATTTTAAATATGTATCTTATAGATACATCCATATAAAGATACTTATACACATATTAGAATTGTTCTCTTATGGTAAATAGCTATTGGCTGATGAGTACAAAACTCACAAGAAAAAGAAGAGTCGGGGGAAAAAAGAAGTTGTTATGTGAACTCTTTGAGTTCTCAATTGTTACGGTAACTCCAAAAGTTTCCTTAGATTTTATAAACCTAGCATTAATTTTATCTATTATTCATGATAAAAAAATCAAATAATTTCACAAATCTCAAGCTAAGAGGGTTTTTAGATACCACTACTACTCAATTGGTAGAAATATATCAAGAGATCTTGAAATATGTAATAAGTTTATACAAATAGATAATTCATAGCTTTAAAATGGCCAAAATTTGAGAATATAAACAAGAATTTAAAAAAGAATGTGAAGTGGCGCAAGACCCAACACAAAAACAAAACAAAAAAAAAGAAGAAAAGGAAATATTAATCAACTTGCTTAACTCTCAAGAATTTCACTCTTCAAATTCTCATTATTCATATATGAAAAAAAAAGTGAGATTATGAATTAACTTGTTTAACTCCTAAAAATTTGACTCTTCAAGTTCCATTATAATTCAAAAAAGAGAGGAAAAAATATTATTCAATTGCCATCTCCAGCCATTATAAAAAACCACATTTTCATAATCTCTACAATTTACGGGACATTCTCTGGATTCCAAATTTTACTTCCTCCCCCTCCCCCTCCCCCTCCCTTGAAGAGTCTAATGTTGCTTTTTTTGTTTGTTGATTTATAAGGTATTCTTACTTTCATGTTCAGGTGAGATTTTTCATCATTTTATCGTCAAGTTGCTATCTTTTCTATGTTGATTTGATAAATATTTAATCTTTCTTGCATATTGAAAAAAAATATGTTTTCTCACAATCCAATAGGAGTTGTGTGTTCAAGGACCCAACGGCCAGACACAAATGATAAGACGGCTTATAAGGCAATATTTTTGCAAACAAAACCACTATTCTTCCTAAAGTTCAATTGATTCTTAAGAAAATACGACTGCTAAAAGTGAAGGAAGACAAAAAAAAATGTCAAATAAAGAAAAGTGTGGAGGCTCAGCGGTAAAGGGGTGGCTTTGGAGATCTGCGATGGAGATGCTTAGGGATAAAATAAAAATAAAGGCAAAAAGACAGATCTATGTCGGAGAAAAGAGGTGGAAGGTAAGAGAAGACAAATAAGATGGCTACAAAGTCGATCAATGGCAGAGGGAGAAGAAAATATGGGGAGGGATAGAGCATGTATGAGAGTAGGGGTAATTTTGTTTTGTTTATATTTTTTTAATCATTGAATCTAAAAATGTTATTAATTTTTTTTTCCCAATTGTTATAGAAATCATTGTGATCCAATTATTCCTGCAAAACAAATGGTCTAATTCTTATTTTTTTGGAAAATAATTTAACTTATATGAATAAATGTAGATTTATTCGCATTTTTGTTCATTTCTTTTTCATTTTTTTGGATTGACAATGACTTAACTTAGATAAATAAAATGATATTTATTAATGATTTTTTTTTTTTTATGGGGCGGGGGGGGGGGAGGGGTGTAGGAATCGAACCTAGTACGAAGTCAGGATTATGACTACCTTTTTCACTGGGGCAACTTGATTCCCACATTTATTAATGATTCAATCATAAGATGAATATAAAAAAAAGTATATGTGGAATGCAGTTTCAAAAATATTTTGAATCACATCAAATTCACGAACTAAAGATTTCTCAAAAACACAATTCAGACTGAATTTTTTTTTGTATGTGTTTTTTTTTGCTAAGTAATTTTTTGGTATGTGTTATAGACTTATAGATAAATATTACATCCTATTTAATATGTATTATCTCATGATTAACATCTATAATAAGACATGTAACACTTATTTAACACAACAAGTATTAAAAAATCACAACAACTTTTCGATCTTTAAAAATTTGGACCGTCAAATATTCGATCCGACAACAAAAAATATTCAATATATATTGAATTTTGACTGGTTTGTTAGGTGGACTAAACTCCAATGGTAAAGGAGCCAAAAAGAAAAACAAAAAGATTTCACACGTATCTTGCCACATGTCAACAAAAGAGACAGTTCTCCTCTCACTACTTACTTAGGCGTAAGATTACAAAATGGTCCCCACTCTTTATTCAATTCCTTCCTTCCTTCTTCCTCACGAGACCTTCGTGCCCTATACCCAAAAAAAAGGAAAAAGAAAAAAAAGCAGAATTTCATTAAAAAAAATAATAATTTCGAAATAGGAAACAAAATGAAAAAAACACCAAAAAACTTGTAATTCCTCTCTCTGAAATTTGTATTTCCCTCGATTTTCAAACTTGATTCAATTAATTAATTTTCATAATCCGAAATTTAAAAAAAAATAATCAAGACATTATTAATTTGATTTCTTAAAAAAATTGGACTTCAATGTTCACTCGTATTTCTAGGGTTCGTTAGATCCGTAAATTTCTCTAACAAAATCTCAATTCAAACGCCAATTAATTTTATTTGAATAATTCTGTTTTTTGATTTTTTTTTCATTATCTGTATGTTCTTGGATTTTGAATAAAATCAAAGGCTTTAACTGAATTCAAGTATAGAAAAATCCGGAGCCTTTCCCCCATTGTTGACCATTTGAATTTCTGATTCATGGAGTCGTCAGTTTCTCTCTCTCAAAGATAATTTTTCCCCTATTGATAGTTGTTCTTGCAAGATTTTTGTGATTTTTTTGGCAATGTGGGCTGTTCTTTATTGAAAAAATTGGATTTTGAGGATACTGGGAATGCAATTGGATTCATATTTTATTGAAGATTTGGATCAAGGGCTATTAATTTCTTGTAAGTTTCAGAATCATAAACTCTTTTTTTCTGGGTACATTGTGTTGGGTAATTTGAGGAAATGGGAGTAGGGATTTTCATCTGGGGTCTGCATATGGTATAAAAATTGCTGTCTTTGTATGATTTTTTTTTGCAAATGTTTGGATTCTTGAGGATTTTAGGACAATGCTGAATCCGTCACGGCTAGATGTTACAATAATTGGATTTGGAGCAGAATAACTTGAGGTTTTTGTTTTAGAATTTGGTGGGGATTTTACAGTTTCCTGTTTTAATAGCAGGAAACTGTAAATCTGATTTAAAATAGGGAAAAAACTGTGAATTTGAATTATATCATGGGTTGCATTTGTTCTAAAGGAGTTCCTAGTATCAAGAAACAGGGTAAAGAGAGCAAGTCTAAAAAATCATCGTCAAAAAGATTTGTTGTATCATCTAAGAAGGAGGATGTTATAGTAGAGGTTGACAATGGTGCAAATGATGCAACTACACGGCTTATTTTGACAGAAAATGCTGAGAAAAGTGCAGGTTCGACCCCTCCTGAAAATGAGGAAGAGAAGTCATCTGTGGAGCCTCAGATATCAAGGAGGGGCACGGTGGGGGATGGCATGGCTGGGGTACCGCCACAAATATCTGGGGCATTTAATGTTCGAAATGGAGTTGATGAAGCTCAGGTTGTTGCCGGATGGCCATCATGGTTGACTGCAGTGGCAGGGGAAGCTATTAAGGGGTGGGTTCCTAGGAAAGCTGATTCATTTGAGAAGTTGGATAAGGTATATGATCAATCTTTTGTCGTTCCATTTTCCGTTAGGAATGCTATGTTTGTTATTGAAACTGATCTAATGTTTATGTTTTGGAATTACCTTGTGTTGAGATACTTTACTTTCTTTGATATGCCGCATTAACATTTCTTGTATTCATGCAAATAATGAATTCCATTTTAAAATATTTTTCATGTGGTGGGAGTCTTGTATTCGTCGTTTGTCTGATTCATGAAAGCAAAATGGAGAATCTTTGAATTGTTCCGTCCTCTTTCTTGTGAAATCGATCTTTCATATCATTTTCCGACTTTTGTAATAAGTGTAGTATGAAATTGGAACTGTTGAAGAGGTCCCTTTGTATTTGCTTACAGCCATATTTAGGTCTAGATTCCTGAATTTACTGTTATATCAGGTTTCCCTAAACTTTGACATGTGGGGTACAATCTTATATGTGCAAGTCCTATAAAAGTTGGGTTTTATGGTCTGTTGGGTTGGGTTTTATAAAAGTTGGGGACTCGTGCGTTGGACCTTCTGTATGCATTAAATATCCAGTCTGAACTATGACCTGTTTTTTAGATTATTTTATATTTTTGTGATTTTTTGTTTAGTTTAACTTAAATATGGATGATGCAGATCGGTCAGGGAACATACAGCAGTGTCTATAGGGCAAGAGACCTTGAAACTGGAAAAATTGTTGCATTAAAGAAGGTGCGGTTTGTCAACATGGATCCTGAAAGTGTTCGTTTTATGTCAAGGGAAATCCTTATTTTGCGTAGGCTGGATCATCCAAATGTCATGAAATTAGAAGGCCTTGTCGCCTCTAGGGTGTCATGCAATTTATATCTTGTATTCGAGTACATGGAGCATGATCTTGCTGGCCTTGCAGCATCACCAAACGTTAAGTTTACCGAAGCACAGGTGTGTACTACTTCTTTGCAGTTTTAGTGACAACTGGTTTCAGTAATAACGAAAAGTACGCTGTATAAATTTTGCCATGGCTCAAATTTGTAAAGTAGAAAACAAATGGTTCTCGTTGATTAAAACTTTTTTGCTAACCATTCTTCTAACTCTCTGCATTTATTTTTTTGGAAATGATTATCAATTAATGAATATGATCTAGGAAGTCATTACAGTGCTAACTTCTTGTTCACCTGTTGTCTTGTTGCCTATCTAGTATTCTAGACAAAGAGCCCACAAAAGTGATTGAATGCACCCAATTTGCATAATTCAGAGTTTAGTTTGTCCATTAGTTTGCACAGCGTCTTCCGAACTGGTGACGGACGACTCTCTAGGTTCTGTTGCTTTGACATTCTTATATTATATGCTGCTAAACTTGGGCATTCCCATTTATCGCACAAGTCTTCTTCTCTTCTTATACCTGCCTTTTGGATTTTTTCCTTTCTTCCAAAGATAATAGTTGAGTCAGAGACAGTTATGTTAACAACAATAGTTGGTCTTTTTCTCTACATTCCAGCAGAACTCTTTCTACTGTAGTTTTTGTGAACCATTAATCTTCAAGCTCTCTAGATTTTTGTATGTATAACAGATTACTTATTGGTTCCATTTTGATTCGCATCTCATTTGGACGAGTGTATGTCAATATCTTTAAATAAGATCCCTGCTATATATCCCTGCTTATTTTTTCTTTTAGTCTAATGAAGAAAAAGATGTCATAGATCATTCTTCAATGTCCGGGCATTTTGATTCAACCTTAAAATTGGCTAATTCAGTGTCATGTCATATTTAGGATATAGGTCCTTGCAAAGTTCATTTAAGTCTCTTTCAACAAAAGGAAATACATTTTAGAGCATTCCCCATTCTAGGAATAAATTGGTTAGCTAATATACTTCCATTTTATCTTTAAAATAAACTTGCCTTGGCTTCATCTTTTACATGAGGAACTGGGAGGTTTTATTAACTGAAAGGTAACTTTAGTGCTCAATAAGTCCTGGAAACAAGTAATTTCTCGGGGAGAGCGAGGGAGAGAGGGACTGTTCACTGCTGTGGATAGATTCCAACCAGACATTTGTTAAAAAAAAATGGATTTTAATTTTTTTTCTCCTCTCTATAAGAAAACGCAGGCCTCTCCCAAATACTTTCAACTGAATCTGCAACTAATAGATGTACATTATTTTCTCATGAAGGATTTAACATTATGTTCTTTCAGATTAAATGTTATATGCAACAACTTCTTCAAGGACTGGAACACTGCCATAGCCGTGGGGTTCTACACCGTGACATCAAGGGCTCAAATCTTTTAATTGACAACAATGGCAACCTCAAGATTGGGGATTTTGGTTTGGCAACATTTTATCGTACAAATCAAAAGCAACCTCTTACAAGTCGTGTCGTTACCTTGTGGTATCGACCACCTGAGCTCTTACTTGGTGCTACAGATTATGGACCAGCTGTGGATTTGTGGAGTGCGGGTTGCATTCTGGCAGAACTTTTTGCTGGGAAGCCTATAATGCCAGGAAGAACAGAGGTAATCTTTCCAAACAAATTGTGAAAGAGGGAATATGACGATTTTAGTTTGTTTAGGAGTTGTGAAAGTGATGCATTATACCAAAAAAATTATTGGTCTGTGGAAATGATGATTTTGACTAGTATCATGATAGGTTGCATTTATGATGGCGTGTTAAATTAATCATTTGAAACCATTGCCTTTTGATGTAGGTGGAACAACTACATAAAATCTTTAAACTTTGTGGTTCACCATCCGAAGCGTATTGGAAAAAGTCAAAATTGCCACATGCGACCATTTTTAAGCCTCAGCAGCCCTACAAGCGAATTGTGGCCGAGACATTCAAAGACTTCCCAGCATCGACTTTGGCACTCTTGGATATTCTTCTTGCTTTTGAACCCGAGTGTCGGGGATCTACAACATCTGCGCTCCAAAACAAAGTAAAGATCCGTTTCCCGTTTCTCTTAACCATTTGGCATGGATTTGGCATGTTTCGGAAGTTCTTATAACCTAGCAATCTTATCTCCCGTTAATCGAAATGTTTTTACTTCTATTTTGTTGCCCAACATATCTAAATGTCTGGTCTACTGGTATTGTAAATAATTAGAAAACAGTTCTATAATCTCTATCTCTTTGTTATTACAGTTCTTCACAACCTACCCTCTTCCGTGTGATCCATCAATGTTGCCGAAGTATCCTCCAAGCAAGGAATTTGATGCCAAAAATCGAGATGAAGAAGCTAAAAGGCATGTATTTTTATTTTTTAGTGTTTTTTATCCTAGGCATGCTTTTTTTTCTTCTAATTCTTCTAAAAAATTCCATCCATGGACCCAATATAGATGTTTTTCATTTCATTGTCTTGTGGATAGATGGAAATTCAGTTTTTTTAGAATTTCATTCTGTTCTCATTTTCACGTTTTCCCCCTTCATTGATCATATATGCAGGCAAAAAGCTGCCAGTGGTAAAGGAAGAGGAGCGGAATCATTTAGAAAAGGTTCGAAAGAATCAAAAGCAGTCCCAGCACCTGATGCTAATGCTGAGCTGCCATCATCAATACAGGTACTTCCTCGTTGGTAAAGCTTACTTCGACATACTCTCATGAATGTATATGCTTTATCTTTCGATATGCATCTGTATGACTCAATGCACTAATTTTGTTTTCCGGATCTCAGAAATGGAAAGGGGTTGTCAAATCCCAAAAGTAACAGTGAGCAGTTCAATCCTGAAGAAGATGGTGGTTCGGGGTTCCCGATTGACCCTTCTGGGGGATCTTTATTTAAAGGTCATTTGGCCCAAAATGGTGCATCCAGAGGTCCCTTGAACATGCATGGGAATGAAGCTGGGACTCGCTTTAGTTCTCAGGTATATTCCTCGGGGCATGGTGATGCAGAGTTGAGAACACAAAGATCTTTTAAACCGCAGGCAGGAGCAGCACAATTGTCTAAGTTCTCCAATTCGGTTGCAGTTCGTGGCAGTTCTCGTTTTGACCTTAGCAGAGATGACAGCGTCCACTCTCGGTGGCCAGGGGAGCGGCTAAATGGTAAATATAATCGGCTGAATGAGCCGGATTCAACGCATAGTTTGCTAGGCATACCAAGTTCATCTCATAAGAAGGACGCAGCAGCACCTGCCCAGTCATGTATAATGGTAAGCTAGTGACTCTTGTCTCTGTCCACAATGTGCACACCTGATATCACATTCGGATATTCTTCTGGCTCCATTCCGTTTCCTTTATATTCAAAAGAAAAATGAAAAATAAAAAGAGCGAAACAAAGGTTGAAAGTTGAAGAGAGTTTTCAAGTACTTGTTATACTTGTTTTTTCTATACAGGGCTATGCTCCAAAGACGTCAAAGATGCACTATTCTGGACCTTTGTTCCCCAATGGTGGAAATATAGACGA
The DNA here is from genome assembly GCA_026122235.1 of Vinca minor. Classification (NCBI taxonomy): domain Eukaryota; kingdom Viridiplantae; phylum Streptophyta; class Magnoliopsida; order Gentianales; family Apocynaceae; genus Vinca; species Vinca minor. The sequence continues at coordinate 3,509,885 of JAOCZM010000201.1, read as the reverse complement.
AATGCTCAAAGAGCATGAGAGGCAAATACAAGAGGCTGTACGGAAAGCACGCTTCGACAAGAATAAGAACACAAAATCCTGTCGTGATAACGGACAAACAGAATCACTGCTACAATACATGGGGAACCGGCGGTGAACCTTGTGACAAGATATATATGCCAGCTCTTGAGGAATCAAGCATCAGGCCAGGAATTCCGCGAGGTTATGGTCATATCATCGCGATGAGAGAGAAGTGTATCGGAGAGTTTTGGTCGTGGCTGCATTTGCTGTTCCCGTCTTAAGAAAAAAGATGAGAGAGTGGCCAAGATGGTATCTTTGAGAGAGAAACATGAGCAAATCCATGGCTTTGAAGATGATATTCTTGTACAGCTTTTACTTAAAAATCCATTTTTCCTTCACATTTATTTATGTAAAGGCGAAGTCATCCTTGCACATATATAGGGACTATATTTTCCAATTTTAACAGTTTCAAGTCAGTTTGCAGCAGATTTTTTTTTGACCCCCGTTGGGCGATGCCCATGAGCGGGGAGATAGAACTGCCTCACCAGAGGAGGAGAGAGTAATCCTAGAAAGGGTGTCAAATTAAAGCATGCCCACGACCTCACGATCGTGGGTAAGCCCTTGCCACACTGAGAGATAGTTTGCAGCAGATTAATAAAATAGAATTGGCAATTATACTTTGATAAAAATAGGGCACGGCTCCGGTGCGGAACTGGTTTTGTTCCGCACGTGCAGAGTAAATCTCAGCTGATCGATACAAGATTTGACAACTGAGGTTTATTTGAAGTCCACATATTCTCTAAGAACAATTGAACAAGTTTATTCTCTCAACAAATGCAATTAAATTACCATTCAATTCAGTATACGAAATAGCAAGCTACTTTTTTTAACAAAAAAGACAAAAATATATTTATAATATAAATAACACACGAAATTATTTTTTGTTAAAAAAAATATATTCGCACGTTTAAAAATTGTTTCCAAAAGTAGTAATAATCAAAGCTGGGCCATCATGATTAGTGACGTGAGTAGACACAAGGTGGGGATCAAATTTCTTCCTTTTCATTTACGACTTTCTCTTTCCACACAAACGAAGACCATTTCTCTCTCACATACACACACACTGCTCCAAACTAAGAAGATGAGCAACGAATAGTAAGATTCAATTATTATTATTATTATTATCTTTTTTGTTCTTCGATTATTACTAGTTATTCTCGATTAATATTTTGTGACTTTTTAATTTTGAACTTTAATTGTTTGGCGTTGTTGTTTATAGCGATTATCTGTTCAAGTTATTGTTAATCGGCGACTCCTCTGTCGGAAAATCTTGTCTGCTTCTCCGATTCGCTGTAAGTTCAATTTATCCACACTCAATTTTACATGAATGAATGGAAGTTGATGAACAATTCATGAATTAATGAATGTGTGATATTTTTTGGTGATTTCAGGATGACTCGTATGTGGATAGTTACATTAGCACTATCGGAGTCGATTTTGTAAGTTTTTCTTATCATTTTGTTTGCATTTTATTATTTATATATGAAAAAAATTAATTTGTATGATTTTCTGTGAATAAATTGTGATTACATTAGTTTGATGACTGAATTAGCTGAATTTGTGTAATTGTTTCAGAAAATTAGGACTGTTGAGCTGGATGGAAAGACAATCAAGCTACAAATTGTGAGTAATCAATTTCACTGCTTCCTGCTACATAATGGTGTTTATCGTGCTTGCTGCAGGATTTTTCTCGCATTTGATGAGAAATACTTTTATCTACTTTTGTCTAGTTAATGTAGGCTATCTTGCTATTACGTCCTACAGGTTTTCGAATGCATATAAACTAAAGACAGCAAACTTTAGATCAAATAGTTTGTAGTAAAGTGTTTGTTGCCTTCTGATTGTGATAGATTCTTTTCTTGAGGTGACTGTAGATAGTGTAATTTATGGCTTTTGTTGAGTTGAGCTGGATTGAGTACTACTCCATAGTTACTGCAAAAAGGACATGAAGAAAAGTAAAGCATGAAATAATGATAGTGGCATGTGCCACGTATTCGCCCTATTATTTAAAGGAGCTTAAATTTTCTTTCATTTTAACATGTTTCTAGGACATAATATATGTTTTATTGCTTTTCAGTGGGACACTGCTGGCCAGGAGCGTTTTCGGACTATAACCAGCAGTTACTACAGAGGAGCTCATGGGATCATTGTAAGACTGTCTGGTTTTAATATTTATTAGATTGAATATCTTCTGTTTCATGAACAACTGACTATGCCTAATGCGAATTTTTGCCAGGCTACCAATTTGTAATTTACTTGGCATTTGCTCATTAACCATCAGATCCTGTTTTCCTAGATTTATTTATGTTGAGATTATACCTTCAGTTAGTTTTTGCCAGCATAGGAGGTTGTGAAAATGTGGTTTACTGGCCAGCTAAGCGAAGACTCCAAGTATTAGGTAGTGGAAAGAATAAGGTCTAGGCCTTATTATGCCTGTTTATGTGGTTATGTTGTGGTGTGGATATGATTTGCATATTTTGGTGGATAAGCTGAGAGGATTTGAATAGAATTGTTACTGGAATTGTAGAGGCTACTTTGCTACTTTGGTAGAATATAAAGAATCTGGACCTTATCGTGGTCGGCCGCTATCCGGGGATTGATAACACTTTTTCTTCCTGTGGAATAGGAGCATTACTAGGTCTAAGAAAAGAAAAGCCTAATAACATTCTGTTTCTTTCAAGTGAAATTATTTTTGACATCGTTTCATGAGAAATTAGAAGTCAACTTTTCTGAGAGAAATGCAAATTTATGATATTCTTGCTACCCAGACTTTCTTATCATTGTATTTTCATAATTTCATGGCACACAGGAAGTGTTTATGATATATTGCAGCCTGTGTGGACCCAAAACAGGGCCAATAATTACATATTATGATTGGTCTTTATAAAAGATGCAAGAATCAGATCTTTGCCAGTGTTGAGGATCAGAGCGAATTTTTTCCCCAGTAGTTTATTTATTTATAGTATAATTAAATAGCCTTTTTCCTTGTCGCTATATGTTCTCACACTTGTTTAAATTGCTACAGATTGTGTACGATGTAACTGAGATGGAGAGCTTCAACAATGTTAAGCAATGGCTGAGTGAGATAGATAGATATGCCAACGATAGTGTATGCAAGCTACTGGTGGGAAACAAATGTGATTTGGTAGAGAACAAGGTTGTGGACACCCAGACAGCAAAGGTATTCTGAGCTCTGTGGTCTAAATTATTTATATATATCAGTGTTTCATTTGGGTTTTTCCATGTTGATTTTTTTTGCTTTATTGCATCCATGGAATATTTTATTTCAACCAGGGTAGAAATGCAACCACTTCGTGTTGAAGCATACTATGGAAGTGTTTCTTTAACTGCTAAATTGCATTTTTCTGATGAGGAATCTGTATGCTATGACTTTCAGACTGGGTTGATTAGTCTTCTTTACCTTGTGTATTTTATTATTCATTTCGTCTCAATGGAATAATCCTGTGATTTACAGGCATTTGAAGATGTTTTGCCTGCTAATTTTCCTTTTAGTCCGGTAGTATTATGTTTTAGATGTGCTTTTTGAGATGCAACATTAACCTGCTTGGCTACAGCAGGGAATTCTGAAATATGATATCTTAGAAATCAAAGCTAGATCAGAGCTTCTGTAATGATTAGGAAATATACAAGTATGCAGGTTTTCCTGTAGAAACTGAAAATTTATCCAGATATCTCATTAGAAGCCATTCGATTTTTGGTCTTTGAGTTCTATGGTTCTTCCTTTCTGAGCACTATACATGTCATGGAATTCTCTGTCTTTATTTATTCATTTATTTATTTGTTTGGGCTGTCTTACTCGGTCAACTGTGTCCTGATTAAGGTGTGTAAGCAAAAAGATATCTCCCTTGCAGTATATCCAAGAATAATATGGTTCAATATTTTTTCGTTAAAAGAACTATTTACTTTCTGCACCATATATGGTATTCTGGTGGCGCCCTTACTTGGAATATAAATTGACCCTTTTTTTGCCAAGTACAGTCACTTCTTCTGCAGCCAATGCTCTTTTCTTGGTGTGTTGTGTATCAGGCAGATATGTGTTCTTATTGTCTCATCTAATTTGGGTACTGTGCTCGAGTGAATTGTAGGCATTTGCAGATGAGCTTGGGATACCTTTTCTTGAGACCAGTGCAAAAGATTCTATTAACGTGGAGCAGGCTTTCTTAACCATGGCTAGAGAGATTAAGAAAAAGTGAGACGAATAATTGATTCCTATTAGCGCTTTTTGATTCCTTTTGTTTTCGCATATTCTAACACTATCTTTCGGCAGAATGGGTAACCAGCCATCTGCAACAAACAAGGCAACAAGCACAGTTCAGATCAAGGGTCAGCCGATTGAGCAGAAAAGCAACTGCTGCGGTTAGCCAGTAGATTTATGTTTAGTTCTGTATTAAGATGGTCAGAAGGAATACTACTAACACTCGTTTTGACCCTATATTGTTATAATCGTAGATCTTGTCAAATCTGTGAAGCGTTTTTAACTTAAATCTGATCTGTATTCTGTCGATCCAAGATATGGAAGGTCGTAGGTTGTTTCTGTAACCTGTTCATTTCTTAAATATTTTTTTTCATCTTCCCCCATGCGTGTGCGCGTGTTGGTTTCTTTTCAGTTTTTCTTGTCACCGTGTGGGTTGATTTGGATTGAGCACCTTTGCAGGAATTGGTAGGACTTTGCATGCATGTTACCAATTGACTAAACTTAGTGGTCCTTAGCGCATCCATTTGGTTTCAATGCTAGAAATCTATTGAATGTGGTAATAAATAGTTCAACTAGTCAGCTTTATTAAAACAACGCAGTAAAAAGGAATGTGGGCATATAACTTCTGAAGGTTTGTGATACTTTGGTGGGTGTCTCGTTCTTTCTTTAGCATTGTCTACCTGAGAACGAAATGGCCAATAGAGGAAATATGAATATGCAGCCAAAAAGGTATAGGATATATAAATCATCATCAAATAATATAGGTGGTTTAATGACATTAATACATAGAACCTTTTAGAGGGAAAAAAAGAACATATAAGAATATGAATAAATATAGAATAAAACAAAAACCAAACCAAAAGATAAAGGAAAGCACAATACTCGACTTTGGCAAAAACTCAAGCGGTCAAAATGAGAATTTCTGGCTAAACTAGGAAGAAGAACAGCAAGGCTTCTTACTGTTGCTCTCTTGTGTACCAACTACAAGAGTCTTCCCTTCTTTGATGCTAGCAGATGCTGGCTCATCCGAAGAAAGTGACTTCTTGCTGATTATCCGATATATCTCTCCCAGGATTGTTTGGAAAGACTTCTCTACATTTGTTGCCTCCAAAGCAGATGTTTCGATAAAGGAAAGGCCTTCCTTCTCTGCAAAACCTTGAGCGTCCTCTGTTGCAACTGCACGTAGATGCTTCAAGTCGGTCTTATTTCCAATGAGCATAATCACAATGTTCGCATCAGCGTGGTCCCTTAGTTCCTTCAACCACCTGCTTACATTTTCAAATGTAGTTGGTTTTGTCACATCATATACCAAAAGAGCTCCAAGGGCGCCTCTGTAATAGGCACTTGTTATCGCTCTGTATCTCTCTTGTCCTGCTGTATCCCATATTTGAGCTTTTATGGTCCTTCCCTCAACCTATAGGTGTACCCAGTAGCATTGAGATATCAATGCAATAGAGAAAATCAAATATAGAATGCGCACAAGGCAGGTTATAGATGCTACAAGATTCAGGCGTAAAGTTCAAAAGCGGTCCAATTAGCTTATATTTGGTTACACAAGCATGTGCAGTTGTCTCTACTATGAGAGTAGCTCTACAAACAGGTCAGGATATTAAAACTCAAAACTATTAGAGATCAAAGTTTCTGAAGTTCTATCACCACACGTCATGTGATCACGCAGTAATTCAACAGATATCAGAGTATAAGTCACTGACAAAGAACATATGATCTGCGGACATAACAAGCCTCCCAACACAGAAGCAATGATCCAAGTTTCAAGCACTCATAAGTTCAGTCTTACCAGCAACCAGTTCTCAAAAATTACTAGCAAAATGTTATCGTAAAATATAATGAGATACATTGAAGAACACAGTTAATCACAAATGATCAAACATTAAGGATTGGCTAGTATATATCAATCTTCACATAACTTAATTACAGATCTACATCTTCGCAACCTAAAATACAAAACCGAACTAGATCCTGAAGAGCGTTAACAAATCACAAAAAAGAAGAAAAGCAAAATTCAAATTCATCGATTCGATTCGAACACTAAAAAGCAAAAAAATACAAATATAAAACCATAATTCATGCATAGATGACATAGTAATAGCAATGAACATACTTGAAGAGTACGAGTAGCGAATTCAACGCCGATGGTGGATTTAGATTCCAAACAGAATTCATTTCTGGTGAATCTGGAAAGCAAATTAGATTTACCGACGCCTGAATCTCCGATTAATACTACTTTAAATAGGTAATCGTATTCTTCATCCGGTCTCCTCGCCATGATTTCTCCTCCCCTTCGGAATCGGTCCCTTCAATAGATCTCTCTCACTTTCTCTCTCTAGACTGTGGGGGGGAGTGTGGAGCAGTGTTGCAGTGTACAGAGTAATATCGAGGCAGAGGATGGTCGTTGATTCTGAAAGAAGCTTTTTGTTATGACGGGAATAGCCCCTGGTTGGTTTCTGCAAAAAGACAGGTATACCCTCGCTATTATCTAGTCTTGGAATACGAGTTTAGACTTTAATTAATATGGAATTTTTGTTCCAAAGCTTTATTTATTAGTAACATTATTGCTTCTTTATGGTTTTCCAATTGCTACAACAATTATTTTTAAGAATATTAAAATTGAAACCACGTCCCTCGAATACGTTCAATACACCTCTTAAAAGTGGACTTTAGGTGTCATCTTTTATAATTTATGATTGAGATTAATTTAATAAATTTGAATAGTTAATCATAGTTTATAATATGATATCTTAATCTTTTTCGTACTTACGTATCTATCATGCCTACGTGTTATTTTGGTGTATTAATTGCTTTCACATGTTATATGCTATGTACATTAATTATTTAGGGGCGTTGTGTGTTTGGCTAGTCGAGGAACTTGAGTGTAGATACTAAGAAGATGAGGGAGTGTTTTGTGAGTAGTTGAGGGGTAGTTTTAGGAGGTTATTGTTGGAGTTTTGAGAAGTTAGAAGAGGTTAGAAATAGAAAAAAGAAGAGAGGAAAAAGAAAGAGAACAGATTTATGGTAGAACTGTGAGGTTGTGAGAGATTTCAGTTTTGAAATAGCAGACGGTGTCCGTTTTCAATGAGTGATAGTGCGTTTCAAAGAGGACTGATAGAGGTACGCATAAGATTTTACAGAATAGCATTTGGAGTTTTGTATTACGAGTTATAGCCTTGGGAAGTCAGTGCAACGAATCTGGAAAAATCATGCATTTGTGTATCTTTGGTGATTTGATTTAGATTGGTAAGGTAAGGACCCTTCACCCTTGTTTTTCAATTCAAAAGTCACGAAAGAAGTATTTTCAGAAATGAAGTCATGATTTCCTACATTGTTTTTATTGCATAAAATTGATGGAGTATTGTAGAAGATGCTTATATGAATTATATGTTTAGTTGGAAGTTTATGTTCTTATGTGATTTCAGTCTTATGTGATTATGTAGATGTTTTCAGTCATGTTACGTTAGTAGATTCAGAAGTTATTAGTAGTGTAGTATGTAGTTCAAGTGTACCCGCCACTATTACATAAGGCCGAGGCCTTGCGGGATGCCGCTGGCCGAGGACATGCAAGACATAATAGAAGATTAGATTCCACCATTCCGAGGTCTAGTAAGGGTCGAGGCCTATAGGTAGGACAATTATAGCAGACTCATAAGGCCGAGACTCTATGAGTATAGAAGGAGTTATTAGGTTATGCCAAGGCGAGCATAGAACTGGCAAGTATAGTAGCTAGTAGTATGTAATAGAAGATTTGTACGTGTTAAGTGTTTATGTGATATCTGTAGTTAGTATTTTGGGGTAGGAACCTTTGAGAATTTCATAAATGTGTTTTCGGTCTTCAGAAATGTACTATTTTTGACCTGCACTAAACTTCGGAAAATCAGTTCGGTCGACCAGAAGACTAAACCGATCGTCCGAAGTAAAGCATTTCGGTCGATCGGTGCAGTTTGCCACTCGACTGGACTGCTTCGGTCGACCGGACTGCTCTGTCCCTCGTCCGGACTTTTTGGAAATGTTTCTGTCTGAATATCGGTCGACCGGCCTTTCAGCTAGGTCGACCGGAGTTTTCAGTTTTGATAAACGTTGATTTCTGTTCCGTTATGTTTTCAAGTATAGTGATTTCTTTTATGTAAAGTATTTTACAAGTTATTTCAAGTGTTTTAAACTGTATTTCAAGTCAAGTAAAATATGTATTATTTTCACATGATTTGGGTGAACGAGAATATGTTTTTAGAGTCTAACGGTGCTTCATCCCTAGGGTGTTGGGACCTTACTGAGCCAATATAGGGGCTCATCCCTTATTAACATTTTGCAGGTAAACATGTGACAGAACAAGTTGATGAACCTTGGATTGAGGAGATGCTTGGTTGATATGTTTTTTATGTAATAGATAGTAGTGTTTAATTTTGGACTTGTATTTCTTTTTGGATTATGTTAAGTTATGTAAAACTTTGTGACCTATTAATTATTGTAATGAAAATTTATTTCGGATTTACTTCTTTTCTGTTTGAGAGTTCGAATGTTGAGTCACTTCCCGATCATCCTCAGGTCACGAGATGTGACAATTAACACCGCTAACTAAAACTAACTCATTTAACCAAAATCTGTCCAATATCATCAATTATTCCACAAATTTTGACATTAATATTTATTTTCGTTATATCAAACTTTTTTTTCTAGAACCTAACAAACGTTTTTTTCCTTATTTTTAAATACAAATATCTCCTATAAGCTTATGATGATGCAAAAGTAATTAATGCCAAAAAAGAACTAGTAAAATGTGAAAAGATTTCGAAAAGTATTGTTACACGTTCCTACAATTTGGAAAAATTTGGAGTTTTTTATCAAACCATTTTGAGAAGTTTTATCTTGATAGATGAGTAAATTTAAAACTTAATACAATACACTTATGAAAGAAAATTGACTTTTTGGACTACGTGTATTGTATTCATTGGGTTTGGATGTAACTTTTAAACTTAGTCACCTACCAAAATAAAATTTCTCAACCATTTTTAACAGAATGTGTATGACATTATTATGTTTTATGGAGAAGTTTTTTTTAGAATGAACGAATTCTCAAAATACGTCTGTAATGAAAGACGGATTCTGAGGTTTGACGTGGCATGTTTTGATATGCACTCACAATATTATTACATGGAGATAAATTACATAAGTAGTAATCTTGACCCAGAGTTACAGCCCAACCAGATGTATATTACACACATGGTGCATAAAGAAACACAACTTGAGACTTTTATTCACGCTTCATGAAAAAAGAAGCTAATATTTGGGGTACGTAGTAGTTTACTAAACCACTTGAAGAAATGGATAATCAGTATAACCAACAAATGAATATCGAGTATAGAATGTCTTTGTATTATACTTGTTAAGAGGCGCATCCAACTCGAACCTCTTAAGTAAATCAGGATTGGCAAAAAACTATACGCCCGTACGAGACCAAGTCTGCATAATTTTCTTCAATAGCTTTATCGCCATCAGATTTGTTAAAGCCACCAGATGCAATAAAAGTCCCCTTAAAGGCATTCCTAATTGGGAGAAGCTTACTAGGAGTTATATATTTTTCTTCCACTTTTACCCCTCCTCCTACACAAAAAGGCAGTACTCACGTCTACAGGACCCCCACCTCTCGATCCGACAGAAATTGTGGAGAATGTAAATAAAGGTGACCCAACAGCTCGATTGGTAGGAGACATTGTCTTAACCCACCGCAAGAAGCCACCCCAACATTGGAAGATTGAAATTTCCACACTGCGGCTGCCAAGATTTGAACCTACACCCTCCTACACAATCTGCCACTTTTACCCCTCCTAGCTCTGCCACATGAAGATAGAGAATGTCAAGCTTGCCAAGTTGTTTTGCTAAGTAAATTCCAAGTCCTTCTGGATCAGAGTCCCCATATGTCTGGCTATGATAATAAGGTGCAAGTTTTATTCCAACTCTATCACCTCCAATCTCTTGGCTTACTGCTTTTACCACCTCCATTACAAGACGACAACGCTAACGTCCCTCCATATTCGTCATTCTCTCGATTGTTTAAGAATTGATATATTAAGTATCCGTTACCTCCAATTATCTCAACCCCGTCAAATCCTAGAAATTAACTCTCATAAAGAGAAAGAGAGAGAGTTTAGAGAGAAATATCCGTCAACAAAAAATATTTATTTTGATCAAACAGTGAAAAATAGCTAATGAAAATGGTAAATTCTGATATTGAATTAGTATATAATGGTCAGTACTTAGTGTACAACCCTCCTGCATAAACAGAGTCGGGAGAAAGTTCCGATGTACGCAGTCTTACCTTTTTTTTTTTTTTATAAAGAGATTGTACTCGGAAATTAACTCTCATAAAAAAATAGAGAGAGAGAGAGAGTTTAGAGAGAAATATCCACCAACAAAAAATATTTATTTTGATCAAACAATGAAAAATAGCTAATGAAAACGGTAAATTCTGATATTAAACTAGTATATAAAGGTCAATATTCAATGCATAAGGCTCTGCATCAGTAGAGTTTGGGGAAGGTTCAGATATACGCAATCTTACCTTTATTTTTATAAAGAGACTGTACTCGGAAATTAACTCTCATAAAGACACACACAGAGAAGAGAGAGAGAGAGAGAGAGAGAGAGAGAGAGAGAATTTAGAGAGAAATATCCGCGAACAAAAAATATTTATTTTGATCAAATAGTGAAAAATAGCTAATGTATACAGTAAATTCTGATATTGAACTAGTATATATATTCAGAAAATTTTATGATAGAGCCGCGACCCAACATCTCTTTCACATGAATTGTGGCGGGACCTACCTTGTAAGTAGGCCCTGCCCAACTCATGTGAGAGAGACGTGGGGTCAGTTTCACAAGAGCAGTTCCATGCCAGAGTGACCCTATATACTTATACATGGATCTTGTGGTTAACAATTATACAAAATAAGAAGAGAAACAAAATTCTGTTATGTAATGTGGAGAATTCATAACGATTAAATTTATTTTGCAAGTCTTATAATTGAGTTGAGTGACTATGAATCAATCACCTGCATCCATGGCGTTACGGGCAGCAACCTTGAAATCATTGATTATTTGAGCAATTTCACTTGTACCAAGTTGGCTAGGGGTAGGGTACTCGCTTCTTTCATCCGTAGGATCTACGTTAATGTTCTCTTCATTAGAAGCTTGTGTCGGAACAAAAACAAAATCTTAGGAACGATTGTCTAATTCTTAATAAACAAATAAATAAAAAATAAAAAACAAACAAACTTCTCCACTATTTAATCAATGAAGAGAATTCTCATATGTTTATAGGAATATCTTCTATTGGTGTAATTAATATGGAAGGTATAGTTTCAGCTAAATCTTTAAAATCTTCCTCTTTTTCTATTTGAGGTTTATTAGAATAGATATCACAATGATTACTATTTGTTAATGCATATAATGCTTTATAATGAAAAGTTAATGCTTTATTCTTATTTTTCATTGTTATATCTTTTAGTAATTTAAAATGTAGACTTAACACATCATCTATATTTTTATCATTTCTATGTATACAAAATCTAGGATAACAAGTAAATATTAAACTTTTATAAAATAAATGACCACTTATACTTCCTAAATGTCCTACTTGTGCATCCTTAAATCTTCTATTTTCTCTATATATTCTTTTTCCTTACTCACTATTCTTGGAAGATGTATTTTCATAAAAGTTTTATCTGGTGATCTTTTTTCTGGTATTTTACTAAATAATTTTATATCTTTTATAGATTTATATAAAAAAAATTCTCTTTTTCTTTTTTTATTTATAGGATTTTTATTAACGTGTTCTATTAGGTTTCTTGTTTCTATTAGTGTTGTACCTGCAGTTTTTTCACATTCTTCTATAGCTTTTTCACATTCTTCTATTCTTTTATTTCTTTAAGTATTATTCTTAAATTTTTTATTTCATCAAGAATTTTGTCCATTAAACTTACTTATAATATTCTTTTAGTTTTAATATTTGATGACCAAAATTTCTAATATAATCATTTTCTATTTCTTTCCCTATTTTATTGGAATTATCTGACTTATTATTACTCTGTATTTCGTAATTCATGTTACAGTATTCCTTATATTTATTAATTCATTTTATCTTATTTTATCTATTTATGTCTTTAGAATTTTTCATAGTATTTGTTTCTACTGATCCCCTGGCTCTGATACCATTAGGGTGAGCGGTGCTCAGTGTTATCTAATTTTTCCAAAATCTGTAATGATTTTAACATGTTATTGCTAAAATTATTACTATTTTTGCAGAAATTACTGTTCACGCACATAAATTACTGTTCACACTAAAATTATTGCTGTTTTTTTTTTTTTTTTTTTTTTTGCAGAAATTATTGTTCACTACAATTCAAAATTACTATTCACAAATTTTTTATGAATTTTCTTCTGAATTATTTTTAACAATATCTGTATATTCTATTTCATATATTTTTAATTTATCATATCTAAAAATATTTCATCACATTTTATATTTATTTCTTCATAAGCTATTTCTTTTAGGCAAGATTCCATTTATCCAAATCATACTTAAAATAAGTCACTATGAAATCTTTTAAGATGTTCCATATATTCTTTATTAACTTTATGATAATTCTCTATTTTATTTCTTAATATAATTCTTTGATTTCTGACATATTCTACAGGGAAGATATTACCAAATTATCCAATTAACTCTATCTTCAAAGAATTTACATAATCTTAAATTATCATTAAATTCTTGTCCTAGTATTCTAATATTTTCTAACATTATTTCACAAACTTCACATTCATAACTACTCATATTACTACTACTCATCATAAATATTTGATTCAAACATAAGATCATATATATATATATATATATATATATATATATATATATATATATATATATATATATATATATATATATATATATGTTCTAAATCATTATAATAATAAGGTTCGGGTATACTAGAAGCTATTTCACACTTAAAATAATAGTCATATATTTTTTTCATTATTAAAGTAACAATATCATTATTTAGTTTTTCTTTTAAATATTTATAAAGTCTTATTTCAGTTATGCATATTTCCATTAAATCATTTATTAAATTATTACTCAAATTTTTATCTAGATATATTTGATTTAACAATATTTCTTTATAAATAAATAAATCCATTATTTAATCTAAATATAAATTTATATTTTCTAACCACTGACTTATATAATTACCCATATCATATTGATTATTAAGGATAGTTTCTTTATATACAATCTCAAATATTTGTCTACATAGATCTTTATTTAAATGTTCACATAAATATTTAATTAATCTATTTTCCATTAGACCTATTTCTAACAAATCATATTTATGAAAAATATCTAATTCGTTTCGTTTTGATAATATAACTTTTAATGTAATAAATTCCATAAAATGTCTCGGCTCAGAAATAATTTCTGTTTAATAATTTCAACCTTTATTCAATATCTACCGATAATCTTAACTTTTAAATAAGAATGTAATTCAAAAATAAAAATTTAAGAAGTGACCTTTGGTTTTCCTACTGCAAATTTTATCTTCCTATCGGCTTTTCCCTAACGGCCTCCTGCCTTGCGGTACTTCAACGCCTAGCGGAATAAAATTTGCTTCAAACGGATTACCTCACTATGTTCTCTTACTCTTTATTTTGAACAAAATTCTTATTTGAAGAAAAGAATATATGAAGATTTAGAATAAACTTTGAAATATTATTAAGAACTATTCCTGATATGAGAGAATTATTTTCTCATATGGAAAAAACTATTACAAGGATTTGAAGAGAGTTTTTCTAACATTTTTTCCGATGTTTTTTCTTCTTCTCTAAAATCTCCTTATATAGAGATTTCTTAATACTCTTATTAAGCTACATCGCAAGAAATAACGATTGCTTTACATTATTGTACTTTCTACAGTTGATTTAAATTATTGCTATTTTACAACTACATATAATTGTAGTTCTGCCTTATCTTGATATGACTGCTCCATTATTATTGTCCTTGGATCTTCTATCTCTGTTAATTTTCATACTTTATCAGTACTATGGGGCCATTTCTTCTCTGACATTTCTTGAATCTTATCTCTTAAAATTTTACTGGGATAATTTCCATGGCTATCTTGACTGGTAATTAGAATCCAATTATTACTTTTACCAATTACTTTATAATATATTTGGTAAAAATTCCTTATCAAACTGCTAATGACTTTTATTCCATTTGATCGTCTTCGGATGACCCAATCTTCTGAAATTATTGGAACTCTTATATAATCTTTATTTAGATCGATTTCTTGATCCTGATTATTATATCCAACTGTTATGAGATGCTGAACTTCATTATCTTCTTCGGGACTGATTTAATAGAACTTCATAAAAATATATCTTCCTTGTGCAAATTGACTTATTGTAGAATTGAAGATTATATCAAAATTTTCTATTTCTATCAAACTTTTGCTCGGATAAATTATATGTATAAATCCGTAGTCTGCTAATATCTTGACCTTTTCTGGATTAGATCCTTGTACATAGATAATCCTTGGATATATTTTTTTCCAGGAGCTCTGTAATAGGTTTCTTCTTCAATTATGGTGTATGCCCAATTTACTATGCCTTGAAACTCTTGTTCCCATTTAGTTATTTTCTGAATGGACAAAGATGTTTCTCCTTCTCTAACTATTCTTATTTTTTCCTTTTTTTCTTTTCTATTGAAGTATCTTCATCATCATCTTTTTCTAGAAATTTATTCTCGATTTTTTTTATCTCAAAGCTTTCAAGGATTATCTGTGTACAAGGATCTAATCCAAAAAAGGTCAAGATATTAGCACACTACGGATTTATACATATAATTTATCCGAGCAAAAGTTTGATAGAAATAGAAAAATTTGATATAATCTTCAAATCAACAATAAGTCAATTTGCACAATGAAGAAATATTTTTATGAAGTTCTATTAAATCAGTCCCGAAGAAGATAATGAAGCTCAGCATCTCATAACAGTTGGATATAATAATCAGGATCAAGAAATCGATCTAAATAAATATTATATAAGAGTTCCAATAATTTCAGAAGATTGGGTCATCCGAAGACGATCAAATGGAATAAAAGTCATTAGCAGTTTGATAAGGAATTTTTACCAAATATATTATAAAGTAATTGGTAAAAGTAATAATTGGATTCTAATTACCAGTCAAGATAACCATGGAAATTATCCCAGTAAAATTTTAAGAGATAAGATTCAAGAAATGTCAGAGAAGAAATGGCCCCATAGTATTGATAAAGTATGGAAATTAACAGAGATAGAAGATCCAATGACAACAATAAGTGGAGCAGTCATATCAAGATAAGGCAGAACTACAATTATATGTAGTTGTAAAATAGCAATAATTTAGAAAGTACAATAATGTAAAGCAATCGTCATTGCTTACGATGTAGCTTAATAAGAGTAGTAAGAAATCTCTATATAAAGAGATTTTAGAGAAGAAGATAAAACATCAGAAAAAATGTTAGAAAAACTCTCTTCAAATCCTTGTAATAGTTGTTTCCATAAGAGAAAATATTTCTCTCATATAAGGAATAGTTCTTAATAATATTTCAAAGTTTATTCTAAATCTTCATATATTATTTTCTTCAAATAAGAATTTTGTTCAAAATAAAGAGTAAGAGAACATAGTGAGGTAATCCGTTTGAAGCAAATTTTATTCCCCTAGGCGTTGAAGTACCGCAAGGCAGGAGGCCATCAGGGAAAAGCCGATAGGAAGATAGAATTTGAAGTAAGAAAACCAAAGGTCACTTCTTAAACTTTTATTTTTGAATTACATTCTTATTCAAAAGTTAAGATTATCTGTAGATATAGAATAATGGTTGAAATTATTAAACATGAATTATTTATGAGCCGAGAAATTTTATGGAATTTATTACATTAAAATTTATATTATCAAAATGAAACGAATTAGATATTTTTCATAAATACGATTTGTTAGAAATAGGTCTAATAGATTAATTAAATATTTATGTGAACATTTAAATAAATTTTTTCTATTATATACAATCTCAAATATTTTTCTACATAGATCTTTATTTAATTGTTCACATAAATATTTAATTAATCTATTTTCTATTAGACCTATTTCTAACAAATCATATTTATGAAAAATATCTAATTCGTTTCGTTTTGATAATATAACTTTTAATGTAATAAATTCCATAAAATGTCTCGGCTCAGAAATAATTCCTGTTTAATAATTTCAACCTTTATTCAATATCTACCGATAATCTTAACTTTTAAATAAGAATGTAATTCAAAAATAAAAGTTTAAGAAGTGACCTTTGGTTTTCCTACTGCAAATTTTATCTTCCTATCGGCTTTTCCCTAACGGCCTCCTGCCTTGCGGTACTTCAACGCCTAGCGGAATAAAACTTACTTCAAACGGATTACCTCACTATGTTCTCTTACTCTTTATTTTGAACAAAATTCTTATTTGAAGAAAATAATATATAAAGATTTAGAATAAACTTTGAAATATTATTAAGAAATAAAGAAATTGAAATACAAAAAGAAATACAAGAATCAAGGTTAAAATTAATTAATATACAAATATGCGATATATGTTATCTAAAATATTATATTAATGAATTTACTGACTACTATTATAAACAATATTATAGTACATTAAGTCAACAACCATATTTAGATATGTTTTATGGTAAATTAACTTACCCATGGAATATACAAGTTAGAAGACAATGGGAAATATATAAAAATAGCGAAGAAGCTAAAAACAATGATTTATCAATATTTCTTTATAAATAAACAAATCCATTATTTAATCTAAATATAAATTTATATTTTCTAACCATTGACTTATATAATTATAATCAAAGGTTCCTTAGCCCAGTGGGGCAAGTGTCTGCCCACGACCGTGAGGTCGTGGGGGGTTCGATACCCTCCCCGCACATGAGACATGCTTTAATTTGACTCATTTTCTAGGGTTAATCTCTTCTCCTCTTATGAGGTTGTTACTCTCCCCTTATGAAAGGGTTCCTCCATCTAGGCGTTCAAAGAAAAAAGAAAAAAAAAAGACTTATATAATTATCCATATCATATTGATAATTAAGGATAGTTTCTTTATATGCAATCTCAAATATTTTTCTACATAGATCTTTAATGCATTCCCTCACGCCATATTAGAGAGTGAAGTTTGTAGTACTGACATTTCTTTATATGTAATTAGTATTCTCTCTGTTCTAAATTATCTGTCCACATTTTCTTTTTAATATGTCCCAAATTATCTGTCAACTTTCTAAATAAAGAGCTCAATAATGATAGTTTTTCTAATATTACCCATTACATTAAATATTGGAAAGAATAATATAGATAGAAGATAACGTAGAGTTAAATTTAAAGTAATATTAAATAGAGTAATGTTTGACATTTTACCATATCTCATAATAGAATTTGATGAAATTTTACTTTTCGTGCAAAAATAAAAAGTGGACAGATAATTTAAAACTGAGTGAGTACAACCCAAAATGATGAAGTAGTTAGAGATTTACCATTGGCAATGAAGATAAATGATTCGAGAAGTTGGCAAAAGAAAACTCCACCCTTCTCGTGGACTGCATCCACAATTGGTTTCCATGCTTCCACCTGCTCTTTTGTCTGAATCCCCGGCATTTCTGGGCAGCTTCAACAACACATTGTTTTTTTTTATTATTATCTATATATACAATTGCCAAAAAAAAACACACATATATAAACTCGGAACTTTTACTATCTGGGACTCAACATTAATCACTAGGTCGCTTCATTAATGGTCAAATTGAATGTCCTCTTTAGACAAATAGGTCGTCTTTTTTTATTATTAGGAAAGGGGATCTATCTATTACAAATAATGAGAGATTCAAGAAGTGGGGAAGAGATTCGAACTCATAATCTCTACGTCAAGATGCCTCAGCCTTAACCACTAGACTAATATACCTCAAGTGCGACCAATTGGCAGTCGAGAGGTCTTAGTATATTAATACCTTTGTGAGACATCAAAAGCCGCTGCTGCCTCAGAAATGAGAAATCCTCCATTTGTAGCCCGCTGGGAGTAATACTCGGCAGCATGCGGTATTGGCTTATTGTCACATGATCTATTTCTCGTTAATGGCGGCATAACCACTCTGCAAATTATTCAAGTTAGTTTCATATCCAATTTTTTTTTAAAAAAAAATTTCCTAAACGAAAATTATTGTCTCAGTTAAAGATATATAATAAGTTGCAGAATTGAATAATTTTGTGCAAATACATAAAAAATTTGAAAGTACAATAAAAAAGTATATTAGCAAATACAGACACTGTTTAATGTATGATATATATACCTATGAGAGATATTGAATTTCCCCATCTTGAAAGGAGTAAGAAGAGGAGAGTTCACTGTGATGCTATTATCATATGCTGCCATATCTGTGTTATCTTATGATTTGATAGCTTTTGTAGTACTTTTTTGTATCATAAGCCATGGAAACCACCTGTTATTTTACAAGGTCAGGTTGGGGTTAATAGTTATTATGCACATTAATCGAACTCAACCACCACCTTTCACGGTGATTTCCAGCCAAATTACACATTCGTCCATAATAACTATTAATTACATCTATAAAGAAATCATTGTTGTTCATCTGTTATAAAATAAAATTAAAACATGAAGCAATAACTACAATTCGGATTAAATCCTGTATGAGGCAGACAGTAGTAAACCACATAGTTTACTCGCATAATTGCTTCAGGCCTATAAAATCAATGAATTCTCAAGATACAACATTCAATCACACTGCTTATCGAAAGCATCAAGTAGCAGTACTTCAAACCTTTCTACGCAGGACTCTCTGTTAACTAATATGTAATGCAGAAATGATTAAATGAAGAAAGGAGATTGAATTTCGTAGCAAAAAAATTATGTAGGGGAATGCTGCATTTTATAGCAGCCAAAACTGCAGTTTCTCCCTCACCTCGTAGTGGAGAACGTGGGTAACTCACTCGCCTCAAAGTGGGGTAATGAGCAGTTACTCAAAATTGCTGGAGAATTCTTTGTAGGAACTATTTTACAGTTACACAAAAGTTACGGGACTATTCACAATTATTGTAAATTTGTCCAAAAAAATATTATTGCCCTCCCGACAGGGACGCGAGGCGAGGGGTAACCTCTTTCCCATTTGTTTAAGATCACTAGTCTATCTAATACTTGTAAATTACTTTTAATCGGTTCTCACAAACGATATGAGATAACATCACACTTCCATCAATATCCTCTCAACTTTTACCAAATTTATCATGGATTTTTCGATATGAACCAAGTCATGTACCTTGTGGTCCAGAAATTACCCGCATCATCACAAAATTGTCTCTCTCCTCATTCTGTAGTGATGTGTCCAGTTCTGAACCACATGGTCCAATCGACATGGTTCATATCAGAACTATCCATTTATCATTCACACCGAGAATTAGTTTTCTCACATGTTATATATCATCGCAAAACTTGCGCAATCCACTACACAATGAATTCAAAACACTTTAAAATTAAACGGCAGAACGTATAATTAAACCTAAATAAATTTAATTAAATATGTCCATATAAAATGAATTCTCCAACACTCATAAAGGATTTAAGAAATCAAAACATAGATGGAAAGAGATTGCTAATCATGCTCTAAAAATCCTATATATTGATGGAGAGTGCTCAACCAAAGTTGCTGATTAGAACGAGCAAAGTTGCTATAAATTATTATGTAGGGTAACAAAAGCATTCATTTAGTACTTGAAGATAAAAAATGTATAATTGATGGAGAAAGAGATATTTTTAGAGCATGATGGAGACAAGAGACATTTTAAGAGCCCGAAGACAAAAAATGTATAATTGATGGAGTGATCAAGCTCATGGAATAAGAAAGACTAGCTAGTAAATGACGACAAATAATCGTATGTACTTGTGTATGTTTTTTTTTTTGTTCAATTACTCACAATTTATTATTTGCCATGTGTATATATAGTTAGAAGAAATGTCTACATATCGAATTTTGAGTGATTGGGCACATAAATGAGAACATATACGAATACAGACGATTTTCACCCCTGAATGATTATCAAACATTGGAAGAATAACAAAAAAATATTAAACATCTAATTGATTTCGGTTGATTAAGACTATTTAAGAAAGTTTCACCATGACAACGAAGCACAACTCAAGCGATAAGACATTTCACTTTCAACAGGTAGATCGAAAATTTGAGTCATACTGAAAAAAAAGTGAGGAACCACTATCGATCCTCCTTAAAAAGAAGAAAGAAAGTTTCACCATATTGCAATTCGGTTGATTAAAACAGAACCAAAAGATATAAGATATAAGAATATCAAGCCATTCTGGATCAGAATCCCCCATTGGTTGCCTTGTGAAAATAAGGTGCAAGTTTTATTCCAAACTCTATCTGATCCTATATTTTTACTTACTGCTTCTACAATTTCCAGCGTAACAGAGAGATCTAAGAACAATATTCAATAAGGACGAAGTTAAAAACTTTATGTAAAGGACTCAATGATCAAATTTTACATAATTCTTAAAAAGAAAGAGGTTATTTTTTCAATCTTTCTAAAATTTCAAAATTTTATTAGCGTAAATATTTTCTATCCTTGCAACACACATATGGAGCTAAACTTTGACTTTGAAGGAGCAAAATTTATGGAGTTTTGAGAAAAAAATGTTGACGGGTGAATTCAAAAAATAAGTGACTAAAAGTCTATATATTAAGTTAGAGTTAATAGCCATTTATACTCCTCAAGTATGTTTCAAAAGTAAGTGTTAATCCTCAGGTATTTTGTGTCCTATAAATACCCTCAACTATTTACGGGGTGCTAAAAAACGATGGAATCCGGCGAGAGGGGGCGGCCTTGCACATGTGCAACTCACACATGCAAAAATTCAGGGGCAAAATTGTCCAACGAGATTCAACATCTTCATCAACCTCTTTCTTCAAGAAACCGAATTCATTTCTTCTTCCAATTTTAGAGCCAAAATCAATCATCCATACCTTTCTTTCTACAACTAATTCCTTATATTCATCATCTTCCAATCAATAATCTATAGCACACAAAATACCTAAGGGTTAACATTTGTTTTTGAAACATGCATAGGGGCATAAATGACCATTAACTAATTAAATTAATACATATATGAAATAGTTTAAGAAAAATGATGGGGTAGAGCCGATGTCGCCGTTGCGCCAATCGTAATACCTCATCTCATATAGGATAACTTTAAAAAATTTGATTGATATATAAGTATGAGTCTAAGCATTACTATCACTTTGGAATATCTATTTTAGTATAGCGAATTCAATTGGTAAGTAGGTGATTGTGGATGCTGTCATGCCCATGTATTACGCTCTCAAATTAGCAGACCTTAAATTTGCAGATCTGCGGAGTTCGATTGTCAAATAGTCAGTAGTAAGAGATAAGTGTCCCATTAGTGCAATTTATTGAAACATCAGGCCGCTGACAAATGGTAGCGTGCTTTTACAGAAATATCAAACCCAATAAAAGTAGAAAATAATAATACCAAAACAAAATCATAGAAAAATTCTCAAGACAAGACGATATTTCCACAGAGAAATACAAAAAAAAATTAATAAATTTAAATAAATAAAAAATCGAGAAATAGGAAATTATTGGAAAGAGGAATTATAGAGAGAGAAAGAGATGAAGGAGATCTCAAGCCGGAGATCGTTGCGTTTCCTTCTGTTCTTTTCTTCAATTTCTCTGCAATTCATTTTAGGTTTGTTCCTAAATGCAAATTATAATATGAAATTCATTGTTTTATGTATTAATTTAATATTTTGCTGTATATTTTTAAATGTTCATTTTGAATTTTGAAATCTACTGGATTAATTCTTAATTTTATTTTGATTTTCATGATTATATAGAATTTTCAGTATTGTTTAATCGATTTTCTGTGCGACCTCTGTGTTTTGGTTTTTCTATTTCGCTTGCTAAGTTGAGATTTTCCTGCTTTGTACATTAAAATTTTGGTTTTCGGTGTTAATCATTGAAATTTACGAAACTCTGTGAATTGCAAGCTGAAGTTGCAATTGAATGTTAGTTACTTTACTTGCGAAGAAAATGTAATTTGAAGTTTGTCTGAACTATCTGAAAAAATGATTATGTTGTTAATCTCTTAGTATTGTTGTTAATCTAGTCCGAATTAGCTCCATTTCTAGGATTTAGTTTATTCACTAAAGAAAAAGAAGAATGTTGTAATAATTATGATTTGCTGATTTTAAATTTGTGAATTTTGATTAGATTTATTAAGTAAAACATGTAGTAAGATGATCAGCTATCTGTCTGATGGGAGCATCTGGTTATGATATTCCGCAAAGCTAGTTAGAACTATATCTAAAAGCCAAATCGTTCTCTTTTAGCGTCTTAGTTTAGAGCTTTGGTTCCTTATCGATCAAAAGTTACCTCATTACTTGGCCTTCCCCTAAATCTTTACTATATGGTGAACTTCATGTACTCCTGGAACTTCCTCCCCTATAAATTGCTGTTATTGACTAAGTTTTAGACAAAGGAGCAGACCTAAACCTTTGGTGTTGACGTGAAGAGATGGATAGAAGGATTGACTGTGTGGACCGATCAAATTGGTATTTTGAAAATTTGCCTGTTCTGGCGACGTTCAATCAAAGTGTTTTCCTAAAAACACGTGTTGGTAATATTCTGACTATGCTTCTTATCAGAAGCAAACAGAAGCATTTGAGATAGAAATACAACTGGAGTGATAGAGAGATGAGAGAAAATGAGAAGCCTAAATGAGGTTCATGATTTGGGCATTAATAGTGTATACATACCAATTCCAACCCATTTTGTGCATCAAGCTTTACCTCATGCAAGTCTTTTTTTCTCATTCTCCATCTAGGTGAACCAGAGGGAAAAAGAACTTCATTTACTGCCTTTTTTCTTTTGTGTGGTGTAGTGTGTGTATGGGTGCAAATTTATTGAGCCAAACCGAAACTGAAGGTGTTCGAGCTCATTTAAGCCTTTTCAGCGTATCAGTTATTAAGCTGCTTTTATGTGTAGATACAGCTGCAAAATTCAACCATTTTAGAATATCAATTATTATGATGTATTTACGAGTAAATATATCTTGCAAAATTCCTCTATTTGTTTAAACATACACAATCAAGATGACTCACGAGCTTCAATCTGGTATTTACATTCTTGAGTCGGTTCAAAAGTAAAATTCAATCTCAAAATTTCAACTTGCAAAGTTTCAACTGGAGTTGACTCAGAAATAAGTTTTTGTCTCAATTCATCTGCAGTATTGTGTTGTAAGTTCTGATTTGAGCATTAGGAGCAGCTGAGTGAGTGCTTTTAGCATCACAGCTTTGTGAAATGTAAAACTGTTTTTAAGCAGTTAATATCGGGCTAGGCAATTATGAGTCTTATCCAATCTCACGCTGAACCTTTACATATTTGGCAAGTGCCTGAAGTATTTCTCATCTTCCTACCATAGCTTTGTGGCCCGTCAACTTGCTTATGAATTAGTTCATCAGATGGCATACATATACTGGAATTTTTGCATCCAGAACCAGGATTTTTTAAGGGCTTCTAGTATTTTCTATAAACTTTCAGATGATGCCTAGAGTCAAACCCTCTATGGGTTAACTGCTTGACTGTTCAAATGGCATATAAGGTTCCAACAAGATTATCCTTTCCTTTAACTGTGGTGAAGTTTTTTTATTGACATATTTTAGTGAGTATGAACATGAACCATTGAAATTGTTAATGAACTTTAGAAAGCCAGCCTCTCTTTGATCAATTAATTGCCTCTTAGATGCTAATACGTTTTCTTTTCAGGTTTATCAGATGATTCAAGTCCCAAAACAGGATCCAAGACTGATACTCATGCCCATTCTGGTAGCAGCACAGGATCCAAAGTACTGATAATATGCCTTGTTCTAGTTGCAGTTGTTATTCTATCATTTTTTCTTTTCAAGTTTTGGCAAAAGAAGAAGCGTGAAGAGCAATATGCTCGTCTACTGAAGTTGTTTGAAGAGGATGATGAGCTTGAGCTTGAGCTTGGTCTTCGAGATTGAGCTTTCATATCATCTATGATATTGTTGAATGTAATTGAGGTGAGGCTTTTCGTGTATATCCTTGCTTATGATTTTGAAAAGACTGGCTAAGTTGATTTTCATGTTTGCTTTAGGATTGAATTGGAGCGCTCATATTTCAAATAGTTTTCTACACTTTTAACCTTTACATGCTTGAACTGCACTTTATTTGTGAGTAGAACTGTGAGCTGGAATGCTAATGACAAGATTAGTTGTTGAATTTTGGAGTTCTTTTGGTTCAAACTCCACAGATTCACCATCTCTGCATATTTATGTATTCACAGACTCAGATCCTTCCTTGCATAAATTGCTAGAATTCTGTAGCCCTTCAAGATCAAAGGACAATAGTTGATACTTCTTGAATAAATTTTTATAATTCCTTTTTGAATCCTTTGAATATAGATGGTTAACTCTTTATCTGGAGATTCTAGAGAGTGAAATATGTGTATGTGGGGGAGAACCAAGTAGCATTACGAGTTTGCATGCAGTTTTACAATAGAGAAGTGGAAAATAAGAAAAGAAGATGCAAAAACAAGTTATAATATTAGAGTCTCTCAGCTTCTGACAGCACTAGTTCAATGAAAATAGCAATGGTCATTCTTCTTGCCTGTCTGTGTGCTTTAAATTCTATTAGCAACCGTATAGTGTAAATTATGTAATTTTTTGCTTTTTGCTCATCATAGCAATTCATATCTGCATAATAGGTTATAAGACCCAAGTTTCCTGCAATGTTCTTCTCCTATTCTGTTAAGATAAACTTGAATCTTTGTTCTCGAGTTAACGTGGACCCATACATGATTCAGGAATAGCACTAAACCCGTGATAATATCTGATTTCAGGCTTTACAACTGTTACTATTAAAACACTCAGGGATCTAAACAAGGACTTGTCATTCTAGTTGTATGGTAACGGGTGAATTTGGAGTTCTTGGTGACAATTGTTTGCTTATTGAGATCTAGGAAATGACATATTTTTGATAGTTCTTCTGTCCAAATAGTCAAAGGAGCCCTAAATCTAAGACATATTACAGAGTACACGAAGCTATTATTTAGGAGACCTAACTTCGGTTATAACCTATGAAAGTGCATAATGAGCGAATTAAAAGATAAAAAGAACGGATTATTCATGAAAGATATATGTGCACCAGTTTTATCTTATATGGTGGATGGCAAATAACTCATGCCCCAAGAGTATGTAAGATTTGTATGGGTTATCAATTATCATCACTCTTTGTAGGAGCTTGAATAAACAATTATTGATGTTATTCGTCACTCATGTATTTTGTGTTTGATATTTTAAGAACCTTCGCGGCAGGATGAAATGTTTGGCTAATGTGTGTTATCTCATTGTTATTACCTATTTATACTCGACTCAGGAAAATCTTAACTGTTTCTCATGACATGCTTGCTTTGCAGATTTACGTCCATATGGTGGTTTGAGGTCTCCATCAGCCTATTTGGATGATTGAAAAAGAGTCGACAACTTTTTAGTTTCCAGATTGTAGCATATGTATCAATATGAGAGGATCAGAAATTCAGGGTTATTCTTTTTGGCTAGTTAGCGATTTGTTAGGAGAATTCGTTGATTGTGTTCTAAATTGCAGTTTTACATACGCTGATATTTATCATTCGGTTTGATGTTGTTTCATAATTGTATAGAATAAATGAGGCTTACTATAGATAGTTACTTTTTGCGATCCTAAGACACCCTAGATTTATTGTCATACCTCAACTAACTTTCGAAAGCATCTTTGAGAATCTGGCTGTACGGGTATACTCTCTCCCTCTCTTGAAAGTGAATGTATTTGCGTTCACAAATAATTCAGGTTTTGTGAGAATTCAAAATTCAAAATCTGTCCATTCTTAGCCATTATTCAGAAAACCTAGTTGAAATTGACATTAGAAAGTCATTTTGGTGGTGTCATGCAAGTAATACTGAAAACCTTCCAACCCATTTTGGTATCTTCAAAAATATCAATTCAAAATTGGTATCTCTACTCTTTAATTTTTAGAGATTCTTAAAAAGAAAAGATAAGGATCATTCAATAATGATTTGTTTAGATGCTTATCTGTTTTAAGAATTTCTAAAAACTAGTGAGTAGATACCAATTCTTGATAAATATTAATTCCAAATTGGTATCAACTCGCTAATTTTTAGAGATTCTTAAGAAGAAAATACTTATATTTTCTTTTTAAGAATCTCTAAAAGTCAGAGTTGATATCAAATTAGAATTGATATTTTTAAATGGTTGTAGAAACAACGTTTTTCATACAAAATGACTATTATGATCTGTCATTCAAAATGGCAAGCAAAAGAACTTTGGATTAAAAGTTCATATAATACGATAAAAACATTTATTTTCCACTTGTGAAATGTGATGTATACATTAGAATTAGATATTACTAGGAGTAAACAATATATATCACATATACACAGGAATCTTGATGGTCTAGTGGAAAAGGTCAGTCCCAACGCAGGGGTTTCGTGTATATATATATATATATATATATATATATATATATATATATATATATATATATATATATATATATATATATATATCACATATGTAATACAGTTCACTAAAATCAACAACTTGGTCATATCTTCACTAAAACAAACAACAATGCCAACACACAAAATACAAAGTAAATAATCACATTAGATCCACTGTTTTTGTTTGCATGTTTTTTGTGTTTCCATTGTTAAAAAAAACTAATTTTATTTTTCAATATACAATAGTCCACTATTTTTTGTTATTCGGTATTCACCCGACAACGTGAGTAACTACTTACGTATTCGGTATTACGGTTGACCTGTAACGTTATCGATCAACGAGAGAGTTTGTCTCATACTACTCATTATACAACGTTCTCAACTGCAAGAAGTTTCACAAAAGTAAAAAACACACCCAAAGAAATCGAATCCTTATTAATTGCGTCAACTTAAGTAGCCTAACTAGCTGACCAGAGCTCGAGTTACAAGAGTCCACTATTTACAGTAAAAGCTTTGTACAATAATTCTCTCGAGATCGGAGAAAAATATTAGGGTAAAAAGCGTTCATGCCCCCTAAACTATTCCCTTTTTTAGTTTTTGACCCTCAACTAAAAAGGGTCAATTTTTACCCCCTAAACTATTTTGGTTTTTGGTTTTTGACCTTCCATCCATATTCTCCGTTACATCATAACGGAAGTCCAAAAAATGGGGGAATTTTTGAGCAATATGTATAAGATCCTAAAATTTTTGTTTTTATAAAAAAAAAAACTATTATTCTGATGAGAAAGAAGAAGTCGCCGGTGAGAACAGTGACAGAAAAAGCCGGAAGCCGGGTACCACTCCTCTTCTCCAACAACCAACTGTAAATTCCAACCTCTAAAAAAAATCTTAAAAGGCCCTTTTTCGCTTAAATTTAATTCTATTTATTATGAATGATATGATTTTCCTAAAATGCCCCCATTTTTTGGACTTCCGTTATGATGTAAGGGAGAATATGGATGGAATGTCAAAAATCAAAAACCGAAATAGTTTAGGGGGTAAAACTTGACCCTTTTTAGTTGAGGGTTAAAAACCAAAAAAGGGAATAGTTTAGGGGCGTCAGCGCTTTTTACCCAAAATATTATTATAGAGAAGTTATTTTTAAATAGAGGCTTGAATATAACAAATTATAATTTAAAAAAAAATAACTAATAAACATTATACGACACTCCGAAATTGTGTCCCTTCATATTTTTAAAACATAAATTTAAAAAATATATATAAGATTAATGAATTCTACAACAACAAATGTACGTACATTACAACGTTAGATAATTATTTCATATCATTTTAACTTTAATGTACATAGTTAACTAATTCTAAATATTTTATATAAATATACAAATATATTTTAAATTTAATGTTATTTTATTACTATATGGAGGTAAATTTTTGAAGGATGGTCCTAAAAAAGTATGGAATATTATAATGTAGAGTTTATTCTCATTTATAACTGGTCCCGAGTTAGTTATTACCAATCGCGGGGTCGTAGAATCCTAATTAATTTAAAAAATATTAATTAATTAAGTACTCTCATAATTATTCTAGATGAAATCTGATTATTTTTTCCGGAATCTTATTATATTTGATAGTATTAAACAAATATTCAGAATTCTGAAACTTAATTTCTACTATCAATTCTTTTTACCGAAAATAAAGAGAGAAAAAATCTATTTGGACCTCGGCCAATTGGATTCGTCTAAATTCAATAACATTGATGTTAACATTGATTATTTGAATAAATAACTTCATCTATCAAATTAGATTTTCAGGTTTCGAATTACATTTTCGTTGTTTTAGGCGATGACACAGGAAGAGTTCGGAGACAAAAAAAAATAGAGGAAAAAAAAGAAATTGGTATCGATCGAGAAAGGGTAGAAATTGGTCGGAAGTTTAAGATTGGAGAGGTTTGAGAAAAGATTGAATAAGCCACGAGGTTGAACAGATAATTTTTTTAATTTAAAATAATTTTTTTTTTTGCTAGGTAAGCAACTCGCGAGTTTGATTGCATAGTATATTACTATAAGGAGAGAGGTTCTACTGTAGCAGAGGTTTTTTTACTTCCCTTCAGTCTCTTTCTCTCCTTCCCCCACAAGGAAGTAGTGTCAGGTCCCATAAGGGGGGAAGAAGATTTATCCATCTGTCCCCTCTCTTCCCATTTTGCACCCATTCTTTTCCCCTCAAAAACCCTTTCTGCCTCCACTCCCATTTCCCCAGTAAGCCCCCCACCCCCCAATCCATCCCATTTTCTATGTATATTTTAGTCCATTATATATATATATATATATATATATTGTGTTTGATGTAATTGGGTAGCTATTGATATTTCTTGATCATGATTTAGAGTTGTCATTTGTTTTTTCAAGGTGGATTCTTGCAGCTTTCAATGCTTTCTGGGTGTATGGAGAATAGAATCCCAGCAGGAGGAAGTTACTTTCAGTTCTCTCCAACTAGAGGTGTCCACGGCCATGGCCATGCCTCACTTCAGAGGTCTAATTCTATTTCAGATCGTGAAAGGTCTCAACTTTAACTCTTTTTAATCTGTTTCTTTCTTTATTTATGTACTATTTTTTGCTTTTTTTTTTTTTTTTTTTTTTGTTGGAACCCATTGTTTATATTTGTCTGTTTTGTTTGATCGTGATGTGGATCTCTGTAGTTTGAACATTTCTTGGATGTTTAATTTTAGTACTGTTTTGGTTTGATTTTGGAGGTTTTTAGTGTTGAAATTAATCAGACTTGGAGAATGTGCTGTATGATTGTGCCATTAGTTACTTAATTTTTGTTTGCTGTTTAAATGCATAGATATGTCACTTAGAGGAATTGTGGGATAAAAGATTTTGCTGACTTTGAGGCGAAAGCTCGCTACTTTAAGAATAGTAATGCAGTAATGTGATAATATTCTTTAAGATTTAGTAGGAAATTTACATTCTTGATATGATTGTTTGCAGTGCTTGTGTGCCCTGGTGAAGGATTAAATTTGAGATTTGGTAGCACGTATTAGTCGTGTCAAGTTCTTTTCCCTCAGGATCTCATTATACCGGGAATATGGAGAGAGATGAAGGTTGATGCAGTTTCTTGTTTACCATTAGTGGAGTTATGATGAAACATTTTTTTATCCTGAAAAATGTTTTTATTGTTGTGAACCCTATTTTGGATTTGTTATGCTTGTTATTATTGCTTTGGCAATTGTTTATAACTATTGGTTCTCGTGCTGTTTTCCCCCATTAGTAACGGATTCTCTTTTCTGCGGCTAATTTCTACTAATTTTTCTTTCCAAGTTTATTTTAGTTAATAAGTTTGTGCTATTGATTATGATGGTTTTCTGCTCCCAGGTATTTGGCAGATCTTTTAGCAGAGAGACAAGCGTTGGGACCGTTCATGGCATATGTGCCGGTTTGCGGGAGACTTCTAAATCAAGGTTGCCTAATCTCCTTTTAGCCATATGTACATCAACTTGCTCATGTATTCTTGATTAGTAATTTACTCTATCTGATTTTCATATATCGTATAGGATATGAGGCAGTTCCATGAAAATTTCTTAGCACCTTTCTACGTGCGAGTTTCAATGATGCCATTTCTCGATACTTCTGTGTTACTGAAAGAAAAGTTATACAATTTTCCTTGTTTTACGATGTTGAAATTTGAATAACATCAAATTAGAATCTTGCATGGTGTATATAATGCAAAATGACGAGGAATCTGTTGATCGTAGTATATGAAAAGAAGGAAATGCTGTACACAACATATCATTTCTTTGATGCATATCCATTTTCTCACCCACAATACAAATGTTGAAGTATCTTCTTGGTTTTCCTGTAAAGACTAGTAGGTGTCTATGCTTCAGAGTGATCGTACGAGGTGGCTGTTAGAATACCTTTCAAAAATTATATTTTGGGTGTATTTTTGTTGATCCATAAAATTTATTGAGTCTCTCCCATAGTTTTTCTGTTTCTTATTCCATTTCATATGCATACAAAAGAAAATTCGATGAAGAGATGGACTAGGAGGAGGGATTTGGAAATCATTTCCATAGGGAGTGGTACCATTACCCTTTACAAATGGTGATTTTGTTTTCGAACCTTTATTATGTAATGATGTGGCACAAATTACCCGTTAATTTAATGTTTAATGAGTAAGGGTATGCTGTTTTGATGAAATCATTATAATGGCTTAAAGAATATTTGGCCTCTCTTTATTAACTCGAATATTGTGCTTAACTGATCGTATGCATATAATCTTATTCCGTCCTGATCAGTCTCTTTAATTTCTTCATGACAATAGAATACCTACTTACTTGCTGAATTTCAGTCATTATTGGATTTGTTAGATCAGTATAAACAAACCTCTTACTGGACATCTAGATATGTGATGCTTGTGATTTGGTAATAAAAGTTATTTATTTCGGCCGACAACTACAAGCTTCATTGGTTTGTATTTGTCTTAGATGCCAATTGTTTGTTGATGACTTTCTGGTGACCGTTGGCTACGCAAATTTGATATTACAATAATTCGTGCTGATAGCATACTTTTTACAGAAATCAGGCGAGTGTCGGGGTTGATGGGAATTTCCAATCAAGTTTTGGATCGTGAATGGTTGGGGCAAGAGCATCAATATAGGGAATTAGGTCAACAACCTAATGGAGGGCTGATGAATGTGGAGGGATGGAACGCAGTGGGCACTGAGGTATGTGTGGTATCTCTTTCCTGGAAATCGGTGAAGCTATACGTTTAGTTTCGACGTGATCTTTCCCATGTAGCTCATCTGTTTGTCTATGTTGTTGTCAGCATATAATCTATACAGTTTAAATAAAGGTGTTATTATCGACGTCCAGGCAAGAATTATAATTGGTGAATTTTTTAAGTTAAAATTGCTACCCGAATAAGCGTTTAAGAAGTAACTTGAATTTTCTTGGAATGCAAACTTCATGGACATGTGTTAACTTGCTCCAGGAAAACAGACGTATCCGGGAATTCTCTCCATTTCAACCTTCCTCTTTAGATTGGCATTTGGCTTCAGGGACGCCCGAACACTACTACTGTGAAGAGAATTATCAGATTGGATGTTCCCGTGGAGAAGTTTCCTAATGTTAGAATCAATAAATTCTAATAACTAAGACCCGGAATTGATCTATCCCTTTTATTCCTAATCCTTTTTTTTCTCTTGAACTTTCAGTTTAATTTTGTTGGCCGAATTCTGGGACCGCGTGGAAACTCCCTAAAAAGGGTTGAAGCTGTAACGGAATGTAGAATATATATAAGAGGCCGAGGTTCAGTAAAAGATACCCTCAAGGTATAATTTCTGATCTCAAATTTTAGGACTTTATTATATGTTTAGCCTTTTGCGAATTTTAAGGATTATTTTTCCATATTTACCCTCATTTATTGTGAAATCTCGAGATGCCTAAATTCTTCTCCTCTAGGAAGATAAACTGAAGGATAAACCTGGATACGAACACCTTAATGAGCCGCTGCACATCTTGTTGGAGGCTGAGTTCCCTGAAGATGTCATCGATTCTCGAGTGGAACACGCACTTGTCATATTGGAAAAGCTTTTAAAACCAGTGGTAAGTACTCGAGAACAGCTAGACAACATTATTCGTTTCTTCCGTTTCAAATGCATTACTTTTTTTTCCGTCTATTTCTCAGGATGAATCCATGGATCTCTATAAGAAAGAACAACTAAGAGAATTGGCTTTACTGAATGGTACATTGAGGGAAGAAAGCCCGAGCATGAGTCCGAGCATGTCTCCGTTCAATAGCACAGGAATGAAAAGGGCCAAGACGGGAGGATAAAGATCGGATCATTATAGTTCTTTTTCACTTCTTGCTGGCATTAACTTACGAGTTCCTGATCGCGTTTCCCAAGAAAAAACTCGCGATGTTCGAGCAAGAAAAGTTCCTGGAACGCTTGCTCTCGGGTGCGTATGAAGCTAATTACTTTTGTAGGAATCTACTTCATGACTTAGTTTCTTTAAGATTTTTGTTTTGTTACTTTTAACAGTCTACTATTTCTTTTTTAAAATAAAAAAATCATGGTTTTTTTATTATTTATTATTATGTATTATTATTTAACTATTAGATTTAATAATGATGGTGATATGTTTTTTCTTTGTAGTTATGTGAGTTGAAGTAATGAATAAATTATTTGGTTTTGCAAATTCTATAATTTTGTATTCTTAAGCAGATGTCCCATATACCTCTCCTGCTAATGGGGTTATTCAATTCTAGAATACCGTCCTTTTGGGATTGACCTCATAAGCCACAGACTTCTAACATGAATTGAGCGGAACCTACATTTGCAGGTAGGCTTTGCCCAATTCATGTGAGGGTTGTGGGGTGGACGATTATAGGATTGATTTTCCCTGCTAGTGCTGATTGCTATTAGGAATTTGATGAGTTATATTATTATTGTGGTTAGTTTGTTCTCGATTGCTTATTGAGTCAATTTTAAAATAAATCCCAAAAATATAATTTGGAAAAAGCACCAATGGCTTTTTTTAATAACTTGTGCTGAAACTATATTTTTTGTTTACATTAAAAATCATATTATAAGATATGGAAAATACAAACAAGCATATAAATATATTTTCATTTCTTATTTATCCCTTGATTAGACTGTGGAGAATGTTTATTAAAATTTGCAGCAAATGAGAATAGTTCAATGTATACAAAAAAAATAAAAAAAATAAAAAAAATTAGCACCTTAAAAAAAATTCAACAATAGATAACTAGCCCTAAGAAATGTGGATTTAGTTAGAATGTTAGACATGTTTTCCTTGTTACTAAATTTCAATCGTTGATTTTCAAATTAATGAAAATATTTATTTACTTTTTGCAAATAGTTATTATTTAAAAGAAAAACTATTATTCATCTTTAAAACCTAATTGTGGAATTGAATTGATTTTGTATGTGTTAAAAGAAATATGATTTATTATTTTAATTTTAGCTCGTAAATAAACTCTCTATAATTATTTTTTATTTATTTATTTTCGTTGAGAAACTCTGAACTTCAAATATACGGGCAAATAAAAAGTCCCAAAGCACAATTTAATAGATTTTTTTTAGCTTTACCTATTAGTAAAATGTGAGAGTTTGATTCCTATTAAGTGTATGAATCAACTTCTTGTAATTGTTAGCGTACAAACCATTATAGCAGATCATAACTTCTTATGAGTTATTAGCTTACAAGTCGTTCTGATAAATTTCAACTCAAACACATCTTGCGATCACATAAAAAAGAAAACGAAACTTGACAACACATACAGTGAATTTGAAAAATTCAATTCTAAAACTGATTTGTGGGGACTGACTCTACAGTTCTATCTCATTAATTGGGTGAAGTCTGCTTGCAGACGTGAATTCCACTTAATCCATGTGAGGAAGTTGTGAAGTCAGTGTCACAAAAACGGTTATAAAATTGAGTTACCCAGTGCATTAATATATCACAATTAAAACATATCTAATGATCATAAAATAGAAAATGAATATTTTACGACACATACAGTGCGTATATATGTATACGTCGATAACTTTCATACCAAAATCTTCTCTTTCTCTTTCTCTTTCATCACTCTCTGAATTATTTATATATATAAATATAAATAAATAATCTCCTTTTGACAACTCCCCCTTTCTCTCTCTAAAATCTCTTCGACACTTTCTCTCTCTGTTCTTTTTATTTTTCTTATTTTTTTCTCTTTCTCATGCATGGCAATTTGGGATCGAATTTGATATTAGGGCTGGTTAATTTTATCGATCTCCACTGGAAATTTTGGTGATGAAGATGTGATAATTTCTTAGCTTTTTTGGGGTTTGGAGAATTTGCTCAATTTCAAAAGTATTTGATTTTTTTGTCTAGGTTAGGGTTTTAGTACGCATATGAAGGGTCCATTAGATCGAACAAAGGTTGTGCTGCGGCACTTGCCGCCGACGCTTTCTCAGTCCTCTCTCATGGACCAAATTGATTCTCAGTTCGCCGGTCGTTATAACTGGGTTTCTTATCGTCCCGGCAAAACCAGGTTAGGCTTTACATTTCGTTTATTTTTTTTCCTCTTTAGCCAGTGTGTGGATAGAAATATTTAACTTTATAATCAAGCATGTAACTGTAAATGTTGTTTTGTAGTTTTAGGGCATTTAATTTCAGTATCTAGTTATATATTCCTGATGGCTGATTTTGTTTTGGTTGGTGAAATTTGAAAGAGTTTGCTTTGTCTGGTAAAATTCGAGAAATTTGTATGAAGGATATGAGTAAGTGAGGAAATGGGCAAGGAATGTAGGTTTGAATAAGATGTGTGTGGGAGCAGGGACGTAGACTATCAATAAACTAGAAAAAAGTTTGTTCCCAGTTTAGACTGATAAGCGGCAGATAGGCAGCTGGAGATGTCAATAACCGCTATGGGTTTGTCGTTGAAGAATGCCAAGTGTTGGGGACCTCGTAACAGCGGAAATTGTTTTGTTTTGCGAATAGGATTATTTTCTTTAATGATTAGCAGAATGAATGCCGTTATATGTTTTCATTTTATTGTCTCCTGGCCGTTTCTAGATAATTCTGTTGGCTATTTGTCTTTCTCCAAATCCTGTAGTGGAAAGCATATCTTTTTTAATCTTCCTAAAAGGAGAAGATTCCAAGTTTACCTTTTGTATCGGGTTTAACTTAACCATAATAACGTGGCAGCACCATGAATTAAATGCATAAATTGTCAAACTCAAGAGTATTTTTTTTGTCGTCAGGCGACTGCTCTGAGAATCACTCTTTTTGGTTGGTCCCACCTTGAATTCTATTCCTCCTCGCTTTTTGCAAGATAAGTAGAACGGGTTAGCCCGTGGAACTCTACTGTTGGACGCCTATTGTTTAACGGTTACTTTTGATAATTGTTGGTTTGTGAAGTCTGGTTAGGTATTAAAGGGTTAGTCCAAATGGGTAACCTTACAATTCTCATAAATTCCAACAAGTCGTCAAAGTGTCAGGGATGTAGTGGGTTATGCTTACCGGTGGGTTTCCCTGGTTGTGTTCGTTCTTTGGATCAAAATGTAAACTGGCAGACTAGTCAGGATGTACTTTTTGCTAAGCTTTTCTTTGTAAGTGTATTTTTTACTTCAGCTTGAGGAACGTCTGATGAGCATTATTGGAATTATCATCTTCTCTTGTTGTACTATGCAATTCACTAATTTGATTGGTCTTTGCAGTGGTTAAGTGGAGGTTGTTAGTGTGGCTAAGTATAGGGTGGTAAACGAAACAAACAAAGAAGCGACTAACAGATTTACCTTCAAAGAAAAAGAAGTAACACGAGAAATCCCCCACTCTACATGAAGAACCCCTTTCCCGTGCATTTTTTGAAAATCAATGAAAGTTTCCTCTTTCTGTTCAGCATTTTATACCATTTTTAAGAAAAGAAAAAGTTACTCCGTTTTAATTTCTAGGGTTTTCTTCTTCCTCTTCTCGTAGTTGATAGATTAGTGTCAAATATTTTGGACCCGATGTTGAAGATAAGTCGTGGTACTACAGCGATGTTTGCTGCATATATTTGCATGTTTCCAGGTGGAGTGGGCAAGGGAAGAACTAATATGCCATTTGTGGATTTGGTATCTGTTTCTTAATGATTTAGCAAATTTGGTGATGGTTGTTGCATTCATAGTTATTTTCAATTTCTTTTGCTCAATTAGAAACTCTGATTTTGAAAACTTGCAATTCTCTACCAATATTAGATAAGTGTACAAGATTGTTGATTCTTTGTCAAATGTGTGGCTACTATTTCAACCCATGTAGTTTGGCACCATCTCTTATCTTGTGTTTGATTTTGCAGTCAGAAGCATCCATTTTATTCAAGAGCTTATATTGATTTTAAGAGACCGGATGATGTTATTGAATTTGCAGAGTTCTTTGACGGACATGTTTTTGTTAATGAAAAGGGTAATGCTTATCTATTTACTAGAAACTTATAGCTTTTGTGGCCCTTCTTTTTTATAAATAGAGCCATGATGGAGCATTAGTGCTTGCTGATAGCGGCTGCTTCATAAAGTCTTAGAGCTGTTGGTATCATGGAATCTCAACTAGGTTTCTCTAGGCTTCTAGAGATTTTTCATTAAGATTAGTCTATTGAATTTCATTAACTATGGAATCTAAGTCTCGTGTTTCTTTCTCTCTCCCTATACCAGGTACTCAATTTAAAACAGCTGTTGAGTATGCTCCTTCCCAGCGTGTCCCAAAGCAATGGTCCAAAAAGGATGGACGAGAAGGAACAATTTTGAGAGGTACTTCCTGCTTACTTAATATGCTGCTAGCCAAGGGCAAGTGTGTCAGTCGTTTTCTTCTTTTTCCATCGCAATTAATTTGTTTACGAACATGTAGATCCTGAATATCTGGAGTTTCTTGAATTTCTTGCAAAGCCTGTTGAGAATCTTCCTAGCGCAGAGATTCAATTGGAGAGGAAGGAAGCGGAACGAGCAGGTCTATAAATAAAAATTTGGATGAATTTTTTCCGGTGCAGTAGATGATTTTGAACGCAATACATTTTCAAATGGAGTTGTAATATATATATTTGATAGTTATTTATGCTTTTGGGTGTTTAGGTACTGCAAAGGATGCTCTTATCATCACTCCTTTGATGGACTATGTCCGACAGAAAAGAGCTGCAAAAAGTGGAGTCCGGGTATGAATTCTGATTTATTTCAGTTGTTAATCAGTTATAGTTGCATTAAACACTGACACTATTGACCAGATGTATGAACAGTTGTAGTCCAGTTGATAGTTTGATAGCGTAACTTCTTTTGAAACTGTGATAGTATATCTGTGGTGTGGTGATATCCATAACTTTTCCCATCCTGTCATATTGCAGAGGTCCGTTTCCAACGGGAAACCTACTAAGAGGGTTACTGGAGCTTCATCTGGAAGTGCTAGCTCAAGTTCATCAAAACGTGGCTCCAACAGGAGGAGGGTTTCTGCAATGGTAATAATTCTTTCGGCCTTTTGTTCTCATGTTTTGATTTGCCAGCTGCATTGGTATCTTCATGGTGAGAATTTTGTTCAGAGATCATATGTATGATTCTGTTTGTTCCTGGCTTTTTTTAAACTCGTTATCTAGCATAGCTTATTCAACTTTATGTTCAACAGTATGTACAAAGGGACAGTATGAAGGTTACAAGTGGCAGAGACAAATCTACTTATATTGTGGTTCCTAAACAAGATGATCAGCAGCTTTCCAACAAATCCAGGACTGATGGACTTGAAGAGAAAAGTGGTATGACTCGGTTTCGATTCTTTGCCTTTTCTGATATGAATATGAAACTTGCTAGTTTTGGTTCATGCGTCTCATCTTTTATGCAAAACCAGTTCAGGAAATTCCAAACTCCATCTGTTATTATCTAGTTTTTGGAATTCATGTGTGCTCCGGCCGACTCACATTGATATTATTACTCTTCCTGTAAGATTGTAATTAGAAATTCATCCTTAGAGAAGATAATTGTTTGTACTGAATAGAACTCTCTCCCGTGCAATTATTATTCTTGAGACTTGAGATTTCTCAGTCTGACCAGTTGCTTCAGCTTTTATGTTCCTGATACCATTGACTAATTTTTCTACTGCATTCATTTCAGGAGGCTCTCCTGCCACCGACTCTGGGAAGAAGAAGATTCTGCTTTTGAAAGGAAAAGAAAAAGAAATCCCTCATGTAAGTTCTATTTCTCATCTATTTGTAATGGTGGGTGAGGTGAAAAACTGGTGAAAGAACAAAGAAGTTATATTGGCTGAATAGAAGCAATTGGATCCTGCGAATATACATGTTGTGGGGTTGATTATTTGCACCTCCATACTCCATCTGCTCTTCCTTCTTGACGTGAATACAAGTCAAATTCTTCATTGAATAAAAAGACATCCTCCTAGAATTTGGATTGGATCTTGAGTGTTAACCCAGGGGTCTGGGTTTTTAGCATCTCATAAGTATGACAGAGTGCTCACTTCCCTTCTGGGTACAGTCAATTCTACAATGTTAAAGTTAATCTATCCTGCTTTCAACTTCTTTTGTAGATTTCTGCTGTTCCATCAGTGCAACAGAATGCAGCTTCTCCTGTTAAGAATTTGATTAACGTCAAACAGAACCAGAGACGTGAGGGCAGTGGAGGGATCATCAGAAGTATACTGCTTCACAAGGATAATAGGCAGAATCAGTATTCTGTGGGTATGTCTGAGCAGAACCAGGCTTCGAACCTGGACAATGAGAAAAGACCTCCTCGGCCACACTTGTTTCACAAGGATACAAATGGAGCTCCAGAAGACAGGACCGCCAATGATTTCCATGGTTTTCATACTGACAGACAGGAAAGGCGCACAAGGAACAAGGAGAGGCCTGATCGTGGAGTCTGGGCGCCTCTTCGGCGTTCAGATGCAAGTGACGCGTCTTTGTCATCAACTGCCTCTCAATCTGTACTGGATTCTGCTGAAGGTACCCTAATTAACTGAAAGTAATGTTTTTAGGACATTGGCGCTTAATAGTTAATACCACCACTTTCTTACGATCTCCTAACTTTTGTTGGTTGCACGTTAAACCTTTTGGATTTTGTCTCTTTGTTAAAGTGAAGTTGTAGTTTTGTGCTCATTATTTCTAGGGAATCATGCTGAAACGAGGACTGACGTAGTGGGTGCACGTGCGGAGTTCAAACACAGAGAAGCTGGACGTGGTAGTTATTCTTCTCTGGAGAATGGTTAGTTTTGTTCCTAAAAGCTAAATGTCCATAAAGATATTTTCTTTTAACAAATATGCTTTTGGATATCTGCAATGCAAAGCATGATTTACATCTAGATATATGTTTATGGGATAACTTTAGGCTCTTATAAGCACGGTGGGCGCCGCGGATCAGCACATATAAAGGATTCAGATGGTTCAGCTGATGGGAAAACCTTAAGAAGAGGAGGTTCTTCTACATACGGTTCCCATGAGGTATTCATTCTCGAGGTTTTTTTTTTTTATATGTGAATTTCAAGTATTGCCGTCTCTATCTTTTAACTGTTCCTTTTTTTCCCCATGCGTCTTTACTAACTGATTTAACTTTTACGCTGAGGTGATGCAGAAGCAAGTCTGGGTTCAAAAGTCAAGCTCGGGTTCATAGTCTTTGTTGTATGGTAAGCTTGTATACCAAATTGCAATGTTTTAGTGCAAATGAATACATGTTTTTGAAGTTGGGGCTTCAATTCTTGATAAGAAATGGCACAGCAGGATTGTAATTCTTGTTCTCGATACATATTAACTTATGCCGAAAGGATTAATACAATAACCCCGTGAGGGTGAAGGAAATTTATCTTTTTTTGAGCCCTTTACCTGTAGATTGGCAGAGGTGGGAAAGGGTGGGGTTTTCTTGAGCTGTATTTCTGGTGGTTCTTATTTCTTTAGAATTACTAGGTCTTATGTCTTATTGAAGTTGATACATTTTCTATAATGGTCTCTCGTCTCCTTTTGTTAATCTGCAGTGAAATGCTTGGTCATCTACCATACCGAAATTATACACCCTAGTGGCTGGAGAGCTCTCGTTTTATAGAGGGAAAAATCAAATGTGAACAAAGTTGCAGGAGCAAAGAAATGGCTTATGTGAAAAGTCCTTTAGTGAAACTCAAGTTTATCTGATTGTTCAAGATAGCAGTGTATTTATTGTTCATTGCGATGAAGAAATCCCGGTCCTACTTTAACTCAAGACAGTCAAGAATAATAAGAGAAAAGAGGAAGAGACCCTACATAGTCGCTATAACCCCCTTATATATCGGCAAAGTTTTCCTCCAGGCATCCCTTTGACAGATTTAAAGAATGCTCATCGGTGAAGCCATGGGGTAACCCTAACAACTCTGCTATTGGCTCGGCTAGTTATCGTGATATATTGAGCTCAAGGCGGGCGGTTCTTTTTGCTGAACTGTAAATACAGATATGGAGTAGTGTGTTCTGCCTCCATTCCCCCATATATGTATGTGTTGTGTCTGATATATAGTCTGCCTTGAGGCATTGGTGAATATATAAATATAACTCTATGTCCATAGCCTGAAAGCAGTGCTCGGCTGATCGTAGCTGACCGCGTAGTTAGCATAAGCATAGTGAAGAAAGAAAAAATCGTGGAGTTGCTGTTCAGACTAGGATTTTATTTTATATATATATATTGTTGAATTATGATAGAGAACCTTTTTGAGTGTCTCCTAATGTAGTTGGGAAAATGGATTTGGATTTGGCAGATACTAATTTCAGTTTTATCTAAACTAGTTTTATATACTCAAATGTGAATGCGAGTATTTGTTGACTGTATTTGGATTGCTTTTTATATGTACGAAGTAGTACTCTTATGCAACACCCGTCAAAGTAGCTTGCAATGTGGTGTGACATTCGACTCACATGTTGTGGAATCAAATCCCCCTTCCCCATTTAAAAAAAAGTAGTAGTACTCCTATTTTTGGCCAATTGGTGTATTTAGTCATGAAATAATTTTCGCTTGGCAATGTTGGTCCCTAATGATTGTTTACAACTTTTTAGATTCTCAATCAAATTATGGGCCGGGAATTGGTCCTTCCGACTTTTTTTTGAAATATTGAATGTTAGTCAACAAGTTATGTGGGCAAAATTGGAACTTAACATTTTTTAGATAATTAATATCATATGGACTTAATTGTAAAGATATTTAAAAAAAAATACCTAATTGCAAAATTGGAATTTTTCTCCTCCTCCCTCTCCCTCCTTCTTCTCTGCCTCCTTCAGTCTCCCTCCAACCGCCTCTTACCTTTTCCTCTTCCTTCCAGCCACCTCCTCCATTCTTCTTTCTCCCTCCTTGCCTCCTCCTCCTTTCTTCTCCCTCCTTGCCTCCTATTCCCTTCTTCTCCCTCCACATCCTTCTTCTCCGCCTCCTCCATTCTCCCTCCAGCCGCCTCCTCCCTTCTCCCTCCGCCGCCTCCTCCATTCTTCTCCCTCCTTGCCTCCTCTTCCCTTCTTCTCCCTCCACCTCCTTCTTCTCCACCTCCTCCATTCTCCCTCCAACCGCCTCTTCCCTTCTTCTCTCTCCTTGCCTCCTCTTCCCTTCTTCTCCGCCTCCTCCATCCTCCCTCCAGCCGCCTCCTCCCTTCTTCTCCCTTCTTGCCTCATCTTCCCTTCTTTTGCCTTCTCCCTCATTGGCCGGAATTGTGCAGGTGGTATTGGCCGGAATTGGATGATTTGGCCGGAATTGTGAATGATGGTTTTATTTTTTAGTTTTATAATTAGGTATTTATATTTAAGTATATTTACAATTGAGTACAAGTGGTATTAATTATCTAAAAAATATGTGAAATTCCTATTATACCCATGTACACTTGACTAACAAATACAAAGGTACCTAAAAAGGTACAAACAATCATTAGGGACCAACCTTACCAAGCAAAAATTGTTTGAGGATCTAAAAAGCTGCAAACAATCAT
Organism: Vinca minor; assembly: GCA_026122235.1. Taxonomy (NCBI): domain Eukaryota; kingdom Viridiplantae; phylum Streptophyta; class Magnoliopsida; order Gentianales; family Apocynaceae; genus Vinca; species Vinca minor. Next base: position 3,467,457 of record JAOCZM010000201.1, on the reverse strand, counting down.
TAGGGATCAAACTTGCCAAGTGAAAATTGTTTGTTTCAGGACTAAATACACCATTTGACCCCTATTTTTATATATATTTTTTCCTTGGGGATCTTGGAATTGACTCGGGAAGTAAATCATGGCATCTTGGAAGAGTATCAATAAAAAAAAATTCTTAACTTTTCACAATCTACTTTTACAAAATTTAAGATAAAGAATCTCAATTATGATTTTAAATATAGATATATTTTTTGTTATTTCAATTTTGCTTATGTTTATTTATAAATGATTTATTTTGACTTGAATGTCTCTTTTATAAATCTTTAGAAAGGAGGATCTTGAATAGTGTCAATGAGTGAACATTACGTGGGGGGGTGGGGGGAAGGGGAAGTCGAGGCATACTGAGATTCGAACACAGGCACTACCATCTGCGTTGGAATAGCCTTACCACTTGGCTACCGACATCCTATGTAAATGAGTGAACATATCAATACATATGAAACACTTTTAAAATACATATGAAACACTTTTAAAATATCTCTTGTATACTTTTGAACATGTATTTCTATCATGTATCATCTGTCTTACGTTACGTGTATTTAAAAATTACAACATGTATCCTCGCAAAAAAAATTGAACTCTTAATTTTTTTTATTCAATGATATAAAAGACCAAAATTATTCGGTATGTATTGAATTTTAACATTCTTTTCATAAACGTGAGCCTAGGAAGTAGAAAATGCTTTTAGCATGCGAACTTTGAGTTAGTTATGGTCATCTCGCATTAGCTAAGGAAGCAATGGAAACCAGAGATGTGACGTGGCACGTCCTAAACTGCATATTCTGTTTTCTTCCTTCAGGAAGTTCAACAGTGCTTCATCATTTTCACTTAGCTTTCTCCCAAAAACTCATCAGAAACAATGGCGGCGATGATGGCAGCCATTTCTTCACCTCTGCAACTCCACCTTCGTACATTCTCTCCCTTTTCCACTTCCACTTCACCACCTCCTCGCTCCAGAAAATCCACCTACTTGGCGCCAATTTCCAATGTCATTGATACCACCACCACCGACTATCCTTCTTCCGCCGCCGCCGTCTCCAAACCTTTCTCAGGTCACCTCTCTCTAAGTTCACCTTCTTTTTTATTATTAGTATTGAATACTTATATAGAATAATTTTTTTAAAAAAAATGTCTGCGTCTAATCAAATAGTGTTTGAGTTTAAAATAAAATATCCTGAATTCCGTAATATTTTAATTTATTGTTTGAGGAAATTTGGATCCAAAAATGAAATTTTATGTTCAGTTTCGAGCCGGAACACATGGTCTTAGTTTCTTCTATCCTAAGGTTGAAGTTCAATTAAAAAGCTTAGAAAATGAATACTTATAGAATAATTTTTTTAAAAAAAAATGTCGCGAGCAACTGTCGCCCAGACTTTGGATAGTGTTTTATTTTTGAATGAAATGTCTAGAAATCTGTAAAATTTGAATTAAACTGAAATTTTATGTTCTGTTCCGAGACGGAACACTGAATCTTAGTTCTTTCTATTATGCTAAGGTTTAAGGTCAATTGAAGAACTATAAATTGGAGTTGCGTTTGTTTGGATAAGAGTCTTAACTTAATTTCTTATGGAACTGTTTTAATTTGATTTGCAGAATGATGTGCAGGCAAGGCAGAGGCAGATGTGGTGGTGATTGGAAGTGGTATTGGAGGTTTATGTTGTGGTGGACTTCTAGCTAGATATGAGCAAGATGTTCTAGTTTTGGAAAGCCATGATTTGCCTGGAGGCGCTGCTCATTCTTTTGAGATCAAAGGCTATAAATTTGATTCTGGTCCTTCTTTGTTTTCTGGTTTTCAATCAAGAGGTCCCCAAGCCAATCCTTTAGCTCAAGTAATTTTCTTAGGCTTTTTCCTTCTTTCAGTTGGTTGATAGATACATATGAGGATGAATTTCATAATTATCTGTATTCTATTTGCTCTCAAATGTTCTAATGTGTTCTTTTGTTTTGCATTACTTGAACTTTTGTAGGTTCTAGATGCCTTAGGTGAATCAATTCCCTGTGTAAATTATGATTCATGGATGGTATACATACCTGAAGGTGAATTCTTGTCGCGCATTGGCCCAACTGAGTTCTTCAAGGTGAATTTATTGCTCCATTCTCATCTCATTTGACAAAAAAAAACATTAATAAAAAAAAATCATAAGGAATAGCTCTTTCTTTTGAGTTTTTTAAGCATTTATCTTGTAAGTTTCAAGCTTTGATATTAATTGTTCCTCATCATAACTATACTAGTACTTTCGCCTAGTAATGACAAGTGTTAGAAGTTTGATTAAGATAATGAATTGAAAAGGGAAATCAGTGGATTTCTAGTTTCTTTCTTCGTATACAATCTTAGTTTCCATTTGGATAATAAAATAAATAATTAACATTGGTTCATCTGTTTGTGAAAGAAATTATCAAGATTGACTTTGGTTCTGTTTGGTAGGGACGATTATGAGAATCAGTACCATATAATCTATATTTTCTTGACTGCAAGTCTGCAACACTTCCTATAATACCTTGGCAACCCATTTGTCAAATTCATTATTCATGTTGGATGAATGATTCCATCTAATTGCTAATTCACTAAGTGGATGGACACTGCCTGTGTAAAGCATAAAAACTGGAAATTTATAAAAAGGAAAGAGCTGCATAGAACTCTATGATGGACCATCCACAGTATAATTTGATCAAACTTTTCAGGATGTCTCTTTCTTGTTCATATTTGTTTGTCAATTATTTCCAATTTCGATTCCTTGACTGCTTGAACTCTTGTCTTCTAAATGAAGTCTTACTATGTGGAATCTGGCAGGACCTTGAGACGTATGCAGGTCCAGAGGCTGTGAAAGAATGGAGAAAGCTTCTTGTAAGTGATGAATTTGTCTTCCCTGAATTTACCTTTTAGAGAAATAGTAACCTAAATTTCAAACAGGTTGCTTGAAATTTCTTCAGCCACTTCTTATGCTGTCTGTACTTTTGAAAGTTTGCAATAAAGGTGCAATATTTGATGTTCTGTATAGATTCTTTTGTTGGATCTCCGTGGCTCAATATTTTGATATTTTTACAGGATGCAATACTCCCATTGTCTGCAGCAGCAATGGCTCTGCCTCCGCTATCTATACGAGGTGACCTGGGTGTTCTTTCAACAGCTGCTGTAAGATATGCACCTTCTCTGCTGAAATCATTTGCTCAGATGGGACCTCAGGGAGCCCTTGGCGCTACCAAGCTTTTAAGACCTTTCTCAGAGATCCTTGATTCTTTGGGGCTAAAAGATCCTTTTGTCCGGAATTGGGTGGACCTTCTATCTTTTTTGCTTGCAGGCGTGAAATCTAATGGCGTACTTTCAGCAGAGATGGTAATTGATGCTCTCAAAATGGATATGCCTTGCATACTCATGTTTGTTTAACTTACATTGCTTAAACCTATGGCCAGCAAATTGTAGAATGTTAAACTATCAGTTTGGCTTCCATCTTCAGGTTTATATGTTTTCAGAATGGTACAAGCCAGGTTGCTCTCTTGAATATCCTCTTCATGGAAGTGGGGCAGTAGTTGATGCTCTTGTCAGGGGACTAAAGAAGTTTGGTGGGAGGCTCTCTCTAAGGAGTCATGTAGAAAGTATTGTTGTCGATCAAGGCCGAGCTATTGGTGTAAAGCTAAGAAATGGACAAGTAAATATTTGCTGATAATTGAAGGGACTAAAGCAGTCTCACTCATTCTTATGTCAATTTGGTTTCAGAAATTAAATTCTATAATGTTCATTGCAGTTCATACGTGCTAGAAAGGCTGTTGTAAGCAATGCATCCATGTGGGACACATTGAAACTATTGCCCAATGAAGTTGTTCCAAAATCGTACCAGGACCAAATTGAAAAGACACCGCAATGTGAATCCTTCATGCACCTACATCTTGGCTTTGATGCTCAGGTAACCAATTTTAAGAGCCAGGCAAATTGTATGTTGTCCATGTTATTTGAATGACTGCTCCAGTACCTTGTGAATAACTTACAAACTGCTTCTCTCATTATCTCATATCTAGTCTTTTGCTTAGTTATTTCCGGGACTCATGTCTACATGTTGATAGCATGAAATTGTAAGGTTCATTATTAAACCTTAAACTACAATGCTATTATGTGGGGAACTCTTCAAATTCACTGTTCCATTACGAACTATTCTCTCTTTTCCTTCTCTTGCATGATTGAAAGAGGAACTGAGCTTGCTGTCATGCTTATTCAGTTTGACTGCCATGCTTTCAAATGTATCATTTCTTACCGTATGGTATTTGGATGTTTAGGGTATACGTGAAGACCTTGGAATCCATCATATAGTTGTGAATGAATGGGAGAGAGGTGTGGACGCGGATCAAAATGTTGTCTTAATATCGGTACCTAGTGTGCTTAGTCCTGATCTTGCTCCACCTGGAAAGCATGTCTTACATGCTTATACACCAGGAACTGAGCCTTTTGGTAAATGGGAAGGCCTCGATCGTCGAAGTACGGAGTACACAGAACTGAAGGCAAAAAGATCTGAGGTATGGCCATCTTCCAGATATTCAAAAACAACCATCAAGCATTTTGGGTTACTAGGAAAAATAGTTGTAAAAAAAGCTACTTGATTGATTAACCTTGACAGGCCTTGCGTAGCTTTTTAGATATCTTGTTGATAAAGAATGATAACAGTTATATAACTGCTTGATTAGTTGACTTTATGCTCGAGGCATACACATAATAATACTTGCACGTCTAGTCAGATGGTTCAACTTTAGTGGTATTAGTTATCATGCAAACTGAAATGGTAAAAAGATTTCATAATTAGTTTCATATACACTTCCACAAATGTGAGATTAACATCATATTCTGCAACAAATTATGTTCATAAGGTCTAGGCTATTTAAATTTTAACATTTTATATATACTTTTGTCAAATATGAGATAGAATGTAGTATAACAGGAACCATATTCAGAGTGATTAGGCTATTCTTGAAAGTAGCATTTTCTTCTGAAACAGAATATGCTCACGCAAATTTTACCATTAGGTTCTGCGATAAATAAGTGTTTGGGCCATTTAATTTTTGCATAAATATGTACTTTGGCAAATATGAAATAACATGGTACTCTCAGACAAAGTACGTTCCAAGTGGGTAGGACATTCTCCATTGCAGAATTTGCTTGTTAAATTTAATATGGCTATGCAAATTTGAGTTGGGAGCATATCCGATTTTTTTCCTGCTTTGAACTATGCTGTTCTTTTATCACCTTTCTATGGCTTATTCTTTCAAAGGTTTACCTAATTCTTCTGTTTGGCCTACTATATCCTTGTACCCTAGGTAATGTGGAGGGCTGTAGAGCGTGCACTCGGCCCTGGTTTTGATCGTGAAAAATGTGAAGTAAAGTTGGTTGGAACGCCATTAACACATCAAAGGTTTCTTCGTAGGAATAGAGGAACTTACGGGCCTGCAATAGAAGCTGGCAAAGGGACTTTTCCTGGACATTCGACTCCAATTCCACAGCTCTATCGCTGTGGGGATTCTACTTTTCCAGGTATCGGTGTCCCTGCCGTTGCTGCTAGTGGCGCCATTGTTGCTAACTCACTTGTTTCCGTCTCTCAGCACTCGCAACTTCTTGATGCTATTGGAATATAGCCACTACTACTACATTGGAAATTCTTTTACTTAGGTATGAGAATATACAATACTATCCAGTTTATCTCCTGCCGCCCTTCTCAAGTACGGCGAGTTTTAGCTGGAAGTTTCATTTGTACAAAACCTCTGTGAAATCAAAATCAAACACAAAAAGAAAAAGAAAATCATTCAGTCTGATAAGAAATTATTTGCCAACTAAGCCTCATAAGGAGGAGAAATTATTTGCCCCATTCTGGGGAGATATAGGAATCGAACACGGGACCTTCGCCCCGTGTTCAGGTAGCCTTACCACTTGGGCTACCTGATTCCCATGAATATATCAACCTTTGAGTTCCTTTTTTCCTTCTTTTGCTAAAAGAGAGATTCTTTTTTTTTGTCATACAAATCTTTTTACCAAAAAGAGGGGAAAAGTCACTATGCACTTCATTTTGCAAATATCTAATCAAATCTTTTGATGTAAAAAGATAACATACAAAACTAATTTGAATGGTAATTAATTATTAGAAAATTTTAATCATGCTAAGAACAAGGTTCAAATGAAAATAAAAAAAAAAAAAATTGAAATAAACATTTAACATCAAGTCGATGTGGACTGCTAGGAAAAGTTTGGAAAAAGTTAGAAGCCTTATCTTTAGATTGATGAAGATTTGTAGCAATTATTTGAAATTGCAAGCTTGTGGGCCTTTTGCCACTCATTAGAACAAATAAATTGTTTTCCTTTCATTATTTTGATTTATGCAATATAGTATATACTTTTTTAAAAACTAAATATTCTTGAATAGAGGGTATTGAACCGGGGAACTTATGCGTCATGTAGGATACTGGATACCAAAACATTATTACATACCGAACATTTTTTAGCGGTGTTATAGTCTTCAGATAGATGTTTACATTCTATATAATATATGTTATATTCCGATTAACACATGTCTAAGGCATGTAATATCGGTTTTATGCAATAAATGTGCGATCCAAAAGAATCACAACACTTGTTCAGGAAAAAAATTTGAATCGTTAATTTTTTTATCCAATAGTCAAAAGAAATTCAGGTAAAATAGCCGAACCGGAACTTATGAGCGTTGAGGCAACTATGATATTTTTTTTCCCTTTTGCTTAATCTATGATGGCTTTTGCAACATACTCTATTCCACACATTGTTTTCTTTTACCAGTATGAAAAATTACAACAATGTATTGACAAATAATATCACATCCATAATATATTTTAATCATATTGCAGTTATTCATATGAAATGGTCATTCTTTCTGTTTCGAATGAGATGATTATATTTTGATTTGGAATAAAAACTTACTAGAATTCTCATTGCAACTAAATTATGATACTTTTTCTGTTATTAGATACAAAATTTAAAACCTGAGTTTTTTTTATTACAAAGAAGCATATTTGTTTTTCCATTTGAGAACAAACATTTGTTCTACATTGAGATTTGAGATTAAGTGTTTTTTTAACAATAGTTGTTGTCAACGAAAGTGTATCCAATATTTTTTAAGAATAATAAGTGTTTTTTTTAAAAAAAAATATTTCGGCATTTTGTATTTAACAACTGAAATAAATTTATTTACAAATATTGCATTCGATAATTGAAATAATTCGCGTTTCGCACTTGCGACTTGCAAGTTGTTAAAAAATATCTGAATATTTTCCCACTTCAAAAAGAGAAAAAGAAAAAATCAAAGTTTTTTTTCTAATAAAAAGTTCGGGCGGGTTCGTCTCCGATCACCACCACATGTCAAGGCATATCCAAGGGATCATATGTCACTTACATATGAAACTTACAGATCGTCCACCAATACTGTCCTCACATCCTCAGCGAGAATTACACACTTAACAACGACGTGCCAAATCTTTATCAATTGAGTCAATTTGTGTTGGTAAAGCCCTTTTCTTTCTGTGTGCTCTTTTTTTTAGACCGTAAGTGTCCATTGGCGACAATAGTGACTAATCTTATTGCCACATGAGCTTTCCGAAGAGGTAAATAACTATCCATAAAATGCGCTCCATTAACCTGGATAGAAATCGAACTCATGACATCGTGATTTAGGAACAATGCGAGCTAAAACCACGTCACTGGTCTTCTTGGATAGGATTTGGTTTGGTTTTGTTTTGAAATTTTGAGTTTGGGTCTCAAATTCAACCTGAGTTAAAATTTACAACACACTACTTGTGGGTATTTGAAATATCAATTCAAATTGATCAACCCAATAACCCATAATCCAAGTTGATTTTGAGTCTTGTTTGACCAATTTTCATATTATGGGTTATGTTAAGTCGATTTATGGGTTATTTTCATATTTTTTATTTAAACCGTTTTTATATTAAATCTCTATCAAAAGTTTTGAATTTGAGTCCCAAACCAAACCCAAACCAAAACTTTTCCAAAGCAATGATGTCCTCTTTGCTGTCTATCCTATTTCTGTGCACACACACTATTTCCTTCTTTCTTGAAGCAAACATACAAACAAATACTACTACAAACTCAGCCAGCAATGGTGATTACGTAGTCGGTGGTGGATTCCTTCCAATTATAATATTTGAAGAAATTATTGAAACTCCAAAAAGTAAGTAACAAGTAATCACGCTTCTCTGACTTTTGATGCACTCTTTTTCTACTACTTTCTCTTTCTCTCTCACACACTAACTCACACACTGTATGTTTTGAGAAAAAAATTATATTATGTTTTGTATAATTAGTTGAAGGTTGAATTTTGAATTTTTAGGAACCGGAGGAAGCTCTGAGAAATGCGATATATTTTGCTACGAATTACTACTCAAATTAATCCAGGTATGTAGAATTTTTAGTTTAATTATTTGTGTTTGAATTTTTTTTAGGTATTTGTTTGGTTTCATATGAGTTGAAATCACTTGGATATTTATAATATTTGGATTTTCGGATGAGGTTGATTAGTGCTGATTTTACTGGATTTTTCTGTATTTCTTTAGTTATCTTCGTTGTTTTTTTTTTTTGGCGAAAAATGATATCAGTGAAGTATTTTGAATTGAGAGCTTCAGCTATGGTACTTATTTAGTGTAGTTCTATCTGATCGGGAGGACATTGGTATGTTTTTTCGTGTAATTAATCGTATTTTGAATAATGAATCTCAGATGTTTTCTGTTGTGTGTTTGAATTGGAGTGAGCATTTATGCGAGATGTGCATCATAGGAAGATTTTGTATCTTTTGTTTATGTCCGCACGAACTAAGATCTGAATAAACTAAATTTCAATTATGTTGAACTCTATGCATGTGTATGGTCAATTATTTATGTATTTTTGTAAATCACTGATGCAAAGCCATATTTTCAATATTGAAAATTAGTATGGAAGACCAGAATTTATGTTGTTGTGTAAAAGTTTATTGTATTTCTGCACTTGTAATGCCTTTTAAACTGATATAATAATCTCTAACTAGTAATAGCCATTTTGATTGAAGCCTTCATTTTCTGTTTAAACTCATATTAAATACTCCCTCCGTCTCAATTTGAATGTCTTATTTCCTATTCATCTTGTATAGGAAAGTGGAGATTCAGTTTGGGATAGAGGGAGTATATTTTTATGTTTAGTAATCTGTGATTTTATCTGGGGTAACATTGTGTTCTCCTACATTCATGGGTTTTCATTTAATGAAATTGGTCTTTGCTACTCTCATTATGTGTTTTCCTATGAGGTAGAGAGGTTCTTGAATTGGATGGGATGTTGTATCGAGGAGAAGTATGCTGGAAGTAGGAAATACTAGTGCACGCGATTTTCATTCTGCTAATCTATGACATCTACTGGACTGGGGCATGGTGGGGTTGGAAGTTCCAGGAGTGCTAACAGCTTTAAGGGGTCATCTGGTTCTGTTGAATGGCTGGGAAGGGAGATGCTCGCGATGAGACTGCGTGACAGGGTTGACCATGAGTGCAGTGACAATGATAGGGTGAGCCTCACGACATCTTTATTCTGAATCATTTGTTTAAGATTGATAATATTTGTCGTATGGTGCTGAAAGTTTTTCACTTGTGGCTAATATTTTGAAAAGAATGTTATTGCTGTTCTGCTTGGTTGAAAGAACAAATAACTTATCGTTTTCTCTTGCATAACTATATTAATAATGCAGGATAGTGAACCAGATATTATCGATGGTGTGGGTCCTGAAACAGGACATGTCATAAGAACAACAATGGGAGGTCGAAGTGGTCAACCAAAACAGGTAGCAGAAAGCTAACTTGCAATATCATTCAATAGTTTCCTATGCAATTCGTTATGCCACTGAGCTGACGGTAAACATTTTGCCTCTGCTCTATCTGATGTTGCTGAACTTTAACAGGTTGTCAATTACATTGCAGAACATGTCATTGGAACTGGTTCCTTTGGCGTCGTTTTTCAAGTAGGTGCCCGCATGTTGCTTCACTATATGTTGTTTTCGTGCACTTTAACTCTCTGTGCTATATATTTACTGGTTCTGATCTGGTTGCTTTTTGCAGGCCAAGTGTAGAGAAACTGGGGAGATTGTTGCCATCAAGAAGGTTCTTCAGGACAAGCGCTACAAGAACAGGGAGTTGCAAATCATGCAAATGTTGGACCATCCTAATGTCGTTTCCCTTAAGCATTCTTTCTTTTCAACGACAGACAAAGAGGAGCTGTACCTGAATCTTGTCCTTGAGTTTGTGCCTGAAACTGTAAATCGTATTGCTAAACAGTACAATAGGATGAACCAGCGGATGCCATTGATATATGTCAAACTTTATACATATCAGGTTTGTAGTCATCTGCAGCTACTTTTTGTGAATTATACAGAGTAGCTATAGGTCGGACTCCTTTATGGTCTATAGATAAGCTGTATTCGGTCTTACCGTCTTAGGAAATTACTCCTACATGTGCTTTAAATTCTTGTTGTTCTGAGGATGTCTGCAAACAATTAACACTGCATGTCCTCGTGATATAATCCTGAATTATATTCAATCCAGCTCTCTGATTTTTTTTAATTTCTTTTTCATGAATACTGAAATTACTTGCCAATTGTTAGCAGTTAGCTATGATTTTCTTTTATAGCATTTGCATGAGTCAAGAATGCTTATCCTGGTTGCAGATATGTAGGGCACTGGCATATATTCATAACTGCATTGGAATTTGTCACCGTGATATCAAGCCTCAGAATTTATTGGTAAGAATTACTTCTTTGATAATTCAGACTTTATTTCCTCTGGTAACTTCTTGAAGGGGGTGATTTGAGATTGTGCCGGTGCGTTTTGACTAATGCGAAGTTTAATCTCCAACTTTGTATGTACATGCTCTTGAACAAGAACCTAAATAAGGTCACATAAATTTATCCACATATTTGTAACTATAAGAACTTACGTGTAGGTGGATCATATTTTGCACTGACATTTTAGCATTTTCATGAAGTAACAATGACTATGGTGTAGATGGGTCTTCAGTAGAAGCTACTTAGTAATGGGGCTGAATACAGATTCTCCCCATTCTTGTTACTTCTTAGTTTTTTTTCATGTCTAGCTATGGTTTAGGTATTATCCTTTGTGGTACACGTTTATCAACAAACTCAGTAATCACTCTTATCCTTAATGGTTTAGAAACATGGAGCCTTTTAGTACATTGTGATTTAGCACATCCAAAAACTGGACAAACTTAGATACTGAATGTTGAAGTTCAATATTTGAAGTGACAAACAACAGGATGTGTCTTAAGCTTTCCGAAAGAAGTGGAAAAATTAGTAACAAGTTGTTGAGTTTAACCAAACTTTATAGAATGTTTAGAGGTTTGCACATAGAGCTTCAATGATTAGGTTGCTGCACTGTTCTGCTCCTTTAGGTGTAATGATGTTTATCATTCCCCTGAATCTGAATGTGACTTCTGTACTATCTTGTTTTTTTTTCTCCATCATGTTATTTGAGGAACTAAAAAGCTTTACTTTGTCCTCAGGTGAATCCTCATACACATCAGCTAAAAATTTGTGATTTTGGTAGTGCAAAAGTTCTGGTAAGTTTCACATATGCAAGTGGCTTATCTAGAGAAAACAAAGTGGCTTAATCTGCCTTTATAATGGTTTGACTTCTTTACTGTTTATCAGGTCAAAGGAGAACCTAATGTGTCATACATCTGTTCAAGATATTACCGTGCTCCTGAACTCATATTTGGTGCCACTGAATACACAACTGCAATTGACATTTGGTCTACAGGTTGTGTGATGGCTGAATTACTTCTTGGAAAGGTAGTAAAGTTCAATTCATGTACGTCTTTCTCAAACTAACTAGTACTCTGCGAAAGTTTATTCTAATGTCATCTATCCCATTGTTTCCTTTACAGCCTTTATTTCCAGGAGAGAGTGGAGTAGATCAATTAGTTGAAATCATAAAGGTAATATCATTTGTCATCCTTTATGATTTGTATGTTCTTTGAATAACTTAGAAGTCACATGATATTGCATTTGGCCTACATCGAGAAAATTTAGTGATTCTAAAATTGTTATTTATAGTGGAATTGATGAAAATACAAGTGAGACGTGAAATTCAAAATCGGGGGTCATTTGTGCACGAACTTCAAATTTGAGGAATTTCCCACTTTTCTTGTTGTCTCTATCTTTATTCTAATCGAATAATAGTTAGATGGGCAGTGGTTAAGCAAGTCTGTTTTATAAATTGTTTGCTAAGGCGTGAAATTCAAAATGTTGCAGGCAGTTACATATCAAAACTGCTCAACATCCTTTAATGTTCAATTGTCATTCAGGTTTTGGGAACACCTACAAGAGAGGAAATAAAATGTATGAATCCCAACTATACCGAGTTTAAGTTTCCTCAGATAAAGCCCCATCCCTGGCACAAGGTTTGTCCAATATAATTTATGCTTTATGTTCGTACGTTAAGAGATGCATTGTTTATTGGAACTGTGCCAATAAATCGACCGAATTGAGATATAGACTATATAAGTGACGGTATCTCTCACTTGTCTAGGTCTTACAAAAATGTTTACCTCCGGAAGCAGTTGACTTGGTTTGTCGGTTTTTTCAGTACTCCCCAAATTTGAGATGCACTGCCGTAAGTTCGACTTTACTTGCAAAGACACGAGTTCCGTAACTGATTTTGTTGCTTATTCTTTTCTGTTATGACATTACAGTTGGAAGCTTGTATTCACCCATTCTTTGATGAATTAAGAGACCCTAACGCGAGACTTCCGAATGGACGCCCTCTGCCACCACTTTTTAACTTTAAGCCTCAAGGTATGCTCAAGTCCTTAAGGAAGAGTAGAAGTACTTCCTTTCATATTGAAATTTGTAACTGCAATGATGTTTCATAGACCAATTCTTGACATCATTCAGAGCTAGGGGATTGTTGATCAAATATCACAGCTAATGACTCGGGTTTGAAATTCTCCTTGATAGTAACCTGTAAAAAATGTTTGTTGTCTTGAGTTGATGGTTTCTGCCAAAATTAAAACAGATTTATAGGTAAAATGATTTTTTCAGGAACACGTTTGAGCCTTTATAGTTTTATCTGCCAAACAGTTTTATCTGCTGAAACAGAAGTATCAAGGACTAACTTCGGGCAAATGACAGAAATACTTCTTTACCTGTTAGTTAACAATTTTGTTATCATCTCTAAGATCTAAGTGGTGTATGTCTGATGCTTGTTTTGGTGAGCACAATTACCACGCTTTGTGTGTGTTTAATTAATGTTAACGTTGACTTTGAAGTTGGTGACATTGAAAGTTATGCTCCTACTTCCATTTCCTTGGCTTGAACTTTTTACTATTTCTCAGAAAATAGTAATCTAATAATTTACGGTATCTTGGTTAATTAGGATATTGTTTGATTTCTGTAACTTCTTATGCATCTTAACATTGACTTTGTTCTGGCAGAACTTGAGGGCATCCCTCCTGATACCATTCACCGGCTTATTCCAGAGCATGCTCGAAGGCAAAACTTATTCATGGCTTTGTCCTAGTCTCAACCCTCAAGCCCCTCTGCTTGCCACTGCCTACAATGACTTGATTCTTATTGTAACTTTTGTAAAATCTTACTATTAGTACAATTACATGTCGCGCCTGTAAAAAGAAAGAGAGTTGCAATGAATTTCTCAGTAGAATCTGGGAGATGAGTGAAACATATTTATGTAGTCTTTTAAATTTTTCTGAGGATACATATAGACCACAACCCTATCTTTATTTTGAGTGATTATTCGTGCCGAATTAGGTTCAAACTTAGCAATGTGGTCTGCAATGTTGGAGACCAGTTTTTCATATTCTTCCATAAACGATGCCCTTTTTTCAAATATTACCCCTTTTTTGTGGTCTGTTTGTATATGTAATATGTTTAATATCTGTCCTCCCTCTCTCGGCGCGAAAGCTAAGAAGATATTCTCTGTAATCTGCATTCATCTTCCCATTTATTTTGGATGCATCTTCATTTATCTATTTACAGGGTTACTTGTTAATTTACAGAGTATGGATCCATTCTCAGCTTACTTTCCTTGATAAGGGTTAGTAATCCAAGTTTTGGGTCACTCTGTAACCAGAAAGTGTCAAATGATTCCACTAGGTGGTTGTAACAAACTCTATAAGTAGGCATGGCAATTGTATGGTATGGATGGCAGCTAAGGTGTTAAAAATATTACGTCTGCTGGTACTATCTTTTTAGCAGTTTCTTAGTTTCATATGAATAAAAAAAAGAAAAAAGAAAAATGAATGTGAAAGTCGATATTCTCTGCACATACCCTAATTATTGGGGACTTAATGAGTTTGTTGTTATTGTATAGTCACCATTGGAAAGAGAAAATGTGATACCCAGAACTTTTCGTGTTTACGTGTCTAGCATGTTGACATGTTACTTGGTATATTAATTGTTTTTACGTATAATTTGTTGAGTACATTAATTGGGAGGGGCGTTTTAGTGTGTTGGTTAGTTGAGAGACTAGAGTGTAGATATTAAGAAGTTGAAGGGGTGTCTTTGTAAGGAGGTTAGGGGTAGTTTTAAGGGGGTTATTGCTAGAGTTTTCTTAGAAGTTAGAAGGGGGTTAGAAATGGAAGAGGAGAGAAGAGGGAGAAAAACAGATTTCTGGCAGATTGGTAGGCTGTGGGAGAATACACTTTTGAGATAGCAAACGGGGTCCGTTTTCAGCGATTATTAGTGCGTTTCGAAGAGAACTGGTAGAGCTACGCTTGGGATTTGACGGAATAGCATTTGGAGTTCTGGATTTTGAGTTATAGGCTTGGGAAATCGGGGAAACGAATCTGAATTTTCTGCCTTTTGGTGTATTTTGAGATTTTGCTTTTAAGGTTGATAAGGTAAGGACCCTTCACCCTTATTTTTCAATTCAAAAGCATGAAAGAAGTATTTTCAGAAATGATGTTATGTTTTAATCATTGATTTTATTGCATAAAATGGATGGATGCTTATATGAACTCTATGTTTAGTTAAAGTTTATGTTCTTATGTGAGTTATGTTTTTATGTGATTATGTATATGGATTTTCAGTCATGTTATGTTAGTATATTAAAAAGTTGTCAGAAGTTACTAGTATTAGTAGTGTAGTATGTAGTTCAAGTGTACCCGCCACTATATCATAGGGTCAAGGCCTTGCAGGGGTGTCGCTACCGAGGTCATGCGTGACAGAATAGCATAATAGAAGTAGAATCCGCCATTTCGAGGTCTGGTGAGGGCCGAAGCCTCTAGGTAGAGACTATTATAGCAGACTCAGACGGCCGAGGCCCTATGAGTATAGAAGCAGTTAGTAGGCTCTGCTGAGGCGAGCATAGAAGTGGCATGTATTAGAAGTAGAATGTAGTAGAAGATTTGTATGTGTTCAAGTGTTTATGTGATATGTGCATTCATTATTTTGGGATGGGACCTTTTAGTATTTCAGAAAATGCTTTTTTCCTTGTTAAAATGCATTAAAAATGACCTGTTCTGAAGTCCGGGCAACCTCTCCGGTCGATCTGACCACAACTCAATTTTTGAAATGTCTCTTTTTTTATGCGTTTTTATAAGTTTTGTGAAGTGTTTACAAGTGTAATGCAAGTATTTTAAAGATTTATTTCAAGTCATGTTATTTAAGAAAAGTTATGCATTGTTTTCATGTGTTTTGGGTGAACGGGAACATGTTTTTGAGTCTAACGGTGCTTCATCCCAAGGGTGTTGGGAACTTACTGAGCCAGTTTAGTGGCTCATCCCTTATTAATGTTTTGAAGGTAAACAGTTGGCAGATCAGGATGATGAGCCATGGATTGAGGAGAGGCTTGGTTGATAGCTTTGATGTAATAGATAGTAGTTGTATTATCTTTTGAGACTTGTTATCTTTTATGGATTTGTAAGACTTATATTCCCTTGTAAGACTTGTGATCTTTTAGGTATGTAATGAAGCTTGATTTCGGATTTAGTCCTTTCCTGTTTGAGGGTTCGGTGTCTCATTGATAGATGACGCACTGCCCGGTCATCCCCAAAACACGGGGTGTGACAGAAAAAAAGTGTACAATCGTTTTGGTTTCATTTCAAAACTCTGTTAATTTTGATCTTAATGAATTTCCTCTCTTTTTTATTTCCCACAAGTATGAATTCGAATTTTTTAACTTGGGCCACAAATGTCTAAACAAGGTCGTTAAAATTGTGAGTCGAATCGTAGAATCGAACGATTCTAAAATCCGTAAGGTATAAATCGAGTTAAATAGTTGGAGGAAATAATTGGGTAGGATAGATGGTCGGACTTGTAGAATAGTTGGATCAAATGATCCAATGCCGTGATTTTGTCAATGTTTAGTCGGGTGGCCGGGTAGGATTCGATTTGGGATGGAGTTAGTATAATTACAAATGATAACTTAAAACCCCTACCCTCTCAGTTTCAGTTTATACCAACTCAGGCTCAGCTTCACTTCCCCCCCTTTTTCTTCTCTGTCTTACCCATTCTTTCTCAACTTCCGAATTTTTTCTTACAAAGAAACATCGTATGGCTTGCATTAATTGTTGCTACAATGGAGTTGCGAATTTTAAGATTCTGGGCAGCAGTTATTATAATCATCATTCATCTAAATTGTCTGCTACCAATTTCAACTCTTCTTTTCACTTGGGACATTTTAATTGGAATAATTCCTTAAATCTTAGTATTCATGGACACTCTAGTCGCCGCTTGAACTGCCAACTCCGATCATTCGCCGCCGTTGTCAATTGTATTTCTTTGAATAACGGACCCCTTTCAGGTAATAAGAGACAAAGTCTTTGGCTTCATACTCAATTTGCTCTATTCTAGTCTACTAACAAGATTTCATTTTTGTTAGTCAACTGGGTTTTTTTAAATAATCTGGGATGTGCTTGAGTGAGATTAATGTTTAAGTGGTGAAGTTTTCGTCGTCTTGTCAGTGGTCTTCTTTTTCGTTCCAATTCCTTTGCTGGGTAGTTTTTGTGCAATGGGCAAGGAATTAGTCAGTTCCAAGAACAAGACGATTTTTTTTATTACTACATGGGGAGATTATAAAGAGCAAATCCCTGAACAAAATATAAAGGCTTTTCCAAGTTTTGATGATGATTTGTGCTCCTGTTCTTGAATGTAATGTTCTATTTCTTTCAACTATATATGATTCAGGTGTTACACTATCGGAATTTTGGCGAAATGGTGGTTTTAACAATCTTAGCTTGATGGTTATATATGTGTGTATGAATTTAGGATTTTTCTTGAGCTTTCTGTTGATTCACTTTACTGTATGCTCAATGTACCCTTTTCTGTTCTTGGATAAATATGACCAATTTTTGCTCAATGCACTTTGCTCTTACCTGCATTCACCGGTGTTTATGTGAATAAATTCATAATGGGATGTATAAATTCATCAGTGTTTCAATGTAATGTTTCTCTAAGGCTACTAGAATTGTGAATAAATTCATAATGGGATGTATAAATTCATCAGTGTACAATTTAAATGCTTCCAACCAAAACTCTTGGATGTAGCATGTCCGGTTTAAATGGATTTGTTATATGGTTCTAGATACTTATATCGGGTAGTATCAACTTAGTATAGGGTATTTGTGAATATTGGTTGGCTACTGCTTTCTTTATTAACTTCTACATCAATTGATGATTTAGTCCACACCGTTTTGACATGTTTTGGCAGGGGAAAGGGTTGTTGTGTTGGTTATTGGAGGAGGAGGGAGAGAACATGCTCTTTGTTACGCATTAAAGCGATCTCCCTCTTGTGATGCTGTCTTTTGTGCCCCGGGCAATGCTGGAATCTCTAACTCAGATGATGCTACTTGCATTCCCAAGTCTGATCTTAATATTGAAGATAGCTCTGCAGTGATCTCTTTTTGCCAGAAATGGGGGGTTGGACTAGTTGTCATCGGACCAGAGGCTCCTCTTGTTGCTGGTCTTGCTAATGATCTTGTTAAGGCTGGAATACCAACTTTTGGCCCTTCTTCGGAGGCTGCTGCTTTGGAAGGCTCCAAGAACTTCATGAAAAACATTTGTGACAAATATGGGATTCCCACAGCAAAGGTTTGTACCCTCACTTTTGTCTCAAATACAGTATTCCAAGCAAGCTCTTTAATGTTGTTATCTTAATTTGGTGCAGTATAGAACATTTTCTGATTCACGTGCTGCAAAAGACTATATTAAAGAACAAGGTGCACCTATCGTTATTAAAGCAGATGGATTAGCCGCTGGAAAAGGTGTTATTGTGGCCATGACACTCGAGGAGGCATATGAAGCTGTCGATTCCATGCTTGTAAAAGGGGATTTTGGTTCTGCTGGTAGTCGTGTTGTTATTGAGGAATATTTGGAAGGAGAGGAAGCATCATTCTTTGCACTTGTAGATGGAGAGAATGCCATTCCTCTAGAATCTGCTCAGGACCATAAACGAGTTGGAGAGGGTGATACAGGGCCAAATACTGGTGGAATGGGAGCATACTCTCCGGCACCTGTCTTGACACGGGAACTCCAATCTGTGGTTATGGAATCTATAATTTTTCCTACAGTTAAAGGTATGGCTATAGAAGGTTGCAAGTTTGTGGGGGTCTTGTTTGCTGGACTTATGATTGAGAAGAAGTCTGGATTGCCCAAGTTAATTGAGTACAATGTCCGCTTTGGAGATCCCGAATGCCAGGTCAGATAACTATATTCTTCCTTTTATTATTACAAAGCATGCACTGTAGATATGTAATGTTATGATCTGCTGCCACCTAGAAGTCTCAAAAGAATTTTGAGTTATGTCATGAGAAGCTGCCCCCCCTTCAAAAAAAATATTTTTGAAACTCGTGTATTTTACTCCCTGAGAAAAAAAACCCCTTAAAAATATTAATTCCCCCAAATTTTTTATGTAGTCCTTCGATAGATGTCTGCGTACAACATGCCCCACAACACAAAGCTCCTGGATACACAATGTATGTCATCATGAAGAAAAGATTTACATCATGAATAGTTAGTTACTTTTGAATGAATTAGTTCGTTTCTTAAATGGAATTACGGTTTTTACTGTTTTCTTATATTAGTCATACATATTTTTATTCAAGATCTAAGAATGCTAGTATTTGGATGTTTTCTTTAATTAAATCTTTCATCACTGTAATTTGTGTTTGCAATGTAGAATATCAACATTGCATGGTGTTAACACTATTAGCACATTTAACACATGTTTTATAGGTGTATATGCATAATTATATGAATTAGATTGATTAGATTGATTCTAGGAATTAGATTGATCTTTATTGATCCTTTCATTTATTTACTTTCGTATTCGGTTTTCCTAGGAATACTTGTTCTATATGAAATACAAATTGAGTATTCACAATTCCTAATTACTTTGTTACATGGTATCAGAGCAATAGTGAATTAGTGAATTAGGGTTTGAGTGAGATACTCGTTTGGGGCAATCTGAAAAATTGTCAAAATTAGGTTTTGAGTCTTGTTTAGGATCTCTACTTTGGGGTGAGAGTTATTCGACACCGAGATTCTAATACTCAGATCGGCATTGAGATTTCGACGGTGACTAGGCATCGAGATTTTGGTAGTGACTTTCTCGATAACTCAGGAGCACATATACATGCTCGATTTGGTATTTCGAAACATATCTGATTTTTCATTCTATTCCATTTTTTGTTATCTTTTGTTGCTATGTCCAATTTAGGTAATCCAAATACATGTGTCATCTCTTCATCATCCAAATTTGTCATTGATTCTGGTGCAACAGACCATATGTCGGGTAATCCGAACTCTTTCACCACATATCAACTTCACACCCCATCAAATGTAACCCCATCTCCATCTTATGTAATTGGGTCAGTCACAGTTAACTTAACTCTTGAGCTTTCACTCTCTAATGTCTTACATTTGCCAGATTTTTCTTTTAATTTGTTGTCTGTTAGCCAAATCACTCGAACTCTTAACTGTTGTGTCTCGTTTTTTCCTGATCATTGCTTATTTCAGGATCTTATGACCTGGGATTAAAAAAGTGCGCCTAGGCGCTAGGCGAGATGAGGCATGTGTGAAAACGCCTCAATGGTATGAAGCATTGTGGTGTCCTCGAGGTGAGGCTGAGGCTGAGGCGACTGATGCGAGCAGAGGCGCGTGAGGCGAGCAGAGTCCAGGTACGTTTATCTTCTTCTCCGGTCTCTTCTTCTTCTTCTTCTGTCTCTCTTCTTCTATCCTCTCTCCTCTGATTTTTTTTTTTTTTACTGGAGATATTGGATAGAGAGAAGAAGAAGAGATGGGTTGCTAGGGTTTTTCTGAGAATAGAAAAAAAGAGATGGGAGGCTGCGGCTGCTAGGTTTCCTGTTTTCTGATCTTCTAAGAATAGAATTAGAGAAGAGGAGCTAGGGTTTTTTAGGGAGGATGAATCTAGACCATTGATTTTTTTTTCCCGTTAAATCAATGGTCTGTTGACAAACACCTATAATAGTTCTTTTTTATTTTTCCTTTAAAAAAATCTGTTGACCAGACCTCTCTTTTAAAAAAAATTAAAAATTAAAAATAATTATTTCAAAAGAAAACTATCCATACAATTTTTTTTCTAATCTCTTCACCCATACCTTGTTCTAAATCAAAATTCATCACCATCTCTAATATATAAGTATTTTTGTAAAGAATCATCACCATCTCCAATATATAAGTATTTTTGTAAAGAATTGCGTCTCGCGTCCATGAGGCGCTCGCCTCGAACGTTTGCCTCGCGCCACGGACCCTTATCGCCTTTTAAAACTAAGCTTATGACGAAGAAGATTATTGGTAAAGGATATGTGTCAGGGGGGCTCTATATACTTGACAAATCAGCACGTAAATCTCTTGCTTGTTCCAGTGTTTCCTCTGCTTTCAAAGCACATTTCTGACTGGGCCACCCATCTCTCTCTTTGCTCAAGAAACTTTGCCCCGAGTATTTAAGGTCTCAGTTTTAGATTGTGAGTCATGTCAATTTACTAAACATCATCGTCTTAGCTCTAGTCCTAGAGTCAATAAACAAGCTGATTTTTCGTTTGAGTTAGTTCACTCTAATGTTTGAGGTCCTTGTCCCATCCCATCCAAACCTGGTTTCAAATATTTTGTTACCTGTGTTGATGACTATTCTCATATGACTTGGTTATTTTTGATGAAAAATCGTTCTGAGTTGTTCTCTATATTTTGTGCCTTTTATGCTGAAATTAAAACTCAGTTCAATGTCTCTATTCGTACATCAAGGAGTGATAATGCAAAAGAATATTTGTCAGCAGCAATTCAAACATTTATGACACAAAATGGCATGTGTTTATACACCATCTCAAAATGGAGTAGCAGAACGCAAAAATAGGCATCTTCTTGAGACTGCAAGAGCTCTTTTGTTTCAGATAATGTTCCTAAATCTTTTTGGGCTGATGCAGTGTCAACAATATGTTTTCTAGTTAATCGTATGCCTTCATCAGTTTTTCAGGGTGAGACTCCTTTTCATACTTTTTTTCCGACCAAGTCATTATATCTCATTGACCCTAAAATCTTTGAGAGTACTTGCTTTGTACGAGATGTTCGTCCCTCTGTCACTAAATTAGATCCAAGTCCTTAAAGTGCGTCTTCCTAGGATACTCTCGTCATCAAAAATGGTATAGGTGTTATTGCCCAAGTCTTGACAAATACATGGTCTCCAGAGATGTTACCTTTCTAGAAGACACATCTTTCTTTTCTTCTTCCATTTCAACTTGTTAGGGGGAGAATGATGATTTGTTAGTTTATACTAGTACTCCTATTCCGTTAGTATCTAAACCCGGACCTGACCGTGAATCTGAACCTGAACCTGACATTGCCATACCTGAACCAACTCTCGTTGTTGAGTCGACCACAGTTACT
Source organism: Vinca minor (assembly GCA_026122235.1). NCBI lineage: Eukaryota > Viridiplantae > Streptophyta > Magnoliopsida > Gentianales > Apocynaceae > Vinca > Vinca minor. The sequence continues at coordinate 3,445,507 of JAOCZM010000201.1, read as the reverse complement.
TCCCCACTTCCTCTCAAAGCCTACTCTAGACCACCTCCTCCCGACACACATCCGGCGCCAACTACTTCGTCATCTGATCCTGTGTCAACTAATGATCTTCCTATTGCACAACACAAAGGTAAACGCCAATGCACTTATCATATTTCTACTTTTGTATCTTATGATCATTTGTCACACTCTGCGTGTTCCTTTATCGCTTCCATTGATTCTATCACTATCCCTAAATTTGTCTATGAAGCTTTAAATGATAGAGGAAATGGATGCCTTAAATGATAATGGTACTTGGGAGTTAACAGACTTACTTCTGCAGGGAAGAAAGCTATTGGATGCAACTGAGTATTTACAGTGAAAACTAATCATGATGGATCCATTTCGCGGTTGAAAGCTTGCCTTGTTGCTAAGGGATATGCTCAGATACTTTTTCTACTGTTGCAAAACTAACATCTGTTCGACTATTTATTTTTTTGGCAGCTACATATGATTGGTCATTGCATCAGTTAGACATTAAGAATGCTTTTTTCTTCATGGCGATCTTCGAGAAGATGTATATATGGAGCAACCACCTGGGTTTGTTGCTCAGGGAGAGCATAGCAAAATGAAAAGGAAAGTTTGCTATCTTCGAAAATCTCTGTATGGTCTAAAACAAAGTCTGCGGGCTTGGTTTGGAAAATTTAATCAGGCGATTAAGGTGTTTGGTATGTTGAAGAGCAAATCTGATCACACGGTGTTCTACCAAAAGTCTAGTGCTGGTATCATCATCTTAGTTGTCTATGTAGATGATATTATCATAACAGGGAGTGACAGTGTGAGCATATTATATCTTAAGTCTTTCCTTCAGACCCAGTTTCAAACGAAGGATTTAGGAATGTTGAAGTACTTTTTGGGTGTTGAAGTTGTTAAAACACAAGAGGGGGGAATTGGGTTTTAACTAATCTTGGCAACTTTTTCGAATCTCTAAGCAATGCTATTGAAAGTTTGAGCAAGATGATTGAAAGTAAAGTAAAACCCAATAACAAGACAAATGATTTAGAGTGGTTCGATTCACTTAGAATCTACATCCACTACCTTGAGCCGCACCCAAGGATTTGCAACAACTTCACTAAGAAGATTTTACACTTGTGGCTAACTCACTAAGAGTTTTACAAACACAACCAAAATACCAAGAAACTCACTAAGAGCTTGCCCACACTAAGTAGAACCTTTAACAACAATTACCCAATCACAAAGAAAGGGAGAAATGAATGTTTAATACAAAGAATATTCACTCTTCTAAGTGAAAGATTAATACCTTTGAAGTACAAGAATTGTTGCTCTTTAGAACATATGAATTCCACTCTTTGTCTTGCTTTTGAAAGATTTGCTCTTGAATAATTTAGATCATGGAAATGAAGAGCATTTACTTTGAGAGAGTTTAGACTTGATAAGAAATCAATGTTTAAAGTATCTCCAAGTCTGGGAATGATTTTCAGCTTTAGAGAATATATACATTTCAAAATATGGCTGAAAATCGAGTCTCCAACGGTCAAATAACGGCTAGTAAAAGTAGAGTTCGGTTGATCACGAGAAACTTCGGTTGACCGAAGCTCACTTGGTTGAGCCGAAGAACAACTCGGTCGACCCAGTCCAGTGCCACCGGTCGACCTTCCCGATGACTCTCGGTCGGCAGAGGCTAGGCAGATCACCTCTCAGTTTCTGCTCGGTTGATCCGAGCTTGAGCTCGGTTGACCGAACTTCAAAGCTTATTTTTCACACGTTTTGAAATCTTTTGAAGTCTTTTGAAATCTAAAAGGTTTTCCCAAAAGGTAATAAGTAAGAACACTTGGAAAACCATTTTAAAGGATTTAGAGCTAGAAAACAAAGGCTTTGAAGATACAAACACATTTAAGAATCATTTCGAAAACTAAGCCTTTTGAAAACGTGTTTGTGTGTATGCAAGACTATGAGTGTAGAGCTTATGTTCATACGAGCTTTGGTTAGAGCTTTCTAGGATAACGACTAATGAGAACAAAGCTAAACTAACCAAACCTAAGTCTTCAATCTTCAATCTTGATGGATGAGCCTTGTATAACTTTGAATCTTGATATCAATGGCTTTCAATGGCTTGATTGAAGTACTTAGAGCTTCCATAATGAGTTCCGATATTCTATCACAAATATTAAGAACATTAGACACAACATTAAAAGTTTGTCCAATATCAAAAACTGAGTTTGTTCGCCCTTAGGGCTTACAGAAGTGATGAGGAGTAAACAAGGTATATTCTTGTCTCAAATGAAATATGTGTTTTATTTGTTGATAGAGACGGGGAAATTGGGAGCAAAACCATGCAACACTCCAATGCTTACCAATTCTCAACCCACGAAAAATGGGGAATTATTTGATGATCCTGAAAGATATCGAAGACTGGTTGGGAAATTAAACTATCTTATAGTGACTCGTCTAGATATTGCTTACTCGGTTAGTATTGTAAGTCAATTCTTATCTTCTCCAACAGTCCATCATTGGGATGCTTTGGAACATATTTTATGTTACTTGAAAGGAGCACCTGGACGAGGTATATTATATAAAAATCAGAACCACTCTTGTATCGAGTGCTTTTCTGATTCTGACTGGGTAGGCTGTAAAATGTAGAAGATCCACGACAGGTTATTGTGTCTCTGTGGGAGGGAATTTGGTTTCATGGAAGAGTAGGAAACAACACGTTGTTTATCGTTCTAGTGCAGAAGCAGAATATAGGGTTATGTCACAATCGGCGTGTGAGATTATGTGGATATACCAGCTCTTGGTTGAAATTGGCTTTAAAGTCTCTATTCCTGCAAAGTTATATTGTGATAATCAAGCTGCTCTTCACATTGGTTCTAATCCAGTTTTTCATGAGCGGACCAAACACATTGATGTAGATTGTCATTTTGTACATGACAAAATTGAAGATGGTTTCATTTCTACTGGTTATGTGAAGACTGGAGAACAATTGGGCGACCTTCTCACAAAGGCTTTGAATGGAGTTCGAGTCAATTATCTTTGTAGCAAGTTGGGCATGATCAACATTTATGCTCCACCTTGTGGGGGAGTGTTAACACTATTAGCACATTTAACACGTTGTATAGGTGTATATGCATAATTATATGAATTAGATTGATCTTTATTGATTCTTTCATTTATTTACTTTCCTAATCGGTTTTCCTAGGAGTATATATATATGTAATACTTGTTCTATATGAAATATAAATTGAGTATTCACAATTTCTAATTACTTTGTTACACATGGTTTATAGTATACATTACAACCGATATAATGCGGTTTGGTGGATTTTCCTGATGACCCTATTGATATGTTCAAATGTTTCTGCTCTTAGATTATCAAAAGTAAATTCCTTATGATTATGATCTGTGCAGGTACTGATGATGCGATTGGAGTCTGATTTAGCACAAGTGCTCCTAGCAGCTTGCAAGGGAAAGCTTAGTGGGATATCTTTACAATGGTCCCCTGGTTCAGCCATGGTAGTAGTGATGGCTACTAAAGGTTACCCTGGGAGCTACGAAACAGGAACAGAAATACACAATCTGGACGAAGCAGAACAAGTTGCCCCCGGTATTAAAGTATTCCATGCTGGAACATCTCTTGACGAAAAGACTGGAAATTTCATCGCAAAAGGAGGTCGTGTTCTTGGGGTTACTGCTAAAGGAAAGGATCTTGAAGAGGCTCGAGATAGAGCATATCAAGCTGTCGATCAAATCAAATGGAACGGAGGTTTCTTCCGAAGAGATATTGGATGGAGAGCATTGCCACTAAAACAATACTCTACCAAAGGTTGAACTGGTGTTATTTTTGTTAGGGTACTGTCACGGGTAGCAAATCTTAGCACTTTAGGCGCCCGCGATACCGAGCAACTCTATCTCTAAAGCTCCCAAGTCACTGGCTAGAAACTAAACAAGGACGAGAACGACCCTCCGGGAGCTAATGAGTAATATGGCTCATTGGTTTATAATCAAGATCTTATTGGTTTTGTTGTAAAATATACAGGAGGAGGTTCATAATAGGCTGCATTCATCATCTATCTGCTGAACGCGCGGGTTGAGAGAGATCCTCTTCAGTTTTTCTCTAATAAAATGACATTTTTTTTAGAAAAATATTTCGATTTCAAATGTTTTGTAGCAAAAAGAAGTAATAAGTGACTGATCTCAAGGCGAATTTGATGTAAAACATCTTCCGAATACGTTACTTAGTTAAACAGGTCAATTTTTTTGGGTCCAAAAATAGGGTTGGCCATCCTAAAATGCGAAAATATCGAAGAACCACCATTACCCATATTTTGCAAAGGTTTGTATAACCAGTCTTGCCGTCATGGAGCAAGGTTCGTTTGACCCTCGCCCGCATTCCGCAAGGCTCTTTCTAGCTAGTATTGCTGCTTGTTGGCAAGACTTGTTACAAAGACCGGACCAAACTAGCATTTATGCTGAACAGTTATTTTCAGTATAAATTTATATTTTAAATCGGAGGGAGCACGTGGCGGAGAATATTGGCAAAAACGAAAATTTGGTAAAAGCATACATCTTTCTAGAAGACCTACTCCTCCTCCAACTCCTCTCTGATAAACGGAAAAATTCCCTATGAGACGGTTCTTGTGGGTATCTGTGAGAAATGAAGTCATACGGGACTTACCTTGCATTTGGGTCCTGTCTCAAATTATGTGAGTAGAGGGTGGGACTTTACCCACAAGGGCCGTCACATGCCAGACTTTCCCTGGCTCTCGGCTCCTTTGCGGGACAGCTTTTTGTTTCGCACGTACGGGACAAGTTACCAGCCGTCGGATGAGATTTTTTAACGGTTCAGATGTAGAGAGAGAATTTTTTTTTTAATATTTTAAGTTTAGATGTAACTTTTTTCTCTCAGGATCTGTACTGGTTAATCTCGTCCCGGGCGACTTTCTGCTGGAACAATCCCTGTTCCGCATAGGAGCCGGACTGCTTTCCCTGATAAACCCCCGTATCTTCTTCTTCACCTAAGACCTCTCATTCATCGCCCCAATTCCCAATTCCCCCCCTTACCACCATCTTCTAGGGTTAGGGTTTATATTTCTCTACTTCTTTCTTCCCTCTTAAACCCTTTCCCTCAAAATTTCCCTGTACTTAATTTAGGGTTTTAAAATTTTCAAGAAGATTATGGCATCGTCAACGGCTCAAATCCACGTTCTTGGAGCTACTACTCCATTCACTTCCCCCAAATCCCTAAAAAACAAATCCGCTAAATCAGTCTTCTTTGGTCAATCCATCAATCGTCCAAAGGTTGCATCTTTTGGAAAATTAAAGCTTAAGAATTCCAAAAATGGAAGAAATCCTATGCCGTTGCGAGTTGTGGCGGAGAAGGTGGTTGGAATTGATTTGGGGACGACAAATTCGGCTGTGGCGGCTATGGAAGGAGGGAAGCCTACCATAGTTACTAACGCCGAGGGACAAAGGACTACTCCGTCTGTGGTGGCTTATACTAAGAATGGGGATAGGTTGGTTGGGCAGATTGCTAAGCGTCAGGCCGTGGTGAATCCCGAGAATACATTTTTCTCGGTGAAGAGGTTTATTGGAAGAAAGATGTCGGAGGTGGATGAGGAATCGAAGCAGGTTTCGTATCAGGTGGTGAGGGATGAGAATGGAAATGTCAAGCTTGAGTGCCCTGCCATTAACAAAAAGTTTGCTGCTGAAGAAATTTCTGCTCAGGTATACAGTATGTCTGCTTCTAAGTGTTTGTTTGTAGTCCGAACTATTGTTATATTGTACACTTGTAAATTCTTTTGTGCCTTATGATGAAGTCAGACAATCGCTGTTTTGAGTACCCATTTACTGCTTCTGAATATCTAGATGGACAGGTAATAGTACTAAGCAAATTCAGAAAACGTGAGAGCAATAGAAGAACTGGTTTTCTTCTTGCAATTTCTATCATTCACAAGTTTTAGATTGTTATTGAACTATTTATATTTGTGTCGTTGTTTCTTTGTAATTATTATCACGGTTCTACCTTCTTTGGCCAAGGGGCGTGGGACTTTTGCCGACATATAATGCTATGTTTTAAAAAAAAATCCATTGAATGATGACAATGTAAGATTGTTATAAATAATTATATAATTGGGTCTTGATGATAAGAATGCTCAGAAGCATGAATTTAAGTGAAGTGTAAATTTTGGGGGATAAAGTTTGTTAGTGTAGTGTCTCAATGATTGACTGTGTCAAGTATTGCAACTAATTTCAATATTTTTCAGTAAAAATTTGGGTAATGAGAACAATATTAAATTGTGTTTAAATATAATTGAATGATGATTACTAGAGAATTACATTATCATGTGCATTTGGAGTCCTGCAAGGAACAATTGCATATTGACTACTGTTAATACTTCCTCGGCTGTTGCTATAGGTGTTGAGAAAGCTTGTGGATGATGCATCAAAGTTTTTGAATGATAAGGTCAGTAAAGCTGTTGTCACAGTCCCAGCCTATTTCAACGATTCTCAGAGGACGGCAACAAAGGATGCTGGTCGCATTGCTGGTTTAGAGGTTCTCCGGATAATAAATGAACCTACTGCTGCCTCGTTGGCCTATGGTTTTGAAAAGAAGAACAATGAAACTATTTTGGTTTTTGATCTTGGAGGTGGTACATTTGATGTCTCAGGTATCGCCTCTGGCTATTAGTTTACCCCAATTTGATCTCTATTAGAATATTGAACTTTTTGTTTTTAACTTTCCTCAACTATTTGGGTTCTTCTCGGCCTTTAATATCTTGGAGCTTCTGCTTTATGATCTTCTTCTTATACTCTTGGTTCTAGATGCTTTGGCTAACGATGTTTCAGCATCTGCATCTCTCCCTCTTTTTGTCACCTTTATTCATGCGTGACTGGTCTTAATGTGCGATAAGTTTTAACATGAAGATAACTGGATAGCTCATTCTGTATTGTTAGATTCTATCACTATGCATTCGGAGTCACTTTCTTAGAGTCGAAGAATGATGGATAAACTCCTAAAGGATTGCCTAGCTAAGAAAGAAAGAGAAATCGTTGACACAGTTTCTTCTCTTGGGGAGCAATACTTATTTTGACGGGCTGACCTTGGGACAGACACAAAGTCCTACTTATGTGTGCAGAAAGGACCAAACTATTCATACTTTTTAGAGCTGATATTACCTGGCTTAATCATTTCGTAAAGCAGTGAAACAAACTAGGAGAAGAGAAGAATTTCACATTGCTCAATTTCATATTTCTGTTGAAGCTTTTGTTTTAATTTTCTGTAACGTTGTTTTGTAGTTCTTGAAGTTGGGGATGGTGTTTTTGAGGTTCTTTCTACTTCTGGAGATACACATCTTGGTGGTGATGACTTTGATAAGGTACACAACTTCTTCCTGTTCTTATATTCAAGTCTATTACTGTCTTCAAAATGGTTGAATAAAATTTTACAATGTCAAGTACCTTATGTTCTCGCAGTTATCATCTTTCGTGTTACATGCTGATGATAGTAAGGTTTATCAAATTTTTCCATGCAGAGAGTTGTCGATTGGCTAGCTGCTGATTTCAAGAAGAATGAAGGCATAGATCTCCTGAAGGATAAACAAGCTCTTCAGCGTCTGACTGAAACTGCAGAGAAAGCTAAAATGGAACTGTCATCTTTGACACAAACAAACATCAGGTATATGCATCTTCATATGGAATCACTGCTATACATCTGTTGTCAGACATTTAGAAGTATATTGAATTTCTTTTTGTTTTTTCCAGTTTGCCTTTTATTACAGCCACAGCAGAAGGGCCGAAAACACATTGAAACAACTATCACAAGGGCTAAGTTTCGAGGAACTGTGCTCAGATTTGCTTGATAGGTAGAAGGATTTGGTTGCCCTTTATTTTTCCAATTAATATTTTGTATTACTTATTTAATACTGTTTAATACTTGCCACTAAACTCGTATTTTGTATTAATAGGCTGAAGACACCAGTTCAAAATTCACTGAGGGATGCAAAACTCTCTTTTAGTGATATAGATGAGGTAATCCTTGTTGGTGGTTCTACCCGTATTCCTGCAGTACAGGAACTTGTCAAGAAATTGACTGGAAAAGATCCAAATGTCACAGTGAATCCTGATGAAGTGGTTGCCCTTGGAGCTGCAGTTCAGGTGAGGTTTTGTGATCTTGTAATGCTTCATCCAACCTATTCCACCCTTCTCTTTTCAAGCAGTGAACTATGGCTGTTTTTTGCAATGGCATTTTCTGAAATCTTATGATCATTTTATATGTTTAGGCTGGTGTTTTAGCTGGAGATGTCAGTGACATTGTCCTTCTAGATGTCACACCATTGTCCTTGGGGTTGGAAACTTTGGGTGGGGTGATGACAAAGATCATCCCAAGAAATACAACCCTACCCACTTCAAAGTCAGAGGTTTTCTCAACCGCTGCTGATGGGCAGACCAGTGTGGAAATCAAGGTCCTCCAAGGTGAAAGAGAGTTTGTAAGGGACAACAAATCTTTAGGCAGCTTCCGGCTGGACGGGATACCCCCTGCCCCAAGGGGGGTTCCTCAAATTGAAGTCAAATTTGATATTGATGCAAATGGTATCCTCTCTGTCGCTGCCATAGACAAGGGCACCGGGAAGAAGCAAGATATCACCATAACTGGTGCAAGTACATTACCCAGTGATGAGGTATATTCCTTTCATTGTAAATAATCTTTTGATGCAGGTGCCGTTTGCATGTAATCCTGTCTAATGGTTTGTCTTAATATAAATAATCCAGGTGCAGAGAATGGTTAATGAAGCTGAAAAGTTCTCCAAGGAAGATAAGGAGAAGAGAGATGCCATAGACACAAAGAATCAAGCGGATTCGATTGTCTACCAGACTGAGAAGCAGCTGAAGGAATTTGGTGACAAGGTACCTGCTGAGGTGAAAGAGACGGTCGAGGCAAAACTTGGGGAGCTCAAGGAAGCGACATCAGGGGGCTCAACCCAGGCCATCAAGGATGCAATGGCTGCCCTCAACCAGGAAGTAATGAAGCTCGGTAGTTCAGTCTATGGCAAACCCGGTGAGACACCTGAGGCTGGTCCAGCCCCGGAAAGTGATGCCGGGCCTTCAGGCAAGGCAGATAAGGGACCTGATGGGGATGTCATCGATGCTGATTTCACTGACAGCAAATGAAGCTAAGAGGACATGCACCCTTGAGCTCATTTCTGCTAGAGCCCTTTACTTTCTGTGCCCCTAAATGTGTATAAAGAATGATTTTTTTGTCGGACAGATGTTAGTGTGAGGAAACGATTACTACTAAGTTTTTTGTGGGGGGTCCAATTTTACTAGGACAAATACAGAGGTTAATTAGAAGCATCCAGAAGCGGATAGATTTATATATTAAAACACGAGGATTCTGTCCTATGTAGGTTTTTGCTTTATGTATTTGAATGCTGAAAGACTAGTGACGTTCTGTCATGAGAATATTGCTTTGTAGTAAGCATTTGAAGTTATGAGAATATTATTCCACGAATATGAAAATTTGTGCTTTCAGACGAAAGTCCAAAGCAGTTATGAAGGCACTCTCTGCATTATGGTAAGTTTCTATAATTTACATTTATGATGCTTTTCAGTGTGTTATGTGAAAATTTGCTTGGGAGACCTTTGAATTTAAAATCACTCCCATATAATGTTAGTTATACACATACATATATGCCAAGGAAAAGTAACCCCTTTTCTCCCCTTTAGTTTAGCTGTCTTCTATTATTGGACCATCCCATGGCTTGGGATATTGGCTATTTTCTCTGGGACCGAGTGAAAGTGGACTAGGAGGAAGGCTCAATCCTTTCTCCGTCCTCCAATCCATCCAAGAAGTGTAGTCATCAATATGCATGAATTTGGTACTGTTACATCTCTCATTTCCCCTGTTTGATTGCTTTGTGCTTAAGTAATGGTGAGGAGGGGTTGGATCGGATTGGTATCGTGAACATTTTTTAACGGGGACAAGCCTTTCGGGAGGTCCAACATTCTTGTATGGATCAAATGGGGGCTTTCCTTGGTGGTGATTCTGGTATTGAGGTTGTTGTTGTCGTCTTGAGTTTTGGTAGTGATTGTTATTATAGGGAAGAGTTTGAAAATTACCATTGAGGATATAAATGCTAGGTGAACTATGAAATCTATACATATGGTTTCATGTGGATATGGTAATTGTTTAGCATTGGTTCATGGGGAGGGACATCAGTGTAGCTGTTCTCAGGCGATCTAGGGCTTGGAGAAGCGTTGTCCGATGGAGATATGTCGAATGCTGGCCGGGTTACATGGAGAACGGGACGTTGCTTGGTGGCTGTCGGTGGCGGGGAGACATGGATGAAGCTGTTGATTGCGTCGATATATCGCTGCTCGAGTCCATGGATCTCTGTATGATTGTCCAACACAACAAGTTTTGCCAGGGAAGAGAAATGTCCGGAGCCGGGATGCCCCGGCGAGTTCATTCCGGTCGTATTCGTCAAACATGTGGCGGAGATCCTCGTCGGATTTGACTGAAACCAGAGCATCAAGATCCTCAGGAACTAATTGATATTTCAGCACCATGTCACCCTCAATTAGGTATGTCAGCTTCTTCATAAGTTCTGTAAACACAAAAAGCCTCAATTCTATCAGGTTTAGATTTTTCGCGTCATACATATTCACTCACAGATAATTCACATTATACAAACTCCAATTTAAAACGTCTGGGATTTTTGTCTCGTGCCTCATAAAAGTTGGATTGTTTATAAAACGCTATCGGGTCAAAACATGATGGTACCATTTTCCATAGTGTTTTTATTTGCAAATGCATTTACCATGAAAGCAAGACATAATTTACCTCCGAATTTGATCTGCCGAGGGACGGAGATGATACGGGTTTCACCTCCGACATATTTAAGGTGGCCATCAAATGGTCGGGGAAGAATTTTGCCGCCATGGCTACACAAAAATTTCACCTTGTCCCTAGGCGATCCCGGTGCAGAACCAGGCTTGCTCATGCTATATTCTATGATCGAACTATCGAACGACATATTATTATTATTATAGAATATGATGAATATTAACACAAGGAGAAATATATACAGGATTTTTATTTATAAGAATTTTATGTACAAATTCAGAAAAGAAAAAGGAAACCAGGTGAAGGGTTAGGAAGGGGAAGAATATCAATGCATGTATATACAAAATTTACAGAAGACGTTTTTTTTTCCAGAGGGTGAAAAGGGACTTAAAAGATCACATGGAAATTAAAGAATGTGGTTTGTTTTGGGACCAAAAAAAATATGGGAAGTTTTATTGATTGGTTGATGAGGGTTGCTATATATACAATGGTTTTTTTTTTTTTTTTTTGGGTTGGATTTGCGTGTATATACTACAAATTATGTTGTAGAGGATTGAAAATCGTCTGTACTCGTTTATGTTCATGTATTTAATCACTCAAAATTTGTCATATGCACATTTTTCCTAATTATATATATACATGATAAATTGTGAGTGGTTGAATATAAGAATAAGAATATAAACAGACGATTATATGTCACGGTATACATTCTATCTTTTAATTTATGAGAAATTAGTCTTTTTTGCCCTCATATTATTTACAAATTTCCGATATTGCCCAAAATCTATTTTTTGATCGCATTATGCCCACGCTTTATTTACGAGTGTCGAATCTGCCCAAAATCTGCGGATTTCGGGGTGTTAAAGGGTAATTTAGTGAGAGCAAAATAATTTTTTAGATTTTATTACATTTTACTACCTTTGTTAAAAAATTATTACAAATTCTACCCAAAAGCTAAAATATAGTTTTAAAAGAGAAAAAATATGTGCAACCACACGATTACCCTTTTTCCTTCTCTCTCCGCGTCTCTCTTCCTGCCCTCTTCTTCTACATCCCTCCCCCCTAATCTTCTTCACCGGTCACACTTATTTCTTAACCTTTAAATCTATGCCAAATTTGTAAAATTAGATAAACCCAACAAAAAACTAGCCCATTTTCGGACTAATTGGCATTTCCAAGCCCGTTTTTCCTCCACAATTTCCACTGAAACATCACCTGAACTGGAAGACCTATTTCTCCGACGAGTCCTTTCTGATCCCTCCGTTGGATTTTCCCTTCAAAGAACTCAAATTTGATGTATTTGGCTGATTAAAACATTAAGTAGGAAACTTAAATTTTAGGGATTCCAACCGGGGTTCTAAAGCAAGGAATAGTGAGTTTGGAATGTGAATATAACAACTGGGTTCTTGAGAAAAGCAATAATTATAATGGAGGAAATAATCTTCTTTTTTTCTTTTGCTTTTCAAGAAAAAAAGCAATTCATTTTTCTCCAACATCCCAGACAGTGATAATTACCACGATTTTGCCCTTGATATTTGTTGATTATTGCTTCCCCCATTGATACAGTTGTTTTCCTTATAATTTTTGTGATTTTAATACAAAAAACACATAAATTCTCTCTTATATGTTTATACAATGTTTGTAGATGTGATGATTTAGTGGTTGTAGTGCAATAATTTTATTAGGTTGAAGGAAGAATCCATCACAGGGTCCATAAACTGGGTAATCTGATCAAGAAGATGAGGTCGATGAAGAGAGATTGATGGTAGGGGGGAGGGGTCATTTGAAAAGAGGAAAAGAATTTAGGCATTTAATTGATATAATAAGATAAGTTTAGGGTTTTTTGTGAAGCAATTATAATTTTATTTTTGCTCTGACTATAATATCCCTCAGCACCACCGTATAATTATCGAATTTCCCCAATTTTGGGCACTCATAAATGTTCCCGGGCAAAATACGATACAAAAATAGATTTTGGGCAACATCATAAATTCATAAATAGTGTGAGGGCAAAAAAGGTCAATTCCTCTTAATTTATTTATTTTCCTCTTGTCTCAATTTTTTTTTTGGGGTGAAAAACATAAATAAGTAAGCAGCAAAAGTAACATGCTCAGTAAGATCACTACAAATCCATCTAGGAAAAAAAAGTCTCATGGGCGTTCCTGCCACTAATTGGCTAACAAAAGGGGAACAAACTGAAAAATAATTAACTCCTTATCAGTTGATGATCCTACATGCTTCGCCAGACAGTCCGCGCAAGCATTTGCTTTTCTATAAATGTGAGATATACTACTCTCTGATATTCTCTTACGCAATTCCCCGCAATTTTAAATAATGATAAACTTCTGTTTGTTATACTCGACGAACTTGACCTCTAAGTTGAGGTCTCAATTCTTGCGATACAAATTGGATAGTGAATGATCTAAGTTATAATATTATAGTACTATTGACTTTTAGATAATAAAATCTCTCAGAAATAGGTAAGTGGACTTGTTTTAGCTGGCTTAGCATTTAATTCTCAAATATTAGCTTATGATAAAACCGTAGTTTAAATTATCCAAAAGTGATTTCATGTCGCCCTTTAACGGAATTATTCGGAAACAATAAGTATAAAACTTTTAAGAGCATTGCAAATACACCGTTAAACTCATTTGACTAGTATTTACATGACTCAATTAGGGTTTTGGATATTCTAATACATTGTATAGTATTTCAATGATATTTTTACACATAGAATAATGTGAATAGCTCAAGTCCCTAAATTCACTCTAACGTTAATACACACGAAAAAATCTCATTTGTATATTAAAGAGTATACTAGAAATTCGAACTAGCTCGATTATGTGCTTTCAAATATCTGAGAAAATTCAATCATGGCTCCGTCCTTGTGAGACTGGTCTCACAGTCCCCTCCATGTATTGGCCGTGGCCTACCTGTAGATGTGAGCTCATTTTAATTAGGGTAAAAAGTGCTCACTAGGAATGGCAATGGGGCAGATCGGGGCGGGTATCTCAAATACCAGGGGCGGGGCAGATCCGCCCCGCCCAACCCAATTTTTTTTTTTTTTTTTTTAAATCATTAATTTTTTTTGTTTAGTTTTCATTATCAATCCATTTGTCCAGTTTGTCCAGTTTTATATTCAATTGTCATTTCCATATTATTGCATCCAATTGTCCAGTTTGTATTCAATAGCCATTTTCATTATCAATCTATTTTTCTTTTTCTTTTTCTTTTTCTTATCTTTTTCTAATCTTTTTCTTCCATTTGTTAAAGAAAACAGCAAATTAGTACTCAAAATGAATAAAAATCGGATCTTTGTCTTCCATTTGGTCAAGAAAACAACAAAGTGGTACTAAAACTAAACAAAAATCAAATCTTTTTCTTCCATTTGTTAAAGAAAACAGCAAATTAGTACTCAAAACAGCAAAGTAGTACTAAAACTAAAAAAAAATTGAATCTTTGTCTTCCATTTGTCAAGAAAATACCAAAGTAGTACTAAAAACTAAACAAAAAATCAAATATTTTTTCTTCCATTTGGTTCAAAAAACAGCAAGTAGCACCAAAAATAAACAAAAAATCAAAACTTTGTCTTCCATTTTGCCAAAAAAATACCAAAGTAGTACTAAAACTAAACAAAAATCAAATCTTTTTCTTCCATTTGGTTAAAAAAACAGCAAGTAGCACCAAAAATAAACAAAAAATCAAAACTTTGTCTTCCATTTTGTCAAAAAACAGCAAGTAGTACTAAAACTAAAAAAAAATTGAATCTTTGTCTTCTATTTGTCAAGAAAATACCTAAGTAGTACTAAAACTAAACAAAAATCAAATCTTTTTCTTCCATTTGGTTCAAAAAACAGCAAGTAATACTAAAAATAAATAACAAATCGAAACTTTATTTTTCCATTTGGTCAAAAAACAGCAAAATGGTACTAAAACTAAACAAAAATCAAATATTTTTTTTCCATTTCAAAGTAGTACTAACAATAGAGTGAGAAAAATCTTGAAATATTAAATCTTGAAGAGAGGAGAAGAAGAGAGTGAAAAAAATCTTGAAGAAGAGAAGGAAGAATAGGGAAGAGAGTGAGAGAAAGAGGGAGGACTTTAAAGAGTATTATTAGGTTTAGGGTAATAATATAACTTGGGGCTGGGGGCTGGGCGCTGGGCCTGGGGCGGGGCGGGGCGAAAAAAAATACCATGCCCCGATCTGCACCGTTCTCTCTACGGGGCGGGGCGGGGCTGCCCCAAAAGACGTCGGGGCAGGGCGGATCGACGGGTCACAGGTCAAATTGCCATCCTTAGTGCTCACGCCCTCTAAATTATCTCGGATTTTGGTTTTTGACCCTCAATTAAAAGAGGTCACCCTGAACTTTCTTGAAGTATCAATGCTCCCCCTTCCATCCACTTTCTCCGTTAAATAATAATGAAAGGTGCCCATTTGACACTCACATGATAAAAATGGGGGCATATTGGGCAAAAATAAATTAACCATAAAAAAAAAAAAAATTAGAAAATTGAGGTTAGCCATAAATCTCTCCCTAATTTCTTCTTTATTTCATATCTAGTGAAATCTCACTTCTTTTTTAAATGAAAATCTTACACATTCCCAGTAACAACTTAAACATTCTTTTTTTGCTAAATAACTTAAGAATGACTTCCATGAAATTATGTTAAACTCCATGAAAGCTGTAACTAATTATACCGAGTTTTTTAACTTAGTTTTGAGCAAAAAAAGATATTCAATGTCTTCATCGTATCCCATAACAACCTAAGTATGACTTTTATAATAAAAAAAAATTACTAGAAATTGAAAATACTATTTACTCCTTTATCAAGATTTCTTGAATCAATTTCCAATTGGCGATCACACTTTCATTTCAAGGATTTAGGATTTTTTTAATTTTAGGATGTTAAAAAAATTAGGGAGGGTTCAAAAGATTTGGGAGGGTTTTCCATTTTATAATTAATTTTTTTAAAGATTAATTTAATTTTGTCAAATTTGCCTCATTTTTATCATGTGAGTGTCACATAGGTACCTTCCGTTATTATTTAACGGAGAAATTGGATGGAAGGGAACCATTGATACTTTAAAAAAGTTAAGGGTCAAGCAATTGGCATTTTTTAGTTGAGGGTAAAAAATCAAAATTCGAGATAATTTAGGTGGCGTGGGCACTTTTTACCCTTTTAATTAATATTAGGGTTGTGATGTCAGCCACACAAGACAGTCATATTATTGAGTGACACATATCAAGATATTCCCGAATTAAGTGGCGTGTGCTGATTGGCCATTGATGATACATAGATGACCACCTGTAATTCCACGTCAAGTCTTCTCTGTGACTTTGTCGTCGATTCTGGTCTTCTCTCCACTCCAATCCCTTTCACTCCACCTTGGGCTCGAGTCTTTGAACAAGAAAATTCGAGTATATACGGGATATCTTTGTCAGTAATTTGGATTTTGTCTTTTATCTTGTTTGATCCAACGGTTGTATAAAAAAATAGGGGTATTTTAGAGATAAACTTTGAGCTCTCTTTTTCTCTTTTTACTTGTAAGCTGGGTGTTCAATAATCG
Source organism: Vinca minor (assembly GCA_026122235.1). Taxonomy (NCBI): domain Eukaryota; kingdom Viridiplantae; phylum Streptophyta; class Magnoliopsida; order Gentianales; family Apocynaceae; genus Vinca; species Vinca minor. The sequence continues at coordinate 3,429,110 of JAOCZM010000201.1, read as the reverse complement.
AAAACGTCGTTCAATAATAAAAAAAGCGTGCGTTCTATAATAGAGAACATGTGTTTCTTGACCGGAAACGCATGTTCAATAATCAGAAACGTCGTTCACTAATAAAAAATGTGCGTTCTCTAATAAAAAATGTGTTTATTGGCGAGAGAGCGTGCGTTCTCCCGAGAGAGAGCGTGAGTTCTACGAGAGAGAGCGTGCGTTCTCTAATAAAAAGCATACATGAAGCGTGTGTTCTCTAACAGAGAACATGCGTTCTTTTTTCAGCCATAACTTTTCTCTCTCTCATAACTTACCTTTTTTAAGCTTTTCAGTATGACTTTTCTCTCTCCTCTAATAAAATTACATATGTACTGCTTTTAGCCTTTTCTCTCTCCTCTAATAAATCTCAACCATTGATCCTTTTAAAAAATGAAATCAACTAGCCCATATCGTGTCCATGCATCTTTCGAATTAAAGGCGTTCAGTATGTGAGAGTCGGACTGCTTTCACTCTATTTTGACTAACAAATAAATAAATATACAAAAAAAAAAAAATCATTTATTTTAAATTTAAAAATAAACTTACATTTTTCATTTGAATAATTTTTCCAGTCAAAACAAGTTCTCTTTCAATCTCTAGATCTGAGCTTGAATCCCAATTACTCTAAAAACAATTTTAGGGGTTTTTTCAGCTCCCGATTCCAAGAAATTCGCTTTGGATTTTCGGTTTTGAAGTCCGTACTAAGTGTAAAAGAGCTTATGCTTTGTGGATTTTTTTTTTACCAAAATTTATAGGGTTTTGTAGTTTGAATTTGTGAAATGCAAAAAAAAATAAAAAAATCTTGTTTATGGTGAATTGTTTTCAAATTGAGCTAGTAGAAGCTGAAATTACTCGGAACCAGCTGACTTTTTAGCTAAACTTTGAATTTTCCCCAATTTGCTTGTTAGAATTGTTCTTCTGTGCCTGAAAGATCTTGAATTTTGATTATCCTGTGCAGGTTAGCTGCTGGAAACTGTTGAAAAAAGTATCAAAATTTTCGATGAAAGTATGAGTTTTTGCTCGAAATTAGAGGAATTAAGATTAATTTAAGCTATATTTGTAGTGTTATGATTCACTTGTGTTGAGGAATAGGTATATTTTAAGCAATGGCACTTAAGCTTTCGGCTTCAGAAGCTGCCAAGGTTGCCATTCAGTCAATTGGAAGGGGATATGATGTCTCTTTGGATTTGAGACTCAAGTATTGTAAAGGCGATTCTCGTTTGATTGAGATTGATGAGGATCATCAAGGTCGGGATATTGTCCTTCCTGGTGGAATTTCTATCTCTGGTGTATCAAAATTGATCAAATGTGATAAAGGAGAACGAACTCGTTTCCGGTCTGATGTTTTACCTTTTCAGCAAGTAATGCTCCTTCCAACTTGCATTGAGTAGTGAATAGTATTTCCCTTTTCATGTTTTATAGTCGTTCGTTTCATAAATCTAAATGCTTTCAGAATTTAGTATACGTGCATTTGATTTGTTGTAGCTGAATCACTTGCAGCTTAATTGCATAATGCGTTTCCATGTAGTTTTATGGTATTAAAGATAAACTTCATTCCTTAGATGTAAGCTTTATTTATTCTAGTGAAATGATTTACGAGTCAAGTTGATTCCAGCTTGACTACTTGAAACTTGCTACTTTATCACGAACTCAGCAGTCAGCATGCTTATTCTCTGTGGAGGTTTGGTCATTACTTTCTGCCAATCCAATTTGATTGGATAGTAATTCCTTGTCTTTTGTGCATCTCTGTCCCTAGATGTCTGAACAATTCAACCAGGAGTTATCACTCAGTGGGAAAATTCCTTGTGGACTCTTCAATTTTATGTTTGAGTTCTCTGGCTGCTGGCAGAAAGATGCAGCCTACACTAAGACTCTTGCTTTCGATGGAATGTTCATCACACTGTATACTGTGGCTCTTGAAAAATCTCAGATGGTGCTATGTGATTATGTGAAAAAAGAAGTTCCATCATCATGGGAACCTGCTGCATTGGCAAGGTATCGAACTTCCACCAGCTTGCTTTTATTTAATCATTTGATGGACCCGTGTTAATTTGTACCTCCTTTTTGCTAACTAAAACCGAGACTTCGAAGACTTCCCCTTGTAGTCTACGAGGATTTTTTGCTGCTGAAGTGCTAACTCTCCGAACTCTTCATTTACACCATCTGAATAAAGCAATTCCTGAATTCCTGATTCTTGCAAAAACTAGATATATTAAACTTTGTTCTAATGCAAACATTATTACAAAGGCAATGTCCGGATCTGCCACTTGTTTGGTCACGTAACCGCAGTTTGATCCTCAAAAGATCAGCAAGATCTAAAGCATTCCCTTTTCCCGTTTTTAAGTTTGTTTCTATTTTGTAAATGGTGCTTACCTTGTCTACTCTTTCTCATCTCTCATTAGATGGGAGTACCACTAAAGACTAGGAATATTGATCGCATTTGTGTGTTCTAAATTTTCTCATGCTTTTCTTCAGGTTTATTGAAAAGTACGGTACTCATATTATTGTTGGGGTGAAGATGGGTGGGAAGGATGTAATATATGTTAAACAGCAGCATTCATCATCACTTGAACCTGCTGATGTCCAAAAACGATTAAAGGCAATGGCAGATAAGAGATTCTTGGATGCAAGTGTAGAACATGGAATGGATACGGAACAAGGATACCGTAATGATAAGGTTTAATTTGTCTGATTTCTTTCATGTATTGATCACTAATAAAGTAGAAATATCAAAGCCTTAAATTGCTCTGTATCTCTATATCGTATTTGCATACTTCCAGTTAATATCTTGCATAGCTTTTTGCAAAATTTTCTTATAATATCCTTTCCTTCAGTTTGAAGTCAGGGAGTCAAGGTTGAGGTTTGCAGATGCTGGGACATCAAGTTCTTACTCACACAAAGAGGTAAATCTGTTCAACCAAGTTCTTTCAGATATTGGTGTCTTCAGTCTGTTCAAATGCTGTCTTTCAAAATCCAAAGAATCATGTCCCATGTTTCAAATTCTTAATGTAACTACAGGATGTTGTTAGTATTTCCAAGAGAAGAGGTGGAAGTGCTAACCGAGACTTTAGCCATAATGAATGGTTACAAACTGTACAGTTGGAGCCTGACGTGATCTCAATGTCCTTCATCTCAATAACATCATTACTGAATGGAGTCTCTGGAAGTGGATTTCTGAGCCATGCCATTAATCTGTACCTACGCTGTAAGTAAGATCTACTTTGTCATTTTACACTTACAACCGGTACTAAAGAAAATGCCTATCTCGCTCTAATCAATCATCTGATTATCCACCTTTCTCTACAGTAGGAAGATAACGTGGAACATCATCTCTTTGTCTACTATTTGTGGGAAAGCATTCCTGTTATAGTTGTTGGTTGTTGTCCTGAATCAGTCTAAGATATCAAACAAAATAAAGATAGCTCACGTAACCCAACCTTTAATTTTTTTTTCCTCTTTTCTGCTTTCTTTTGCAGATAAACCACCAATTGAAGAGCTTCATCAATTTTTGGAATTTCAGTTGCCACGGCAGTGGGCACCTATCTTTAGTTATCTTCCCTTGGGTCCACAGAGGAGACAACAGAGTACAGCCTCCCTGCAATTTAGTTTAATGGGTCCCAAGCTTTATGTGAATATCACTCTGGTAAAGCTCCTTCCTGGATATAATTTATTTTTTTCCTTTTGTTCTTTTGGTACCTTTTTGCCTGCTAAGGTTCATGCCCATTGTAAAGGTGCAGTCTGCCAAGTTGAAGATGAGTTTCCTGGGTCTTAAGTACCAGTCCACTATAAGGGCTTCTTTGAGGAGGGAACACAAGCTTATTTTATCCCCCCCCCCATCCATATTATGTCCCCCCCACCCCCCCTGCTCCTAAGAATAGAGAGACAGAATGAAGTTTGATTATCACAAGATAAAGTGGAAACAGTTCGATGCATCCCATGTGGACAAACTTGCTATGAACAAGATGATTGACCATAAATACATTTCGAGCCACTTATGTGATAATCACATCACTAACATGCCTTCTGTGAACAAGATGATTGACCATAAATACATTCCGAGCCACTCATTCCACTTCCACGTCCTTGTGAAATTTTCTTGTCTGCTATTTAACATGGATTTTCCGTTCAAGGTCTAAATGCATATGAGATGCCAAAATAAAATTTCTTTTTAGGTCGATCATCAAGGGCTAAGGCCATGGTACTTCTACTCGACACGTCTACCCTGTCCTGTTCCTATAGTTTTTAGGTCTCAAAAGTTTTCAACGTCAATGTGTGACTCTTGCTTTGCTGATTCTGTCAGTTGTTTTTGAAGAAAAATAGCAGAAAAAAGACAACATTAGTTATATCGTTTGACCCTACTGGGCATGCTTGTACCTCTGATAATGCAAAGTGACCACCAGATATGATAGGTCATTCTTTTCAAACATTATGCCGGAATTGCTTTCCAATGATCCAATTGCTTAAGATCTCCATGAAACTATCACCAGAAAACAAAATAAAAGGCACTGCTTGGAAGTGCACTAAAAAGTGAAACCATTTTCTCATGTTGCATACAGACGTACCCATGAAAATTCTATTTTGGTTCCCTAGTACTTGAAAACTTAATTTAGGAAATTATTGAAACCGCCATGAATTTTTTTGTTTCCCTTTCAAGTGGAAGTGATTGCACCAGGGGTTTGAAGCCCACCTCCTGGGGAATGAGAACTTCTATATTTAGCTCCATTATCCAATAAATAAACATTGAGAAGGCATTCAGTTAGAAATTTTATTAGGATTTATCATTTATTTAGACAATATTTATTTGGTTTTTGCTTCATTTTCACATTTATAGGCGGATAGGGGTTTTAATTAAAAAAAATTAATGATTTAGTTGTTTGGGTTTGTAAGGGCTGTGTGTAATCTGCTTCTTTGATGGTTCGGAACAACATTGTTGCTGATAAACAGTTAATCTATCTAATTTGAGTATTTTATTAGAATACTGGATGAGATTTAATTTGCATATTGGTCTAGATTCTTGTTATACTAATTGGATAATGCGTTATTCAGGTAGATGTAGGCAAAAGGCCTGTGACCGGACTTCGATTGTATCTTGAAGGTAAAAGGAGCAATCGCTTGGCAATCCACTTGCAGCATCTTTCTTCTCTCCCTAAAATCTTCCAACTTTTAGACGACCCGGCTGGAAACTTCTGCCAGGAATCTTATGACCGTAAATACTATGAGAAAGTCCAATGGAAGAACTTCTCACATGTATGTACTGCTCCAGTTGAAGCTGATGAGGATCTTTCTATTGTAACCGGAGCACAATTTCAAGTTGGGGATTATGGATTCAAAAAGGTTCTCTTTCTACGTCTCCGCTTCTCAACTGTACAGGGAGCCACTGCAGTGAAGAATGCAGAATGGGATGGATCACCAGGATTGGCCCGCAAATCTGGACTTATATCAACTTTGATAAGCCATCACTTTACATCTGTTCAAAAGCCACCCCCACAGCCAGCTGATGTGATTATAAACTCTGCTGTTTACCCTGGCGGCCCTCCAGTCCCAGTCCAAGCACCAAAACTGCTAAAATTTGTTGACACTACAGAGATGACGAGAGGGCCACAAGAACCACCTGGTTATTGGGTTGTTTCAGGTGCAAGATTAATGGTTGAGAAGGGAAGGATCTCACTCAGAGTTAAGTATTCTTTATTGACTGTTATTCAACCTGATGATGATTTCCCGGTATAAAAGCAGTTTTAGGCTTTCGCCTTATTTTTTGCTCATCAGAGGCGAGGATATGAAGGGGATTTGGTTATTTATATCAAGATGGAGTGATTGTTTTTAGCCTCACACTTGAAGCAAGGGCGGTTTCAGGTATGAACTTCCCCAGATTATCTGCATTACCATTTTGAAACTGAAACGCCCGTTTGTACAGTGTTTTGCAAAAAGAATTGAAAGGGGAGAGTTTGATTAATTTGTTGTAATTGACATAGTGATAGACATTTTTGTGTTTTCCTATGATGTATTGTATTGTTTCTGTTGAATGTAGATCTTAAATATTTGGTGCAATATAGTTTTGAATTGTTTGACCATCTTTCAAGACTCCTCATTTCTGAATTTTCAGTGTCAATTATTATATACCAAAGAAATGCAATTCCTTTACTGGTTCTTTGGTACTTGATTAAAGGTTTTTTCTGATATGGACCAGGTTCTCATTGACCTTATGGTCCAAAATTAGCCGCGTCATTACATAATTGTCTATCTCCTCATTCCGTAGTGATGTGGCCAGTTCTGAACCACATGGTTCAATGGACCTGGTCCGTATAAGAACTATCCGATTAAATACATTATCTTGACTAGTACTCAATTTTCATCTAAAAATGGATCATTATTCCATATTCTCCATTTTTGGTATGTGTTGATAGAATATTACCCAAAAGCTCTCTTCCTATGAACAAGTACTACTACCATGCTTCCAGTCAAGTTCGAGTGCTGACATCATTTTTTCTCTGAACCAATCTCAGGCGTCGAGTTATTTGATCCAACTACTTAAATATAGCTATTCCGGATCAAATGACTCGATGCTGAGACTTGCTTCAGTCTCTTAACACCAGAACTAAACACCCATTCTTCTGCAGTTGTTAAAGAAAGATTATTTTCTGGGTGTAAAATCTGACTGTATTTGGACAATTGTGTCATTTTGTTTGCAAGATTTCAAATTTATGCTCTACAACTTTGTGATGATGTGGTCAGTTATGAACCGATTTGATCAGTACTTTATTCTTTCATGGGCCGATTCAATACGAGCGCGGATTAATATGATATGGTCTCATAAAGTTCGAAGCAAACTAAAATATCTCATTGCCAGACAAAAAAAAGAAGTTATATTGGGCTATGCTTATGTATTGCAAGGAAGAGTAAAGAAGTGGGTAAAAGGCCGAACAACAAAAGTTACAAAACTATCAAACTTTGGAATTCGGCCCATAACAAATGACCCAAATTACAGGCATAGGCGCACTGCTTGGACCAGATGAATGTGATAAGAAGTACTTTAAAAAGATGCCCAAACACAGCCCCACTATTACCAAAACTTTCAAAGAGGATTTTGAGTGCTCCCTATTCCTAAGTCATATATATATATATATATATATATATATATATATATATATATATATATATATGAGAATTTAGTGTTTCCCCACAAAGAATTAGAAAAATATATATAATTTGTTTGTGTGTAGGAGCAATAAGTAACAATGATGTTAGAAAGAGAGTGGGTAGACAAAGCCAATTTGAACATGACTTGGATTTCCACCAATGACAGACTCGTGCAAACCCCCCACAACCCCAAGGTCAACACCCATGAGGTGCCTATATTGAGAATGTGTAGTGCACGGACGAAATCAGGACTTTTAGGTTAGGGGTTGAAAAACTGTAATAATATGCTGAATTATATATATAAAAATTCCAAAAAAAAATGTTGGGAGCGAATTTAATCAAATATTCTAAACTACATACAAAATTTATTATATCTAATAAGATTTTTAAAATTCTCGGAGGACGACTATCCCCACCCGCTCCCTTGTCTTCGTCCCTGGAGTGATGCATGTTATGGTTCTGTGCATGCAAATTCAGAACGCGACTTATGAGTATGACACAATTAATACTCATTATTTTTACTTGACAATCATTCTTACTATGTCAAAATAGATATCATAAAGTAACCATGAGTATTTAAGTCTATATTATTATATAATAGTCTATCTCTTCATACTTATTTCATGTAGAATAAAGCATTGCAATATCTTATCCCATAAGACAAGTCTGAATGATATATAAGTATCGACCTTTAAATATACATGCATGCAGGGATGATTACAGGTCTCGAGATTTTTAAAAATTCTAATAGATATAGTAAATTTTATATGTAATTCGGAGTATTTGACATCGTCCCCCAACATTTTTTTGTAGTTTTTATATGTAATTCAGCATACAGTTACAGTTTTTCACCAATCTAAAAGTAGTGGCTCCGTCACTACATGCATGGTATGCCTCTAATTAAGGGCAAAAAATCCTCTGTCCCCGTTCCTGTCCTCATTTCTGTCCACAGCCAATCACAATTCACCATGTGTATATGTAATTGGAAAAAATATTTTTATAGTAAATTCTGATTAGTTGGGGACAGGAATGGGGACAAAGGATTTTCACTCCTAATTAAGTGTATATAGTTACCTTAAATATATTTTTTAACACAATAAAGACTTGAACCGTTCTTCGAGCACCAAGCGCAGCACGGAGAGAGAAGTTTTAATAGCATTTTTTTTTTTTTTATAGTTTTCACGAGATATTTTGACTAACTTCGATCTTTATTCTTTAAGAGATCATATCTGACTAATCCAGTTTGTACAGGCCGACCCACAAAGAAGGGTAAAATATTTATCAAAATAGTGGCTTCATGTGTGAGCGAGAATCGTACCCCTAACTTCTTTTAAAGAGAAAAAGCTGTCGAACAATCTACGCAACTAATTTGGTTATTTGTAGGTTTCTTCGTATGTATGGATATGTATTATGCAGATATGGGTTTTTTTTTTAGGGACTTATCCTCCCCAGCACATTCTGAGTTGGTTAGAATGAAAATGATATTCTTTTATTCTATTTCAGTGATCTAAGCACTAAAGAATGGATGATTCAATATTAACTACCATTGTAGTAGTATTTAATTTTTATTATATTAAATGGGTGAAAATCCTCTGTCCCCGCCCGTGTATGTCCCCGTGTCCCTAACCAATTAGAATTTACTATATAAATATTTGTTTCAATTATATATACACATGGTGAATTGTGATTGGTTGGGGACACGGGGACATACACGAATGGGTACAGCGGATTTTTTGCCATATTAAACAGGTCAAAATGGTGCATTCACATGTCACAAATTGGAAGCAAATCTTGTAATGTTCCCATCGTTTTGGATATATATATATATTTAATTTAAAGTCATTCGAGTTTATTTGTCAATTGGTTATATGATATGCAAAGTAAAAGTTATTCAATTCCCACCACACAAAAAAAGAAGTCAAAATTATATATGTAATTTTATTTATGAAGTATGACATTTGTCTATCTCTTTTCATGTAGAAAAAATGAGTAAGTAAATGGTGAATTAGAAAAACGTAATAAATATGTTAGTTTTTTACGAAATTGATAAATTATTGTAGACCGATGATCAAACATAATTGACCAGTCATTAAGTAATAGTTCAGTAGACGAATTTTGTAGTTCAGGAGATTATAATTCAAAATTCTCACAATATAAAAAGAAAATATATTGACCGAACTCTTTCAATAGTAACGAACTCTCATCATTTTATTATCAGTGAATAATGTGTATTCATAAAAAAAAACAAAATACTCATAATAAGTAAACTTACTAGGTTTTCAGTGAAACATGAGAAGATTTCTGGGACCTCCATAAAAGTCACACTCGTAGATTTTGTCACTCCGGCTCCTATGCGGAACAAGAAAAGTTTCGCACCGTGCGAAACAATTTGGGCTGTCGAGTGATAACTTTGAACGATCCAAATTTGAGAGAGAAATTTTTTTATTTTTTTATTTTTTAGTCTAGCCGCAATTTTTCTCTCTTTAAATCTGAGCCGTTAAAATTATCATCCGATGCCTAATTATTTCGTACAGTACGAAATTTTTCCAGTCCCGCATAGGAGTCGGGCTGAGATTTGTAGCTCTAAATTAAAGATTTGCTTTTGGACAAGAATAATGACCTCCTAAAGAAGCTGTAAGAAATGACTCAGCTCTTTATGTACATGCAAATCAATCAATTGATATATTTTTGTTTACTACAATACAACTCCACTGATAATATATATTCCATAGAAAAAAGGTTACGTCAGGTTAAATCATGACGAACTATGCATTGCATTTTTCACATGGCATATGAAATGTAACATCAATATTTGTATATTTTACAAAAAAATACAATAATAATATTATAACTCATTAAGTTTTTAATAATTTAGAATATGGGTGGAGGATGAATATGAGACAGACTTAACATTTGACAATACATGCGCAAAGTGGTTGCTCCAAGAATACAACTGAAGCGGATAGATTCGAGATTGATCTAACTTTTATTAATGAATGCATAAAGTGGGTGCTAATAGAATACCTTTGAAACGTTTGTTACGAAAGCATGCACTCAAATCAAAGCCAAAAAGTATCAGAAAAAAGCAGACTCAAGAAACCATTTTGATTTATGTGAATATTATCATGTTTCTTTTATTCAACATTCATACTTCCTCCATTCCCTATTAATTGTCGTTTAGGAGATATCTAGGTATCCAAATTAATTGTTGTTTAAGGTTGTTTTATTAGTTGTCAACAATTTATTCCAATTATACCCTCAACATTTTCCTTTCTTTATGAAGTAGAAGTAAGAGAGAGAGAGAGAGAGAGAGAGGTGGGGTAATATTGGAAGTTTAGGTGGAAATGACAACTTCCTTAATTTTCTCAAATTGTCTAAAGAGTCTTATATTTCAGTCCGGCTCCAATGCGGAACCCCCAAAGTTCCGCACCTGCGGAACCATCCTAGCCGTCGGATGCAATTTTGAATGGTCCAAATCTGGAGAGAGAAAAATTGCGGCTGACAATAAAAAATAAAAAAAAAAAATTTTATATAATAAAAGGGTACATATGTAATTTTGTTCTCTAACCAAAAACATGTGTTCTCTAAAGAAGAACATGTGTTTTTGTTCAGCCGCAACTTTTCTCTCTCCTCCTCGGGAATAAAAAGTAACACGCAACCGTCACATCAATTGGGTTACCGAGGAGGAGAGAGAAAAGTTGCGGCTGAACAAAAACAAATGTTCTTCTTTAGAAAACACATGTTTTTGCAAAAAGTAACACGCAAAGTTTATCCCTAAAATACCCCTATTTTGATACAGTCGTTGGATCAAAAAGTATAAAATTCAACGGCTGACATCGTGGCCCGCACCGTACGGAATTTTGAGGGTCCGCACTGGAGCCACGACGTGAAGATTTAGGAATGGAGGGAGTATCATTTATGTGCACCAATATTTAATATTTATATATATATGAAGAATAATACCAAATTGTTCATCCCAACAAAGGTATCAGTATCACAATTTCTATAAAAGAAAATCATGTATGTAATAATTATTTCAGTTGCCCTTTTTCACTATCTGACCTGTAATCCAGACCACTATCTAGAGTATAGTACATATATTGTTTTCACATCATAGTTTGTTTGTTTTTTTCTTCTTTTTTTTTATCAGAATATATACCATGTTCAGAAATTCATGTCTCTCTTATAAAGTTTTTCCCACTCATCATTTGGCAGAAAACTATAAAATATTGCCCACATATTGAACTAAGGTATTAATTAAGGACGCATACTATCTTAGTCGATGGAATTCAATGGTTCTAGTAGAGGACATTTTTGGGACATGTTCGATGAACAACAATGTAGGGAGAAGCGTTTTTTGTTATCTTTTAATTATTGTCGCGTGACATATAGTGTGATTTTATAAGTGAAGAGATCTAATTAATTTGTGTACTTGGGAGTTGGTGAGAGATTAACTGATTAAGGTCTCTCTCAAAGGATTTTAGTCCAATTATTGAATCCTTAATTGCATACAAGAAAATGCATTTTAAGTATAAGGGAGGGTCCTAATTTTGATTTTTGGCCCAATAGAAGCCAAATGACAGAAGAAAATGACCCTTCAAAAGGGTAGTCCTCCCTACTGTATTAGAGAGACAAGGACTCCACAAAAATCACACTCTTGGACCCCCTGCTCCTACAATATATTGAATTAAAGTATGCTTTTGCTATGAGAGGGTTAAACCTGAGTGGAGCCAACCCACCACTATTCAATATAAAAAGGCAGCCAGCCAGCCAGCAAATTTAAGAAAGATGTGCATTGGAAGTTCACATGAATACTTAGTTACTAACAATAGCTCTCTTTTCCATGCATGAGAGGGTCCAATGTGGTTTTTTTGTCTTTGATGGTGATCAGTGTGTGAATGTGCATCATCGTTTTGGTGGGTCCACTTATGTCGTGTTTCCTTCCCTCTTTATAAAAGGTTGATCTTCAACTTTAAAGGTCCTCATCTCCATATTCTTGGGACTAATAAAGAAGTTAAATGCAGGATGTGCCTCAGTTGAAATCTACTAAAAGTGTATACATCAACAACTCACAATACTTGATGCGAAGGTAAGAGTAGCACAAACCACAATCCTACTCATGATTTCTCCACTCTTTATGAGTTCATTGTTCTATTACATTTGACTCGGAGCGTGAAATTTTATAGTTTAATCTTATCTATTATGAAAAAAGAGTATGTGATTGTACTTATTGCATCTGACTCCCAGTGTGAAACTCTTCTCTGGTGCAATCTTATCTATCAGAAGAAAAATGATATATGATTGTGATGATAGGTTGAATCTGTCTCTAGTGTATGATTCTTTAATTTAATTTTATCTATCAGAAGAAAAGAATAAAAATGGTGTTGGATTATGTTTGTGCAAGTTAAATACATACAAGAACAGTGAAGGATCAAGATCATGGATTTTCTTTAAACTTTTCCTTTTCTTTCTTTTCTTTTTCTTTTTCTTTGATGAAGTGGAAGATCAAAAGCAACAAGTATTCTCTTCTCTCTCTGCTTTTACTTTTTTCAGCCCTCTCCTTAGGACTATTCCATCTTCTAATAATAAAGGTCTCTCAATACTCAAAATCCCACATTAAACATTACATAGAAAACATGAACTTTTAAGGCAAAGAGAAAATGGAATAAAGCAGAGATGGAGGCAAAAGCTTTTTCTTTGGTTCCTTTCTTCCCAGTTCAGATCCTATGCGGAACAACAATTTTTTTGCAAATATAGATCACATGAGGATAAGTGATCTGGGCTCAGGACATGTGTCATTTATGACAAATGTCGTAAATCAGGATTGTCCTGTTTTAAATCAATATTGATCGTTAAAATTTTAATTCGACGGACGAGTATAAGTTAGTGCTTCCTTCCATGCAATCCCATTACCGTAGTACCACCTACATATAATTATTTACAGATCATTCCTAAAAAAAACAGTGTAATGATATAATAATAATGATCATCTTTTTACTTCATTCTTACATTTGATCCCCTGTCATTGCAGGGCATATGTCACCCTGACACAGTACCAAAAAATATATGTATTTACCTTAATTTGGACAATTATTTAAAAATACACAAAATTATTTCTACATCAAAGTACACAAAATCCCCAGTCTTTGAAATCTAGTATTATTTCTGTTGTATCAAGTGCCGTAAATGTGCCATGCAAACAATTTTTGTTAAGGATGATTTAATAGTGATTCTCCACTTTTCTTTTAATATAATTTTAACTCTCGGTTAAAACTGAAACATCTTACTACTTAAATTGTGTTTTGTTGTCGCTGTGTACATGGGCAAAGACAGGGGTCGGCGCTCCCAAAATTTTTAAAAATACTACTACTTATTAAAATTTTATGTGTATTTTGAAAAAAATTGGAAAATTTTATTAGTTTCGCCCCCAAGAATTTTTTTTGCCCTTTTTATTGCCCCCAAGAATTCTTTTGCCGTTTTTATCACTTGAGCTCTGTAGTTCTACATACTGTTGCAGTTTTGCCCCCCAACACCAAATTCCTGGCTTCGTCCCGGGCCGTGTAGACAATTTGATACTACTACTCCTGCTCCTAATTCTTTTATTACAATCATGCATAGTTGCATGCAGTTTTTTTTTGGTTGGGGTATTTACAAACTAAAAGCCCTTAGATTAAAGTATCCCACTAGAGCTATCTTTGCACTACTGTTCTCTACTTTATCCTTTGAATGGAGGGAGAATCCAACCTTGAATTCTCAAGTTCCTGTATCGTAAACTAATAAGACATTCGACTATTAGACTTGCTATCCTTTCATGGAAGTTCAGTATAAAAGAGACATAAGTAAATAGGGAATTTTGTATTCGTGTTTATTTTATGTTCTTCTCTGGCCATATAAAAAGACCTTTGGATGGACAAAAAATCATTTGTTCTCATTCTGTATTCCGTTTTCTACCCCATAAATAAATGATTGATATGTTTTAACGTTTTCTCCACGGGTTCCACTATTTATTTCTTTTAAGTTATAATTTTTTTAATTAAAAAATTAACACATGTCAATTTTTCTTATTAGTAGCACAGAGAATGAGACACCGAATGAGCACAGAAGATCCCTACATTTGGACAGAGCTCATAATAGAATTTTTAGCATAGGAAATGATTGGAAAAACCAGTTGATCGATAGGCATGCTTGTATGGCTAAATAAAACAGTACATGAATGTTCCAGGGCCACACTGGCTTAATAATCATCTACAATATCTTTTCTTTGGGTCCTCTTGAAACTTTGAGTCAAGACACACTCTAGCTTTGTAATGGTGATATGCATTGATTACCAAATCCCACTTTTCCCTTGTATTCAATGTAATTATTTCTACGACATTTCATAACCCACTCAAAGAAAAATAAAAAACCTACTGAAATTGAAATTCCATCATCTCATGCTCTCATAGTGAGGACTAGCCTTTATCTAAAGCTAAAGTCTCCGTAATAATTCAGTGAGAGACATGTCTACAAATATTATTACGATAATTTTACTTTTGCCTAAAAAGTAGGGGGACTCAATTCCTGTCAAAGACACAAGATTGAATTTCTGTGTAGTAGTAATATACAAACAACTTGTGACAGATTCCTATTGAAACACATTCAACAATTAACATTCTCCACTAGTCGTGAGAGTTTGGTTCAATCCTTTTCTTAGCTAAAGCTAAAGGGTATATTTGTCATATGAACGGACAACTTGTGGCAGACTACTACCGAAGTACATTCCAAGATTTACATTATTCACTAGTTTGAGAGTTGGGCTTATTCCTTTTCTTAGCTAAAGCTAAAGGGTATATTTGTCACATGAACAGACAACTTATGTCAGACTCCTATTGAAAAACACATCCCAAGATTTACATTCTCCACCAGCCCTGCGAGTTGAGCTCAATCCTTTTTTTTAGCTAAAGCTAAAGGGTATATTTGTCAAATGAAATAAAGAGAAGAGAATCAACTTTATCTTTTCCCCCTATATCTAATCTAAACTTTAAATTTCTGTTACCCAACGGCTGTTTATTCATTTCTTTAACAAACACAAAAACCCCTTTCGCCCTTCTCTCCTTTTTTCCCTCTCTTTGGCTGCTTTCTTTGCTTAACAAAGTTCCAGTTTATATAAGCCATATTTTGATCAAAATCTTATATAAAATCTGCAAGATAAAAAAGGAAAAGTGGAAAAGGGGTAGGCTTACCTTCTTCCTTGAATTTGAAGACTCCCTTTTGATTTTCCAAAGATGTTTGATTATAGACTTGGAGGAGTTCCTCAGATTCCAATTCCTTTCTCAACTTTTTTTCCTGAAAAAATCATCACAAACCACCTTCTTATAATAATCCTTTGTTTCTTGTCATTCTCAACTCACTTTTCATAAAAAAATGCTCCAAGAAATTCAAACAATGGTGCCATTTCTTGTTTTGGCATTTTTCTCCATTGTGGGCACTGCTGTTTCTTCTTCTTCATCTTCTCTTATTACAGATTTTCATGCCTTGGTTTCTCTTAAACAAGGCTTTGAGTCTTCTTCTTCTAATATCGATATTGGTTCTTGGAATTCTTTCGAACCAACCTCCGTTTGTTCGTGGTCAGGAATCAAATGTCTACGCGGAAGAGTGGTGTCTTTAAACATATCAAACATGAATCTTTATGGGTCGGTTTGGCCTTCAATTTCGGACCTTGATATGCTAGTGGAGCTGAATCTTGATGGCAACAACTTCACCGGTGAAATCAGGATTGAGAATATGAGCAATTTGAGATCTCTGAATTTATCAAGTAATCGGTTCAGTGGTGGCTTGGATTGGAACTACTCAACCCTTCCGAATTTAGAAGTTTTCGATGCTTACGACAACAATTTCACCGATTTCCTTCCTCTTGGGGTTGTGAGCTTGAAGAAACTGAGGCATTTGGACTTGGCTGGGAACTATTTTCAGGGCGAAATCCCGGAAAGTTATGGGAATTTGATTGGATTGGAGTATTTATCACTTGCTGGAAACAATCTCATTGGCAAAATTCCAGGTCAGTTGGGAAATCTTACTAATTTGAAAGAACTTTACTTGGGCTACTATAATTCATTCAAGAATGGCATTCCAAAAGAGTTTGGGAAGCTTGAAAATTTGGTTCATTTGGATCTTTCAAGCTGTGAATTGGATGGCTCAATTCCTCCTCAGCTGGGGAGCTTGAAGAAACTCGAAACTCTGTTCTTGGATATCAATGGTCTTACCGGTTCCATCCCAAATCAATTAGGGAACCTCACAAGCATGGTGAATCTTGATCTTTCAGCCAATTCCCTAACAGGGGAAATCCCATTTAAGCTGATAAATCTCCGGAAGCTTCGCCTCCTGAACCTGTTTATGAACAAACTTCACGGCTCAATACCGGACTTCATCACGGAGTTTCCTAGTATGGAAGTTCTTTATCTATGGCAGAACAACTTCACTGGCATTATACCAGAGAATCTTGGCTTGAATCAGAACCTGAAAGAGCTCGACTTGTCTTCAAATAAGCTAACCGGTACAATCCCTCAAAACTTGTGTGCCTCAAAACAACTTAGAATCTTGATTCTTCGCAAAAATTTCCTCTTTGGGTCAATACCAGAGGGGTTAGGCACTTGCAATACCCTTGTTAGAGTGAGATTAGGCCAAAACTACTTGAATGGTAGTATCCCAAATGGCTTTACCTACTTGCCAGAACTGAATCTTCTTGAGTTACACAACAATATGTTGTCGGGAACCTTACCCGAAAATGGAAATAGTTCTTCAAATTCAACCAAATTATCCCAGCTGAATCTGTCAAATAACCATCTTTCAGGGACTTTGCCTTTGTCTATAGTCATTTTCTCTGCTCTTCAAATCCTTTTGTTAAGTGGGAACAAATTTTCTGGTCCAATTCCTCCTTCTATAGGTGAACTTGGAGAATTAGTGAAACTAGACATCAGTGCAAATGCAATCTCTGGTGAAATCCCACTCGAAATCGGGAACTGTCTCCATTTAACCTATCTAGATTTGAGCCGAAACAACATTTCCAGCTCAATTCCGCCCCAAATTTCCACCATTCGGATATTGAATTACTTGAATTTATCAAGAAATCAGTTGAATGAAACAATCCCAAAATCAATTGCTTCCATGAAAAGCCTAACAACAGCTGATTTCTCATTCAATGATCTTTCTGGAAAATTACCTGAATCAGGCCAATTTTCATTCTTCAATGCTTCTTCATTTGCTGGAAATCCAAAACTCTGTGGATCTTTACTCAACAATCCTTGCAATGTCACCTCAATTACGAGTCTACCGGAGAAATCTCGCGGCAAAATCAAGCTATTTTTCGCCCTAGGGTTACTAATTTGTTCCCTAATCTTCGCGATCGCAGCTATAATCAAAGTCAAATCATTCAAGAACAAACACTCCTCAAATTCATGGAAGATTACAGCTTTCGGAAACCTCGATTTCTCCGTCTCCGACGTACTCGAATCCGTGAAAGACGGAAACGTGATCGGCCAAGGAGGTGCCGGAATAGTATACCACGGAAAAACGCCATACGGAATCGAGTTCGCCGTCAAAAAACTCTTCAATTTCAACAGCAACGACCACGGATTCAGAGCCGAAATACGAACCCTAGGCAAAATACGACACCGTAACATATTGAAATTAATCGCGTTTTGTACAAACAAAGAAACGAATCTCCTGGTTTACGAATACATGAGAAACGGAAGCTTAGGGGAGGCATTACATAATAATAAAAAAGGGGGAATTTTTCTAGGGTGGAATTTGAGGTATAAAATTGCGATTGAATCAGCGAAAGGGCTTTGTTATCTTCATCACGATTGTTCTCCTTTGATTGTTCATCGTGATGTGAAATCGAATAATATATTGTTGAATTCGGAGTTTGAAGCTCATGTTGCTGATTTCGGATTGGCTAAGTTCTTGGTGGTGGATAGTGGTGGTGCTTCTGAATCTATGTCCGCCATTGCTGGTTCTTATGGTTACATTGCTCCAGGTACGTACTGCCATTTTCATCTTCTCTAAAGCTTTTATGTGAATTTGAATCATTCTGATTCTGCATATTCGTTTGCTTTCTCATCATTATTTTGCAGAATATGCATACACATTAAGAGTGGATGAGAAGAGCGACGTTTATAGCTTTGGAGTCGTGCTACTAGAACTGATCACTGGTCGTCGTCCACTGGATGATTTTGGTGAAGGTGTAGATATCGTACAATGGGCAAAACGGGAAACAAATTGTAGAAGAGAAGAAGTGAATCGCATTGTTGATCCGAGACTAACTCCAGTGCCTAAAGATGAAGCTATGCATTTATTCTTCATAGCCATGCTTTGCGTTCAAGAAAATAGTGTTGAAAGGCCAACAATGAGAGAAGTAGTTCAAATGTTATCGGAGTTTCCTCGTCAATCTCCAGATTGTCGATCTTCTTCGTCTTCAATGGCATTTCAACAACAAAAGAATCATGAGAAAGAGAAGGGTTGCTCGAAAATTCGAGATGATCTTTTAATTTGAGGATAAATAGAGATTAACTTTCTCGCGTTTTTTAAATGTTTTTTGGGGTGGTTTTTAGCATAGCTTAATTTTGTTTAAAAGCTTTGTTCATTATTGTTACTTCTTTTTGTCTAGCAGTAGCAGATATGTTGGCCAAATAGTAGTGGAAAAAATAATTATTGGGAGTAGTTTAGGTATTTTATTTGTACTTTCAAAAGAGTTTGCAATACTAACATGTTATTGCAACCTCCTTCTATCTTTTTTTTTTTTTCTGAATAAATTTAGTTTCCATTAATCACAAATAGCCGAAGCCATTACAATAAAAGGAAAATCTGAAAATACAGAAAGTAAAAGTTATACAATGATTTAAAAAATCACGATAACAGACAAAACACACACCCAAGAAAACTTGGATGGTTAGGAAAAACAACTAAAAAAATTAGCCAACTAAACAAATACATAATCTTCTCCTTCAAAGCATCTTCATCGCAATCCTTGGTCCACAGGGACAGGAGAATATCACTTTCAACATCTTCCTTAGGGGTCGACAATTTATAGGACCATGGGCGTATCAACTGTCCTACAAATTGCCTCGGGAAGATGTAAAAAGTTGATAAAAGGGCCCAGATCTAATCCAGTTGAACAAATCCTCCTAGCAACATAGAAAAAAAGTCTAGATCTGAGACTCATCTAACCACTGTGTCTTGAATCTTGAAGAAAAGAACTCTGAAAAATGTTTCATATGATTCGTAGTACAAAATAGAGTAATATAAAGGGAACAAAATGACCCAGATTTGGCCATTGGAGCAGCAGAGGGGAGGAATGAAGCAGGAAGAAAAAAGAGAGAAGAGAGAGGCTGATTTTTCTTCCTTGCATAGTGATGTTGTTCACTACGTTGAATTGGGTTTGACCAATTTGATTTGATTTGGAGTCGGAACTCAAACTTTTCAATTATTGTACTTACACTTACTCTTACAAAAAATTCCACTCTAATGTAATTCGAGATCTTTAGTTTCCAAGTCAAACACAAAATATATCGGAAAATTGACGTCCCAGATCGAAAATCTATTTACGATTTGTACGAAAGGTTCAAAAATAATATTTTTACACTATTCTATCCAAAAACAATTTACAATTGGTGGAATCCATCTTTCCGTCAAAAATTGGGCTGGTCAACTGTCAATTTAAATTTTGGAGTTAATCAACCATTTTAATTTGATGGGCATTTTCGGACATTTGTAATGATAGAAACTTCCAATTATCCGACCCGATCCATTCAAAGCAGTTCCCATTGTTTAGTGTTTTCTTCTTCTTCAAATTCCCTTCCCTGAGAACTCCGATCGCCGCCGTCCTCACCGTCATCAATGGAAGCATCCGCCTTCCGAATATTCTGTAATTCCTCCACCCGTCTCCGATCCACTTCCCTTCTTGTAAAATCTTCAATCCCATTAAGATTTTCAAATTCCCCATCTTCTTAAAATTTCGCTGAAAATGGGGCTAAATACTCTGCAATTCCTCTCCCATCACTACTGAGGAATTCATTAATGGCTTCGAAGGTGAATTCTCCGGTGAATTTGTGGAGGTACAGGCCACTGAAGCTTCGTTTAGAGGCTGTTTTGAGCTATCTTTAACATAATGCTGCGGCAAGGCGGAAACAATGGAGAAATGTCCCAAATGTCCAAATATATGATTATCGACTCGAAAATTGAAATATCCTCAAACATTATAAACAAGTACTGTCTTTCCCACAACAACTGGTTTTCTTAAGAAGATTCTAAGCCCGAAATTAGGCCCACAAGTAACATACTTCATTTCATACTTACTTTTGGTGGATCTACTAGGCCCAGATGAGAATGATAATGAGAAACTATCTCGTTTCTAAAGCTGCCAGCCCAATATGGGCCCGTTACAACTCACTTCTACACAATATTATTGGGCATGGGCCGCTCTGGATGAAAAAATCTTCGAAAGAGTGGGCCTTCACTACCTTTTCGTCTTAGCTGTGGTGTTCTTAGCAAAATACTTCTATTTGGGTTGCAACATGTGTTTATTGATTTTAACGTTAATTTAGGGACGAAGTTAGACATTAGGTTAAAATATGGGTTTAATGAATTTTACGTTAATTTAGGGACGAAGTTGGAAATTTTACGTAGGGGAGGAGAAATAAATTAACACAATTCTTAGAGGCGGAAGGTAATTTTTTTAATACTATTTTAAAACTTTTAACATTTTCTCTTTTTTTTTTTTTGGTCTTGACCCTCGGTATGATATGAGTCTCATTTAATTGACTAATCCGAGTCGAGTACTACATAGACTCATTTGGGATGACTCTTCCAACAATGCAATTTTCATTCACAAAACTCGAACTTAAGACCTCTGGTTAATGGAAGTAAACTCCCACCACTTGATCGAACATGTGTTGGTAACTTTTAACTTTTTCTAAGGGTAAACAATCTTTTTCAAAAAAAAAATCTTGAAGGATGGGCAGCTGGTGCCAGTCACCCTTAAATTTTGAAAAGTTCATACTTTACTCTTAAATTTTTTTAAATAAATATTTATAATATTATATTTCGCCTCCCTATAAATTATTATATGTAAAATACACCCTAACACTAAATTTCTAGATCGGTCCCTGGGGATGGGCCTAAATCTGTCCATGCGGCAACTATCCACTACTTTTCAAATAAATTTTAAAGTTTTCAAAGAAAGATAAAAATGAAGGTTTGTACAATAATCAAACTTAATTATATTTTGAGGCTAAAGATTATATATTGCCTTTTTTTCTCAAGACAAAACCCTCTAATAGAGGTACTTAAATCTCGGCCATCTTTTGAAGAGTTTTATAAGTTTTAGCGTAAATAAAATAATCGACATATACACCAAATTATTCTCTAACAAATACTAGGTATTTTAATTATAAATTACCAACAGTACAATAGAAAAAAAGAAAGAAAAGAATGATGGGTTGAAGCTCGAAATAACTTTTAGTTCACACATTTCTACAACACTATTAGAATGATGTGTTAAAGGTTCGGTTTGGATTGGTTTTATACATTTTTCAAACCAAATCGAAATATTCGGTTTGACATTTTTTAAATCAATTCAAATCATTTAAAATTTCAAACCGATGCATTCAGTTTGGTTTGGTTTAGTTGCTCGGTTTGTGTGAGATACAAAACATATTAATTATAAAATTAAAATAAAACAAAAAAATATTTATATAATTACTTAGTTGCAAATAATATAAAGAAATATGTTTATTATTTTCACAAGTTAAACACAATAATGAATATAAATTCTTAAACTTCAAAATCATCCTACAAGAAAAAAGAGCAAAAATAAAACAAAAATACATCGTTATTATTGCAAAATAAAATAAAAGTTGCATGCGAATCTAAAATTACATACCAATAACTCTTCAATTTCTTGCGTTAGCACTTGATGAACTTGCTTTTCATGGATATAATTAAGAAGTTAAATAGTGTTTACATTTGGTTTTTTCACACAAAGTAATACATTCATAAAAACAATAAGAGTAAAAGTCAAAAGATTAATATATCATAATTAACTATTCCTTAAATATTGGTATTGTAGTTAGAAGATGGGTAACAATGATAAAAGATCATTAAATATACATTGATATTGCAAATGTTAAAAATAGTTCTAAAAAAAATTTGAAAGTCAAAATATTAACACTATTTTAGGATGGAGATAATATATATATATATATATATATATATATATATATAGTTTGGATTATAACATTATCTAAACCAAACCGAAGAGTCTGTTTTAATTAGTCTAAACCAAAACCTATCTAATGCACCGCTCAAATCGAAAAATCTGTTTGAATCAGTTTTGGATTGGTCGGTTTTATTTTTTCTTGAACACCCCTAATCTCCACCTTTCAAAAATCATAATTTGATAAGGTCGAATTACTAATTATCATAACAGGAATGCATTATACGGTAATTACCTAAACATTATAAAAGCGCTCAGATTCAAAATGTTATCCGTTATAATAACATCTTCCATTATGTCTTGGTGCCAAATCCTAAAACAATGTGTGCAAATATAAAACTTTCTATAGCAAAAGCCCAAGTTATTTCAACAAATAATAATTTAATCATGACGAATTTAATAATTACCATCAAAGAAATATCAATCACTACATAAATACTGTAAAAGCATCTAAATATAAAATATCACGCGTCAAAATAACATATTCTGATCTGTATTTTCTTTTTGAATCCCAAAACAACACATGTAAATACAAAACATCTTGGGCCAAAGTTATGATGCATCCTACCTACCCCAAATAATTTTCTTTATAACAAATAAAATTTAATTTTAATTTACAAAATACCAACCACAAAAAAGGGTTTAAAAAAAAAAACCACAAAAAAGAATTGACTTTTTTTGAACGAGAAAGATTTTCAAATTATAATTTTCCTTCATTAGGAGGGAAATTAATTATAGGAAGAGACATTGACTTGAAAGTCCCTCTATATATAAATCAGCGGTTCACATTACATCCACCCCACTAAGAAACCAATTTAATCCGTCCGATCAACAGAGAACCCCCGAAGGGTTAGTCTCCAGTACTCTCCGCCTCCCCCTCCCCCTCTTATATACTCTCATTCTTCTTTCTCTTTGCTTTTTCCTCTCGGAAAACCGCTTTTCAATTCTCATTAGAAAGCGGTTTTCCGTTTGAATCTTACCAGATCGGAGTCGGTGGTATCACCCCGTTCCGTTTACCATCATTTTTTTTTTTTTGGGGAAATTCATTCTGTTATTAGGTTAGTTCTTCTTGCACCTTCCTTTTTCAGCTTTGATTTTTTAAATTCTTTTTCCCAAGATTTTTTACTGTTGTGAATCTTGGTGTATGGAGGGAAAATGTTGGTGTTGGAAAATTGGGTTTTGGTGGGGGGGGGGTGGGGATCTTTGTTGAAAGCAAGATTTAGGTTTATATATGGGTTTTTTTTTGCTGGAAAAGATGGGCTTAGAAAGGACAAATCTTTTGAATTTCGGAGTGGGGGTTCTTTTGATTGGAAAATGGGGTTGAGGAAATGAAGAAAGTAGATATTTTGGTTCGGAAAATTTTCGTCTTTTTTGTTCAGAAGAATATCTTTCAGATGTTCATTTTCAATTGTCTTTTGAATTGGTTTTGCTAGTTTACTTTTTTTTGTTGGTTGGGAATAGAAGAACATTGATTAAGAGTCGTATGTCTTTTAACTCATAGCTGTTTTTGTTGTGTTTCAGGATTTATCATTGAAGGTTGAGGATGGCTGGAGAGAAGATTATACAAAATGGTATTGTTGGCTTCTTGGTTGTTACTCTTTAGTCCGGTGTTCGTTCGTTTGTCATTTGTACATTTTGTTTCTGATCATTCTTGGATGTTTACTTTAGATTTTACTCAATTTGTTTGATAAGTCTTGAGTTTCAGTTCATTTGAAGTGTTTGTGCAAATGGTTTACTTATACATTGTCTTGGCTTTTAATGTATTTACAACTGAACTTTTTCTCATTAGCCGTTTTATTGGGTAGAATTCTCGCTGTGCCAATAGAACAGTTTACTTGTGAAAGAATCTCCCCCAGTACTTTTAACGGCTTTTTGCTGGTTTCAGCACAATGGCTTGACACATGTGTTTTGTGGTCGATGTGATCCATTTAACGCTAATGTATGTACACTATGACTTTGGTGGATCTGTATGTCTCTCTCTTCTGCTTCTGATTGTATTGGATCCATTTATTGAGTCGAGGGAACTTTCATGATTGAAGCAGGTTTATTTGATTTTTGTGGTCTTACATTGATAACTTGTCTAAGTGAATACTTTACTATGTGCCAGCTGAACTAGGTGCTCCTGGGCTGAAGTCTGATCCCTTGACCAATCCTTCTGAGAAAGATATGGTATGTTCTTCTGAATTGTTTTGCTAAAGTCTGAGACAGTTCCGGGTTATTTGATACAGTTTGGGTTTACCTTCTATCTTCCTTCTTTCTTTCATTGTGTCTCAGGCTTCGAAGAAAGATGGCATAGTGGCTGATTCAGTGCCTCCCGTGTCTTCTTTGGTGGATGCTTCCTCTGGTAATAAAGGTTACATTGATCAGGCATTGATTGCAGGCCAAGGCGCTTACTATCCTGCCACTAGCTGTTACAATTATTACTATCCAGGTTAGATTTTTTATTGGTCTTGATGTTGTTAATTCTTGTATTCGGATATTGAAGTCGATTACTCGGACGAAAATGAGTTATTCCTTTGGTGGTAAACTTGAAACACCTGATAGTTCTATAACGTTATTTAAATATGCACATGATATTATTCGAGTTCATGGACATCGAGTAATGGTTATGCATCTCTAGATTGGGGCCAGTTAACAGTAGTTGGAGTAAACAATGTTCTTTTCCACTCAGCTTTATCCAAAACTATTTATGGGTGAATGTTAAAGAGGCAGATCAATACCCTGTAGTTAATCAAGGGTTATTCTAAAGAATCATTTGCAATTCTCATGTGTTTTTAGGGACCTATACTCAACTGGATGATCAAAGTTATCTTAGTGCTGGAGGTGGTTCATACTCGGTATGTTCTGACCTAGATTCCTTATCTTTTGTTTCATTCACATATATATAAAGGGATGTAGTCTAACACAGCTTATATTGCTTTCTTTGTCAGAGTGTGCAGTCTGATAATGGTTCAGTTTTGTATTATTTGCCTGGCTATAATCCTTATGGATATATGGGTGTTGAAGGAGATCAGTCTTATCTGTCATCTGGATACCTTCAACAACCTCTGTCGTATGGTTCAGAAGCCTTGCCACCTTATTCACGGGATCCTAAGATTGCTGGAGACATGGCCAATAAGGTTAACAAAACTGAGAATTTGAATTCTGGGGTTGGTTGGAATGGTCCGGATAAGACAAATGATTTTAACTCTTCAAAGACCAACAACCCTTCATTAACCAAACCATCAAATGTGCCCTTGAATTCCAAAACAAGACAGTCCACAGTGCCCTCTAATGTGAACAGGTCCTTTTATCAGGCAGCTCAACCTCTCAAACCGCTGAACAAGGTAAAGTGTCTAATGATGATTTTTGCTTTTCATTAGTATTGAAGGAAATGGAAGCTTTGCTAGGATGCTATCTTTTTCTGTAGGTAATTTCTTAATGAATGTTTTTTTTCCGTGGTTTTAATATTTTGTTACTTGTTGCAGTTAGCTTCTGGTTACCATTCCCTGGAGAGCCTCAATGGCTATTACCCTACTGGAAAGTACTCAGCATTTGGTAACCAAAATCAAGGTGTTTATATGAACTATGGTGCAATGAACTACCTACCAAATGCTAGAACGTGGAATGGCAACCAAAGATTCAAGCCAAGACAGAACTTTAGGCGCGAAGGAGAGCTTGAAGAGCTAACTCGTGGCCCTAGGACCGACCTCCGGGGTGACGCTACGAAGTTGCCTGGTCAAGATGAACAGCCAGAACAGGTCATTCAAAGGAATAAATATAACTTGGAAGATTTTCAGACCGAGTATGAAAATGCCAAATTTTATGTGATCAAGTCGTACAGCGAAGATGATGTTCACAAGTGTGTAAAATATGATGTTTGGTCTAGTACACCAAATGGTAACAAGAAACTAGATGCTGCTTTCCGTGGTGCGGAGGCTAAATCAATTGAAACAGACTCCAAATGTCCAGTGTTCCTTTTCTTTTCCGTGAGTCAATCCTACTCATTTATACTTTCTTATTTTGTATTCTATTTCCTTCAAATATTTGTTGCCTAGTAACTTGTGTTAATTTTACAGGTAAATGGAAGTGGACAATTCACAGGTGTAGCCGAGATGATTGGGCCAGTGGATTTTAAAAAAAATATGGAATTTTGGCAGCTCGACAAGTGGAGCGGATTCTTCCCAGTCAAGTGGCATATAGTTAAAGATCTCCCTAACAATCTGCTGCGACACATTATTCTGGAAAACAATGAAAACCGGGCCGTTACATACAGCAGGGACACACAGGAGGTGACATGCCTTTTTCAAATTGCTTCATCCTTCCATATCTTTTCGAGTGGACAACTAACAGTCCTATTTTCATCATTTCCATGCAGATTTGTCTGAAGCAAGGTTTAGAAATGCTGAAAATTTTCAAGACTTACTCGGCCAAGACATCATTATTGGATGATTTCAACTTCTATGAAAATCGCGAGAAGACACTAAAAGCAAATAGAAGTTTGAAACAACAGCCTCAGAGTGACGCTTTGGAGAACGGTGAAGTTGCAGTGAGTCTCTCTCACTCTCTCTGAGAACTTGGGTTTAACAATTGCTCTCGTCCTTATCTAATCAACAAATTTATTATTGCTGCTATATTCATTGTGGAAGTGGGAGCTAATACTCTTTATATTCGTTGTGGCTCTCGTCCTTATCACCATAGATTGCAAACACTAAAATCTTAATTTGTTGTCAACCCAATGTACTTGGGGGGAAAAGGGAAAGTAGCAAGAGTTGTAGTATGATTCCCTCGGTCCCAAAATGAATAGGGAAGTGGATAGTCAATTTGGAACGGAGGGAGTATCTAATATACACATATCAGACTTGAGTAGGGTGCTATAGGACTTATATACTTAAGTTGGGATCATAAAACACATTTTTTGCGCCATAGTGCGTAAACTTCTTCTCTACCTTCCCCCACTGAATATAATGTATGTTTGTATTTGATGGCACAGAAAATTGTTAAAGAAGATGAGAAGAAAGCTGAAGAAGATTCCAAAACCAACAAGAATGGAACCGGGCCATCACTTGTGGCTCTGACAAAAAACCTTTCGCTCAATCCTCCGCTGCTGGAAACGAATGCATGAATTTGGATATACAAAGCAACATCTAAGAGGGGCACATTTCAAGGACTAGGGAACTTCTTCTATAGCACAGGGGTCTCATTTATGATTTCTAAGTTTAGTTATAGTTTTTTATTTTATGAGTATTTTGGTTTCTTGCTTCTTTTGCTGGTTTCAATTTTTGCTGGCATTATATGTGGTGGTGGTCTTTAAAGGGTCTGTTATTCCTTTTTTTTAAAGCGATATGAATCATTGTTTTGAAAAGATCAGTTAAATTTCCTTTCTTTTTGGTTATACTTTTCTTCTTCATTGTTCATTGCTCTTCAATTGGTTTCTGAAATGGCTTATTAGTATATGGATGTTTTTGTCAGTATACATTGATACAATCTCAGTACACTTCATGATTTTCCGGCCAGACCTCCGGTTCGGCTTCCGGCAACGGCATCTTGCTTAGGGACCATAAATGATCATACAGGGACGCACTGTATAAAAAAACACTGGTCCGCACCCATTGGCAGATCCAGAATGGTGGCATTGGAAAAGAATAGTATATATATGGTATATTTTTTTGTTCTATTTAGGTTGATAAATGTATAATTGGTTCCACGTAAATTGTCGTGTGCCCTACTGTTCTATATTCTTGGATCCGTCACTATCTGCACCTGAACTGCACTATATACCAATACAAAGAAAAAAAGAAAAAATTGTATCCAAATAGACACAAGTCCTTCCAAACCGCACACGAGATTTAATGTGACATTCCTAATTATAATTTTGTTAGCACCTAAACAGACCGTCAGAAACGCTCAAAGCCCACTGGTTTCAACGGGAAATGCGATAGTAAAAAAACCGCCTGAAGAACTGGAGTGGAAAATTTTGAACTAACCGTCACCAATGACCGGCGATCATTCACCGGAATCCAACGCCGGAGATTCCAAGCTCTCGCTCGACAAGCCTCTTCAAGAGCGTTCTTCTTCAAAACGGCATAAAAAGATAGCCAGGGTAGAGCAGGAGGAAGACCCCATTGAAGAAGAGGACGAAGAAACAGAACCAGCCAAAAGACTCAATTTTTAGTGTAATGAAAGTCTATCCAAACCCTAGAATTCAACGTTACTTGATCGCAATTGAGTACATTGGAACACGTTTCTTCGGAGCTCAACAGCAATCCAATACTCGAACAGTTGTCGGTGTTCTTGAGGTGAAATTTCCAACTTCCTTTTTATCAATTTCGGATTTTTTTGGAGCTTTAAATTGAGTTGGATTGGTATACTTGTTAATTTCAATTTTTTGTGTTTTTGCAGGATGCTTTTCATAAGTTCATTGGACAGCCAGTTTCAGTCTTTTGCTCCAGTCGAACTGTGAGTAATTACCTTTTCAAATACTCTCTCCATTCCCTAATATAAGGCGTTTATGTCATACAGGGACGGATGCACTTTGTAGCTTGTGGGGTCACATGACCTCACTGGAATTTTTTTATTTACTTTTAATTATATGTTTATGCATAATGATTAGGTTTATGTGATTAAGTTAGTAAGTTAGTGACCCGTTAGAAATTTTGGTGACCCCAGACTCAAACAATAACCAAACATAAAAGACAATGACGTTGTGATTCAATTCTCTTGACGATCGCTTTCTTCTAAATTTTTACTTGTCTCACACATAATATGATTTTTTTTTTTTTGAGAAATCCGTCCGAAAACATTACATTTACTAACTAAATCCGTCAAAAAACTGTGGACGCTTCCTCCTTCCCCCCCTAACATTTTTAGAAACGTTGAATTTTCTGTAGGAAAACTTTAGTTTATTTGTTGACTCCATCTACATCCTGCGTCACTAATGTCATGCAGCGAAAATTAATGAAGCAAAAAATAATATGTTATTGGCCTCGTTATGTAGAACTCTTGCACTTTGAAATGGCTAAGTAATTTACGCGTCATTTATGTTGTTTGTTTGAAAGAAAAAAATTATTTGTATCTGAAATGAATATTGCTCTTTCATCCTCATTATCAGTATCTGAAATGAATATTGCGAAAAATTTATTTCTTACGAGTTACATCCTTTTAAAAATAATATCAGGATGCAGGAGTTCATGCTTTATCAAATGTCTGCCATGTAGATGTTGAAAGAATAAGAAAAAGGAAACCTGGTGAACTGGTGATATATCCTTTTACTGTTTTCAGCTATTCTTAGACTATTATTCTTGTTCATTGCATTTTGCAAATTTTCTATATGAACTTCAGTTGATTGGGATTCTAGGATTGCTCAAATGTATGGCTGGTGAATTTGTTCAAGATTATGTAGAAGATTAGGGCCTCTGGTTTGCATATGTTTTACTGCTTGAAGTTTATTTATCATGGTCATACTTGTATGTGCAGTTACCTCCCCATGAGCCTGCAGTGGTTAAAAGTGCTATCAACCATTTCTTACAGGTAGTTATCATTATATTTGATAAAAACTTATTCTATTTAGCAAATTGCCCCTCTACACTGTTCCTCAATTTCCTTACTTCTCTCTGTTGGCATTGGAAAGATATTTTGCCGTTCTGACTGGCGATATTCATTTCAATTTCTATATTAATGAGTGCAAAGCGAGAGTCTTCTGATGGCACATAATCAGTTTTTCAGTTATCTTTTTCTCCTTTCTAGATTTTACAATTAAGTTTTTGCTGAAGCTTGAGAAAACCAGTCATTCCTAAAGCCAATATACATTTATGAAGCATGAAATGGTCAAAACTTTTTCATATATATTTGTATTCTTGTTTCACTGAATGATTAACTCAAAGCTATCGAAATTGTATAATTTTTAACAAATAATCTTATAGAGGTTGCAAAGGCATGCATTTGTGTGTGTTAATAATTATATCGTCTCAAACAAGTAACCTCTGGTTGGCCTGAACTGGAAGTTTTAGAACTTTTCCCATGCTTCTTCTGTTCTTCAACAATGCACATCGGTACCAAATGTTTCATGCCTTTGTAAATCACAAATGCCTTCGCATGTCAAAGTCTTTAGAAGTTGGTCAAGAATGGGAAAATCCATTAAGCGCATCAAATACCAAGTTGTGAAATTTTGAAGTTGCATTTAAGTCTGTGCTTTAACTTACACTGCATCTGTTGCATTAGCCTCTATAATACTCCCTCCGTCTGGATTTGAATGTCCCATTTTGACTTGGGCAAAAATTTAAGGATCGTCTTTGACTTCGGATACAATTGAAAATCTGCATAGAAATTTTAGCTAAATTTAGAAATGGGACATTCAATTCCGGACATCCCAATAAGGCAAATGGAACATTCAAATCCGGGCGGAAGGGAGTATCTTTTTATGATGATGATGTTGAGATACTTATCATTCTGGATTTCGTGCAGAAGAATGAGGGTGATATAATGGTTATTGATGTCCGGTTTGTTCCATCTGACTTTCACTCCAGATACAAGGCACAAGAACGCACGTAGGTATCATACACTGCTCCCTGTTATAATTTGTTTCGGATGTAATCAAATAATTTTCATAAGTTTATCCGGTAATGTGTTTAATGGTGCTGAATATTCCAGCTAACTGCCCCTGGAAATGGGAAATTCCAGTTTATTGCTTCCTGCAACTGCTCTGTTCTAGAACATTCGAAACACTGTGTCTATAATGTGTTTCAAAACCTAATAAGATGAAAACTTAATGTGGCTATAATGTGTTTTATTTCTTTGTTTCTCAGTGGAGATATGATATCATATCTATGGACTTGGTGTTTATGCACATTGCATAAAACTAAGATGAGATGCTTAGTCTTCGTATTTGAAGAAAAGCAGCAAAACTTTTCTTGTTTTAGTTTTATATTACCCTGGTCTGATGCATGATTATTCTGTTATTACATCTTATAAAAATTCCTGGAGCAAGAATAATGCCTTTGCTTGATGTTTTCGGAACTTGCAGATACTTCTACCGCTTGCTATCTGGTCCAGAATCCTTGTCCACATTTGACAAAGACCGAGCTTGGCACGTGCCTGAAGATCTGGATCTTCTAGCCATGCAGGTTGTATAAGAGTTTTCTTGGGTCCACCTTTCATTGTTTCTCTGATGTTGCTTAGCGGCTGAAGTTTGTTTCAATCTGATTTAAATGCAGAAGGCATGTAAAGTTCTTGTTGGACATCATGATTTTAGTTCTTTCAGGGCTGCTGCATGTCAGGTTTGTGGTTCATCTTGTACAGAACTTGCTTTATTTTGTGCGCTGCATCGATTTTGTTGTAGACTGCATGATTCCCATATTGATATCTTTTTTTCCCTTTAAATTCTTTTTTGGGGTAGGGTTTTTTGGTTAAGAGTAGATTAAGCAAAACATCATTTAAATGCGGTAATTGTCTATTGGCCTGTGCTGCCACAAATTTCAAGAAAATGATAGAAAAACCAACATTCTTCTGTGTCAAAATTAAGGGAAAATGATATTGTCTTTGTAGTTGGGTCCTTTGTTATTTGCTGTCCCACTGATTTCCCATGTACCACGGTTTCTTTTGAAGATTTTGACATGCTTCTTTGCCTCTGGAGATTTTAAGAATCAAGCCTTTTCTTGACAATTGCAATTTCTTTATAATTGACAGGCAAAGTCTCCTATCAGAACATTGGAGGAACTGAATGTTACTGAGGTTGTTCCATCTCTATATTTCCCCTCTTTTGTAGAGAGAGAAAGGAGCAATCTTATGGCAGAATGTCCTATAGGTGCAATCAATTCAGAAAAAGTGATTTCACATGTTTCTGTGATCCCCAATCAAGATTGCAGTGTCAAGCCTAGTCCAGTATTTGGCATGAGAAAACAGCACCGTTGCTTTGTGGTAACTGCACGGGCATGTTCTTTCCTATACCACCAGGTTGCTAACGATAGGTTCATCTACTGATGAAACTAAATTTTTCGCTTGATTTATTTAAATATATTTGAACAGGTTTTGTGCTTTCAAAATTTACTCGGGGGTTATCTTTAGCACGGAAAAATATCTATTCATTTTCTAGCTTTGTGGTCAGGTTAAGATGTAAATCTACTAGGATGTCGATTCTAGTTATTATGCTTCTAGCTAAGGATTTCTCCAATTTAATTATGAATTTAGCGGTTTCACCTTAACCATTCTTGCTAGTTTAATTTGTCTAACATTTCAAGGACCAGGTTTACTTTAAACTTGAAGTAATTCAACACTCTTTCCCACTTCAGCCCTCCAATACCAAAGGAACATAAGTTCTTCCAACCTAGGATGTCATATGAACATACCACAAACAAATCATTCAAGAATCTTGAAGTTGGAAAGTGAGACAGTGCATAGGGCATTAAATCATGTTATGATTGGTAGGTTTATTAGTTACACTAGTAAAGCGGTAGTGTTCTCAACTCTTATAATTTTTCCATCTGTTTATCCGTTTTTGAAGATTAAACCTTTTGAACAGGTCAGATTGCTGGTTGGTGTTCTGAAATCTGTTGGCACTGGAGAACTTACAGTTCCTGACGGTAATTCATTAATACTTGAATTAATCTATACCTATGTACTTGTTATTTGAATTTTAATTTTTACTCTTTTTCTGGCTTCGTTCTCGTTGTAGTTGAACAAATTCTGAAAGCTAAGACAGTTACTGCTGCAAGTCCAATGGCACCAGCTTCCGGTCTCTACCTCGGACATGTCAAGTATGATCTGCCTTCAGAAACATGAATCATTTGGCATCTATTAATCACTTATTCATATTATCCAATTCTACCGAAGCCTAAAGGTATCATCAAGCTTGGTGCTATCTGCACATGGAGATTGCTGATTTTGTAATTCACGTTCTTTGGTGTTCCTTGTATCAGCTGGGAATTTTTTGATATGCCCTAATAAGAGAAGACGATTACCCTTCGGAAGCTCTGCTGAATTGTAGCACAATTATGAAGTATGGTGGTATTTTGAACTTACACTGTAAAAGATAGGCAACAGCTTCTGTTATTTGATTAATCTGAAACAAAGTTTACATATACTGTTCTCTCCCTTCTCCATTTATCTGTATGTCCAGGAAGTATACATTGGACTCGTGCACTGGCAAGTATATATACTGATTTAGCAACCTTAACTTTGAAAACTTAAATGGCATTACCGATAATTTCTCGTCCCCTAAAACTCCACAACAAAATGGGCTGGTATCGACCCTACCTGCAGCTGAAGTGGTGTCTCCAGAGGGTTTAAACCCACTTTTGAGGTTGCTACAGACACTACAATGTGGGCTTGAGTTGCACAAGTTTGAAGAGCCATTTAGGACAAATGAGCACATGAAAGTAGTAGAATCTAAGCCAGGGGAAGCAGAGACCATATCCATGGATTGACAATAATAATCCACTTTCAGCATGAAACACAAAGATTTCAGCCTTTTGCCTTGGCATGGCAAAGAGCCTCTTTTCTCACAATAATTTTAATTTCTACAGACCGAGAACAAAAATCTCAAATAGGAACTACTGATAGATTGACAAATTATACAATGAGGAATATAGCCTCCACCCCCAATGGTTTGGAAACGTAACGAGTTTTCTCCTACCACATGTATTATCTAATATCACTTAATCATATACAACGAATTTTTATGTTAAAAAACTGTTGGGCCAAAGAACTGAAACTCTATTTAAAAGGCATTTCATTGGACTGGCTATGGTTTGGCAGAAAGGGCCAACCATGGCAGTCCTTTTTTTTTAAACAACATTTTTGTTCAGGCGGAGCACGGATCCGTCCTGGACTGACGTGGCACTTCCCAGACGCGCCTTGCCACGTCAGCCGAGGACTGCCCTAAATCAAACAACATCCTCTTCCTTATCTCTTCTCGCGTTTCACCAACAAAAAAGCACAAGGCAAGGGAAAAAAAACCTCCGACCACTTCCCCTTCTGCTTGCGCTGTCTGCCCCCGCCACTGTCGCGCAGCCATCCGGTCTACATCACAACCACCTTCAATCTCCACCTTCTTGCTCTCTATCTCAATTTCAAAGGTATAAACCTTGAATTTTTTTTTACTTTTTTTTTGGGAAAATTTGAATATAAATTATTGTGAATATTTGCTTAATTGGAATTTGGTGAATTTGGTGAAGTTGTTAAATTTGGCGGAATTAATTTATAAATAATTGTAAATTTGGAAATTTAGAATAATTTGGTGAATATGTGAATTTGGTAAATTGGTAAATTTTTGTAATTATCTGAAATTGATGTTACTTTTCTTAAATTGATCTCATTTTCTACAATTTATGTTAATTTTGGTGATATAACATGTGTTAGTTCTGATAAAATCTATGCCTATTGTTTTTTTTTGTATAGATGTATACACCTGCTCATCTTGGGCCCGCTCCTTTTGATAGGAGTGTTTTAAACAAACAACCATTACATAGATCGTTAGGAATATGGCACGGTTAGGAGTCACTAAACATACCATTAAAGGTTATTAGAAGCGAAGGTCAGTTTTATGCCGCGTATAATTAACCTAATAGACCTATTAGGTTTTGGGGAATGCTGTAGGTTGGGACATATGAAGGTAGATCACGCGCTAGTGACTTCCTTAGTGAGAGATGGCGCCCAGAGACCCATACGTTTCACTTACGTAGCGGTGAGACGACCATTACTCTAGAGGACGTACGATGTCTTCTTGGACTACTTACTAGGGGACACGTGGTGTCGTGGGGTGCGGATTACAATATGAGGGATACTTAGTGGGCTACTACCGTGTTCAATCTGTTAGGATTCTAACATCGTCATGTCATCAATTAGGGGAAACACTCTTCAACTGTTTGAAGTTTATGCCCACATTAGTGACTCTCTAGGACATGATGTTACTGATTTGGAGATAGAGCAGATGGCTAGGGCATTGATATTCAGTTTGATGGGTAGTTTTTTTTCCCCGATAAGTCCGGGTCCCGAGCGAACATGCGTTATCTCATTACCATCAGTGAGGTCGAGCATCATACGACTTCTTGGGCTAGCGGTGTCCTTGCGTATTTGTACCACCAGGTGAGCATATCCTGCATGACTGATTCGAAGGACATAGCCGGCTGTTGTTTGCTCATTCATGTTTGTCTAAATTATATAAATTTTTATGTTAAATATGTAATTTGAATATTTAATAATCGATACTATTTCTTTTGACTAGTTGGGGGCGTGGGAGCACCTTTCTTGTCTCCGTCCGGATAACCGAGGCGATATTACATATGAGATCCCCGTTGATGGTGCTCCTTACGTGGCAAGATGGAATAGAGCCCGGAGTTTCCGCAACACGCCGAGACACAATTTGTTGGTGTTTCGTGATCAGCTAGATTTGATCACCGAGACACAAGGGGTAAGTTAATTTGAATATTCTCGTAATTTTTTTTAATTAAATAAATTGTTTTACATTAACTTGATTTTATTTTACAGTTTATGTGGAGACCGTGACCTTATGCGAATCAGCCACAAAAAATACCAGTTTACAGTTTAATTTCTAATCAGCCACAAAAAATTTACATAACAAAATCAATTGTTGCTACCAATCAACAAAGAGAAAATATATCTAAGTCAGAAAAATGGAGTATTCAAGTTACGATCGATGAAGTAACTTTGTTCTTCAACAAATTAATCTTCTTCAAACTCTTACCTGGATTCAAATTAAGATCAGTAATTAAGTTTTATTTTCCCATACTTGGAGAAAATACTCCAATGCATAAACTACTTTGGTCCAAATTAACAATCACATCAACATTCAAATCGATGTTTCCAAGTGTTTGACGTGAATTTGGAGTCATCTCAAAATCTCCAATTGAATTTCATAATTATCGTGTATTTTTTTTACAGTAATTTTTGAATTAGTAAAACACTATTAGAAAAGAGAGGTAGTTTGTAAGGTTAAAGTTGTGATTTGTTTATATATCTCTATTTTCTCTCATTAGAATCTTCCATGACCGTATTAGTAGAAAGCCGGCCAAACTAACATTTATCGTAAACTTCAATGGCTCATCTGCCTTCGTGGAAGCTCCAATTTGTCAGAGGTGAGACACATATAATCTTAGTTGAACGAAACACTTCGCTTTCAAAAGTCAAGTGCATAAATACCGACCTTATTTTTCTGAACTACACTACTGGGCAGCTTTTCAAAAGTGCATCTAAAGTATCATGTTTCGAAATCCTCTAGGTTATATGATGGAGAATAAGGAGAGGAGGAGTCGGTTGGACGGTTTGCAAGATTGGTGATTATGGCTTATTACAAATTAAACATAGAACTGCCGTCTCTAGTGAAATACGAGGAATTATCATCTAGACGGCACCAGAATCTTTGAGTGGAAAAGAGCTGGTATCTGAAAAGGTTTATGTCTTTTCATTCAGAATTGTCATGCGGTAACTTCTGACTGGTGAGGAGCCTTATACAAACATGCTATATGAAGAATTCGTCGTTGTTATAACCAGAGGTAATGTGCGCCCTAAAATCGTGGAGAGTTTTTATTCAGAGAAGCAGGTGCGTACTATGTCTAGTGCCTTTATAAATATGCATGTTAGATGTGATTGCAACTGATAAATTGAATTCTTAGTATGTGTAAATCAATACAGGCTTACATGTGTTAAAATGTTCCCATTCACTTGTTTTGCCATATCCAATATTTAGTTTCTTCTACTAGGTCTAAACCAATGAATTTTGTTTTTGTGGATTAGAGTACTGGATTCAAGTGAAAATAAGATAGTAGTAATAGAACTTTTAAATGCCTTTTTTATAAGATCTTTTAGCTTTGTAATCAAGATACATGTCAATGTGCCCTTTTAACACTTTGTAATCAAGATACATGGCGATGCAAGACGGTTCCTATATATAAACAATTTTACTTTTTTCTCATTTTTTCTTTTTTCTTTCCTTTCTTACTTCTTGATAAGAATTTTAGACCATCTACAATAAAATTTCTCTAAATTGTTCTAAATTGTATATACTTTTCAAATATATTCTAGAATAATATATATATATATATATATATATAATAAAATTTACCCTCTAAATAAAGTTAATACAATAAATATGTATAATTAAAATTATTAATTAATCAATAAATTAATAAGAGAAAATGACTATTATACTCTTAAACTATTTTTACCTTACTCTTTCTATTTACAAAATATATTTTTTCCTTTTATTCCGCACAAACTATTTTCTTTCCACTTTTATACAATTAGTGAATCGAAAGGTGAAATGGACGCCAAATTGCATATGCCAACCTTGTACTGGTAAGAAATTGTAGAAGAGAGCCGCGAATGGCTAATCAGGAAAAAATTCTGGCTGAGGAGGCGGGCCTTACCACGCCCCCAAATCCATCATGAAAATAATTGCTTGGAACTGCCAAGGTTTGGGGAATCCTGAAGCAGTTCAAGCCTTGAGAGATGTGGTAATATCTCAAAAACCCTATGTTATGTTCCTTTCTGATCTCCGTATTTCGTCTTTGTTTAGAATAGAGAATATTATTCGTTCGGTTGGTTTTAATAACTCTCATTTTGTTCCGTCTAGAGGGCAGTCGGGTGGCCTTGTTCTATGTTGGATTGATTCTGTGGTACTTAATGTTATTATTTCTAATGATCGTATGATTAATGGCCTAATTTCATCTCATCCCCCCGGTTTGGATTGGCAATTTACAGGGGTGTATGCACCCTGTAAAGATGAGCAGAAAAAATTATTTTGGGAGCACCTGAAACAGATTTCTGTTGTTTTTTCTGGTCCTTGGCTTGTTATGGGTGATTTCAATAGTTTTGCTAGTTCATTTGATAAACAGGGTGGGTTGCCTTTTTCTCTCAATAGTCAGAAGGGTTTCTTGGAATTC
Organism: Vinca minor; assembly: GCA_026122235.1. Taxonomy (NCBI): domain Eukaryota; kingdom Viridiplantae; phylum Streptophyta; class Magnoliopsida; order Gentianales; family Apocynaceae; genus Vinca; species Vinca minor. The sequence continues at coordinate 3,390,830 of JAOCZM010000201.1, read as the reverse complement.
ATGGATGTCTGTAACCTTCTTGATCTCTCTTTCTCTGGAAATCCGTTCACTTGGAATAATAAGCAAAGAGATAAGGGTAATATTCAGATTAGATTGGATAGGGGGGTTGTGAATGGTTCTTGGCGCCTTTTGTTTCCCAAAGCTTCGGTATCTCATCTTCCAAGAATAGGTTCTGATCATAGACCCATTGCTCTTGATTGTCACCCTGCTAGAAATATTCATCCTAAACCGTTTCGGTTTGAATCTATGTGGATTAGTGATCCTAGCTCTCATAATGTTGTGTCTCGAGCATGGAATTTCCCCTGTTCTGGTTCTCCTCTTTTCAAGCTTTCTTCTAGTGTCAAAGAGACTAAAGTGGCCCTAAAATTGTGGAATAAAAATGTTTTTGGTCATGTGCAGTCTGGTATTCAGAGTCTTAAATTAAAGATTGATTATTTGCAAAGCTTACCCCAAAGTAGTTTAAATATGGATAGAGAATTTAAACTGTTGAATGATCTTGTTGATATCCAAAGGAGAGAGAAAATTTTGTGGTGGAATAAATCCAAAGCTTTATGGTTAGATGAGGGGGATGGTAACACACATTTTTTCCACCTTTCCACCATAATTCATAGAAGACATAATACTATTGACTACCTGTTGTCCCTCTCAAATGAGTGGTTAGCGGATAGGGATAGTATTGGAAACTGTTTTTTAAACTCTTTTACTAACTTGTTCAAGTCTTCGAGACCTGTTTTTCCTTCTGATTTGCAGGGACTTATTGAACCATCTATAACCGATGACATGAATAAAGATTTGTGTGTTATCCCTGATGCGGCTTTAATCAAAGGTATTATCTTTGACATGAAAGTTGGGAAAAGCCCGGGACCGGACGGTATGACTCCTTGTTTCTTTAAACACTATTGGAATATTGTTGGTGGTAAGGTCATTGTTGCTGTCCAGTATTTTTTCAGTCGTGGTCATATGCTTAAGTGTCTTAATCATACTTTTATTGCTTTGATTCCGAAGAATGAAAATGCTTACAAGATTGATCATTTTAGACCTATTTCTCTATGTAATATAGTGTATAAGGTGATAACTAAGATCATGGCGGATAGGATTAGACCGTTGCTTGATTCGATCATCTCTCCTTCTCAGAATGCTTTTATTCCAGGTAGAGGGATGAATGAGAATATCATTGTCTCCCATGAAATCATGCACTTTATGAACAAGAAGAAAAGGTGAATTAGGTTTTATGGCTCTCAAGATTGATATGGCCAAAGCTTATGATAGAGTAGAATGGTCTTTTCTCGTTAAAATTTTATCTCTTCATGGCTTTTCTGCTAAATTTGTTAACCTGATTTATGAATGCATTTCTAGTTCTTCGTTTTCTATCCTTGTGAATGGTTCCCCCCATGGTTTGTTTACCCCTTCTAGGGGACTACGTCAAGGTGATCCTATCTCTCCTGCCCTATTTACTTTTGTACTTGATATCTTATCTAGATTAATTTTGAAGGCTGAAAGGGTTAATAATATTCATGGGATTAAGATTTGTAGGTCTAGCCCTGTTATTTCTCATTTGATGTTTGCAGATGATGTAACTATTTTTTGCAGGGCTGATCAACATGATGCTGCAGAGGTGCTGGAATGTTTAAATGTTTTCTGTCAATGGTCAGGGCAAGCTGTCAATAAGGACAAGTCTCGTTATCCATTTTAGTAAAAAATGTAGAGGTGGTTAGGAAAGAAGTTCGTGAAACTTATTTTTGACTTTAAAGAATGTGACCATAAAGCTTCCTATCTTGGTGCACCGTTCGCAAAGGTAAATCTAAGAAATTGGCTTTCTTACCTATTATTGAGAAGGTGAGAAGGAAAATGGCTAGTTGGAAATTATCTCGCTTTGTCTCGAAAGCGGGTAGGGGCATTTTGGTAAAGAGTGTGATTCAAGCGATGCCTATGCATATTATGCAATCTTTCAGATTACCAGTGTCCATTTGTGATAAATTGGATAGCATTACTAGAGATTTTTGGTGGGGTTTTAAAGAGAATTCTGGGCGTCATCTTTACTTAAAATCTTGGGATTCTGTCTGTAATCCAAAGCAAGTAGGAGGGTTGGGCTTCAGAAAAAACTTGGACATGAATAGAGCTGCTATATCCAAGTTAGGATGGGAGATTCAGATAAAATCTGGGTCCAACTGTTCAGGGCTAAGTATTTTACAAGGTAGAGATCTTCTTAGTTTGCAGGATCATAGGCAGGGGGCTTCTTGGATTTGGTCTGGCATCTTGAAATCCATTGAAGACCTGAAGAAAGGGACTTTGATTAAGATAGGTAGATATTCTTCGGCCAACATTTGGAAAGATGCTTGGATTCCAAATTTGGATTCAGTTAGGCTGCCTCCGGATCAGATTGCGGAGAGTGTGGTTCAGATTGTGAGTGAATTGTTTATTGAAGATAGTTGCATCTGGAATAGAAATCTTCTAGATAATCTGTTCAACCGAGACATTGTGGATGTTATCACCAAAATTATTCCTTCACAGGAACAGGACTCTCTGGTATGGTTTCCCTCCAAGTCAGGGAAATTTACCGTGAAATCTTCGTATAGATCGGTAAACCATGAGAGCGCTTCTCGTTATTCGTCAATTTCTAAGTTTGATAAGGAAGATTGGAGTAAATTGTGGCAATCAAACTTACATAATCGTCACAAGCACTTCTTATGGAGGATCATCTCGGGATCTCTACCAACAAGAGAAAGGTTAGTTACTTGTCTTCCTATTCCTGATATTAATTGTATTATTTGTAATGGCGAGGTGGAAACTATGGAACATATCTTTATTAATTGCCCTTTTACAAAAGCTTTATGGTTTTCATCATGTTGGCAATTTAGAATTGAGATGTTTCAGTCTTGGGATATAGTTAGATGGGTGTAAGAAATCATTAATCTATCTAATGATTTGTATTGGCCGAAAGAAAGAAATGGGGAATTTTTGAATTATGCAGCAGTGGCTATGGAGACTACATGGAAAACTAGGAATGACATGCTTCATGGAAAGCAAACCAAAACGTGGGATTTGAATCACAGTGGCATCAATAACCTTGCAATAAGGTATTGGGACTCATGCATTAGAAGGAAAGTGAGAGCACAGCCTAATGGTTATAACCAGGTATGGAAATTCCCACCAAAAAATTGGATTAAAGCTAATTTTGATGTTGCGTTTCAGATTAATACAGGTGTGGCAGTTAGTGCGTGCATTATCAGGAATGATGTCGGGGTGGTGATGGGAGCATGGATTGATAGAGGCAAAGCTCAAACAGCTTTTGAAGCAGAGGTGGCTGCAGCTCTTGAGGTTCTAAAACAATTGAAAATCAGAAAATTGCATCATGTCATTGTTGAAGGAGATTGTTTAAATGTGATAAGCATCAATGGGCACTCTTCGGCTAATGAATGGAGGGGAATGGAGCATATAAACAAGAGTATGGAGCTGCTGAGATGGTGTGTGTCTTGGAAGGTACAATTTATCCGTAGGCATTGTAATTCCGAGGCTCATAACATTGCCTCTTGGGCTAGATCAAATGATGTATGTGGCTATATAGCTCCTTCTAATATACCTCCCTCAATCTTGTGTGATAGGGGAGGCACTTTTTGTAATATGGATCCTATTTTGGATATTCAATATAATTAATGTTTACTTAGCAAAAAAAAAACCTTATACTGGTAAAGTACAAATTAGTCCATTCTTATCAATTCCCTCCAACCAGTATCCATTGACCATTGTTCTCACATCCCCATTTGTTATTAAAAAAAAAAAAAAAAAGAGAAAAACACTATATATGTACATTAATTATTTTTGCTTTTTTTTCTAAATAGCACACACTTAAAATTAGAGCCTAAATGTACATGAACTATTTACGGGTGTTCTCTGTTTGTCAAATTAACAAAAAAAAAATGGACAATTCCGACTAAATGGCAAGGGCAAAATAGTCAAAAAAAACGGGTTGGATGTATCTCAACATCTAAAGACCTAAAATTCATATTCTTCACACTATTTTCCATAAAATCTACATTGTTCTTCCTCTTAAATTCCTAGGATAGATAAATATGTTGACACATTGGTTGAGTAGGCTTCTGATTACATAGGGACGATTACAGTGGGGAGTGCTAGCGCACTTCAAGATTTTTAAAAATACTACTATTTTTAAAATTTTATGTGTATTTTGGAAAATTTTGAAAATTTTTATCAATTTCGCCCCCCCAAGAATTTTTTTTTGCCTTTTTTATCGCCCCCCAAGATTTTTGGAATTTTTTTTACTAGTTTACTTCCCCCAACATCAAATTCCTGGCTTCGTCCCTGGTGGGCAGAAATATGAAGTTGAGGGGCCATGGGGAAATAAGTATGTTGTAGATTTAGAGTTAAGGACTTGTGTGTGCAGGAAATGGGATCTTTGTGGTATACCTTGTGCACATGCATTAAGTGCAATTTTGGTTAGAGATGAAGAACCTGATATGTATGTTAGTGAAGAATACCATGTGACCACTCTCCTAAAAGCATATACACACCAGTTATCAACCCAATAAGTGGTGAAGACTTATGGCCTAGAACTGGAAAAAAGGCTCCCCTACCCCCAAAAAGATTGGTTATGCCTAGTAGACCAAGAAGTTGAGCAAGAATGCTGCCACAGAAAAAGAGCAGCCTAAGGGGAGAAAACCAAAGGGAGATGTCCCTATCAGATTGTCAAAGGCTGGTAAGTTAGTCACTTGTAGGTCCTGTTACCAAAAGAGACGTAACATCAGAAAATGTCCTCTTAAGACAACATCTGCAAATCAAGTTGATGGTAATGCTGCAAAGTCAGGCCCTTCAAACATGAATAAGTGTGGAAGATGCCTGGAATTTGGCCATAACAGAAAAACTTGTCCCATGAATAAGGCTACTTCTACAAATGATGTCAGAATTTTTTTACCTATGTTACATATATTACATTAATAATTGTTTTCTTAAATACTAGTTTCTGTTTTTATATAGGACAATGGCATAGAAGCTGAGAAATGATCAAAAGCTGAGGAATGATCAAATGCTGGTTCTGAAAATGAGATTGCTGATTTAGAAAATGCAAGTGGGGGCACATAACCAGAAAATGTAGATGATGGAGCTGCAAATGAAGTTCAAGGGCCTGGAAAATGATTTTGAATGGGCAGGAATTGAAGATGAAGTTGCTGCAAATGACAATGGAACACAACCTGTATCTAAGAAAATGGAATTTAAGAGGAAGAACAATGTAGATTCTATGGAAAATAGTGTGAAGAAGATGAATTTTAGGTCTTTAGATGTTAGGAGACATCCATCCCATTTTTTTACTATTTTACCCTTGCCATCGGAGTCAAGTGCATTTAGCCGGAATTGTCCTCTTTTTTTGTTAATTTGACAAACAGAGAGCACCCGTAAATAGTTCATGTACATTTAGGCTCTAATTTAAAGTTTGTGCTATTTAGAGAAAAATAGAAATAGTTGGTGTACATATATAGCGATTTTCTCTAAAACAAAAAAACTTGTGCACCTACTTTTTCTACTTCTTCCTCACATCTCATATGAAATTAATAAGCCTACACCACTTGGTCTATTGGATCTGATTTTTCACTCCAGAAAAGGATGTCAAATAGATACGAATAGACTAATTTACCTTTGTACCGGTTCTTAAAAATAGATCACACACGCAATGACCAACTGATATTCATGTCCATAATGTACAATTTTTGATTAGCCATCAACAGATGAGGCTACAATTTTGATAACACTACTAGTTGCATATAGCATTGCTGGGCAATCAAAGCTCCACAGTTATTACAATCGCGTACCACATTATTAAACTAGTTTATTCGAAACTAATCTACCACTAAATCCAGAAAATTTGACAAAACCCACAATCAAAAGTTCAATTCTTGAAATTTAAGGACATAATCTTTGTCCCATATAGGACCTAAATATAAGTTTGTAGGGACATTAATGTTGCTTCAACTTTCTTGCAAGGCATCTTTCCAGAAGGGCATTTCTCATGCCCTACTAAACACTGCCAAAATGGACTCAGTTGCAAAGGCCAAAACATATAATTCTTACATAAGGACCATAGTAAATTACCAGTTAAGTAGGTGCAATGCAATGAGATGTCTTTTAAGTTATCGTGAATGCGCCTAAACTTTGGCTCTCCTACCCGAGCGTCTCAATGACGGAGAATTCACTTGCTGCTCTTGTAATGCCTCAGAAGCGCTAGAGTTATTAGGAACCTATCACGAAAGCAAGTAAACATTACACGCAAAGAAGGAATCATAACATTTTCTACCACAAGAATGATATCTAGAGTGAAATCAAAATATGAAAAAAAAGTTTTTAGGTGCATTTTGTTAAAAAGCCCGAGTAGATTCGGAGATAGTTGATGAACCTACCAGATTGGATATATTCTCATCAGGTGTGCTTTTATGCATGGATGACATCATCGACATCATTGTAGCCATTTGTGTTGCCATCTGGACACAGGTCTGCTCCATAGCCGCCATTCTCTCTTTCATCTCATGTACCTCAGTGTTTAACTCAGACACCATTTTCATTGCCTCGGAATAGGTAGGTTTTGTTCCTTCATACTCGGAAGGCGAAGGATCTAATCTAGAACAACGAATGTTGCCACGTTTATCTCGACCGACAATTTGAGCAAAGACAACATCAGCAGCAGTAGTAGATTTTGTGGTGTCCTGTTGATGAGTTGCAATTTCACGAAGCTGTGTCTGCAGTGAAATCCATTTGGTTAAACAAATAGAAACTCATACAATCAGATAAGAGTCAATTTGCATAGTTTTAAACTAGGCATACAATGACAGCAGATGATGCTTCATTTACAGGCTTCCCATCTTTACGCGTGCGAGTTCTAATGAATAACTCTGTCCTAGATGGAGGCTTTCCATCAGGCCTCTTCGCCCGCTGTATTGTTACAAGGAGATTGTTATTGAAAAGAGACAGAAAATAGACAACTAATAAGACACAGCAGACAGACCTAATGCAGTTTATGAACAAAATATGAGGTTACCTCCTCTTCACGTATTCGTGCAAAACTCTTCGTTCCTGTAACATGTCCATATTTCTGCTTTGCACGATTTGCCCTATTTCTTGCACTGCGTTTCTAATACACCAAACAAGATATCAGATGTTCCAGCATGCAACAAAGCCATTTGTACAAAGAATTAAATTTGCAGATATAGTAATATCCTGAGCAAGGACATGGGGATCATGCTAGCAAGATACCTCTGCCTCCTCGGAACTCCAATGTGAAACCAGGTATGTCCACTGATCTGGAAGGACCCTCTCATCACGGTCTGCTAACCGCTCCTCATCAGTCGCATGAATGATGTAATGTGCAGTCTTCAACTTAGATTTCCAGTCTTTCCATTTTTTGCCAAGAGATTTGAGGACCCAAGTTTTACTCGATGAAACGATTTCAAATTTTTTCTGCCATCATGCACATAGATATAGAAGTAAGTTTCAGCAAAGAGGGAAAAAATAAGAAAATAATTCTTCTTACCTGAACTTCCTCCCACATTTTCTCCTTGTTTGCTTCAGGCAAAGCCCTCCAGTCAGCATAAGTAAGAGGTGCCACATTCCCATCTCTCGACAGAACACCCAAATAACTGATAAATTTTGGGGCTTCAGGGCCAACTGGTTCTCCAAGCTCATTGGTGGTAATTGATACACGCGTTCCATCGTCCAACAGGCCACGGCACCGTGTTGGTCCTCGACCCCGAGTCTTCCTCACCAAGCCACTAGATTCTAATTGAAGCAGAATAACAAGTGAACCAACATAAGGTACAATCAACTGAAATGTAAGTTGAGACAGAAATATGGTCAGCATGTTACCTCCATTGTGATTATTAACCTCAGCCCCAGCTGCGGAAGGTTCTGGTGGTGGATTTGAGCTAGGCTGAGAAAGGTGGACATCTCCTTTTGGCTGATGTGATGGGCTGCGGTCCAATGATGGTGACTCTGCTCCGTCCAGGCCCATCTGACACTCCTGCTCGTCGCTTCCATCATCAGCAACTGGTTCGACAGAAGAGTCATCCCTGCGTGTAGCGTGTCTAACAGTAGACTCTGTAGGAAGCACCATATAAGAATGACCTTCACAAAGAAACATTATGCAGATGATGTAAACTAAAAAAGGAACACTGCGTAAAAAAGAATAAAAAAAATGTGGTCTTAAATTTTCCATATTCATAGATTACTTAAATTGGAAGAGATAATTAATACAAATTATGGGTATGAGGAAAATATTTTCTGATAAATCCAAAGAATGATCTGCATAACCCTTTGACAGAAGCCCCAAAGTGCATTAACAACAAAAGAAAATAACTGCTATTCATTAGCATAGAGAATGCATATTGACAATAGGTGTCTGCTTTGACATAAAATGGTGAACATTGTAGAAAGCCCACCTGCAACACCAATATTTGCCCCATCGAGTGGCAAAGGATGATCTTGGAGACCTGAGTCTAGATGGCATTGGCATTTTTGCTGAGACCGACATGAGTGGCTGTGGATTCTTGAGGATGACTGTAATGGGCTTGGATCCATGGGACAGTGTTGATGGTGACTGTGGTTGCTAGTGACTGAAGCCATTGGATAATCAAGCCTGTGTTTGGTAAATCTCATGCTAGATTCCGGAGGTAAGTCCACATGCTTATGTCCTTGCCAAAGAACAGAAAAGAGCAACTGTTGTAAGCTTAATAAGAACAGCAGCATAATCCAAGTTAAATCTTATGGTTTTGTAAGGAATTCAGGCAATAACAAGAATGATGACACTCCAAGAAATGCTTAAGACTTGACTTTTCGTTTAACAAAGATAAAAGAGAAGAAGGGAATCTTCATAGCTGTTACATTACTCCTTTAAAATCTGGCAGCCAGTTGAAGGAGAAAATACAAGTTTTTTATTCCTATATGCTACTTAGCCCGCAAAATCAGTATTAGAGACGAGAAGGAAAGCAAAGACCCTCAATGTGGAAAATGGAGGTACACCACATGACATGCTCACTGATCAAGCTAAAAGATTATGTTGGATACAATGGAACTAAAATGTGAATTACCTGCATTCCAGGTGTGTGTGACATCCGGCTCGGTATCCCCGAACTTGCTCAAGTTCGAGTGGCATTGATGGGATATCTGGCGAGGTTGGCATGTGTCAGCACATATCAACGCATGTTGATACCTACCATTATGGCCTGAGCATAACTGATGCTGTTTTTGGTGGTTGGTATTGCCAGAAATTGGACTAGAAGTGCAAGCATGCTCACAGTTGTTGCATGTTGGCGAAGAGAATAGTCCATGAGCTGTTGAACGAGAATGGCATCAAAAGAAATAATCTACACTCAGTATTATAAGCAGCAGAGATTTTGCTAAAAATATGCACTTTCATCTCATCAAAGATAGGTGACATCCTAGCACAATCTCGGAACAGTACAATTGTCCGCAACAAACAAACCATCTATACTTTCAAACATGCAATTAGTTGGATATGTTCTGATAAATTAATGCACAATATGGCACTGCAGTGTCCATAGGTCCACTATTGTCAAGAAGTACTATTATTATGGGAAATAAAAGTCAACATTGATAAATCACAAGATTCTGCATGACCATTTTGACTTTTGGATTTCTAAGAGAACTTCTAGAGCAGAATCCAAAATTTCAAATGCAAGTTCTCTAGCTTCAGCAAACAACAATAAACTATTCATTATCATCTCATCACTGTTGTTCATAGCAGCTAGTTTACAAGTATGACTAGGAAAGTAGAAGCACATAAGTACGACATATTTAACAAGTACCACCTCAAATATCAAGAGATTTACACCGAATCTGCACTCAGAAGTGTTATTTTTATTTAGTTTTTCCTAGTTCTTGTATGCATCTACAAAAGAAAATCTTCATATCATTATATATTTGCATGAAACCTTACCCTTCTCATAATCTCATCTTAACTGTCTCTTTTTTAAGCAACTCTAAGAACATGTTTACTAAAACTAGATATTTCAACCCTGGTCTTTTCATATCTAAGCTTATGCAAGGCAGACAAAGAGAGACACGGCACATAAAACTCAACCCGAGTCCATGAAATATAAGCATGTCCCACTAAGACCTATAGAGGAGGGACCAATCTTTACATATAGAAAGTCAAGAGTTGAAATGACAAAAGCCTCACATGGGAATGAACTCTACTTGAAATGTTTTATTCTCCATTTATTTCAATCCCCAAGAGAAGAAAATGTACCACTTTCTGCCTTGAAACTTTTTGAAAGAATTCTTTAGCTTTCAATACAACTTGCATGGAAAACAAATTATTCAGTAGAGCCTAAATATGAGTGACATGCTCACAACCCACCAAACATAAGCGGAAAAGGAATAACTATAAATTGTTAAAATTCTGGAAGTGAGAAGATTTTAACTCAAGAACTCCCTTTTCCTGCAACATTCAAAAGAATAAAGTCTATCATGGAAAAGGAGCAACAGAAAGTGGCTACGTCTACTGGTATTATTCCTGAAAGAATTCAAGCAAGCACACAGATCAAAATCAGAGACCAGGCAACATGAGCATCGCTCCAGACTGAAGTGAAGTACCATCAGGAGCAGTATGTCTGTCATTTTGGGGCTGGGAAGACTGCAACTCTCCGTAGCTCCTTTGACACTGGCTCTGGGAACATGCCTGCTGGGGCTGTTTTAGATGGTTACAGCAAGATGATTGGTGTTTCTTCGGCATTTGATACAAACCTACAAAGTTTGACTGTCGCTGGAAGTGGGAGTCACTGATAAAGGAACCAGCTTGGCAGGCATGACCATGTTTGCTGTGTGGCATGTTATGCTGGGTTCTTTCGAGATGCACTGCATGTCATAGTACATAATTATTGGCAGATAACAACATATAACAGAGACTGAATCTAGTCGGATTTTACAGGTGAATTCATTGATGAGCCAGTTCGTAAAACATTTTCCCTGTTCCAAACCCCAGAAGCTGTACTATAGTGATGCTTCAAGAAAAAGGTCTAAACCACTAATATGATAATTGAAACCAGCATATTAAAACATTTATGTTGATATAACATCGAAGGGGGAAGAAAATTTCTCGTAGTTGCTCTAGTAATGTCCAAAAGAAAAAGAAAAATAAATGACCAAGAGGACTAATAAACTAATATAAACGAAGCACCAATGTTTTCTCCAGTTTTGATACTTAAAGCAAGTTTCTAAAGAGAAAAAACTGAAGTTAAGAATCTATCAAACCAATATTTCAGACAATTTATGCTCAGCATTGTTTACTTTCAAGCCTGTAAGAACTCCAGTTTTGACCTTATCCTCTTTCAAAAGCACACAAGAGGCCCTATTAACATTCAAATGATCTTTAAGAAAATGATCAACAGCAGGTGCAAATTGGACGAAAATTACCGGAACCCTCCATACCATTATCAGTTTCTGGTTGTTCCCTGAACAAACCAGCGGCATTCCAGAGCTTCATAAAGTTAATCTTAACCCGCTTCATGAGTTGCACAATATAACTACCATCCTTGTTGTACTTGCAACAATTACTCCAAATTAACTCCACGTCCTTATAGACATCCTTTGAGTCTCTGTACTTTCTGCCAAATTCTATGGCGTTGCATATGGTACCGAAGTCCATAGGTGTATCAATTACATCAAAACAATCCTGCACAGAGTTCCCACCAAAAAGAAGATCAGCAAAACAGCAATGGAGTGTGATGGGGCACTTCCAGAAAAGAGAAGACGATATGTATCTTAACACAGTAAAAGTTAGAGTGATATTCTCCTGTCCCTGTGGTTCAAGGATTGCGATGAAGATTCTTTGAAGGAGAAGATTATGTATTTGTTTAGTTTGCTAGTTTTTTTAGTTGTTTTTCCTAACCATCCAAGTTTTCTTGGGTGTGTCTTTTGTCTGTTATCGTGATTTTTTAAATCATTGTATAACTTTTACTTTCTGTATTTTCAAATTTTCCTTTGATTGTAATGGCTTCGGCTATTTGTGATTAATGGAAACTAAATTTATTTAGCAAAAAAAAAAAACACAGTAAAAGTTAGAAAAGAAAATAAATAGCAAGAGCGTAAGGCTGTCTTGTTTTACATATTTTCAAAAAATAAATATTTGCAAAAGGGAGTTTATACAAAGAACAGGTCAATGGTTATCTTGGAAAGAAGACTAATATAGTGGTGGAATAATCACACAAATTTAGCCACCCCTGGGTGAATAAATCTTCATCATACAGCAGGAAGCCTTAGCCATATCCACAAAGACCATCTTCAAAAACGAAAAAAGCATAAAATGTTCTTACTCCTAAAGAATGTAAACAAAACCTAAGAGAGAAGCTTTGTATGTAAATCTGATTGGAGCAGAACATACAGGGATTCCCAATGCCTCAGGATCCATAGGAACATTGAATGGTATAGCCGCATCCATTTCCATAATATTCTTAATCACCTGAAAACAGACGAAATCCATCACCAAATTTAAGAACAAATAAACATGTTAAGAAAGATATTAGCCTAATCATTCATTGTGTTCAACCGATTTATCAGAAAAATATTTGCGCGCAACATACCAACAACGCAGCATTCAGCTCTTTCTCATTGTATTGAGAATCCTGATGAGACAAATTCGATTCCTTTTCCATGTATGACGGTAGAGTGTTAGTGCATAAGTCTGCAATTGAACAACCATCATCTTTTGACAACTTAGCTGCAAAGCTGGCAACATTCTTTAGTATATTACTTCCATGCATTTGATTGTCACCACTTCTCTTCTTGATAAAGGGAGGATCTTGTAAATCAACATTCTGAAATCTCAAAGTAGAATCTCCTCTTGTTGTTTCAATATCCATTCTAGAATCAAATTCTTCATTTCCACTATTGCCCAAAAAAGAGTAATCCTCAGCATTCCCAGAGATAGAATTCAGCAATGGTTTCTTACCACCAACTTCCTCTGAATTTTTAAGGTTGCGTCTACTATAACCACCACGCTTACGCTTCATTCCTCCTTTATTTTGTGTCTACAATCTTGACAGAGTTTCCTGAAGCCAAAAAGAATTTAAGGGACCAAATTCAATTGATTTACTCATATATGCATCCAGCAGAAACCCATCTGACCAAGATTCCTCCTTTCAGTAGGGAAATCACAAATCAGCTAACTAGCAAGTCTCTAACTTCTAAGCAGTGGAAAGAATAATTAGCAATGTGTGTGTGTGTGTGTGTGTGTGTATATATATGATCAAGCCACAGAGTAACTAATTAAACAAAAAGTGCACCAAACAAACACCAAATAACAATCCAACAAAAATAAAAATAAAAAGATAACAAGTTTTCAATTGCATGTAAGCAAATTAAGATCCTGACCAAAAGTTCATGAATTTGATAGAACTAGAATTACAAAAATCGAATCCATAAAGATTGAATTGATCATAAAGGAGAACTACAATTACAAAATAGAATCAAGAAATTGTAAGAAACGGCATATCAACTAAGCGGGGAAGTTTTTTTAAATACCTTATTTGCAAGTGCGAGAGGGAGAGAAGGAGAGTTCTATACTTCTTCCATGTATCAGTGTGAAGAGTGGTTTTTGGGCAATTCTTCCACTTATAAAGGGGAAGTGGAGAGGGTGAGGATTATTATTTTTTATTTTTTTTCCTTTTTTCAATTCTGCTCTAGTAGTGAAGGTCCGGCTATGGTGTATAATGATTAAAATTTAACAAATACTAAATAATTTTGGCATTTTGAGTTATTGAATAAAAAAATCAACGGTCTAATATTTTTTTTAGAGTGACACTTGTTATAATTTTTCAGATATCTATTACTTAATAAATGTGTTATATGTATAATGATTTGAGTAGTTTTATGTTAGTTGGTGAGTAAGTTTAAAACTAATATCAAAACAAATAAGTGCAATACACGTAAGCTAAAAGTGATATGAAAGATAATTGACTTTTTATCCTCGTGTATTACACCTATTGGTCTAGATATAAGTTTTAAAGTTACTCACCAATCAAAATAAAATTACTCTAATGATAGATATTTATTGGGATAAAACATTTATTGTATCCTTAAGACATGTGTTCTGTAGCATGAATTTGACAATTGTCCAAAAATATTCAACAACTATCTAAAAAGTATTGCATACATTCCTTAATATAAGATTTTTAGGATATGTAGCGAAAATTAAGGAAGAAAAAATTAAAATGTTTTTAATCAAAATATCAATATTACTTTCTTAAATAAAATCAGTGGTATAAAAGTCATATATAAGAGAATCATATTGATATTTTGACTAACAATGTATCTTATTTTTTGTTTCCTTAATTTTCTTTACATGTCTTATAAATTTTATATTAAAGAGTGGGGCAATATGCTATATATATAATGAATTTAAGACGTTGAATACTGAATATCTAAATAAAAATTGATGGTGATGAAGTAGATAAACGGATTTCGCGTAAATTTTTTGGCGCCATTAAGTTTGTTACTCTGAGAATGTTGGATTGAGGCCCAACAAGTTGAACTTGAAACTACGAGCCCAGTAACTATTGGGCCTATTTTCGCGAAACAAACAAAGCATTTTTTTTTGACGCTCGAGCGCGATTGCTTTATGAAGAAAGTGGAGAGCACTATGGATAGTGAGATTGAGCTCGTCCCATGTCCCTGGGGAGGGAATTTAGCCTCACAAGGAGGAGAATTTAATTGCCCCTACAGAGGAGATACTGGGAATCGACCACTGGGACCCCCATCCAGTGGTACGATAGCTCTTTACCACTTGGGCTACCCGATTCCCATAACAAAGCATTAATTTGTTTCAGAATGAATGTTCATTTTCCAAAATGAGTATTATTTATTCTTTAACTTACATGACTAACTTTATATATTTAAGGGATGCAAACTTCACTAACTTATAAGTCCTACCATTATTATCGATAAATGATGATATTATAGTGACTCACTTTTAAATTTACTACTCTTATTAATTATGGTGAAAGTCAAATATGAACCTTCAATTTGGATAGAAGGGAGTATAGACTTTAGGTATAAGTAAAATTATAATTATAGGAATACTAAAGTTATACATTATAGCCCTATAGTATTGCTAAGTCAAGTAAAGCATATATGTGCTAAAAATATACTACAACATTCCATAATATATGTTGTTTATTATATGTAGCGGAAATTAAAGAAGAAAAAAACAAGGTACTTTGTTAGTCAAAATATCAACATTACTCTCTTAAATATAATTAGTTGTATACATGTTCTGTTTAAAAGAGTAATATTGATATTTTGCTAACGAAGTACCTTATTTTTATTTCCTTAGTTTTCATTATATGTCGTAAATAACTTATATTATAAAATGAAGGGAGTGTCTAATGTATACAAAATTTTATAAATGAAAAGAATTTAAATGAAGACAGAATAATATTCGTTGTAACTTGTTACATCTACTATACTGGAGAAAATCATCTGTCTCAGAACCATGTTCCCTTCCCTATCCCACCACTAGAAATGTGCCATATGTCCCACTTAGAGAATAAGAGGTAGGAGGAGAGAAAAATTAGAAGCATGTTACAATACAAGAGGTGATTGTGTTATGAATGACTAGACATGTAACACTTTTTTAGTGATGGGATAGGGAAGGGGACATGATTTCGGGACAGACGATTTTATGCCCTATTATACAAAGTGACCTCTCATAAAATTTATTCATTAACAGAACCACCAACCCATGATTAAGAATCTACACATTATAAATATGCAAAATTCTTTTCTGTTCACAAGAAGTCCATTATTTTTTTCCTTCTAATCGGACAAAGCCAATAATAGAACACCATTGGCCAACCAGCTGACTTAAGACGGTCACAAAAAATTTAATAATATTAAATATTTTTTTAATCGTCGAATAAAAAAATTTATGATTCAATTTTTTTTAATCGATCACTTATTGTGATTTTGTAACAACTGTCGCGTACAATATTAATCAAATGAGATAAAATGAAATGATGTAATACATATTTAAAAAGTCTGAAATAATTATTAAAAAAATGTCAGTATATGCTAACATTTACATTCGCTGAGTTTGCATGCATGTTGATAATTTTCTATAAACCACCTTTATTATTATTATTATTTTTTAAAATTAAAAAATGCCCAAGTTGGGAAACTATTCAACTGCCGCACTGCCTTGAACAATTATTCAATTTCCAATTAATTCTAAAAAAAAAATCAACAACAAAACAATAATAACATCTAAATTCTAACGGAACAAGTTATTTATTATTATTATTTTTTTACGTGTATGGACACGCAAAAATTGACTTGAAAACTAGTCAAAACCCATATGGACAAATACTAAATAATATGTCCCTCCATTCCTAAATATAAGACATATTATAAAAAGTAAGTAAATAAAAAATATAATATTTTTTTAATTAAAATATTACTATTACTCTTGTAAATATGATTTGTATATCAAAACATTTTAATGTTGATATTTTAATTATAAAATATTTTAATTTTGACTTCTTTAATTTTCGCAACATATAATGAAAATTTTATATTTAAGAAATTGAGGTAGTATTAAACAAACAAGCAACTTATTTTGAACACCAAATATTACCTAACACTTACTTTTCTTTCCTTCCCATCAACAACAAACTTTTCAAACTCATTATATAAGTTCCTCTCCCCTCCCAAACTTTGAAAAAAAATCGCGACAAAGAAGTACTGAATTCTCTTCCCTTTTCTTTCGAATAAAATTCTAATACCATCAAACATTTCATAAATCTCAAAAAACCTTGGAAAATTAAAAATGTCTTTTAGAGGAAGATCACCAACACCATCCAATTCTGATCAAGCCATATTATTAGCTGATCATGATCCAGATTCATCAAAAAGATCACCACCACCACCGCGGCCGCCATCATTATACCGCCGCGCACTCGACAGCACGGCCAATCTAGCCAACCTTTTACCAACTGGGACACTTTTAGCCTTCCAAATACTAACTCCAATATTCACTAACAATGGCTCATGTGACGTGGCAGTGACACGGTCCATGTCAACGATTCTCTTAGTCATCCTTGCTATTTCTTGCTTTCTTGCTTCTTTTACGGATAGTTTTCAAGCGAATGATGGACAAGTCTACTATGGTTTCGCAACCCCTAACGGGTTTTGGATCTTCGATTACCCTTCCGCGGAGGCTTCGGGAATTCCTACTTCGGTCGATCTGAGAAAGTTCAGGTTGAGTTTCATTGATATGGTTCATGCGGTTCTTTCTGTATTGGTGTTTTTCACGGTGGCGTTTAAGGATAAAAATGTAATTTCATGCTTTTATCCGGCTCCGACCAGAGAGACTCAACAGGTTCTGGATATTGTTCCGATTGGGATTGGCCTTTTTTGTAGTTTGTTGTTTGTTGTTTTTCCGACCAGACGCCATGGTATTGGTTATCCTGTAACATCTGTTTCATATAAGAAATAGAGGAAAACTCGTCAGTCTTAATTGATTTCTTCATATTTGTACCAAACACTTCAAATTCGTCACGTAGATATACTCTGCAATTTCACTTATTTAATTGTCATTATTTCAAAGATGATACATAAAAGTTTCTCTAAAATATACCTATATTTAAATAAATAATAAATTTTTTTATAACTTTCTAATGCTATTTTGAAGTATGAACTGTAACACTAGCCTCTGCATATTAGTTAGGATTTTCCATTTTTTTTGTCATTTTTCTTCCTTATTTCTGTAATTTTTTTTTCAAAATAACTATCATTTTAACTTCAATTTTTTTAGTAAAAATATGTCCTTCTACCTCAAATATAATGTCATACAGTGTAAATAAATTTTAATTCAGCTCTCCTAAATTCAAATACTGACTCCGCCACTGGATATGAGAGAGGAGAGAGAAGATGATATAGTTAATGAATGTGAATAATGACAACGGAAATTGGAAAGATATCCACTTGGAGAATTGGAAAGATATCCACTTGGAGAATCGTGAGTGGTTGTAGGGATGAAAAGTGAAAACACAAGTTAAGGACAGACGATTTTTTGCTTAAGAAGTAGATTATTGTTTGTTTGGTGTTTTCTTGGTACATAATCTCACAATTGCAATTTCTATTTCATTTTGTGTCGTTATGTCATAACCGAGCAGTCATATATCGAAATTTTCTTTAAAATAAACTAAAGAAAATAGTATAACTAAATTACGACGTGCCAATAATTATAAATGAAATAGATAATAGAACAAAGAGTCAAACAAATGATCTCAAACTAAGTTCAAGAATTTGGTCATAGTGGATGAGATAATTTTTAATGTTTTGGTTACTTGAATGGGTAGGCCTGATTTTTCTCGTTGTTTTTCTTTATCTTCACGGAAAAATGTTTTAAGAAACTGGTCGGAAGGATAAAAGGAAACGTAAACGGAACACATAATTCATGAGATTGGGGTTTGCTTCACACAATGCAAAACCACTATAAAAATGACCTACTCCCTCCATTCAATAATACAATTCGTTTAGAACATATAACGAAAATTAATGAAACAAAAAATATATTTTTTAAATCAAAATATCAATATTAATCTCTTAAATATGACTTGTATACCACTAATTATATCTAAGAAAGTAATATTGATATTCTTCTAACAAACTATCTTGGTTTTTTTTCGCTTCCTCAATTTTCGCTAAATGTCCTGAACGACTTATATTATATTATGGAATGGAGATAGTACTAACTAGCAAACATACATCTTAGATGGAACAGAATACACTTGTAATACCTACCATGACAACTTCTACAGAATGAGCACCTTGATCCTAATGGTTCAAAACATTCAATGAACTGGAATCCAAAAATTATCCACCATAAGTTAGTTATTCTGCATAATATGTAAATGAGAAATAGCCAGTAAACAAAACTAAATTGAGCATATGCATATTATATTATGAAATGCACAACATGAATTCAAACAATTAACATAAGTATTCAAAAATCTTAAGGTGGGGGTTTGGCCAATTACAGATATTCTTCCAACAGAATATGTAACAAATCCGTACAGCTTATGATTGTTGATCCGTTCCGGGTTGTGGATTCTGCTGATTCTCAGACTGCTCTCCACTAGAGGATGGTTGAGCCATACTAGCCTGGTAAGGAGGACGCTGCTGATGCATTCCTTGTGTTGTGTTCTGCTGATATGCTTGTCGCTCTCCACCACTGGGTGGTGGTGGCATTCTAGGCTGATAAGGAGGGTATTGCTGATTAGCTCCTGGTGGTGGGCCTAGTGGTCTTTGCTGATACCCTGGTCGCTCACTACTGGAGGCTGGCGGACCCATTGAAGACTGATAAGGAGGATATTGTTGATAAGGTGGTGGTGGAGGAGGCATATATCCGTATGGTGGTGGTGGATAATACGGCCGATAGAATTGGCCTTGGGGCGGTGGTGGCATAGCTGGGTATGGAAAATGATGCTCTGGTTGTTGCTTCTCTGAACCACTTCTGTCTTCACCTGAACCTGATGGACCGCTTGAAGATCCCTCTTGAGATGGAACAATGGCTCCCATTCTTTGAGGATCCATTGAGGGATAATATGTCCTCTCTTGCTGAGGCTGCGGAGGATGATTGAAGTAGGGCACTCCAGGGGCTTGGTCGTGTATCCCAGGTGGATGAAGAGGCTGATTGTGCTGCTGTGATATCACAGCTCTTGGCAGTAACCCACTGTGGGCAACTGCAGCCTGCTGCCTTGCTTCATCAGAAGCATCCGACTCGGGCTTCGGTGCTTGCGGCCTCCCCCAAAGCAACTTCAGTCTAATGCCCTTTATCACCAGCTTATTGGCAAGCTCTTCAGCAGCTTTCTCTGCACCTTCTCTTGTTGTGTAAGTTACAAAAGCACAGGCACGTTGGAGGACCATCTTTATGGATTCAATTTCTCCTTGTGCATAAAACTGATCTCTCAGATCCTGTTCCGTGATCCTTGCATCAAGACCACCGATATACAGAGTCCTAATGCTCTCATCTTCAGGAGGCTCAAGAGAAGGCATTTCTCCGGCCTTGTTGAGTAGCTTCATTGCCACTGGATCATTAACTCTGCAGGGGAAATTCACATCATATAATCAGTGAAAAGTTCAATACATAAACACTACAACGAAAAATAGTGATAAATTGTCTAAAGTAGGATTATGTACTTATTGAATACCCTTCTACTGCAAATCAAGTTTAGTTTAAATAAGCTATGTAAGAAGCTAGAGCCAAGTCGTCTATTTTAAAAGTTAAAACAATGTGAAACAAGTCTATCCACCTGTGGACTATAACCTGTGTGTGTGTGTGTGTGTGGGGGGGGGGCATTTATATCAGCCTAAGCTACCATCTCACTCAGTAAAATACAAATTCGATTCAATAAAACATAGATCAAAATATGAAAAGCTCCCTGAGATAAAAATAGATTTAAAAAAAGTGTAATGAGTCGGACACCAATTGCATATTTGTACAACATGCTGTTTATGGTGTGCATAAATTAACCTTGAAGGATTATATGGAAATGCCTACATGAGAAACACTAATATTAGGCAGAAGAAGTGCGAGCATCATAGAGAGCAAAGCAACTACCATAGTAGAAAAATACGCTCCCACTGCACAAATCACTAATTTCAAATGCTTTCCGTTTCATGCGTTCAATAACTAAGAGCTGAAATAGGTGCAGGGTCCAAGATTACTCAGTCAACAGAATCTCAACTAATATAACCAAAATCAAGAAGCAAACAACTCATATAGAATCAATTCAGCACGGATATAGTTCATATTTATTAAATAAATGCAGAAAAACCATGCCAATTGAGTTCAGGGGGAAAAAAAGAGTAAGGTTTCCTCATACCCATAATAACGATCTTTGATATTCTGCTGGGATAACTCTCCTGTAACTGGCATCTCATGCCTATAAGGGCACTCAAGACCCCTTGTACATTGACCACGGACATAGAAACTGCAAACATGTGCACGATTCCTCTTATAGTATGGAGTTGTCCTTTGAAGCTTTAGTAAAGTGTCACTTGGGCGCACTTTCCCAAATGAAGATTCATAATCTATTCCAGCTCTTGTCTGCAAAATACAAACATTAATGATAAAATGAAATATTTTTAGCTTCCCATCTGCGCAACCAACCCCACCAAATTCTTTTTATAAAAAAAAAAAAAAAAAAAAAAAGAGGTTGTTCACAATAACAAACTAAGAGTGAAAAGTTCATTATACCATTGACACACAAGAAAGAAAATCAAAGGCACAAATAATTATAGATTATGTATTTCACAATCCTTATAGTTTTTACAGAGAAGATTAACCTCATTGTCTAGCAAAGATTAACGAACTCTGTAAAGTTTCAGACTAGGGAGACTAACAGATGCACAAGTTAGAATAAGCTAGAGGATAACTACAGATAAACTGACTAGATCTATAGCCACCCAAATAAAAAGATAATTACATAACGAGAAATACTTAAGAGGTATGCCCAAAAATCAGATACTTATATAAAACTGAACGATAAGGTTATACGACGTTTGCAGAATTGAGTTGGTACGAGAGAACACATTCTTGCTCTTTTCAATATATTAGTATCACGAACCAAGTCCAAAGGTACTTACCCTACGATCATGCTCCTCTGCAAAGTATTCTCTATTCACATCACTCTTTGGAATGGCATCATTTGAGCTTATATGAAGAGCGGTGTCACGGACTTGAACAGGCAACCCGTATTCAAGATCCAAAAGGCAAACTTGACAAACATTTTTCAGCTTACTGCAGGTCTGGCAAATCTCACTTTTCTTGTATCTCGCATCACGACCGGGTCTCCACCTGAAAACTGTGAAGGGCCGTGTACAGATCTTGCACTCCTTATCATAGTCAGCTTTTGTCTACATGAAGCCAAGATTTTAAAAAAAATTAGAATTTAGTTACGCAGTTATAATGGAAAAGACCATGAACATGGCTTATCAGAAAACTAATCTAAAGCAAGACACTTGAAATACAAAATGAACCTAAAATACTACCTCCATTCCTTAATATAAAACTTTAAGGACATGTAGTGAAAATTAAAAAAGTAAAAAAAAGAAGATGTTTTTTAATCAAAATATTAATATTACTCTGTTAAATAGAATTAGTGGCATACAAGTCCTATTTAAGAGAGTAATATTGATATTTTGATTAAAAGAACACCTTATTTTTTGCTTACTTAATTTTCGCTGTCCTCCAATCCTTAATATAAGACTTTTAGAAAATTTAGCCAAAATTAAGTAAGAAACAAATAATATATTTTTTAATCAAAATATCAATATTACTTTCTTAAATATAATTAATGGTATAGGAGTCCTATTTGAGAGAGTCATATTTATATTTTAATTAAAAGAACACCTTATTTTTTTCTTACTTATTTTTCAAAACATGTCCTAAAAGTTTTATATTTAGGAATGGAGAAGTACAATTTTCTCATTCAAACTAACTCGAGGACATACAGTATCGGATATACACAGAAAATTAAGTGAAATAAACAGAAAATAAGAACAAAATTCAGTCACAAACACAAAACATTAGGTGGGTAACAGGAACTACTTACCATTCGGAGATACGGATTGTCGCCAAGACATGACTCACATATAATTGGAAAGTCCGATCTTTCCCATCCATCTTTTTCTACGTCTCTCAATAGTCTGTGCGCCATTCTTGATAGAGATTGCGAATCGATTCTCAAAACCCTAGAAACCCTACAAAGAGATTGCTTACGAAGAAATCGGATATGAAAGGGGAGAAATAAAGAAACCTAGGTCGAAATGAAAAAAACTGAGGGACCAAATAGCCGTTTCCTATTTGGGTTGGGTTTTATTTATGTTCAAGAATAATTGGACTGATTTTGTAAATGAATAATAAGTGCGAATTTTAATAAATTGTCATATGTTAATTGTTTTTACGAGAGTTTCACTATTTTTTTTTAGATTATAGTTTTTTTGATTAAGAAATAACACATAATTTTTTTTTATTAATGGGAAAAAGAATGAGACACAGAACGTGGATCGACGATTCTTTTTTTAGTACTTAAACTTTAATCGTCTTAAAAGAGTCTCGGCAAGATGTCTTACAAAAGCTTCTACCAAAAGTTGAAGAGGTTCAAAATCATAAATTTTTGCATTTTTTTTTCAAAAATTAGATTATAAATTATGAATTAAATTTCTTCCAATTTTGCGGATTACTGCGTTTATCCGAGTGATCCACAAACGACAAAAATTTTAAAAAATTCCTAAAGTGCCAATGTATTCAGGTAAGAATGGGTGACAATATTTTGCCTAACGCTTTTTCTTTAGAATTCAGCTATTTGTGGTCAAATTTGTTTGTAAAAAAGAAGAGTAAACTCAAATACATATTTTGGTTCCTTCTCGCGTTAAAATTGAATCCAAATGTTATAAAGGATTACGTATGCTTAACCGAATTTTATTTTCTTTAGCTGAAAAATATATACATATTTTATTCTAAAAAAAACGTTTGATCAAGTAAGTTTTTTTTTTGGGGGAGAGAAATGGAGTATTTTATTCAATATTCGCGAGAGCACATGAGTGTGGTACACTCTCTATAAACATGCAATGTCCTTCTATCGAGGTACCATACTGAG
Source organism: Vinca minor (assembly GCA_026122235.1). Classification (NCBI taxonomy): domain Eukaryota; kingdom Viridiplantae; phylum Streptophyta; class Magnoliopsida; order Gentianales; family Apocynaceae; genus Vinca; species Vinca minor. Next base: position 3,367,149 of record JAOCZM010000201.1, on the reverse strand, counting down.
TCAACAAGTGTGCAATAACATTACCCTCACGACGAACATGCCGGAAACTATAAAAACGGAGATCTAAGAGCTCCTCTTTAACAAGTGTCACAATGTGACCAACATTAGATAAATCCTCTTCATCACAATATAGACGACTAACTGATATCAAGGAATCCATCTCCACAATAAGTTTGGTAGTGATAAAACTCTTCGCAAATCGAACGCTTTGAGTAGTAAGTTAAAAATATGAGTAGTAAAACATAAGTTAGTGAAATTTAAATTTTTTAAATTAAAGGAGATGTGTGTCTAATATTATAATATTATGGAGATTAATTTCCCTAATGGCTATATAGCCTCTATATCGATTAATTTGTGTTGCTATATGTATCGTATCCCTTCGAGCTTTAAAATGCATACATAAAAGAAGGTAAATTTTGGCATATGCCGTTAATAATTAGCATGTTGATCATGTTCTTTTATTGTGCAACTATAATGGAATTAGGCTAATGAGTCTGAATCTACTTATTTCTTACAAAAACTCAATTCAATGCTGAAGTGAAATGGTAGAAGTTATTTTTATAAAAATGACCGATATGACGTTAGGTGAGAATGTAATGAACCCGACTCACTGGTCTGAGTCTATTCGCAAATTTTTCTTTTCATTACATGTTGATTTATACTATAGCAAATAATTATTTTTGCTGTAAAATAATTTTTTAGTATTTTTTCTGTCATAATTTTTTTTTTTTACATACTATAAATAATAAAATGCGATTTATCCAATTCAAACTTGATTCGACTCGGCTATTAATCAGACGGTCTCTACTTTACTATATTCTAATACAAGAATAAAAATGGCAAACAATATAATCCTAAACAATTATCTCCAATTCAATTTGACTAGTAACACTAATACAAATATCAAGAAATATTGAACTCGACACGAGAATTAAACTAACACAAATAGTCTCTCAGTACTATAATCGGACCTGGTAAGTATTGGTCCCACGAGGCTTTAGATTCATGGCCATACAAGGAAAAAAAGAAAAGGGAACAAAAAACAAAAACAGAAAAAATAACATGGTCATTAATGGCGGACTAGACTTCCTCAGTATTACTGAAATCCACCAAAAGGTATACATCACAATCATTAAAAAAAAGTCCCTCTCTCAGATCATCAGTTATCACAAAATCAATCATCACTGTAAAAAAAAAAATTCAAGAAAAAAACACACTCACTTGAAATTCTTGAAATACCCATGTCGATTTCAGTCTGTTTCACTCCATTCACTTCATACTCAAAAACCCACAAAAAAGTTCCCATTTTTAGGCCAATAATCCCCACAAATTCAAGAAACAGCATTATTTTGCCCAAAATTATTAAATGTGTTGTTAATAATGAAAATTCTGATCATTTATCTGTGAATTTGAGTCCTCCTACAGCAAAACCCAGATGGGAAAATCTGTTGTCTACAGCAGCAAGTCTTTATCCTGTTTATGTTACTGTTGGAGGGATTATTGCTTGCTTGGAACCATCTACTTTTGGTTGGTTTGTGAAAAGAGGTCCTGTTTCTTATAGCTTGTCACTTGGGTTTATTATGTTGGTTATGGGTCTCACTTTGGAGCTTAAAGATTTGATCAATTTGTTCTTGCAAAGACCCTTTTCTGTAAGTTTATAAGTTGCTTTCATTAATTCAATTTTTGGGTTCTTTAATTTGTTCTCTAGTGGATCTGAAATGTTATATGAATATTGTGATCATTTTACTTCTGTTTATTTACTAGATAATGCAGTTTCAATTATGTTTCTGGACCACTTGGCTTGAACATAGAGTTGCATCCGTGTAGACGGAACTAGAACATTGAGTTTGTGGGAGCAAGAATCGATAAATGAGTTTTTGGGAAAATACTAACATTGAGCTAGAAAGTCGGGTTTGACGCGATGATAGGGTGTTTGTCACTGGTTCGAACCCCGAAAACAACCTCTTAAGAGTAAGACTGAATACATCGGGACCTTCCCCACTAATGCGGGAGCCTTGTGCACTGGGTACAACCTTTAATAGAACATTGAGCTTAGGGGCGAGAATCTATAAAGGGCGAATTTAAAGAAAAAATGACTAAAGACCTAAAAATCAATACCTATAAAACAAATTTTAAAAAATGTCAGGGGCGGGTTCCTTCTATATGATTGCATCTCTTTTTTGCCCTATTGATGCTAAGGATTACACTCTCTAAAAAGAACTTCCATTTTTTGTAGTTCAATTTTTTTTAATGAAAATAAATGAATTTCATTTCAGATACTCTTTGGATGTGCAGCTCAGTACACTATTATGCCAGCCTTTGGATACTTTATTAGCAAGTCTTTGGGGCTTCCACCATCTATCTCAGTTGGTTTGATATTACTCTCTTGTTGTCCTGGAGGCACAGCTTCCAATGTGGTGAGCCTCATCATTTTCTATCCCTGCCCATACCCCCAATTATTGGGACTTAATGGGTTATGTTATTGTTGTTGTTGTTGTTGTTGTGAATAAACACGTAGTTCTAAAATTGTTTCATTTTGAAAAGCTATCAAATGAATTCTTTTGGCTTCATGAAGACCATTAGGTCCCACAAAACGCCGGCGAATAGACATTTAGATAAATCACCTATTTGAACTGATATTGAGAGAATATTATCCTCAAGGGGACTTGCAAGATGTCTGATAAAAAACTGGTTTCAAGGATTTTGCCCTTTTAGTTATCTGCAAACTTGAAACAGATAATGTTGCATTATTCTTTATCACATGGATGTTCAAAGCTTTAGATTAAAATACGAGTTTCTTCAAATCAATTTTTTCTTCCATTTCAGGTGACTTTAATTGCTCGAGGAGATGTACCTTTATCTATAGTGATGACCGTCTGTACAACTCTTGGAGCTGTGCTTCTTACCCCCTTATTGACCAAAGTTCTGGCTGGAACTTATGTTCCTGTGGATGCTCTTAAAATTTCTATTAGCACATTGCAGGTTGGTTCGTTTTTACTTATTCCCGACGTGTTAGTATGATCTATATGGTTATTCAACTTTTTGGCGTCGGGTTTCACCATTTTCCCTCTTGCTATTTAGGTGGTGGTTGCTCCGATCCTGCTAGGTTCTTCACTGCAGAGTACTTTTCCTGGAACTGTCAAGACTGTGACGCCTTTTGCACCATTGCTCGCTGTCTTAGCCACATCACTGCTCGCTTGCAGGTTTAATTTTTTATTGTATTTATGTTTCGTACATCTCTCTCCCCAATTCTTTCTTTTTTTCATGTATGTATATGTAATCTAATTCATGTGTTATTTTCCTTTCTCAGTGTATTTTCAGAGAATGTCATTCGTCTAAAATCTTCCCTAGCTGGAGTCTCATTGTTGTCTGATCTACCTCTACTTTCTCGTTTCCAAGCAGTCCTCTCAAGTGAATTTGGGGTAGTAATACTTTCGGTATTTTTGCTGCATTTTGCCGGTTTCTTTGTGGGGTAAGAGTTCACTTTCTTCTTCATATTCTGGTCTTGATTTTTCATTTTATATCAAACCTACTCTTCGATGACATGATAATTCAAGTTTCCACGCACCTTGAGAATGTAACACGGTGAGGCCTATTTGCAGGTATCTGTCTGCAGCTATTGGTGGATTTGGAGAACCTCAACGACGTGCGATATCCATTGAGGTAGTATTCTTTTGTATGTTTTTTTCTGATCAATTCTAGATTCTTTATAAGTTTCGGAAGTTCATAAATATTTACATGTGTATGTTATTATTAGAGAACATCTGAAGTAGTAGTCTCTGTCTCAAAATCAAAATCAAAATCAAAATCAAAATGTATCGTAAATTCTAAGATGCAAAGATATCCTATCTACCCCATGCTTCCTCCTCTTGATGCGGCCATGGATTTGACGTCCTCTGAAACTAAAGTCGCAATATTTTATCCCGTTTCTTGTAGGTCGGAATGCAAAATTCCTCATTAGGAGTGGTTTTAGCCACGTCTCATTTTTCTTCACCGGAAATCGCTCTACCTGCAGCAATGTCAGCTGTAATAATGAACATCATGGGCAGCAGTTTGGGTTTCTTCTGGAGATATATTGACCCTTCCGATTCAAAGAATAGTTCTAAGGATGTCTAGTAAATGACTCCCAACAACGGTCTCCAGTAGCTGCGTTTTTCTCCTTTCAGCTGTTCTTTGCTGTAAATACCGGAGGCTTTTATCGATTCCTTTCACAGTGGCCGAACCTGCATTACCAAACCAGCTCAACGGGAGCTGTTTCTGGTGGCTCTGCAAGTAAAAGGTCAGGTAGAACAGTTTGTCTATTACTTATTATCTAATTTATGGTGCTGTTCTTTATTGTTTCAGTTTGCTTTTGTGGGTATGAGATTAACTCGTATCGGCGTCAATTTTACAGTCCACGACTAATTCAGTAAGTTCCACTGTCGGATGTCTTACGGAGGGTAGTTCCCAACAGGGTCTTCTCTGTTTGCTTGTTTGAAGCCTAAATTTTATGAATTCTGGTGAATTTATTCACATCCCACTATTGGTTTTCTGACTATTAAGAGTAATGATCATTTAGTAGACTAATGAAATTATTACATATGTAGAGTAATCTAATGATGTTGCTAAAGGATACTCTTTATGTTTCAAATTATCTGTCCACTTCGTATTTTGCACGGAAATAATGTTTCATCGAATTCTTATATTATAGTAGGATATGGTAAAATATCAAATATGACCTTATTTAATTTTACTCTCAATTTAATTCTACATTTTATTCTCTTTCTATCCTTCTCTCTCCAACATTCAATGTGAGGGGTATGGTTGAAAAACCATCATTAATGAGTCATGGCAAATTGGTGAATTTTGTCCCTAAACAATTTATTACTCAGGTATAAGGTCCTTACCGAATTTTTCTGTACATTAAAATCCTCAAACAATTTACGATTGGTGTGTAAGGTCCTTCTGTCTAAAAAGTGACGGTCAACTTGATTTTCAAAAATAAAAATGGAGTCAAAATGAAAACTTGAGGGGTAATATGGTACTTTGCACCCTTACCTCTTCTTCAACCTCCAACCCACCCTCCGCTCCCCCTCTCCCCCCCGCCGCCGCCGCCTACGCCCCCACACACACACACAAAAATGCGTAACTTCTTCTTCAACCTCCATTGAAAGCCATTGAAATCCCTCCTCCTCCATTAAAGCCATTGAAATCCACCCAACACCTTCTTCCCCATTGAAATCCACCCAACACCTTCTTCCCCATTAAAGCCATTGAAATCCCTCCTCCTCCACCTCCCGCCTCCTCATCATTTCTTCTTCCAAAAAAAACCCAAAGGGATGGCTGTTTAGCATAGGGAGAAGAAGACAAATGTCTTCTTCAACCTTAATCCCCACCCCAGCTCCACACCGCCACCCCACCCCACCTTCACACTGTCACCCCACCTCCACTTCAGTAGCGCCACTACCCCATCCACCCGACCCTACATTCTCCTTCTCTCTCGACACAACCACACCCTCCCCACCTAACTTGTTCTTCCTCTCTTCCCATTCTCCACCGTTTCACCGTCAGCCACCACCAACATCCACCGCACACCTCCACCAATCCCATATATATCTCTCTCTCTTCAAGGACTTTTTTTGCCAAAGAATTTCTTGAAGAATATGGGAAACTAACCGAATTAATATCCCTAAAACTAAATTGGGTTCCTTGAATTAGCTTTAACGGAGCCGGATGACCGTTAACCGGCCGGAGAGATGGCGGACCGGTAGCGGGGCAACAAGGAGAAGATGAGGCCGCAGACGGCGGTGATGGAGGGAAGAGGGAGGCAGATCGGTGGTGATGGGTCCAAGAGAGAGGAGAGGAAGAGGACTAAAAATTGTGATATACCAATTATACCCCTAATATATTTCCGTTGACCCAGTAAAAAAATTAAATTAACAGTTGACTAACAATTTTTTAGACAGAAGGACCTTACACACCAATCGTAAATTGTTTGAGGATTTTAATGTACAGAAAAATTCGTTAAGGACCTTATACCTGAGTAATAAATTGTTTAGGGACAAAATTCACCAATTTGCCATGAGTCATTTATTTAGAAAGTTGACAGTTAAGTTGTGGCCGATTAAAAAGGAAATGTGTATAGATAATTTGGGACGGAGGGAGTATACTAGAAGATCCAGAGAGATAGACTATTACTTGGCAAAATATACAGAAATCAGAACTTCAGACAACGAATTGCAACTCAAACGATAAGATGTTTCACTTTCAACCAGTAGGCCGAGAGTTCGAGTCAAGTTAGAAGAAGAGAAATAGGTAACCACTATTGTGAGGGTATAAAAAAAAAAAAAACCAGAACTTGAGTTTACTTTGAAATGTCCGAATATACAAAGCTAAAAGCTGAAAGATGCCATTGTCTTCAATGGAGCATGAGAAAAACATGTACCGGCGAGGCATAAAAAAAAATAATATATATATATATATATATATATATATATATATATATATATATTCTGATGAATTATATTATTATATTATATTATTATCATCATAGGAGTTTCTGATGGACAACTTAGTATTGACAAAAAGAAAATGTTAGATTTCACAACAGGAAAGAATAGTACAGATTTGTCAGGAATATATATACATTTATCAATATTGACAAACACTTCTCCTCTGATTCATCAAAAAAAAGAATCGGGAGGAAGAATTGAACTAGGTCATCAGGCTCAAGTCTTAATCATTAGACCAATGTTTTATCGACACGTGACATTTTACATGTACAAATTAGATCAAATCCCGATTAATATTATAGTAGGTCTGCCAATTTTTTATTTTTTTTTTGGCTAAATAAGAAATTATCCATTAATCATAAAATAGCCGAAGCCATTACAATCAAAAGATAAAAAGAAAATATAAGAAAATAAAATTTATACAATGGTGGAGACCACCATGATAACATATAAAAGTCCACACCCCGGACTAGGTAAACACTATAAACAGTAGAAAAAATAAATACATAATAAAATTCTTCACAGCATCTTCTCCAACATCCTTGAACAGCAGTAGCAAGCTCAGTTCCAACACCTTTCTTAGAAATCAACAATCTACGAGACCATGGGCGTATCAACCGTCTCATAGATTGTCTCGGAAAGATGAAGAAAACTGTGGAAGGGCCCAGAACAACTCCGGGTTTAAAGGAAAACTTCATATCTGGAAGGATCTGAAGTAGATCTTGCATTTGAGTCTTGAATATTGAATCAGAATACCTTGAAAAAATTTCATCACGATTTACGGAAAAATGAGGGGATGAAAACACCAAAAGTGGAAGAAAGATGGTTAGATCGGTTGGATCTAACCATGGAAGCCAAGAAATGAAGAAATTTCAAGAGGACGAAAAGAGAGAGAGAAGAGGGCTCGGGTTTGTTTTACATATACAATTTAGACTAAATCTGGATTAGTATTATGAAACCGTTTGAATGCTTGCTAACTACATTTGATTTTTACTTCCCTCATTGTGTTGAACATTTTGATGTACCTTCTTTCCGATGTAATTGTTGTCTTTAATTAATGCGCAAGTGTTTCGTACCTTTAAAGTTGCTTATCGTTTTCATTTATTGCTTTAAACACACGTCCTATTTCCGCAGAGTGTGCAAGTTGTGAATAACTTAAGGGCAGAGTCACGAAGTTTGTCCCGATATTGAGGGTTGTTTGCACTGTTCCGATGACGGCATGTTCGTATTTTTGGAATTTGGAGTCAAGAAGTGCAACACGAGAAACCATCGGGAGACCTTTCTTGGCATGGAGTGTGACTGCCAATCGAATGGCACCAAAGTGTATGTGAGTGTAACCTTGATCTAGACAAGTTTTTGGAAACTGTTCGGGAAGTTGGAGGGTTACGTACTGTTCTTCTTTGGTGAAGGGCAGTTTGTGGGTGAAAACATGGGATGCTTGATAGAAATCTTTGATAGAAGTTGACGCGGAATTTCTACCTAGAACTTGTTTAAGACGCGTACCTACAATATTTTTTTGGGTTTTTCTTTTTGATAAATACTGTAAGGATTTACTACGGGATAGGAAGACAAAAGAGAGCCGAAGTTATTCAGTATCAGGCTATGCTTAAGTGCTAAGAGAATCGACCCGTGATAGTTGGTATCCTGATATTGTGTGGTAAGGAAACCAAAAAAAATAATAATAATAATAATAATAAAAGGAGGAATTTGTGACAAATATACTTTTGTCATATTGAAACGTTGTTTCCAATATATTTCTCCTCTATTTATTAAACTCATTAATTAAAGACACATTAGATGATCATATGTTGGATAAATTAACATCCTCCAAGTTCTATATCTCAACTTCAAAAAAAATGGCTTGCAATTCATCATTGAAAAAAGATCAAGAGAAGAAAACCAATGAAGATTCTTCAAGTTCTTGCCATCAAAATCCAGGTTTAAAGCTGAGAAAAGACATGGACTTATTTCAGAGGAATGGTTTCAGAAACAAACTCAAAGTTAAATTGATGGATAAATCAGCATCCATTTCCAATTTCAGAAGAACTCCTTTGATTCCTCCTTCTTCTATCTCCGGTTCCCGACCCGCTTCGTTTCTCGAGCGAGCTCTTTTCCCTAGATTCAAGTAAGATCCTTCTCTCTAAATATCGCAAAATTTGAAATTTATAGTTAATTGACGTTATTAAACCTCACAATTTTAAAAATCGCATTTTTTTCTATAAAATTTAAAATTTTCAAAATGAATAATACAATAAAAACTTCAAAATGAATAATACAATAATAGCCAAGTAGGGCAAGCACCTGCCTACGACCATGAGGTCGCGGGTTCGATACCCTCCTCCTACGTGAGGTAAGTTTTAAAATCTCCCTTTCTAGGGCTACTATCCTCCTCCTGTGAGGCATCTCTCTTCTCTCCCCTACATGGGACAACCGCCCAGTCGGGCTTAAAAAAAAAAAAAAAATTCTCAAAGCAACAACTGAATTCAGGGTGAGTTTACTAAAACATATAAAATGCAGAGCGGATGTAGTGCTTCCGGCTCAATCACCGATTGATAAAGAGTCTAAAACGGCACAACTAACGATCTTCTATGGTGGAATTATCAACGTGTACGATGATATTCCGATTGACAAGGTAAAATTCTTTTATTATCTAAGAGAAGAAGAGTATACAATACAAGTGTTGAATTCGAAATGTATAATAATTTTGAGTCAGAATTACTGCAGAGTTATTATTTGGTTAAGAAATTATTTAAAAGAAGGAACCTTTATAATTGAAATTGTGGTTTTGGAACAGGCACAAGCTATCATGCTTCTTGCAAGTCAAACTTCTTTATCATCTCCTCCAGTGCCTAAAGATATAACAAAATCAGTTCCAGTTAGATCCCACTCACCATCACTTTGCAGGTCTCCCCTAGGTAAACTATTCTTTCAGTACCAAATTGAATTTTTACTTTCTTATTTATTTTGTATACAAAAATAAATATTTAATTTGAAAAAAAAAGAGTATTTATAATTAACTGACGATTTTTTTACATGTTTTTTTGTTAGATCTTCCAATTACAAGACGACATTCGCTTCGACGTTTTCTTGATAAACGCAGAGATAGGTTTGTTTAGTTTGTAATTGAATTATCTATCGATATATATATATATATCGCACATCATAATTATATATAGTGATCATGAATTTTTAATTATCGTTTGGTTCTGAATGCAGGATAACAAGCAAGCATCCTTGTGAAATTTCAATGACAAATAAACAAGCAATTATAAACTGCGCTGGAAATTGGCAGAAATTAAACGGTTAAAAAGTTTTCTAGTAATATAGTTTAGTGGAGAGAATTTAAGAGTGTTCAAGTTAAAATCTTTTTTTTTAAAAATGAGGATTAATAGTGGTTCCCACTTTCCCTCTCGTATGACTCGAACTTCTGAATTACCGGTTGGAGGTGAAGCGTCTTACCGCATGAGCTGCGCTTCATTGTCAAGTTTAGATCTTTTATTTATTTCTTGTTTGAAAAAATTACATTGGCAAGATTGGTTTCTTTACTTTGTATTTGGATCTTTTAAAGTAGGATGACTTTATTTGATGTTGCGATTTGAAGAGAACAACTATTATTTTCTTTTTTTAAAAAAAGAAAAATTAATATTTATCTTATATGTTCGATGAAACCAACTTCCACTCAAATTTCGAAATGTGAGCTTAACATATTAACAATGTTACTCCCTCCGTCCCAAATTATCTGTCCACTTTGTAAAAAATACGGGAATTAAGGTTTTGTGGAATTAGATGGTAAAACATAGACAAAAGACTATATTGCCCTTCATAAATAATTTGTTTAGCATTTAAGAATATACAATTTTTTTCTCTCTCATCACTGTCTCTCTCCTTAATTTCCATCGTTTTTTTCCAGAAATGTTTCAAGTCATCAATTTACCCATTTTGATTCCAGAAATCTCTTAAAAAATTGGCTCCAAATGAATCTAAATTTTTTTGAAACCTTTAGATTTCCCACTAAAATTTTGTTTATAAATGAAATTATCTTCCTTATAATTTCTGAAAAAAAATGATAAAACCCTTCTTCTTCCAATATTCAGTTATCCAATTCTTCCATATATAGAGAGAATTGAAGAAAATGACAATGTGTGGTTGAATGGTTGATGAATATTCTCCATTCCTGTAGTGTAGCGTCGACTGTGAAGCAAATTTGGGATTTGGAACGACATTGCTCCTCTGCTAAAGGTGTTTTGGCTTTAATCTCCTACTCTTAAAGAGTGGAGATATCAGATTTTTTTTTTTAAAATTGTGGCTTGGGAGAACAAACCATTCAACCACCTATTAATTGTTCATTGAAAATTGAAGGTTTTAATTGATTGTGAGCATTGAATGAGAAGTTTGACTAAGGGTAAAATTGGAAAAAATAATACAAATTCATACCTCATTTAGAAAGTGGACAGATAATTTGGGACAAATAAAAATAGAAATGTGGACAGATAATTTGGGACGGAGGGAGTAATAAGTAGCAGTAATAGTCAATTCTTTACACGTCTGAATCCAACATTCCTCTAAACCAAACTTGCTATTTTCCTCCATACCATAATATAAATCGTTTAGGACACATAGCGAAAATTAATGAAGCCAAAAAAAAGGTACTTTCTTAGTCAAAGCGACTTATATTATGGACTGGAGGTAGTAGACTACAACGTTTCCAACAAAACGGCTCTAAGAGTACATAAATAAATAAGAAAGCCAATCAAGATATAGAAAGAGAGAGATCTTGAGATCATACCCTTTATTTCAGTTAATGCATGAGCACCATCTCGTTGTCCTGCTGCTTACTTTCAGGATCTTCTCATTGCTGAAGCTCCTGTAGCATTCAGGATCCTACTGGAGCTGCTGGAGTTTCCATTATCATCAAATTTCTTTATGGAAGACTCCTGATCCTAGCATCATACGCGCGCCATCAGGGAAAAAGATCATCTTCCTGATGTCACACCCCGTAACCAGGGCGATGACATGACAGTGTCTCATTGGTCGATGAGACACCCAAGCCTACAATACAGAGTTACTAAAAAGGCAATTCATTATGCATTAAATCCAAAGTAAAGGTTTAACAGAAGAAATCTAAATACATAACTGAAAATGAATCTACTTATAACATTATTGGAATAAGTCTAAGCGTTCTAAAAGAAATAATTGAAAAGGAAATAAAGTCTAGCAGCTACGTAGATTAGGATCACTTCTCAAATGGCCCCTCCCAGGTATCATCATCATGAACAAGTTCAACATCTACATCACCTGCACAGTAAAAAGCGGATGGACTGAGGTCTGGTGCTCAGTAGGGACCCAAAAACAATAATAACAACCGCAATATATATAGACAGAACAGAATCAGATACAGATAATGTAGATTCCCGTTTCCCAAAATACTATTAGCCCTAAGGGCATATTCTATGTTGTTTTGATGGTAACAAACCATTGTAAGTTCTAATGTTTGTGTGAGCATGTTCTTTGTAATAGGATCTTTAGCACTCACATCGACATTGATGAAAATGGTAAGTTAGCTTCTTGTGTAAACTAAGGTATGTATATTACACACAAGAATGCTATTTGATGGAAGGAAGGAGGCAAGGAGGTTGGTTGGGAATTAGGGCTCTACAAAGAGTCCCTAATGCATATGGCAAAAGAAGTAATCTTACTAATGCTTTTAGCTTCCATGTTTACTTGGTTTATCTTATAAGCATTAGTCTTTACTCTTACTTGTTCTTATATCCTTTTGCCATGCTTCCTTGTTCTTAATATTGTCCATATCCTATCTAATTACATCAAAGTTTGACATAATCAAAAAGGGGGAGATTGTTAGCCCTAAGGGCAAACGAACTCGGTTTTTGATAATGGACAAACACTTGATGTTTGTGTCTAATGTTTTCATCTATGTGATAGAATATCGGAACTCAATATGGAAGCTCTAAGTACTTCAATCAAGCCGTGCGCAAGATTCAAGGTCATATACTTGAAGGCACTTTCATCAAGATTGAAGATTGAAGACTTAGGTTTGGTTAGTTAGCTTGGTCTTTAAATAGTCGTTATCTTAAGCTCTAACCAAAGCTCTAAGAACATACGCTCTACACTCTAGTCTTGCATACATGTTTTCATAAACACGTTTTCAAAAGGCTTAAGTTTCAAAATGATCTTTACATGTGTTCTTGTACAAAAAGCCTTTGATTTCATAGTTAAGTCTTTTAGAAAAGTTTTCCAAGTGTTCTTATGTGTTACCTTTTGGGAAAACCTTTTAGACTTCATTAGACTTGAAAACAAGTGTTTAAACATCATCTCTCATACTCTGAAAAGTCGGTCAACCGAGATTTTCTCGGATCAACCGAAGGATTAACAGAGAGTTGAGCTTGCAGGACTCGGTCGACCAAGGCCAGGGTCGGTCGACCGAACCACAAGTCGGTCGACTGAGATGTTTGATGGTCATCCGAGTTTCCAAAGTCGGTCCACCGAGTTCTGTGAACGGTCAACCGAACTCTGTTTCTACTAGCCGTTTTTTGACCATTGGAGACTCGATTTTCAGCCAAATTTGAAATGTATAAATACTCCAAAGCTAGAGAAACATTCTAAGGCTTGCATATCAAATATTCATTGATCTCTCATCAAGCCAAAACACCTTCAAAGTAAAATGCACTTCATTGCAAAATCTAAATGATTCAAAAGTGCATTTCATAATAGCAAGACAAAGAGTGTGCTTCCTATGTTCAAAGAGCCAACAATTGATGAGCTTCAAATGTATGTATCTTTCACTTAGAAGAGTGAACAACTTTGTACTCTAAACCTTTCATCTTATCCCCTTTCTTAGTGATAGGGTTATTGTTGTATAAGTCCTACTTAGTGTGGGCAAATTGTTTATAGTGGTTGTTTGTAAAACTCTTGGTGAGTTAGCCACTAGTGTAAAGTCCTACTTTGTGTGGGCACATTCTTGTTAGTGAAGTTGGTGAAATCCTTGGGTGCGGCTCAAGGTAGTGGATGTAGATTCTTAGTGAATCGAACCACTCTAAATCTCTTGTCTTGTGACTTGCATTGGGTTTTGCTTTAGCTTTTGATAAACTTGCACTATCATTGTTTAGATTGGAAATAGTTTGCAAGATTTATTAGAAACCCAATTCACCCCCCTCCTGTGTTCCTTCAATTGGTATCAGAGCCTCGTCTTCATCTCTAGCTTAATAGCTTGAAGAAAAGATTAAATGGCCGTTAATTCCGCTTTAGCATACCAAGAGGGGACTTCCATCGATAGACCACCACTTCTTGATGAAAATTATTTTGATGATTGGAAAGAACGATTTCAAATATATGTATGCTCTATAGATTATTCGTTATGGCATATATTTGAAGAAGGTCCTTTTGTACCGATGAAAGTAGTGGAGGGTGTTCAAACTCCAAAGAAGGACAATGAGCTAAATGAATATGAGTCTTTGAAAATGACTCAAAATTATAAGGCTATGAACATTCTTGGTTGTGCCTTAAGTCCGGAGGAGTACAACCGTGTCATTGGAAGCAAATCCGCCCACTCTATGTGGAAAACGCTTGAAGATACTCATGAAGGATTAAGCTCTTCAAGTGATGACGGTGATGATGAAACCGCCAACTTATGCTTCATGGCAATTGATAATGAGGTACATCCTTCTCCTTCTACTTCAAATTCTTATGATGATGAGGAGGATGATCCTAATGTGCTTTTAATTGATATGTATGATCAATTGAAAAAATGTGCCAAGCAAAACAAAGATATGAAACATAAAATTGAATCTTTGCTTGTTGATAATGCTAAGTTGGTTGTTGACAATAAGAAGTTGTGTGATGATGTTAATTGCTTGAAATGTGAAAATGATGATCTTATTACTACTTGCAATACATCTTCATTACAATACTTAGAAGCTTGTGATAAATTGTCATCTTTAGAAAACAAGCTTGTTGAATTTGATCATTTGAAGAACAAATTAAATGACCTTACCCTTCTTGTTGATAACTTTTCTAAGGGTAAGAAAAACTCTTGATCAAATTCTTGGTGTGCAACTTGCTTCAAATGATAAACATGGTCTTGGTTATAATGCTAATCACTTTGATCATGCTAGCTCCTCTAAGTTGCCTAAGAATCACTTTGTGCATGCTAGTACGCCACATAGGGCAAATAGTCTTGTTAAGCATGCTCACAATTCCTCTAAGCCACACATTCATTGCACATATTGTGGTAAACATGGTCACACTTGTGATAGATGCCATGTAAAGAGGAAGATTGAAAAAGGGGTAAAAACCGTTTGGAGAATCAAACGTACTTTGACTAACCCCAATGGACCCAAACAAAAATGGGTACCAAAAGCTACTCCTCCCTTGATCTTATAGGTTCCTATAAGTTAGATGAATGCCACAAAGCTTCAATGGACTTGATTCAAAGAGAAGTGGCATTGGGGAGAAGTTAAAGGAGATGTGCCAAAGGAAGAAATTCAAAAGCACTCCTTAACACTTGGATTCTCAAAGTTCAAATGTTAATCAATTGGAGAACCAAGTTGCTTAATTACAAAGAGCAAAGCATCAAGTGATGACAAGAGCCAAAGTATCAATCCAATGTCTTCATCACTTGGTAAGAAAGCAAAGGTATCAAAATCACCTTCTCTTAACACTTTAATTAATGTGTTAAAGTGTTTTTGATATATATATACATGCTTGCTCTTATACATGTTGCATCTCACATTCTTGAAGTTTATTTTATATAGATAACCTTTAGCATGTTCTTTATTGTCCATGCCTATTTAGCTAAGGTATCTATGAGATGTAGCATATGCAACTTGATTGATTCTTGTTTTATCATGTCATATTCATTTAAGAATCCATCTAGTTGTTTTGGTTTTTGATTTGCATGATCCCTATGCATATTTGTGTTACTTGAGATTTTGAGCTAATCATAAAGGACCTTTAAAAAGGTACCACATTAGTTCTCAAGAATTCCTTGTAGGTAACAAAGAGTTCTAAACTTCAAGAAGAAGATATGAACTACAAGGAATGGCACAAATGAGCTAAGACTCCAAGAAAAGAGTCAAATGCTAAGGATTACAAGATTGTAGAGGGTTCATCAAAAGAAAAGTCACCCAATCAACTCCCGTCTGCCCTCACTCGTAGGTTATCTCGCTGTGGTCGATTTACATATAAAATTTGTCGAAAACCGATGAGGATTGCCCACTCAAAAGTCTTGTCGAAGTTGCACAAAATATTAAATCCCAAAATCCTTTGTTCCCTCGCGGCTACTGCCGATATTTTCTCTGTGTTTGTTTTGATTGTGCACGACTCCCAATGCCGTAACCCTCAAATCCCCGATTTGCTGCCTCTTTTAATTTCTTTTTTTTCCTGATCCCAAGTAGCCATGAATTCCTCTCATTCTTTTTAATTAAATTTTATTTATTCTAAATTATTTCCTATATGAACTATCTTTGCTTAAATTTATTTTAATTCATTTTATTTCCTATATAATTATTATGGTGATTTCTCTAATTCAATTAAATTCCTAATTAATTCAAATCCATCATCTGAGTGAAACACAATTTAAGTCCCCTAATTACGATATATGTGCGAAATATCCATCCATAAAATGTGTACAAAAGTAACACGTAACATGTTATAAAAATAAAATGACACATAGTCACATAGCATTTAATACGACATTTAATATAAGCACAAAATTATACAATTAAATCACTTAATCACATAAATCAAATTGAGGAAAAATCCCGGGTATCACCCCTGAGTTCTTTTACCTTCTATCTATCCATGGTTTCTCTCTTTTTCTGCCTTGCAGCAGAGGCAGCTGATTTTTTGGTAGGCCGAAAAGCACGAATTGGCCTGCCTCTTCTCATCACAGTATTCATGAGCTTAATGTACTTATACCTCATTACCACCACTGAATGCTTTTCAATCAAGAAATTCTTCTTATAAGCTTCCCTCAAAACTACGGTCTTTGTCCTAATCTTATTCGACAAATAGAAAATCCCAGGAAAATGCACCAAAGCCTTCTTAAACCTTAATCCAAATCCTAAATATTCCCCTAAACAAAACACATTTTCCATTTCTGTCTTCTTGGATATCATCAAAGATAGCAACTCATGAATAATCCCTACACTCCATTTCTCTGCCTGATCACTCTGGGGAGCCAAATGAAATGCATCCTCATATGGGGAAATGTATGGTAAATTCTCCCATTCCTCCTCTACCCATTCCTTCACTCTTTTCTCCAAATCGAATCCCCTCGGAAAATTCATCGGAAATCGTATCCTACATCGAATTTTACCAAAATTCTCTGCCTTTTCCTGCAAAATCGGCATTGCCAATTCTTCCCTCCATCTAACCAATTCCAATCCAAAAACCTCACATCCATCCTTATCCCTAAACCCCATTTCACAAATGCTAAAATAATCAAGAAAATCAGGTAATAAACTCAATTTGTAATCATGAGGCAAGCCCAAATCGAATATAAACTTCTCAATCACATAAAAAGGCAATCTTTGAGCTCTGGTAAGCATCAAAAGCTTAGCAAGTCTTTCCGCTAAATCTTTCTTGTAATGTAAGAGATTCAAAATTAGTGTTTCATCATTGTGAATAGAAATGACCTTGGAAGTGAGCTTAACGTGCGGAAATGACGGTGGCAATGACTTTTTGGGAGGTGGTTGGAATATTCTGAAAATTAAGGGGTACATTTGAAAGAATTTTGTGGCCGTGGTCGGAAAATTGAGCTGTTCTTTGAGAGGAGAAATCTTGGAGAGTGACAAGGCTTTTGAGGGTTGAGAAATAATCAGATTTTTCACTGAGATTAATGATTTGAGATTCTTCTCATTCTCCACCGCCTTATCGAGGTAGGGGTCTCGGACCCATTTGATTCTGGCATTTATAAATGTGCGGATTTGGTGGCTGAGGTGACGGTGGAAGGGTATCGCGGCGGTGGCGGCAGCCGTCGCCCTACCTTGAAGAGCCATGCCTCTCCAGTGCCACTCTAGAAGGTAGGGAGGCTTTTCAAATCTCCTTTATCTTGCTTGCAGCCAGAAGATCCAAATCGTAATTCAATATAGCTAATATTGAATTACAGTTGTTAATTTTTTTTTTCTTATTTGACAAATGCACCTTAAGATTGGAGTGATAATTGATTAAAAAAATCCATTTTGATGCCGGCATCAATGGTGTCCGGCCGGCAATCTATTTTCGATTGTGGAGTGGAGATCAGGGTAGAGATGATTGGGCCGTAGAATCGTCAGGGATGTGGGAAGGCTTGGGATGGAGGATGGCAAAGGGGGCGATTGGCAGGTCATCGGAGATGATGAAGAAGACGATGGGCGGCTGGTTTGTCTGAGATAGGTCGGGTCGAATCTCTGGTATCGGACCAGGCAGATTGCATATGGATGGAGATATTGGGCCAGGGAGTTTCTAATGTGGGCCGGGTCTCATATCTAATCATGGACCAGGTGGATTACATATGGATGAATATATTGGGCCAGGGAGTTTCTATTGTGGCCCTGGTCCATAATGGGTCAACTAGTGCTGTGGGCCCAACTGTGCTGTTTGAGACTTTTTCAGTTGGACTGGCAGAGATAGGCCCGACATATATGACGGGGATTTGCATGGGCTTGGCCCAGTTTTCCCAGATCTGTCATAACATGGCACCCGGAAAAGTGGGACAAACATTTTTGTCCATAACGGAAGTCCCACTTCCGTCCCGGGGCCATAACGGAAGTGGGACTTCCGTTCTGGCTGACGTGGCAGATTTTCCCACGCGCGTTGCCACGTGGCCAGAACGGAAGTGGGACTTCCGTTATGGACTGGCAGTGTGTTTGCCCAAAACACTTGTTTTTTTTTCCAGAGGTTATTTTTCTAAGGTGTGTGTATTATATATAAACAATATTTGCAAAACACAATACTTACTAAAAATTGAGCAAGAAAATAAATAAATTGTATATTAATATAAAACAAGCAACAGAATTATCGTAATAATATTTTACAACCGAAAAAAATTAACATTCTTCGTAACTACAATGAACGAAACGTAAACAACGTAAATGAAAACCTATCTACGGCGACGAAGGTGTGTATGGAACGGTGTGTTTCGGGGCCGGTCGCAGGAAGTAAAGGTTGTCATCTCTCACCCGCACGGCGCTACCAAAATTGGTTGAGATGACCTCCGCGCCTTCGTGGTCGATAAATATCCGCTCCTCGGGGTTTATCGGCAACGGAATGTGCTGCTGCGTCTCAGTGATGTGCAGGCTGTACGAAGGCGTCCCTCCCGAGTAGAAGCCCGGCAGTGCAGATGTAGAGGGCCAGGCACCAGGATCCCCACCAGTCTGAAAACTCGCTGAAAAAGTACCGGGTGATGCAAATTGGTACTCAAAAGGGGTGGGTACGTCGACCTGACTGGGAAACTGTAGTGCATGTCGGGGGATCGTCTTGGGATCTGTCGCCGTGCAGCCCTGGCTCCGGTGGCCTGCCGCGCTGTCGTTGTCGCCTCGCCGCCAAGTCCTCCTGCGCGGCATCTCGTTGCCTCCGCGTACCTTGCCTTCCTCTTTGGGACCGGGCCGGAACAGGCTCTCTCGGTTGCGTCACCGGTTCCAGAACCGCCGACTCTGCCACATCCGCAGCTCTCGATCTGCAGGTCAGGGACTTCCCGGCCGCCACGAACGCCTCTTTGATTGTCTTTGAAGCCCAGGAGACTAGGGACCTGTAGTGGCCGATTGAGTTGGAAGCCGGCTTATCGAGCTCCGTCAGTATGAGTCTGTTGGCATCCGCCTGCAACATCAATTCTCGTGTCAGTATATTATAAACAAGGAAAAGCAATGTAGACAAACAAAAATACAAAACTTACAATAATGTCCTCAGAAGGCGCGATGGGTTGAATGCCCATCGGGAGTGGACCGGCATCCCTGTTGCGTGGGTTTGTAAGGAGGTGCACGGTAATGCGATTGTACCAATCCATGTACTCACGGGTTGGTAAGATCACATTACCGGGGACCGGGACAGCGTTCGCCAGTGCATCCTGTCGGGCTTCCCACATGGCTATGTAGTCTTTGTGCTTCTTCGCCCAGTTCATATTCGGCCCCGCCATGTGGGTGTAGACGTCTTCGCCCTCTGTCATGCACTCCTCCACCACCGATGGGGTCGGTATCACTCGTTTGGAACCCGATTTGCCTAGCAACCCGGTCCCCAGCATGTGAAACTCAACCAACTCGAAACACACGAGTGGCGTACGGGCCGGCAGGTGGGACAGAAGCCCTCATCGCGTGAGACCCGAACGGCAATAACCCAGTCGGGGTACGGCCTCCACATGAACTGTAAAAAAAATTGTACATTAGCATAAATTAATTGCGCAAATAAAAACAAACACACGAAAAATACGATAAACCTTACCCCCTGAGCGTCCGTCAGTCGGTCAAGCTGGTCGCGAAACACCGTCAGCTGAGATTTCGGCGTGTTCTTGAAACTCCGGGCGGTGTTCCAACGCGCCCCGTACGCTCGGCCGTCCGCGGGAGGTTCATTCATAATCTCTCCCCGGTTCGCCGGCCGGAGAAATGAAATGCGCTCCCATGCCCACAACTGGTACAAACAAACACAGATTAATCATCAAATATTTAAAAATTTGCAGGTAAACAATAAAAAAAAATCATTAACAATTACACAAACCTGGATCAACAGGCAACAGCCAGCTATGTCCTTAGAGACGGCCTGGGCAGAGATGCACATCTAGCGGTACAGGTAGGACAGGACGGCGTTGGCCCAGGAATGCTGGTCCTCAAAAAAATGGTCTACGTCGCTGATGAGCAAGAGATAGCGCATGTTCCCTCGCGACCCGGACTTATCCGGGAAGAGGAAAACGGCCATGCAGAGGAAAATCAGGGCCCAGGCCCGCTGGTCAACACGAGGTGCGTGGCATCTTCGCCTAGGGGCTCGGAAATGTGGGCGTACACCTCTGCAAGGTCGAGGGCGTTACCCTTAATTGACCCGATGGGGGGGCGGAAACCTAGGATATCGTGGACGCGCTCAATCCACTGACTCTTGGTCATGTTGTAGTCCTCGTCCCACGTCACCACTTGGCCCCCGGTAGGCAGTCCTAGGAGGCAGCCTACGTCCTCTAGGGTGATGGTGACCTCACCGCATCTCAGATGGAAGGAGTGTGTCTCGGGGCGCCACCGCTCTACTAATGCGGTGACCAGTGCGTGGTCTATCTTTATCTTACCTATCCGACAACAACCCCCGAAACCTACACGGTCAATGATATCTAGCACTCTCCGGTTGCCCTCGCGTCGGTATGCCTCAAAAAAATGCCAGTCATAGCTAATGACCTTCAAACCTGCGTCTAAGGCTACATCCCCGCCCCAAATCCTAAGTGATCTATGCGAGGTGTGTTTGTTCAACACACTGGGATCGTACGGACCGGGCATAAGGTGGGCAGGAAAAGCCATCTATAATAAAAATAGTGGGCTTTTATCAATAAAATGTGCGTAGTATAACAATTCGCATTTAAATCATAAGAATATAAAGCAAAATAGTGTAATACAAAATATGATTACACCATGGCAAATTTAGAAATCCTTCCAAAATCAACTATAAAAGTCGGAACGAGCTTCTTCTAGGTCCAAGTAGTTTTGAGAATTCATCAAATTTGAGATAAACTTCTTGAGTCTTGATTGGCACAAACTAAACCTATAACAAGAAGGAAAATTTGAACAACAATTATTACATTTTAAATAGTATACGAAAGAGAATTAAACATAATGAAAGATAACATACCACAAGCACATTGTTATCATTATCTTCGGAATCATTAAGGATTGTTGAGTGCGCAATTTCCTTGGATGGATTACCTGAAATAGTAAAGATTAGTGATCATTCACATTTGTAGTCTACTTTAATCAATTTCAGGATATCTATGTTTAGGACATTCCCTTATACCCTTCCTATTCACCTACTTTAATAACTAAATGTACACTTTTATCAAGAATTGTCACAATATTCAGTCAAAAATGAGATACCATATCATTGTAAATATGTAACTTTAACAATAATAAACAGTATGTTACCCTCAATAAAGGTACAAAAAACATTTACAAAATCAGTATACATACACAAGGATGCGGGAAATAAAATAATTTTCTACCTGCATAGTGGTGGTAATGCTCATGGTGCCGTCATCTTCCGGACGACCAAGCTTACTCGCATCCTGATAAAACCTAAAAACAAGCTCCGGTGACTGATGCAGTATATGATAATACTGCTGCACAAAAGCATTCCCTACCTACTCCACCACAAGAGAATCCAATCAGAAACACAAAAAACTGGATTTTTCCTTTGTTTGGACTTTGCTAGGTGGCTAAAATTTAACCAATTACTTGTCTATATTGGGGCAAAATTGTAAATATCTAGTTAAATCCCTTATGTCAACCCTTTATGTCAATATGGGTGAATATTGTTTAATTTGGGTTTTTAGCCAATTTTTTCTTAGTCATTAAAAAAACTGAATATTTCATTAAATTAAAAAAAAGAGCACGAGACAAAGTTGAAAATTAAAACATATAACTTGAGGAGACACTGGGTTTTCGTGCCGATATCGCTACTACTTCGCCGCCATCACCGATTATCCCTCTCACAACCTAATGTAAGAAGTAATCAGTAAAATAAAAAAGTTCCGATTATTCAAAAACCCTAGCAACGGCGAGTCTAATGCCTATAACGCTTCACTACATTCGGATAAATAATACGAAAAATAAATTATTTATACCATATATACATACGAAGGTTGCACGAGTGATCTGAAAATTACCTGGATTCGAATCGGATGAAAAAGAGAGTCGAAGAGAGATGCCGAGAGAGAATCTAAGGGTGGCGGTGGAGCCGAAGAGAGAAGACGACTCACCACCGACGGCGAAACGGGGAGGAGGGGGTGGGGGAATGGCGTTAGAATTTGGGGATTTTTGAGAGAAACGGGTGGAACTTGGAAGGAGGGGCGCTAGAATTTGGGATTTTTTGTTCTAGGGTTGTGGAAGAGAGTATATATAATGTGGACTAAAAACGCAATTAAATTATTAGCACATAAAATCCTCTTATTATTATAAATGTACGGATCGTATCGGAGCGGATCGGGCGAGTAGTGAAATCCGAATTTGATCCGCTCGTTCGCGGATCGGATCCGATCCGCCCCCAAATTCTATACGGATCGGATCCGATTTGCCCCAAATCCCTATCGGGACTGGATCGGATCAACGGATCACGGGTCAAATTGCCATCCCTACTGCAAAGCGGAGGAGGGAGGGGGTGGTTTTTTTTGGGAGCTTTTTGCTTGCAAATTGCGGTGGGGGGAAGAAGAAGGGGTTTTTTTTTTTTAAACCGGGAGCCCATAACTGAAGTCCCACTTCGTCTCGGGCCATAACTGAGTGGGACTTCCGCTCGCCACTTGGCAACGCGTGGGAAAATTTTTCCACGTCGGCCAGAACGGAAGTCCCACTTCCGTTATGGCCCCGGGACGGAAGTGGGACTTCCGTTATGGACAAAAATGTTTGTCCCACTTTTCCGGGTGCCATGTTATGACTGATCTGGGAAAACTGGGTCAAGCCCATGCAAATCCCCCATATATGACTGGGTCTATCCAGGCTGGCCTTTTACTAGGAAAATTAATTATTGCAACTAAATATGGAAATTTTTGGAAGCATGATTATGGCTCAAATATTACTGGTGTACGCAAGATGATGATGTTTTTTCCCAATGATATGTATTCTATGGGGGCTCTGGCGTTAACCAGAGTAAGGTGGAGATCGCAAATCGGCCCCGCCGAAATTCATGAGTAGCTTAATTGGGAATTATCTAGAATATAACAATTTCTAGACAATTCAAGGCATAGTGTGCTTTATTATGGCGCACAAATTTATTAGTTTTTTTATTTTTCATAATAAAACTAAATGCCGGCCTCATGATTAATATTATGAAACTGTTGAATTTTTTTCCTTATCTTAAATTAGGATTTATGTTGAGTTTTTTTGTGAGCAATAAATGGTGGTTGTCGTCTCAAACTTGGAGAAACATCCCTCAAGGTAGAGTTTTGCTGCAACATGATTTTGAATGGAGGATTAGAAGCGAACGTTTTGTTCGTATTTGATATGGTCGCTGGCTAGCTAGCCTACGTTGGTTTCAGCTGATCTCTCCTCTTCTTTTTATGGGTTATGAAAATTTGTAAATCAAGAATTCTGACAAGTTTGGAAGGCTTTTGGTTTGCACATGAACTCGAGTTTTTTTATTTTTATTTTTATTTTTGAGTTTGTTTGCACGGTCATAGAACATTATACCTCTTGGAATCTATTCTCTTGTTTTTTTCTATGTCCGGGGGTCATGTAATGTTCTGGCTCTTTGGCTAGCTAGACTTTTCCTCAGGTTTGTTGCCTCAGTTCAAAGGGTAGGGGTTCCATCAGAATTCCACCTCCCTCATGTAACTCCTGATATCAATTAATAATATTATTATTTTTTCAAAAAAAAAAAAAAACCATTATAATATTCAGCCAAAAAAAACCCATTATTATGGTTATTGCTCAAGGCTCATTGCAAAAGGTGTTGTAAATATATTGAATGACACTAGTAACACTAGAAGTTTTAGAGGCCCATGGATATTTGAATCTGTTACGATTCCTATATCTCTGTTAGATTCTCCGTGGCTACTAGCATACATTGCGATAGTAAGTTCCTGGCCAGTGTTGCGCTCAGCTTTTCTGCTGTTTTACAAGAAAAAGTTCCGGAATGTTTTCTCAGGAGTCAGGAACATTGAAAAGGAAATAGAGGTGCATCTATAGACTAGTTCCATTTCACCACGCTCAAGTATTAGTTCTAAAGGTCTATTTGGCGCTGAGGAGAGCAAGAGAACTTATAAAAGCCACGGTGAATGCCATATAGGTTATAGATACACACCGAAACTAGCCCACTTCTGGAGTAGCGATTATTTCTGGTTGAAACCAGACTTGCTAAGTTGGAAAACTCTTGACTGATGGAGGCTATAGTCATTTATGTATGTAGGCACTAGGCATCATAAGAAATGTAATTCTTCTTGGACAATCCAACTTTAATGAAGTTTCTACTGAGAGAACATAGAGAGAGTTTCACAACTAAGACTACAGTAAATACCATGAAATGTGGTAAAATTCAAATGCTAGGCTATGCTTTAGTGTCTAAAGTACATCATCTCGAGACGCTGCATCCCTTCCTTACTTGAAAAAGAGAACCAATGCTATTGAAGGAATGATAGGAGCAGGAAACTTTTGACTCTTTAAGGTAACTAGTGGAACATAGTATATGATCTAATGAGCCCGTGTCATCTTCACTTTTGGCGCTGCCTTCTTCATCTGACGAGCTTCTTCTTTTGCCTTTTTCTTGCGGAGAGATTCAGCACCAAGCTTGGCCTCAGCCTCCTCCAATTTCTTTCTCTGATCAGCCTTCTTTCTCTGCAATGCTTCTTGCCTGGCATTCTGAAGTTCTTTGTACATCTCTTGAGCCATCTTCACTCTAGCAGCCTCTGTTTTAGATCGAGCCTGAAATGCACGAATAATATAATGAGAATACTGTCCTTAATGTGTTAAGTGTGCAAGAAGATTGTTGTAAGCGAACTCACATGTGAACTCAGCTTGTATCGTCCAACTAAGTCAATGTAGTAAGGGACGAGAGCAACTAATCGAGACATGTCAGCCATGTTATTGACATCAGGAAGAGCAAATTTGAACACCAACATCTTCTTGTGCGCACCACCCAAGTGTTGATCAGAGAAATGCATTGAGATGAAACCCTTCCCAAATTTCTCAAACGCTTTGTCGCCAAGAACCTGCATAAGGATCAAATATAAATCATAGCACATAATTGCTTAGGAAGCTGCTGACAAGAATGAGACTTACAAGTAGTTTTTAACTACAGCATTCCACTTCGTGTCACGTTTTGGAAAGAGATGGCTGGGATGACTCTCACGGAAATAGATCGCCTTTTAGCAATAACAAGCCTACACTATATGCAAATAATAACTGATGGAGAAAGAAAATGGAATTCATTTTAGGAAAACGGTAATATCTACTGGTATGACACCAGAGTGCGGAAATACACCAAAATAAAAAATCAGAAAAAGGAACTCAAGGTTTACTGATAAAATTTCTAGATTACTTTCGTAAAGCCACAGTTCTGAACTACATGCCAGTTTCTGTCAGGCAGAAACTCCCTCACAGAGTTTAAACTTTAGAAGAAGCATCAAACAGATAGTCCTCAACTTTTTGAGCAGGTATTATCTTCCAATATCCACTTCTACTCTACCCCCCCCACCCCACACCACACACACCACAGAGGATAACAATAATACAAAAAAGGTAAGTGCTCAATTAAATTCCCAAGGAAGCGTGAATATAAAAATCCACATCCCAAGTAAGAACACTCTTTCCTTCCCAAGGGCGAGGGGGAAGTGCTAGGAAGATAACAGTAACATAAAAAGAAGTGCTCAACTAACCCCCTAAGAAAGCATAGATACAAAAAAATATACAAAAAATTCAAATATAATACCTGTTCAAGCACGGCTTCAGTGATCAAATCCCCGGCGACCTCCTTAGACTCCGAGACAACGGCCAAGTCATCAGCCACCCACTTCCTCCCATTAGGAGAAGGAACTAAAGTTGTGAACCTCTGCAAATCCCTAACCTCCCTTTGCATTGTCTTTGCCAGCTTCTTCCTAGCTACAGCAAATATGACCTGATCCATGGCATCATCATTCATATACACCTCAAATGTAATCTCATCTTTACACGGCACTACCATATTATACAGCCTCGAAATCAAATCGCTCCTGCTCTTCAGCTCCATTGTTGCCAACATCCCCTGACAAAACCTACGCCCACTAGCATAAAACTTGAAAATATTCTGCCCTTCTTTAAGCAACAGAGGAGAGTCATCGGTCTCCCCAATGCCTAATAAGCTAAAATTCTTGTCGAAAATGGTATCCTTAGTAGCGAATTTGGTGACCCAAGCTAATGCTATATTCTCATTCTCCTTTTTCCCAGTAAAATAGTTGATAATAAATATAATCAAAAATGAACCACAGACAATTTCAACAGTAAATGACTTGATCGTTTTAGGCTCAATAGCAGCAGGTTCAGGTTCAGGTTCAGATACTGTACCGGCAGGATCAGGGCTAGATTGCGTAGCTGAATCGGACGATTCGGAATTCTTCTGTGAGGTTAAATCAGTAGGAAATCCTTCAAACTCATCTTCATCCCAGTACTCAAAAGCGGTAGTAGACGGCGCCGTTTTCGAGTCTCCGGATTGTGATGGATCCTGCGATGGAGGTTCGGGAGGACCGTGGTGAGATTCGGTGGATTCGGAGGTGGAGAGAGTGGTAGGTGGAGGAGGAGAGCGGAGAGGGATGTTGTTGTGGTGGTTGGAAGAGGAGAGGATGTCGTCGTCGTCGACGTCATCGGCATCGAAGCCTTCGAAGTGAGGCTGAGGAGAATCGGCGGCGGCAAGGGCGGAGATAGCGAGGTGGTGGAGGAGGAGGGAGAAGATGGAGAGGAGAGCTATGAGGTAAAGGTGAGCGTCGCCGCCGCCGCATCGGGTGATGAAAAGGGCGAGTGGTGACATCATATCTGTCTTCGCCATTGTCCGAAACTAACAGTATCTCTCCTCAAAATCCAATAAAGTACTACTAGTCTACTACTACTTGGATTGATAAGAAAACTAATCACACTAGGGGACGACGACCCAAAGACTGACGGCGTCAGGGTGATTAGATATTTTTAATGTTATTTTTTTAAACTGAATTACTTAAAAGACGATTGTGCCCTTATGATCTGTGGGCCATAGTGTTTTCTATCTGTTCCGTTAACGTTTCCGTCCAGAATCGTCCCTCAATTGAGAAGATACCGTCCCACAATTTGACAAGAGTATAGGTACTAAAATAGAATAAGCCCATTTGTTAATTTGTACCAGCTTGAAGTCGTAGTTGAAGACCACAATCTCTTTTTGCTTCCCCTGTATCCAATCTGAGTAGTTTTAAACTTGTATTGATAAATGAGTTCAATACACGTAAAATATAAAGTCAATTTTTTCTTTTGTGAATTAATATTTTTAACCTACTTGTAATACACAGGTACAAATTTTGAACTTGCTTCTGAATCAATATAAAATTAATCATCCAATCCAGAATTGGAGTTTCGAATCTAATGCGAGATATGTGTTTTTTTTTAAGTTTAACGGATGACAACACCCATTCTTTTGTGCAAGTATGAATTGCACTACACATGCAAAACAAACATCTATCCAACAATTTAACAGCTAAAATGTATTTTCACACTTGGAGACCCAATACATGTTCCGCATTGGACACGAAATCCTCCTCTACCAACAATTCCTTGTATTTCTGCTACAATTTTTTTGTTTATTTATTTATTTATTTGGTAAGTAAACTTTCACTTCAATAGATCCAATTTCACTCGTCGTAGGAAAATGGCTTGTTTTTTAGGAGCCAGACGTGAAATATTATATTAACTACAATTTCATCGATCCGTATAGAAAGGTAAACTTCGAGCATGTGCTTGAATGAACTTATCTTGAGCTTCTGGAGTTTCTTTGAGTAGTTTCATAAAACTCTACAATATACAAGTTGCATTTGCCTCTGCTCCCCAAATTAAACAAGTCATTTTGTTGGTTTCTCTTCTTCCAGAAACAAATGGATTATGGTCTTGAGAACTTCATTCTTTGTGAAAGTTGCGGCCTGAAATGCCAATGAAGGAGGATGTTCAATGTAAAAAGGAACAATAAGAAATGTTTGATGAATCATACAAATGTTGATGTGGTTCATACCTAATTACTACTCAGGGAAAAATAGGACCTAATTACTGAAGTAGAATTATTGGTCATGAAGTAGCAAGCAGAAAAATATAAAGATACCTGTGGTTTACTGATTAGCTCCTTTAGAATAGAATGCAATCTTGACCGAAGTTCTTTAAAAAGGACCGCAGTTTGTGCTGGAGCTGCCATTTTCAGCCATCCATCAACAGTGATTAGTCCAGTCTGCAAAACCAAAAACAATAGCTAGTAATCAGAATTCTGTTAGGTGGTCAATAAAATCAAGACTATGCATTAGATAAATAATGCAGTGACGACATTGTACCCGACCAGCAGACAACTGCCACTCGGAACCAAATTTTTGTTTATTTTTCCATTAGATAGAGCAGATAAAACATCTGTATTTCTGCATCTAAAAGAGGACATTTTATGCATAAATACAGGGTTGGTGCTTGTTCCAATAAACCCCCTGGTCTTCTACCAAAAACGCAATCCCCCCTTGATCGGTCAATTGCTACAATATGCCCCGTGATATATTCAATTGTCTCAAATAAGTTTGATATTTACCTTAACCATGCAATCGGTGGCAAACTGGTGAAGCTATCGGGTCAAAATCATGAAGTCGAAAAGAGGTGAAGAAAATTAACACAGACATGCATAATACGTCTGAATGATAATTTCTCATATACAATGAGTAAATTTTCGGGTGACCCAAAATAGGAAAAAGAGAAGGAATGTTCTCATACTCAAAGAACCATGATTGTGTTGTAGAAGCACAAACAAACATGCCAAACAAATGCCAAAGCTTGGATCTATGGTCTCTTTTCAAAGGTTTGGTGAATGGATTCTCCTTTTTGTCATCCCCGTGGTCCCTTGGTTCCCAACACTTCTAATATGCGCAGAATGAGATCTTTTTTCTTTCTTATGTTATTTTCCTAAAGAACAGTTTGGGTCCCTAGATTAAAGCTATCACCTTACTTGTGCCAGAGCTGGTGAGTAAGGGTATATATAGATGTATTCACCTTAATACGGGATGAATTTCATATCCCGTGTATTTCCTAAGGATCTAATTAGTTTTTTTTTTTGCTAAGTAAAGGATCTAATTAGTTACTCGGCACAAACAACCAGCAATTACACAGCTTTTGTAGAAAATATTTCTCCATTATAAGTGCGCAAAAAGATACCTGGTGCTGAACATTTATTGAGCCACCAAACAGCAATATTGAGTTTGGGGAGATAATGGTGGTATCTCGAAGAAATACCTTATTCGTTTCAACCTGAAAAGATAACATGTAAGACTACCATTATTTACTTGTTAAGGGCTAGAAGAAAATGCAACTGTCAACATACAACAGATAAACTAGAATAAAGACGCATGAACATGTCCATAGCACATTATCCAGCAGATAATTCATTTTTACCGCTCTTCTGGGATCTCTTAGAAGCTTTCCAACACTCTTACAGACTCTGCATATTAATATTGCCTGATATGTCTCTAGCGTAAACTTTATTTGTTTATTTGAAACTTGTCAAGTCTAAAGGGCTCGAATACGGCATATATACAGGGTTCGAGATGCCCAATTGGCAGACATTAATGATGAATCACAGTACTTATATCCAAAAGGGAAATAAGCAAGAAAACACAAGAGCCAAATCCTAGCTATTCCATTCACTAGCTAAAGTAGCAAGATTACGAGCAATTCATTTGACAAATATCTCCCCATTAATCATCTTTATAATGCTAATGTGAAATTGGAAGAAACTTGTAAAACCATAATTTATTAAATTGTCTCAGCCAATTTGCTTGTACAAAATGGTAGGAACATGCGTTTTACGTGCAAGACCGACTCTTCCACAGCAGCACAATTCTCACATATATTTCATGATTTATTAGATGAAAATACAGACAGTGGCGATGGGAAATAAGCAGTTCAGAATTCGAAACTAAAGCACACCTTCTCAAGAAAAACAAGAAATGGGTACTGGAAGTTCTTCGAATTATGGTTGATGGAAGAAGGATGTATGTGAACTTCCCTTCTCCTATCATACCACACAAAATGACCCTTCGAAGCTCCCACATTTTGTTTAAGGACACTGACAGCTGATCCAACAATGCCTTCTTCTAGAGCAGCCACATTTGGATATAGTCCAGCGCATAATATTGCCTGCAAGTATTTCATAAGGATCAATATCTAAACTGGGCCAAAACGGCTACAATGAATAAGGGAATTACGCATTGTATACCATGGGCCATCTATACATGGTGACTTCTAGTTAGTTTTAAAAACATTTTTTCAGTAGTTTCACAATGTTCATACTCGATTTTGTAATTGATTTCAGTGAATTTTTCTGTAGCGAAGGTAACTCAGCCTCTGAGCTAAAATGAAATCTGTGTGCGCGTGTGTGAGAAAGAAAAGACCAACATTTCCATGTGATTCTTACCTTCACTATTGAAGAATTATTTGAGTACATGTTAAATACTTGTGATACATCTGAAAGCCAATTGTAAAGCTTATCTTTCCTTTTCCCTGCAATCTAATTCAAAGAACATTTACAGTTAGCAATCTATTCTAGATAGATAAACAAGCCTAAAAGTGGGGAAGAAATTCAATGCTACATCCCAACTACAGAGGCTACAGCATAGAAGCAAGATCAGATCACACATGCACATGCACAAACAAAAGCAAAAACAAAGCATAACATGACACTCAAATCAAGAGTAAGCAGAAAATCGAGAATCTTGGGAGAAGAATCTGTAGATGTGGTTCAGATCTCAAGTTATTGATTCCAACACCAATCTCTTTGCCGTAGCAGGATAAACAACTTCTTGTTAAATATAAACATGATCTATGTAATTAGTTTAGGCTGCAGAACTAATATGAAGTGCAGTCAGGCTGCAAAGGTTAGGCGACACATTAAACGACATTATCGGATCTCAGAAAAGGAAGATCTCCCTTACATTACATTGAGCGCTTCATAACAGGCCATATATTTTAAAGTATCAAAGTGTTCAGATATGTAATTCCACTCTTCCCTACCAACTTAGGTATTCCGATTTCAGACTAGGTGAAATATAAACATGGTATTCGAGCATGCAGAAACTCTAGTTTCACTAGCTAGCCATCCGCTAAAATAATAAAGACACGCAAGCCTTTGTTCAGCTTGAAAACAAGGAGGCTGGGTAAAATGTATATCATCTCTTCAGCATTACATTTAAAAAGAAAAAAGTACAAAGTCAACTTCCGTGGCAACCAATTCTACATATTGATGGAGTTTCTTTCTAACTATTGAATACTCTGCAAGATTAAGCACGAGGATCCACCTCCATGGGAAATTAACCCCTGTGTCATTTTCCAGGTTATGTATTTCTTTTGCATGACATCAGTATTTTAGAGTTATGTTTTAGCTTCACTGAGTCGTAAAAAAACAGTCTCCTAAAATTTTCTTATAGAAGGGTGCTCAAGTATTGGGACTCATAAGAGGGCAGCTCAAACTTCTATAATTTGAGTTTTTACTTCCATTTGTCTCTTAGCATTTTGGTCACTAACAGATCAATCGAATATCAGCCCCTGATTGTCAAAGGAGTAAATTATGCATTTCATAACTGCTGAATTTTGTTCATATATCTTGGTAGAGCATGATATGGAACTGAAAACATTAGAAGTTGGTTACAGCTGCAACATAAGCAGGATTTAAGGCTTGAAAAGAATGGTATCTCCAGTTTGACATGGGATTGTAAATTCAGCCCAGTAATTCTCCATAATAATGCAGAAATACCGTAAACTGTTTCGGTATCTCGATGAGTCCAATGTCCGCCAGTAATGTTCCAAATTGTACTCTCATATCCCTGACGCATTTACACAAAAGTTAACTAGTCAATAATAACACAACAATATAGATATGCTATATTGTTAGTCGTTATAGTGCAATACTATTGATTACTTAATGTGTCAATCACAAAAAAAGAAAGTTAGACTTGGAACCACTATCTAATGAATCAAAGGAACCAGTGGGAGACTCTTATCTCATTTCAAATAAAAGAAGTGGAAAATCTGTGCTAGAGTATATTTGTCTAATCGTCATGTTACATCCAGTGGACGAAAAAATTATATGCGTTACTGGTCAAAGTATTTTTTTAGGACAGGATTTGCCACCAATTTAGACAAAACAGAACTATCATGGAATATAAGACATCAGACCTTATCGTGTGCATAACTGAACTGCTCAAGAAATAAGATCTGCAAAACTGCTGTGCAGCTTTAGCTCCACTCTGCAATAATTAAACATGGTGCATTAGGATGGACAGTACAAACACATTTTATGAATCTTCTTTTTTGATAACCGAGAAGATCAACCCCAATGTGACAGACTCTACTTGCTACAGCCCAGACCAACAGATTAGGCAATACTAGTGTGAGTGTTCAAATGCGACATCTATCTTATCTACACATCTCATTCAGCACTCTTATGATTGAGCTAGCTACAGCTTGACAGCCATGCTCTTGAATAAACACTATTCAGTATACAGCCATAAATTCATTTTTTCCAACTGTCACATAGCTTAAGAAGCAGGTGGCACAATTGAAAATGAATCTGAAATACAGATGGATGGATGGGAGTTTAATAATATAATAATGTGGACACCACTTCCTTTTAATCAACTTGAATCTTTAGGGATGGCAATGAAAATGCAAATACTTGCTCTCAAGATATCTATATGACTGAGAAAGAGAATGAATCAAACTATACGGCTACAAGAAAACATACAAGCCACTATCCAGCAAGTATGTAAATTTCAACATCTGTTAAACTTATTGATTCATGGTGCAATGAGGTTTGATGTTTCATGGTCTTCTATTTGCGACTCTCAATTGGAACAATAAGGCTATACAATAAGTTATCCTAAAAGAATATGCTGTCCAGATTTTAAGTATTAAATCCAATGAAAATGCCAAGGAGGTGTACTAGCCAAAATTTTCTTGATGCGTATTGCTATGTAATTTGTAGGAAACTCTTAAAGAGGGAGGGGAGGGAGGTTGGAAAGGTTGAAAAGGATGCCTTGTTTTTTCCAAAGACTTATATTAAGGGCCCATTCTCCATAGCTGAAACATTCTTTAAGCTGTTGAAAACAAAAGTGCTTTTGAAAAAGCAGCTCTTTTTGTACACGTGAGTTGTTCTCATTTGCTGAAAAAAGGTCGCTGAAGAGTCTTATAAATCTTCTTAAAAACTGCCACCGAGGGAGAAATAAAAAATGAAAAAATATTCATATGAATATATTGTATTCAACATTATCGTGTACCATGAATTTCTAGTAAAAAAATTAATTTCAGCATAAGCTATTTCAAAAAAGCACCTCATGAGGTGCTTTTTTCAAATCAGCTTTTTTGGGCTTATTTAAGCTATAAGTTGGGTTAAGAAGCAATTGAGAACATGTCGACAATAGCTTAAGCAAAAAGCTTTAAGCAATAGAGAACAGGCCCTAAATCCCTTTGTGTCTCAGATCAACTCTGTAGGATGAAAAGAACCTTAAAATATGTTCCCGGATCAGCAAGAGGATAATACTGCTCTAAGACAGGTACTCAAAATAAACTAACCTCACGTAGAATCTTCTCCCACTTCCTGTATGCAACCATCATCAGTAGATGGTCAGATTGCCTGTTCTTATCAAATGAGTCGTCTGCACCACCGATCTCATTTGTCAAAAGTGCCAATTTTGCTCTTTCAACACTTTGTTTCTGCAGACCATTCCACAGCATTATTCTCAGAGGAGAAATCAGGGGGGGGGGGGTGGAAAACAAACAAACAAATAAAAATGAAATACATTGAAGAAAGAACCTCATCTTTTGGATATACAAAAGGTGACTTGTAGCTCAAAAATGCTGAAATGGAGAGAATTGGTGACACGCATCCAAATATTCCACCATATATCAGCATCTGTAATTAAATACCATATGGATCCATTAGACAAATTAAAAACACAAGTACATATTTACTAGCGTAGAAAGCAAGTAATACACATACATGCACAAAGACAGTCACCCCTCACCTGTTTAAAAGTAAAATATAAAAGCATTCCAAAAAAAACTATTATGCACAGTACAGCCCTTGGATCAGAAAATTAAGTTACTGCATCTAAAAGATAAAGCTGTAGAGCGGAGTGTAATTTATAAACTTAGGAACAAATGCATATCAACCAAGAATAATTAATATGACAGAACAGAAGAACAGACCCCAAACTCAAATAATAAAACTAGTATATCTTGATACGATACATGAGCAGCAAATATATTGACAAGTTAACATGTAAATTATAATGTGATGTAGACCTTTCCAATTAGAACATCCACCGGGAGCTTTGCCAAATGATGCCCAAGAGGTGTCAACTCCTCATCTCCTTCAATGGCACCAACCTAAATTAAATTAAAAAAATCAAAATTGTACCATTACTGATACTTCAAAACACATATATGCCCAAAGGCACATGCTCAACAGAACAAAAACTGCAGATTTTGGCTTGTGGGCTATTCGGGTGCATTTTTTTCCAACACTCTCCTGAGGATATTGCATATTACCATGTCCATGTCATTATAAAAGTATATGTGTGATGTTTACAAAATGAATGCCAAACACAATTAACATAGAGCAATTATTCTACATGTTTGCATTATGTTTTGTATTCTTTTCTGCGTAAGTGGATCAGATATTGAGTACCGCCAGACTGGCGACTAGCGAGTAGTCTGCGTAATCGGCGACTAGTCGGCTTACCTAGACTACAAGGGATTTTTTTTAAATTCCCTTATCCTATCTATTATACTAGCTAGTCAAACAAAATTCCATAAAAAATTAACAATCAAATACTAGTCAAATCAAAGTACACAAAGTCCATCCATAATAATTAAATTCATTACCATAATAAGTAATAACAAGTTCAAATACTAAAATAATCGATTTGACCGATTTTTTACCGACTTTGACCAATTAAGTTTTTTTTTTTTTTGCTGAATAAGAAATTTTCTATTAATCACAAAATAACCGAAGCCATTACAATCAAAGGAAAATCTAAAAATACAAGAAAATAAAAGTTATACAATGATTTAGAAAACCATGATAACAGACAAAAACCACACTCAAGAAAACTTGGATGGTTAGGAAATACTAATATAAAAAATTTGACCGATTAAGTTGGTCAACTGATTTTTAACTAGCGATTTTTTGCCGACTAGGCCGATTTTTACAAAACTGAGTACCGCATTCTCTTACTGGAAGAAATTCAATTTATGATTGTACAGTGTTAACCAGATACTGTTTGTGTTTATGACCTGAAAATCTAATTCTCTCAACCCTTGGGGTTAATTTAACCATAACAACATCATTGGAAAAAAGGCTGTGTACCTCATATAACAAAGCAATTGCTGACGTAATAGCCTCATCCTTTGGGGGTTCTAGAGCCTGAAAACATCATATTTACCAGAAAGGTGAACATAAATACATTTAGACCGAGATTAATGGCAACCTGGAATTCCATAATACACACTTTCAAAAACAATAGTTAAATGTAACCTCGGATAAAAACCGCTTTATGCTACCGAGAGAAAGCAGTTTGATCTGTAAACATAATTCAACCAAAGGCATCCGTAGCATCTCGGGTATCTTGGAAATAAGGAAAAAACATCAGACATGGTGTTAAAGAGAAAGTCAACTATCCAATAAATCATGGATTCACCACTGGCCTGCACTCTTTGGCCAAAGATTAAGAAACTGATTTCTGAGTACCTGGTATGGGCGCATAACATTTTCATATCTATGACGTGTATATAAACAAAAGCAGATTCCTGGTTTAACACGTCCAGCTCTACCTCGCCTCTGTCTTGCATTTGCTCGAGAGATCCAATCTTCAACCATGCTTGAGAGTTTCTAATTGGGGCGCACATTAATAAAGATAAAGAAATCAGAACAATGAAGACCAAAGATAGAACTTAGTAGATAAGAAGTCCCTTGGTGAATTTTGTAGCTGTCCAAATAGAACAAAAAACTGTACTTCGTCTTCTAGTGAAAGAAAGCATGTGCACTTGTCAATAGAAAACAACATGATATTCATAATGTGTTCAAAGTTTTTTTAACAAAGATGCAGTACTTCCGTTTACTTATGAAGGGGAAAGAGAAAAGAAACATGTGTACTAAAAAATTAGAAGCATAAAAAAATTTCTGGGACAAGGTTCTCAAGCAATGAGCTCAATTTACACTATACTGACAAAACAACACTACAATATAATGGGAAATTTTTTTTTCTAACTCAACCACTAAAATAGAATACAATTTTTTCAATTTACTCAGTTTGTTCTTTCTTTTTTTAAGTTCACAATAAACACTTACAAAGTGTGAACAAGCTGCATTCTGACGAAACAATTAGTTTATGAAGAGATGACAGCTTTAATTGAAGATAACTCTATACAACTACGAACCTTCACTGGGTTATAACGATTCTCCTTGTGTTTTCCACTGTCGATGACGTAAATGACATCGTCAATTGTAATACTAGTCTCCGCAATGTTTGTGGCAATTATAACCTGTAAACATTGCAAGGGAGAAAATCATCAAAGACTTCATGAAATAGCAAATTATGCTCTTCTCTACCAAAGTAAATTTACCAGCTGAAACTGAACAGAAATTTCACATTCCTTGATGAACAGATTCTTCATGCAAAATAAGTTCATGACAGAAAAGATTATTTATTTTTAACAGTCAACAAAAAGGAATTATTCTTAACAGACATCCTAATAGTCACATGAGTTCATAGATCCAGTAGAACAACTGGTCACCAGATATCTAAGTACGGTTATCCTATTATATTCTAGCTTGCGGGACCTTCAAAATGAACAAAGTTTTGGTGCTTATCTTAAGACAGGCTAAAATGAATTTTTGGTGTCTGCTTGCACCCAACATAAACCTCTCCTATCTTCGAGCAATCATTTGCATGCCTAGTACTAAAAGTTACGGCACATAAAACAGCAATCAGAGATAACCATTGGCCTAAAGTAAACGCTACATGTCTAATATAATAGGTAATTATAATAGTGTCACGCAGACAAAACAATATAAAAGTACTAGGATATCTCCAGTTCATGTCAGACTCATAAAAGGTTCCAAGTATGGCTTTTATTGACTCAAGTAAAAACGAGAGCCACGAATTCCCTACCGAATCCACAACATTCTTCATGCTAAACAA
This sequence comes from Vinca minor, assembly GCA_026122235.1. Taxonomy (NCBI): domain Eukaryota; kingdom Viridiplantae; phylum Streptophyta; class Magnoliopsida; order Gentianales; family Apocynaceae; genus Vinca; species Vinca minor. The sequence goes on along the minus strand of JAOCZM010000201.1, from coordinate 3,329,562 downwards.
GTAGCTTGATTAGTTAAAATCAGTGTTATCAATCCCAGATAGCGGCGCGGAGCGGCCGACCCCGAAAATGCTATAGCGGGATAGCGGATAGCGGGAGCGGCGCTATTTGGAATTCTATGCAAATAATTAAAAATATATATTTGAGAATACATGAGAAGAAGAGAAGCATAAGGTTTTTTTTTTGTTGCTGCGTTGAATAGATGAGAAGAAAAAGGAGCAGAAAGGTTTTTATTTGCTTTAAGCTGCTGTAGTTTAGGTTTAGGGGGTTTTAAGGTTGTTATTATCATTTTGCCCCTATTTTATTTTATTTTAATGGGAAAAAAAGTCTTTTCAATGATGATCCAAATAGCGCCGCTATCCCACCGCTATTTGAGCCGCAATAGCGGCCGCAATGGTCCGCACCCAAAATCCGCAACGCTATTCAAGATTCATAGCGGCCAAAGGCCGCTCCGCTCCGCTATCCCGCCGCAATTGACAACACTGGTTAAAATCCCTCATTTTTTAGAGATCGCAGACAAGGGCAATGCAACAAAGATTTTTTCATTTGCTCGTAAATAAAGAACTGTTTTGCAGAAAGGAAGAGCACATGCACAGTAGAGGATCCCATTTCAGAGTAGATTTAAGGCTGGAAAAGATTTTCACCAATTACGATATTCCATTACTACTAACCATGGATCCGCTAAGTACCTCGCCATGGTTTCTTTTCTAGTGTACAGTTCCTGGCACAACCTCTAGCCTGTATTCATATATAATAACTGGTATTTTCTAACAGGTAGTAGATTAATCATATAAAAAGTATACAAATCCATTATGCAAAAGTTATTGCATCTGTACTTTTGGTAGCCAAAGCACAACCACTAAAAGCTGATGAGGTAACCAAACCAATGTAAAATTGACCATTTAGGAAAAGGAACAAGAGGTCAAGAGAACAAAAGGCAGTCTATGGTAGCATATCCCAGATATCAAACCCACAACCCATTTTTCCCTTTAAAAAAAGGAAAGAAAGGGGGGAGGGTCAAATGTTTTTTGTGAAAACGATGAGCAGGAATTCTCTTTTTCTTTTGGGCTCAAATGTTAAGGTAACAAGAAGCAAGGAAAGTTACCTTTCGGATGTTATCAGGAGGCCTTAAGAACACCTTTTTTTGATCCTCAGATGCTATAGATGAATGCAGAGGAAGAAGCCATTCAGAAGATGGGCCGGCAAAACGGTAAGAAGCAGATAGTTTATCAAGTAACATGTGTATCTCTGCGACTCCCTGCCATTCAATGTTAAAAGTTGTTGATGTGTATATAAGTTGTTGAGCTACATGTAAAACAAAGAAACTATACTCTCGACAAAATGCTGCACAAAGTAGTATCTTACAGTTCTGCATGATGGATGAACAGAAAAGAGGAGTCATTACCGGCAGAAAGACAAGTATGGCACCCTCAGGGTAAGTGTCATCTATGTAGCATATCAGATCCTCAAGAAGATCATAATCAATGATGTCCTCATTCACTCTCCTCTGAGTACATAAATCAAAATGTTACTAACTGGCTAAATTAAGAAAGACTATAAACCCATTTTATCAACACTGATGAGGCCATCAGAGAGAATTACCAAATTCTGTCGAGTCCGTTCGCTGTATTCTTGATAGTTACTTGGAACATAGTATGGATTGACATCTTCAGAAAGCACAGATTCATCACCCCAGGAAGATAAAACAAGATTTTTCTTTCCCCTATGATTGTCAACAGGCACACTCTGCAATTGGTGCACATTGTAAAACTTACTATTAAACATGTTAAGAGCATTACTGTAAAAATGAAGGCCAGTCCCTGATCCATGTACCAAAACGGGGAAAGCGAGGACTAAGGTGATTTGAACACACAGAAAGTACTAACACAAAGCGCAAGTACCAAGACCTAAACAGCATGCCAAAAAAACAGGAGAAGGAAAAGCAGGTAACAAAGGAATAGTTATGGAAAAAAAAAAGCAAAAAGAATCGTAATGACGCCAAACTGTAAAAGACCTTGGTTTTAATAAAAATAGTAACTGAGGATTCAAATAGGTATTACATAGAACTTAAGAAAGCTGATATGCAACTGCAGATCACACACCATTAAAAAAGTGTGTGTGTGTGTGGGGTGGGGGGGTGGGGTGGGGTTAACAGAAAAATTCATGGATATACCTTCCCAGATGAGAATGATCCATAGTTTATGGATGCAGGAGAATCTGATGAAAGGCAATAGTCGAACTTTTCATAAACATCCTCAAGAAAATAAGTTGTCACAGGATGTGTGCGTCCCTCTGCAGTAATCACAGGGCATCCACCAAAGTATCGTGAAAATCGAAATGAGTCAACTGTTGCAGACCTAGCTCACAAAATAAAATAAAAAAACTTCCAAAGATCAAAACAATCCTCATGGATTTTCAGGAAAATAAAATTGCTATCTACCAGTGTAACATAAACAAATTACATATGAGTAGCAACCATACATAAGAATAACTTTCAATTTTGATGTGCTATGAGCTGATTGCTTCTCAATCAAATTCTTCAAAATAATGAGTAGAAAATCACCCTGTTATGCAAAAGAAACCAGTTAAAATTTCTTCATATGGATAGCCAGATGTTCAAGTATCCCTGTTTAGCAGAGAAACTAAGCTGTATTTCAGCAGTTTCTTCCAGTTACATAGACTGAGTCATCTGGTAATTGGTAAAACAGCAATGAAATTGGCTTTTAAATTGCTAACAGAAAAGCCAATACAATGATTAATTTGATGATACAAAGACGAAAAACATCTAAATCATGAAACATAATCAGAGATCCAGTTTAGCTGTTTCTTCGTAAATCAGACAAATCACATTTTGGAACATAGCCTGCAAACTTTTCACAATAATCATCTAACCTGTAGCAGAATAAAGTTCTTGGAACTACGAAGACGCCTACATCAAATGTTCCTCGTCTTTATCTTTATTTTTTTAATTTCAAAACGAATAAAATGTAGCATAGCATCAGCATGTATAGATCATAGAACAGAGCATTCAACACAAGCAAAAAACTCAACAAGCAGAAGAAAGCAGTAATAAGCTTGGTTAAACGAGATAATTATGGGGCAAAAATGAAATTTAAAAGAAATTTACTTGAGCAAGCAATACTGCTTAAATTCACCCACTCTTCACCAGTGTCAAGAACTCCCGTACTTGTGAAGAAAACTAAACAGATTTATGAAAATCTAACTAGAAGTCTACAGGCCAAGTTGGATTGTGTTTGATTTTGAAATGAAACGTCTTGATTTCGTAAAAGTTGAATTGTTTGTAAGAGGAGATGTGAGTCCAAGTCTGAAATTTTGTGATCCGTTCCAAAAGGGAACACTATCCAACTAGACCCTAGATTTCTAAGAGGACTGTTCTGTAAAATACTCTTTTGATCATTGCTAGCCAACTCCATTTTAGCTGTTAAAGGATATGGGGAATACATAGGCATTTGGCAAAGGAAAGAAACTAAAATAAGTCTAACTATAGAGATACAAAAGAAGAAGACCATAGCAGGTCGATTTTCTCGATGTACTGAGACTGGGTAACTCTAATTGAGCAAGCACCACTCTGATGTTTTTAACTACAGTCAAGTAGCCTACATTAATCAAACTATAAAACTGTATTCAGAATTTGTAATCCAGGAAAAAAATAACTTACCAGAAGTGAGCGCTCATGCACTTCATCGACTATCACATGACTAATGCCAGCCAAACTTTTGTTACCCTGAAAATGAGTTTTTCCAATATCTATTTCAAAATTTAAAGGAAAAAAGGAAAAAGAAAAACCAAGTTTTGCCTCCATATGCACGGATAATTTTCCATGAGTCATGCATCAAGGAATAAAAATAAACTGAGTCACACACGTAATATTCTTTCATCTACTAGGAAAACTTTCAATAACATGTAACTACTTATAAACATACCGAAATCATCCGCAGTAGAATGCCAGTAGTACAGAAAAGAAGCTTTGTTTTCTGATTCCTAAGACAAAGTGAAAAGAAGATGGAAGGATTTAGCAGTCTTTAGCTAGAACAACTATAATTATCAAATTGTGCAACAAGAATGAAACAAGATGGAAAATGCCAAATTTTGGTGTAATTCACACTATTTCATCCATGAATGCATAATATAGTCGGTCAGAACACCATAAAAATCTCGTTGACTTATCAAAGGAGGAAAATAGGTCAAGTCATTTGAACAGCTCAAGAAATTACAAAAATATAGTGCGGGAATGATCAACAAATAAGACAGGGTAGAGCAAAAGCTCACGTACTTGATCTCATAATCATACAGATTCAGGATAATTCCAACTCATCACATCACCAGATGTTAAGTGGTAACATTTTGTCTAAAGTCAGAAACATTAAGCAGGCTTCTTGACAAGCATTAGAAGAAAGAAGAATGCCATTACCTTGCACTATCAAGACGAACTTCATAACCAACCGAGGAATCACTTGAACCAGGACTAGATTCACAACGCTCATTTGCAACTCTTTCAGCAACAGAAATAGCCTAATCACAACAACAGTACAATGAGCTTTTCGCAACATTATAAACTTAATTTCTTGTGGATTTAATGGTAACATTCTACTTCATACACCAGCTCTGCTGATAGACAAAGAAACCAAATGACATACAATGCATGGCTAGATTGTAAAGTTCTTTTCATTTTTCTTCCTAATAGATCAACTCATATGGACATCGCAACCTTTTAAATTATTTCCAACAAAAATTCACACGTGTGAAGAAACAAATTATTGCATAGGACAAAGTAATCCTTTTCTTCCCTACTTCCCAAGGGAAATTTTATTTTACAAAATTTATGAAGTTATAGGCGTCTTTCCATGACATACTCAAAAGGAATTTTCAGAGGCATCTATCATAATGGTTGAACGTAATAAAAGACACGTGAACACAGTAAACAGCCACTGATGAGATATATTAATGTACAAAACTACCAGATCTCAATCCCAATCTTCCTTTTAACAGGAAATACTAAAGTTACATGGCCTCCTCCTTCATGGAATTATCCCCAGAATAATATCAAATTTTGATTGACTAACATTGCTAGGTTTTGAACAATAAAAAACCCAGGAGAATTGCCTGAATGATGACAATTGAGGTGAGTAGAAACAATCCTCGCCACCAATACATACAAGAACCATGTATTAGATGAAGTAGCAGTTTAAAGTCTTTTACATATAGAGAAGAAATGGAACCAATTCACTAACCGCAATCCTCCTGGGTTGTGTACATATAATGTTGCAATATCCACCACGTCCTGCTTCAATCATGTCATCCAATATAAATTGTGGAACCTATATAACAGTATTAGATCACAGACTGAAATGACATTCCAAAATAAATAAATGACTAAGTATTACAAAACTTGCAAATTTTTGCTAGATTACTTTATTATATACAAACGCAAAATGCTATCAAAATTTTCACCTGAGTTGTCTTCCCACATCCTGTTTCCCCACAAACAACCAGAACGTGATTCTCTTCCAGCAAATGTAAGATATCACCTTTTAAGAGAGCAATGGGAAGGGTAGCTCTGGACTCCAACATGTCCTGTCAAACAGAAAAAGGATGTGTCAGGAGCAAGTGAACTGCACTTGTAATTGCTACCAAATGATTTCTTATTAGAGCAAGCCTGGGACGATTAAAACAAGATTCAAGGAAAATCCACAGCTGAATCCCAACTATCACAAACTGCCAAAAACTAATACCTGGTACTTTTTTGTTCTCTTCTTCCTTTCTTGCTCCCTTTTAAGAAACAAGCTTTCGGCTTCTTTGTTATAATCTACCCCTGCCAAAAGATAGAAATGGAAGTGAAACAAAAGTAATATGCACCCAGAAAACCATGATTATGTTAAATAGAAATGTGCTAGATTTCTAATATTTTGAGACGAACGAGCAAGAACTTGTGTTTTAAACCACAATGTTCAGTCTTTTATAAACTAAAGCTACTAACTTCTGTTGCTCTAGCAAGGATGAACTGCAAGATCTCCTCCTTAAGAACAATTTTAGCATCCCGTGTAACTCCATACTCCATACAGGTTCTTCACTGACTTCTTTCACCCGAAAATGACTATACAGAGAGAAACCTATTTCCAATATCTTAAGAGAAAGCAACACAAGGTAACGTACTTATTTTTTTCAGATCAGTAGACACATTTACATTCTTTACATCATGGTTTTTAAGCTCCGTATCAAAAGGCCTAGTCATGAAATCAGCAGTATCACTAGATTCAGAATCTGCAGCATTCAGTAATGAATCCACAAATCCAGCCCTTCGCCCTTCCTGAGTAGCCACCATATTTGTTGATGAGTCGCCTGTAAGGTATCATAATACAGAAGCCACTTAAGCAATCCTATAGAAAACCATTACCATATAAAGTCAACTTATAAAAGAAATCAGTAGAGTGCTGATGAATTGATCTCTAATGGATGGCAGAAACTGCAAATAAGGATGTAAAGGACCCAAAATATAATGGGCACATCTTTTCAATTAAGGTCACGGAATGTATGCAGAAGAAAGGAATTTACCTTCTTTCCAATGGAGAACAAGTGAAGCATATGGCTCCACAATTGGCAGGTAAACAGGGAGATCTGGAAATAAGAGATGTAGTGCATATGCTGCAACTCTATTCTGTGCATCCTGTAGTCAGTTTACTTGTGAGGAAGTATTTAAAAAAGAAAATGAAAACATTGTAACCCAAAAAGAAAATAATAAAAACAAAACATGAAGACAGAGGCTGGTATGGTAACATATCCAAGTAATGGAAAAGGATAATGGTTTCAATGGAAGGCCAAGGATTTACATTGACAACAGGAAAATAATAAATCGCCAACAAAAATAAAATTGCTGATGTCTACAGAATATACAAAAGATCTAGTAGCTACATCCCAAAGAATTGCAATTTTAATTAAGGTCCCTTAAGGAGAAAGAGATCAGTATTAAATCATAGGAGAGTATCGGAAAACAAAGAAAAAGGTGACAGCTGCAGGTCCTATTTATAATAGAAATATTAGACATTTCAGTCCCCCATATTATGAGAACTTGGAAAGTTGGAAGTTGACCAGCTCCCCAAAGACCCCTGACAGATAGATTAGTTGTTACTTTATTGACGGATAATCTGATTTTACACCTAGACACTAAGTCGATATCAGCTCTCTCAGAAATGTTTTCAATATTTCATAAATTTGATGCCTGAAAACAACAGGAACCAAGGCTCTATATTGCAAGAAGTAGTGGAGCCAAAATCATACCTCAGCTTCTGTAGAAACTTCATCCTGAGAGGGAAGCTGAATGGACATCAGTCCTCCTGCTTTTCTGCTCTTACCCCTCCCGTTAGCTTTACGCAGTACACTTACAGTGTAGCTGGAACCGTTTCTTTTGTCTCCTTTACTAAATTTTCGGTGCATCCCAGCCTTCCCTTTGACAAAGTTGCTGTAGAAAAGCCTTTGGAATCTTTTGTGGATCTCCCTGTAGTTATAGACCAGGTTAGTCAATGTTAATAACAATTAGAAGCAATAAGATCCAAGTATCAATACAAACAAGAGCAGCAGTTGACCATTAAGCAACAATTTGAGCGAAAGATACACATAACAGAAATAAAGGAAGGAAAATGACACCACCACCAACTAGCTTCCTCCACCCGAAATAGGTGTCACCTTTTGGAGGCAACAATTTTTTTGATGTTTCAAGATGAATATCCATTTTCCTAGGTCAAGCATTCTTATTAATTAAATTTCCAATGTTTCCCTTGATTTTTTATACTAGATAGATTTAGCAGGACATAAATGTCTACCCAAAACCTCCATCTGTTACTTATTTATATCAATTAACAATTTTCCAACCTCCAATCATGTAAATTAGAACTAGTATATGGTTCAAGATTCTCCTAAAACTTGTGTCAGGTCAAATGAAGACACCTATTTTCAGATAGATGGGGTATTTCTTTTTCAATCAAGTTCCAGAATAGTAATGATCAAGTTTCATAATGATAAGCTCAAGCACTGGAGGGATACCTTCTTCCATATGCCTTCCAATTTCTCTAGATTCTTCCCACTTAGTAATTCTTTCGTCCTTTCTTTCTTTTGTAGTTCCAATACTGAAGACGGTAAAGTTTCGTCATTTACGGCATCTTCAAAGAAGAAATTGCCAAGCTCTACATCTCCAGATTCCACTTCTAAAGCATTTATACCAGTAGAAGGGGCACTTGAAAGGTTGCCTTCATTCAATAACTCATGTGAGATGGTGCTATCTACACACATTTGTTCAACCTCTGATCCCAGTTCAGCATAAGATGTACCATCTCCACTGCTTAAAATATTAGCTTCCACGATATTGTCCTTGAAAGGCATGGAATCATCAGATGTTTCCTTCAAGGGACTGGAAGAACTTTCATAACCAGAGACCAAGATATCAGCTGACAATCCTGAGCAGGAAATCAAATTACGCACAGAAAACCAACTGAAGGAGAAAAGTAAATAATTGCTGCAAATTTAGTTACCAAGGTCAGATATTTCATCCTTAAGCTTGCGTATCGTTTGGCCAGCTTTCATTTGGCCTGATTTGTCTCCTCTTTCTTTTGCATTAATTGCTTCTAATCTTGCAGCGTGATACTCTTTCACAATGTCACCATAATCAGATCTTGGTTTCTGCACCTACTAAGCAGTCAACTAAGTAAACCAAGAAGATAACAAGGATTTTCACAAATTAATTTACTACCATGGTCTAGAAGACAATAGAAGTGTCTTAAATCTTAATCATGAAAAAACACTTCATTCAGTTAATTATAATGCATGCTCAATCATAATCACGAATGATGATTTTGGTTATACCTGAAATTAAAGTAGGCAACGAATCGAATTCTAAAATTGTAAAATGGAGTGGAATATGTTTTCCCCGACTTGGTCATCCATCTCCACTTTTATTGACAAGACAACAACAGAAATGTCTTGACTCTTGACATGACAAGGGCATAAGGAAGAACGTTTATTAAATATAAACATCAAGAGGAGCTTGTATAATCATTAGGATCCTTACCTTTGAACCAAAGAATGAGTATATTTCTCAGGGTGTTGTTACTCATTTACTAATATTAACTATTGGGACACTAATTTTTAAAATTCAGTTATAATGTTCTCTAAATTCAGAAAGTGAAAGTACCTTCTCAGTGGAACCATGCTCAAACAGATCAGATTCCCATGATTCAGGATCATCCTGCAAATTGAAAAGAACAAAGTAATTTTTACATGTAAACAAAAGAGATTAGATAGAAATAGAAGAAAATGTGATGGGCTAACTGTAGAATCATCAAATGGGAAGACAAGACCATACCACATTACAAAAGTTCAGACTCAGAGAAGCTCACAACAAACAGTTTATATTCCCCCCACCCCCCAAAATGGCAAACCTATTCACTACACTGGAACTTTTCAAGATAACACAGAGAAAATAATGCCCCAAAAAAGAGATGACAATGGCCTACTTAACAGAATCCACAAAAGGTATCCAAACCTTACAATCTCAGATCTGGAAGGATGATACGTCAGTTTAAAAGTTCTTTGAAAAGAAAGGAAAGCAATAAAGTTCACAGAGAGTACCACATAAACACTACATCAGTGTGCTTTTCAATTGAGAATGACTTAATTGAATACAGAAACAAATATTGCTAGGTATGTCCTAAACCATTGGACATTGGTTTCCATTTTCTGAAAGTTATCGCTACTTAAGTTCCAGGAATTTGTGCGTGAAACTATCTCATAAATCAGTACGGTTTTCAAGTGAAATTGACTTAACTAAATAAAATAATTATTCCTTGATGGCTGCAAATATGATAAACATGCAGAAATTCTTCTACAGAAACCAATTCAGCAAGCAATTAAGAGTGGACTCCAAAGAATTTTGTGTAACTACCTCTTCCTGTTGTTCCATGTATTGGCGGATCCAATTGGCTTGAGCATGCTGGACAGAATCTAAAGACTCATCATCCCTCCAACCTTTAACTCTGACAGAAACTTTGGGGAGTCTTTCCCTAACTTCAACTTCTGAGTCATCCACTGAAGGAGCCCAATCTTCTCGTGCAGTTGATATGACTCCAACAGATCCTGCTGCCAGTTTGAACAAATTAGAAGTGCATTTTTTCCCCACACAAGCATTGAAAATTGCATCTCTTTGAAAATAAAAAATCCAATGTTATTAGGCAAAACAAAAATTAATCCAGAAAAGCATAAAACAATATTATACCTCCATCTGTTTGAGAAATACCACTAGCAAACTTCAAGGGCAGTTCATTACCAGGCAAGTTTAAGCATAGCCAGTCCAACGAACTCTCGAATGTCGCAGTTTCCTTCTCATTAACAAAAAAGTAAACCAATTAGAGTATCAAAGTAAAAAACATGTTAAAAAAGCACTTCACGAACAGCTATTATCAATGTAGCTTCCTGCAAACAGATGAAAAGACCTCTGAAGCATGCAGTGGCGGGCAGAAACGACGAATTTTCTGTAGGAAAAAATTATTTTTTGTGATATTTCCTTATAAATATTGTATTTGGACCCCCCCCCACAAAAGACAAATTCCTGGCTCCGCCACTGGAAGCATGCCTTTTAAATTGATAAATTCTGTTAGTTAAGACAGTTCAAAAGCATTCAAGCAAATATGAAGAAATCAATAAAAACAACATTACATTTGCAACCTTCTCTGGTTTAATTCACAGAACCTTATCAAGTAATTAATTAGCAGGATTTTTCTATTTGTCTTCCATTTTCTATCAAATACACATTTAGCTCGTATTCTATCTCGAAAAAACAAAATTATTTAATTTCTTAAATAAATTTAAAAACATATTTCACAAAGGCGGAAATGAAACATTTTCTCAGCAATGCGGATGATAAATGCTCAAAACTGACACTAAAACCTCTGCTAGCCTTGAGAGCAATATACAAACAATTCAGCAACCTCCTTTGGTTTTACCTTATCAAGTCTTTCTTAGCAGGATTTTTTTATTCATCTTCAATTTCCTCCTAAAAATGTTACACAATTAGCTCACATTCAGTCTCGAACACGAAATTGTTTAATTTCTAAAAAAAATCGAACACATATTATACATAGAGCGGAAGTGGAACGTTAATAGTTCATATACTCGTTTCCTTTTTCTAACCTTGAGAGCAGATAGAGCACGTTCAATTTGATCATTAGAGAAGCCTTCACAGGACAACTTCTCATAGATCCACCGTAGCTTTTTAGTTTTTTGTTCCTTGGTTAGAGAATCGCTTTCAGGAGCAGATGACTGAGTCGACCGACCAGAGTTGAGCAAGAGTCGCCGGAGACGGTTCTCGTTCTCCGCCGATATCTGAAGTTTAGGACCGGCGGAAGTTGCCGATTTTCCTTTGGAAGACGATGAAGTCTTCTGCTTCTGTTGTTGTTTCTTATTCGGAGCCATTTGTATACAAAACTCTGTTCACGTATCAAACTGCCACTCCTCTGAAGTAAAAATATGCATAAACAGGGAAGTTTGCGGCGGAGACGGTGGCCGGAGAGGATTTTTCCTTTTTCCTTCTTTTTTTCTTTTTCCCCTCAATTTCAGCTTGGGCGGGAGGGACTTGCGGAATGGATAGTTAAGGCCCAATAAAAGCCCAGCAATTTGAAATGATCCGGTACTTTTGGATCTGTGATATTACGAGGACTGGTATGGGCTATGGGCCGCATTGGCTTTTGGTTACGACTTACGAGAACTCCATAAAGAAACTTGGTCTAGTATTGGGTGGTAGCTAGGGGATGGCAATGGGGCAGATCGGGGCGGATATCTGAAATTCCTGTCTGCTCCGCCCTGTTTAACCCCCAATCCGATCCGCCCCAAATTAAGAATTTACGCTCCGCGATCCGCTCCGCCCAATCCTATTTTTTTTTTAAAAAAAATCATTAATTTTATCATAAAAATCATTAATTTTTTTTTTAAAATCATAAAAATAGAGCCTCCAACAAGTATAATTAGTAAATTTTAAACCAAATCAATTCTCAAACAAGTACAAATAGTATATTAAACATAATTAGGCCTAATAATAACATAATATATATGGGGCAAAACGGGGCAGACATAAATACCATTCGATTTGCCCCGTTCGCAGGGCGGAGCAGATCTGCTCCGTTCTCTTCACGGGGCGGATCGGATCTGCTCCAAATAACGTTGGGGCAGGGCGGGTCAACGGATCAAATTGCCATCCCTAGTGGTAGCTCGACCATCGCTTAATCATGAAATATGATGTCAGAAGTTCGATTTCTACCGATGAAAATGGGACACATTTCATGACCATTTATTTACCTCTTCGTAGAACACTCGCTGCAAAGGTATTAGTCACCTTTATAGACAGTAAATACTCTGGTTTCGATCAGAAAAATATATATACTAGAGAGACGAAAAGTAGGTTCTATTTAGCTAGCTTCACCTTTGATCTTCAACAACTTACTTATGGTCATAGATTGAAACTTTACACTTCATTATAAACTCTATGTAACACTGATTATAATATTTTTAATTATAATCTCATCACTAGTAGAAGTATTTTTCAAACTTTCATCCCCTCTCCACTCCAAGTCTCCACCCAACAAAATCAATTAGAAAAGAAAGACAACCATTGTTTTAGAAGTAAAGATGTAGAGAGTACTTTTCATATTGGTCATCACTTTGTAAAAGCCACATTAATAATACCCTCATGGCATCATCTTGATGATGGTCTCCTAGTATAACATCACATTTTAGAGTATAAAGACACACTTATCCATCATCAAAAAGTTGCTACCCCTATTCTAAAAAGTGCTTACCAATCATACGCATTGCCCAGGATAATTTGCTTGCTCAAGTGTCTCATAATTAATTTCAACCAACTTTTTAGTACTTCGACATTCTCTTCCAAGCTCCCGGCTCCTATGCGGAACGTCCTTTTGTTCCGCACATGCGGGACACACTCTCAGCGTCGGATGAAATTTTTTAACGGTCCAAATCTGGAGAAAGAAAAGTTGCAGAGAGAGAAAAGTTTTTTTTAATATTTTAAGTCCAGCCGCAATTTTTTTCTCTCCAGATCTGGATAGTTTAAAATCTCATCCGACGGCTGGGAGTGTTCCGCAGTACGAACTTTTGCCTGTTCCGCACCTGAGCCGGACTGCTCTTCCAAAGCTTCCGCAACGAAATTCTTGTCTTCATAAGGTGAGCCATGTATTCCCTCCTTATAAGCGTTCAAAAATTAATATAACGTACTTTTTTCAAGATTGTGTAACTATCTATTAGTTATATTCAAATTTGAATTCTCCCCCAATATAATTAATCACCTGATAAATATTAGATGGTGAAGATATTATTAATTTGCGCGACTATTTCTAACATGGATTATCACTAACTTTTAACATGGATTATAAATTTGACAAAATATCCACATCTTAACTGCACTATATACTTGTACATCTTTTGATTTATTGAAAAAGTATCCATTGCAATTTACGAATTAAAATTTTACCAATTTATAATTTAAATGTGATTTTACTACTAATTAACAATATATGTATCATCTAACTAATAACTTAGTATCAACTACCAATTCTGTTGTACTTGTACTTCCATTTCAAACTTCTCTATCTCCATAGTAGTTGACAGTTGAGTAGTCTTCATCTTCTAACTTCAATATCTCTACTTAGCTTTACCTTCAAACCAAGTATCTCATCTCTCACCAGCTCCCACATTCTCTCCCCCAACCCCACCCCTTTTTCCGATAGAAATCTTATGTCCTTTCCCGTTGTTTCATTATACGTGTTAAAATGTTATACTTAGTGTACAAGTCTCCCACATCAGCGGGATATGAGGAAGGTCTCGATGTACATAGTCTTACTTTTATTTTTTGTAAAGAGGCTGTTTCCGGGGTGGTTCGAACCCATGACCTAGCGGATAGCAAATAAACACTTGACCATCGCGCCAAACACGCCCTTCTGTTCCATTAAATTGAAATGTGTTAATTTTTTAATTAAAAACATTATAACCTAACAGAAATAGTAGAACCCGTATGAGAAATGTGCACACGTGTCCAATCATCTATTCGTGAGGATAAAAAATGGGACACATAACGAGGATATAGAATTTTTTTTTTTTTTTTTTTGCCATTTTTTCCCTCCAAATTCACCCTCCATCTCAGCAAATTTGAAGTAGAAGCAAAGAAAAGCTCAAAACCAACCCCTATGCCATAATTTATCCAAAACCAACCCCTATGACATAAAAAGCAAAGTCTTTATCTAAATCTCTCATCCATCCATCTCCCAATACTTTGAATTCCCCTCTCCAATGGAGGATCTTGAAAATCCATCAAAACCCATAGATGATTACTCTTCCAACATTGATTCTTCTCGTCCTTTCCGTTCTGTTAAAGAAGCCGTAGCCATCTTCGGGGAGAAATTCTTGGCGGGAGAAATCTACGCCCCGAAAACAAAATTCTCGTTTCCACATCAAGAAACGCCCAAATTCTACACGCCTTCACCAAGCCCACAACAACAAAAATCTCAACAAATTTCATCAGCGTCATCATCATTTGATTATGGAATTGAAGAAGAACAAAGAGAAGAAATGCCGAATTCGATGATGATGGTAAGTCTGAAAAAGCTGGAAGCAGAGCTAGAAGAAACAAAAATGGAATTGAAATTATTGAAAGAAAGGGAATCAGAAACAGAGGTGGGTTTAGCTTCATTAAATGCTGAGCTTCATAAAAATATGTCTAAATTAGCACAAGCTGAAGCTGATAAAGCATCTAAGGCATTGGCTTTGATATCCAGATCCAACTCTGGGATTGTTCAAGAACAGAGTAATCAAGAAAATGGATTCAAAGAAGAAGATAAGAGAAGGGATTTGATTGGAAGATTGGAAACTTCTAGAACATTAGCACAAGTTTTGAATTGTGGAGATGAACATAAGAAGAAGAAGAAAATGATGAGAAAGATGAAGCCTATAATTCCTTTGGTGGGAGATTTGTTTTCAAGGAAAAAGGGGAATTCTACTTCTATTCATAATCCATTATTTTCATCTACTCATATGAATTTGAATTGATCAAAAAATGAAGTATCAAATATGGGATTTTTTAAAAAAATTTGTTACTCCCAAATAATAACTTATGAGTGTAATTGGATTGAGTCTGACATTGATCAGGGACTCAAACTGAAATTCAAACTCTCTTCAGATTTAGTTTGTGAATGAAACCTGTAACACTACATCATAAAAAAAAATTGGTTTGATTTTTAAACTAGTTTGGGACTAAGCCGAAATCTTAAATTGATAATCAATCCAATCAGATACTTAAATATAACAATACTATGTGTGGAGTTGTTTTATGATGATGCTGAGTTTTTGGAAAAGAAAAGGAGAAAAATGATATGGAGAGCTTTGTATGTAATTGTAATTGTATAATATTGTGCCCAAAAAAAAATGTTTGTAGTTACATATTCTCATTTTTAGAATTTAAAATTGTTTGATTGTTTTAATTTTGCTGGGATTGTTTTCAGCTGTTACATTCCAAAGAAAAATAATTTAGTGAGATGCAAAAAATGGGTTGAATTTTTTTAGTCTGCGAATTGCTATGTGCTTCTAGTATGTTTTCATCCGTTTGAAATTAATTGCCAATATGATAATGTATGGGAATTAATTTTAAGATACGAGTAAAAGTATAAAATATCTCTAATTAAATTTTTATTGTTACCTTAATAAATTACTTGTGAATTGTGATCCAGACCAAGGCCGTAAATTTAAACCACACTAAAAGTCGTTATATGTTGCATAAATCAACGAATATCTGAATAACAGATGGATAAATGCCTCTAATAGCTTTAGGTGAATCTGATACAAAATAATGCTTTCATTGAGAATTTCCTCTACTGGCTTTATCAGAAAAATTCCTATAACATTAACTAACAGCTTATTTGGGCTCAACTTGGATTTTGATTTTGATTTTGGTTTTGATTTGAATTTGGGTTTGGGTTTAGGTTTGAATTTTGGCGGTAGAACCTAAAAAATTGGTAGGAGAAATTCAAATTCAATTTTTTTTTTCAAATAATCGTTCAATTCCAAATTTTAACCTAAAAAATTTGGAATTTGAATTTCTCTCCCCAATTTTAGAGGCCAAAATTTAAACTTGAATGATTATTTGAAAAAAAAAATTTGAATTTGAATTTCTCCCGCCAATTTTTTAGCTTCTCCCGCCAAAACTCAAACCCAAACCCAAATACAAACCAAAAGCAAAATCCAATCCAAGTTGAGCCTGGTTGGAGGTGAAAATGGGAAATAAAAAAAGGACTTTGCTAGGCTACTAGAATTATTGGATAGGAATTGGCTAAAATCCAAATTGGAGGATGAATCCCTTATACCAATAGGGGGTGAATAGTGTTAATTTGAATTTTATCCAATTCCTATCCAAGAATTCTAGTAGCAAATCATTTTCCATAAAAAAAAATAGGTGAAAATAAATCAAGAGGTAAATGTTCATTTACCTCGTTTGGTTGGAATGTTTTTATGTAAAAAGACAAATTTATCCCTTTCTGTTTCTCTCCAACCTTCTTTACCCATGAGTATAATAGTCATTTTGTAACCTTCTTTCTCTCCAACCTTCTTCTTTCACTCGTATCTAATCTCAATTAAACACACATCATCCATGTCCACATATAAAAAAAGGCCAAGGACCCAAAAAAAATTCTTCCAAAAAATCAAGAAATGGAAATAAATGGCTACCAGCCTCTGCTCTATACAAAAAACCCAAAACTTCTTCTTCAGAATTACAACACCAATTCATTTGCTCAGAAGAATTCAGTCAATATTTTGGGTTTCAGACCAAGAAAACTGCAATGTAGTAGCAGCATTAATTCAAGTCAATTAGAGATAATTGCTGAAAATAATAAAGATAATGATTTGAGTATTTTAGTGAATGAAAATGGATGGAAAGTAAGGAGAATGGTTGAGACAGAAGATGAGATGAGAAAAGTTGCTCAAGTTCAAGCTCAAGCCTTTCATCAGCCTTCAATTTTCTTTGATCATTTTTTCTTTAAGTTCTTCCAGGTTTTCTCTGAATTATTAAATAATTGTTACCAATTGCATAAACAATTTTTTTTTAAGAAACTTGAAATTTTGGGTTTTATTATGTCTACAGGCTGAAGTGTTATCAGGACTTCTTTACAGACTCAGAAATTCACCCCCAAATAGGTAAACATGTACATTGGACGACAGACTAAATAGTTATTTATGTTACTAAACTATTCACGCTTTGCTGTTTTGGGTATTTAACTATTTTTTGGCTAATTATATCACTTTAGAATTTACGTGTGGTTAAAAATAAATTTTCATCACTTTTGTGGTGGTTTCCGGCCAAATTAGACACGTGTCAGGTATGTGGCCAATAATATACGGGAAAAAAATAGAAGTATACACTAAACTCACTCCGTTCAAAGTCTCTGTTTTTACCGTTTGAGAGCTAAAAAATAATGAGACGGATTTATTTTAACTCACGAATATTTTGATACTAACTTTCATTTTTGTCATTGGATTATTGGCCACATCAACGACACGTGTGTAATTTGGTCGGGAAACATAACAAAAATTAATGTGGTTTATTTTAAGCTAAACGTAAATATTAGGGTGATATAATTAACTATTTTTAGTAAAATGTCCAAAACAATAAAGTATAAATAGTTTAATGATCAAAATAGCTATTTACTTTTGGACAATATTATATTAATATTTCAATATCATACACACCTGTCACATATTATATTATCCATGATCACAAGGGCGACCGGATCAAGCAACTCAGTATTGAAGTGCGAGTTTAAATTTTCAATAATTTTGAGGGGCGGAATTTTAGTATTTTAAAGATTGTTCGTAAGAATAAAACACATGATTTACGAAAGATTGAAGGCAACCGCAAACCCCAGCTCCCCTTAAATCCGCCACTGATAAGAAACATTTTGTTTCATTGTAACAACAGGTATGCATGTTTAGTAGCAGAGGCATGCTGGAGTGATGACTCTAGCAATGGAAATGGAGAGGTTGTGGGAGTTGTGGATGTAACAGTTCTTAGGGATGGTGATGTTCTCAAGTACCTAATGGGAGGAGATGAGTACTTATATGTTTCTGGTATTGCTGTACTAACAAACTTCAGGTTCACCCTAACCATCTTTTCTTTCTATACTTCCATGGCCATATATAGATATTCTACTCCTCCCTCACATATTGGTTAACTCGGACTCGGCCGAGACTTTGAACCTGATTGTATATAGGTGTCTGGGTAAAATGATAACCAAAAAAAAATCATCTTGAAACTTTGAAACTGTTTGTTGAATTAATAAATTTTGAGAGTAATGGTGAAAAAAAAAGAATAAATGTCGTATTATAATTACAAGAGAACAACTAATTTGAGACAGACAAGAAGAAAAAGTAAATTCTAGGGACGGAGGAAGTAGTGTTGTATGGTACACAAATTAAAATGTTCCATTTTGAAACAAATGTGATTAGTGTAGGTTACTTAATTTTACTGAAATACTAAACAATATATTAAAAGAATTGGAATCGTAATTAATATTTTCTAAGCGATTTTTGTGACTCCGAATCTTCTAGTATTTTGTTTAATACACCAATGAGATAATCATACATGGAACAATGTAATTGGTCCAACACATAATTCCTATTTAGTCCAATGGAGTTGCTCTATTTGTGATTATCTCATTATTGGAAGATTAATTTATTATTATTATTTTGTTAATATAATTAATTAGGTACAATTGACTCTTTAATCTTTCTTTGATCCAAAAAAATTGATCCACAACAATCATTATTGTTTGTTTATATATGATATGAACACAGGAGGCAAAAAGTGGGAACAGCATTGTTGAAAGGGTGTGATATTGTTGGAAAGAAATGGGGATACAAGTACCTTGTATTAAGGGCTTATGAAGATGATTTGGGAGCTCGAAATTTGTACTCAAATGCAGGCTACAATGTTGTTAGTGGAGATCCTACTTGGTTTACTACTTGGATTGGTCGAAGAAGACGAATTCTTATGCTTAAAATTGTTTCATAACACCATGCATACATAAAATAGTTTAATATAAATAGCCCTTGCATATAAATCTGGTCTCATGTGAGATAAGTTTGAAATATTTGCATAATACACAAGTATGGGTCTAAATTTTAAGGTCGCCTTAGAATATTCATTTTGGTTGTGGGTGGCTGGGTGGGTACCACTAAATTCATGAGTAGCACGGTGCATGAGAAGTATGACCATTGATGTAAATGCCAGATTGAATGAAGAAATTTCAACTGCATCTTCTTTAGTGTACACAAGTTTCAGTCTCTCAAGAATTTCTAGAATGATTCATATTCCTCCCACATTGTTTCATGTTCATAATCTAGTTTATTTGACCAAATCAATTTATATTTGTTGGTTTTTAGTCCCGCCCGTAGTTGGTGTGACACTTTTTTTGTAACTTAAAGTTATACATTGGATGACATTTACTTAGCAAAAAAACAAGTACGCATTGATTAGTAACCAAAAAATTATTAAAAGTAAAAATATTTCCTAAAAGTGTAATATGTAACAATTTTTATGAATAGGACATGTTATCTCATACCATAAGAAACACAGATCATATATATAGTGTGGAAAAGAGGAAGAAGGAACTGTGTCTCAAACATGTTAATTCCGCAACCTCCATAAACAGCTACACATTTCACAGAATATTAAGTAAAAGACTAATCAAGATCTCTAAATTTCGTATGCTAAGTTCTAGAGTCCTTTATTAAGTCATCAAACCACACGAGCATCAGAAAAGCAGTTCATATTGGAGGTTCTGATGGTAAAAAACTCTCCAAAGATAGGGTGTTCAAGGACAATCTAGCAATGTATGTAAGGCAGAAGTAAATAGGAGGTCATATATTAAAGAAGAACGTTACATGTTGACTACAACAAAATTGAATGAAAAACTTGGATATAGAGTAAGACATCTCCTAGAACTACCAAAAATCCCAATAGTTATTGGACACGAAAACAGCCATGGGCATCTTCTCTTAGGTTCTCGGCCACTTAGAATAAATAGGACACAACTCGATTTGTTCAAGTCAAAACTCTAACCTGCAGGTGGAACAATAATGTGCAGCATGAAGCTATGTGGAAGCTGAAACATGTTCTCCAGCTTCATACTCGTAGATGTCCCATTCTCTGCTGGCATGAGAACCGGTTCATCATGATATTGAATCTCTAATGACAATATAGCTTGATCACGGAATCCGAACCTGCAGTGAATAACCAAGGTTGCCTTGGATGGAATTTGCAGTCCAGAACACCTGCAGAAAACCAATGGAAAAAGAGCCTTAAATATACCACCCTTACCAAAATGACTAAATGAGCTTTACTGATGCATAATTCCTTGATAAACAGATAAAAGTATTAAAGTGTATATATATATATATATATATATATATATATATATATAGAGAGAGAGAGAGAGAGAGAGAGAGAGAGAGAGGAAAATACAGCCAAATGGAGTTAAAACAGAATCGATTATACTAAGAGATTCCAGTCAAGAAAATAGAACTAAAAGTATCAAAGACATTTACCTCTTCCATTTGCACTGGAATGTCCACGAAGAATCTCTAGAGGCACAATCAATGGATCTTGGTTTAGATCAGCATATACCGTGCCATGAAAGACGTATGCTGTGCAATCATCAGAACTTGTAGCAAATAGAGGGTACGATCGGTGGAAAGCCACTTTTGTTATATCCTTATGATGACAACTGAAAATCAAAACCACATCAAAAGAAGATTCATTAGCATTCAGAAATCAACAAACACAATAAGAAGCATAAACATGGTATTCGAACAGAAATTCATGTTTGCAGATCCAAGGGGGCTATAATGCTTCGGCTACCTTGACTTAGTGGGGACACGCACACACACAAATGTCAATCATCAGATAGACACATATTGGTGTCCTAAGCGAAATTCTATATTGCTTCCTTTTCTAAGATATATTGGCAATATGCCATTATGTTTTTCCAGTGCATATATAACACCTGTTTTTTCTCTTCTTTTTTAGTGTTTCAATGCGATAAATTAATAGTCAACCATTTGGCACAAAACAAAATTTTCATGAGTAACTTTAGACAAATTTCTCTGAACATTAAAATTCATTGCAGAGACATACTTGAGAACTCTATAAGGTTGAGAAGAGAGATCCATATCAAACCAACATAGTTTTCCATCTTTGCTACCAACAATGATATTGTCACCTGGATAGTAAAGGCAGGATTCATGAGTAACAGATGATTGCAGAAACAAGGAAAAAAGAAAGCAACAAGTACGAGGGAAAGCAGTGACTCACCTCCAGGATGAATGGCAATTGAGGAGACTTCCTTGACTCCAGTCTCAAGCTTCTTGACGAGTCTTTGCTTCAACAGATCATAGACACGGACATTCTTCTTTGTTGAAATGAAGAAAATTGAACGAGTTGGATGAAAAGCAGTAGAAACAGGAAGCCCATGCAACTTGAAAGGCATTCTCTGTGTTTGTTTCTTAGAGACTTGGTGAATCAATATTGCTCTTGATTCACGTACAAGCAAGTCAAGAAATAACTCAACCAATGAAGTGAGACAGTTAATATTCACCGTTTGTATAACTTGATCGAAAGGAGAAAGTGAAACATTTCACCCCACAGAGATCGAGGATGCAGAAGCTATATGAACACGAGCAATATTGATCATGCACTTTGGAACTTAGCAATGTTCTATATTTCTAGCTGGTAGAAGTACATAAATACAATCACAACAGCACAGTGGCCCCCGCTCCTCAACACAATACTCCCTCAATCCCAAATTGAATCTAAACTTTCCTATACAAATTGATTAGGGAAAGGTACATAAAACTATGGGCGGAGGCAGTATTAACCAACAGTTCCAACCCACCTAGCAGGACTTAGTAGGCATGGCTCAAAATAATAAACCAGCAGGCAAATGAACATAAATAACACAGGGAAAAGGATATCAGCCGGCATAAGAGTTGAGAAATAGTCTCCTTTACGATGCCATTCAACTGAAGACACAGTCTGCATAAAACATGCATATAGGCAGTTAGGTACCACAGTACATTCACGCTGAAATCCACAGGAAACTTACTGAATCTTGTGTTTTTGCGTTTCTTTTTTTTCTTCTTTTTTTGAGCGGCGCATGTGTGTGTGTGTGTGTGTGTGAGAGAGAGAGAGAGAGAGAGAGAGAGAGATTAGGGAAGGAGGATTGAACTGAGATACCTTGAAGTGATTTAATCTAACTCCCCCAAACTTGTCATCTTTGGACCATTTTGCAATGGTAACACTTGTATCTGAACAGAGAAAAATGTCAACTTTAAGGTAACATTGTTATCTGATCATAGAAAATTGTGAAGTTTATGAAGAACCCTGGGTGGTCAGCTAGAAACAATTATTCAAACTAACCTGAATCATCTGGTGCCACAGGTAAATCAACATTAAAAAGGTCTTGAACCCTTTTTTGTTCTTCTTCATTACCAAGTCCAATGTTCAAAAGAAATACATCTTGCGCCCTGCAAAATTTAGTGTCCATCAACTAATACGCTCAATTAAAAGCACCAAAGAATGAAAGGAGAAATGTAAATAGGACATTGGCCTTACACAGTGACTGCTAAGATAGGAAGCTCAGGCAAAGGATTCCACGCAACATGCCGAACAGCTTCCTCCAGCTCCCATGTTCGAAGACACCTCCCAGTTTCAACTTCCCAGATGCGCACTGTTCCATCAGCAGAACCTTCATAAAGGAGATATAATTTATCAACAGAGATACTCCCTAAAGACGTAACTGAGAAGAAATCAAACAACTAAGAACAGGGCCCAAACCTGAAGCAATCCACTCTCCAGTAGGACTGGTAGAAATTGATACAACAGGACCAACATGACCTCTATACTCAATATAGCATGTGGTCGGATAAGGTCTAAGACCCTTGCGGTTTGGTAACTTGGGTTTCAAAGACTCGGGATCAATATTTATCTGCAGCAGCAAAAGACATAATTAGATATCTTTTCTCATCTTCATTCTTTTCTCACTGCACAGGGCAGAGGGTGTTTCAGTTCACAATCTTCATAAATATTATGGATCTAAGAAGCTTGGGATTTTGAATTATAATTGAAAGCCACCAAACAGAACTAGACGAAAGAAACTCTCTCAGATACATACACGCTTTTTTCGAGCTCTTGGGCATAAGTAAAGATCCAAACAGCGATCAAAATTTTCCCTCACAGCTTTATCATAGGCAGGTACGCTTCTCATGGATGTGAACCTGAGGAACAAGCAGGTTAGAGTTCTTTCTTATGGAAACAAACATATATAAAATTCATCAAAAGTCGAAACATAGGTAAACATAAAGGAAGGAGAAATTTGGAACTAGATGATACCTTTTTGGTATGAATTTAGGACGATCCTCCTCATACATTAGCTCATAAGATTTAATCTCTTCTTCAGTAGGAATATACTCTAAAGAAGGATTATAAGATTCTTCATGACCTGGAAGTCAAGTATGATCAGAGGACATATACATCTGAAAGAAATGCTGAATACACTAAAATAGGGAGAAGAAATACTCTAAAAAGACAACAAATAGCGACAGTCAAGGTTCCCCACCTGGTGGCTTAGGTTTAGGTGCAGGAACATGGTGCCTATCTGTTGCATTAGAGTCCTCACCCCATAACATATATACGTGTTTATTCTCTTTGGGCTTCTCATCCAATTTTATTAGCCCCGCACGAATTGCACGGACTAGCCGAACGACCTGTAAGTTTGCAGTAATAAAAAGGATAACAGATATGAATCTTTGGAGCTAAATTAGACCAAGAAATTTTACATCATTCATTGAAAATAAATACTAGTTACGAAACCAAAGCATCATTCATATTCAGAAACTCTTTTGGCACACAGAACATTCAAGTCTCACTGAATACAGATGTTTCAAATATCTCGGGGGTGATACACTTTTCCACAGCCCTGTCCACATCCATTCCATGGCCGAAGAGTTCTCCACTTTACATGTAACACTATTCAAGCTTCAACAATGCATTTTAGGGGCGATCTAATCACCAAATGGAAAGCTAAGCCTAATCACAATGTTACTCTGAACAGATTAATAACCATAACAATTAACAAGCAAAAATAAGTAGGTGTTGCAAGGATCAAATATACCCGATGGTTGATCTTGTCCATGGATAAATCTAAAGGTCTATTTCCAAATGGACCCGTACATCTACATTAGACTACAATACTAAGGATGCAAACAGACCATTTAAACTCTCCTGTGCACTAATCGAGCAATGATGTTACCATCTTTACTCGAGCACCACTGCCCCTACCCCTTTTAAGAAGCCACATTTCCGAACTGCAGTCTTTAGAAGAAAAATAGCATCCAAACATCACCTACCATTTTGTGCTCCCACTTTGAAGGAATGAAACGACTCTTTGGCTCAGGTCGATGTGGGAATGGAGGGTCAAATTTATCCACAGTAACCCAATCAACAGCCATCTGCAGTTCATGTAAAAGGAGAATCAGAAAACTCTAGAAACACGACATGAAAATAAGAGAACAAAAATATATGCATTCAAAAAGAAGGGAAAATGATGATATTTAAAAGTGTAAGGAATCATGGACACTATGGTAAGATACAGACCGGATATGGATCAAAGTCAGCGTGAGGAGCCTTTCCTTTCATCATCCTTCGAATCATTTTAGTCTCTTCTTTTGTGAGCTCCACTATTTCATCATTATATTCATCATAAATTTTACGCCTGAAAAGAGCAAATAAAAATGTCAGTCATCGAAAAATATCATATTCAAAATCAAAGAACAGACAAAAAAATATTGGATAACCCAAACCTACATTGCCAAAGCAGTTAGTGTAGTTTTAAAATTGTAAATTGATAAAAACATATGTGCGCTTGAGAATACATTCTTCCAAACGGGCAGAAATTCAAGAAGATGAAAATTTTAATGTGCTTCTTTTCTTGTAGCTTCTCAAGATAATAAGGAGGAAACTAATTTGGAAATGAAAACCATAAAAGATTAAAACCACACCAATTCTCTGGGTCATCTACACTGGCAAGAAAAGAATTGAGTTTGTCTTCTCTCTCTTTTTTCTTGATCTTCTTTCCAGTGAGGTCATATCCAATGTGCTCTTCATCCTTATACCATTTCAAGGGAACATCCCCAACTGTATTACGAGGAGGCACCTAATATGGCAAGAGAAGAAAATAACAATTAATTTGGAGAAAGATCAACTATAGAAGCTTTACATATGCAAGAATAAAGGAATTTGACATCAACAGTTTTCCAGTTTGTAAAGGACAAAATTCTTCTAGTTAATCTAAAATGCACATTCTAGGGCATCACAATTATAATATTCTGATCACGTAATTCCAATAGCATTCCATCTCCAGGTAAAATCCAAAGCTTACATAAATAAACACAATAATAAGTAGCCAAAGGTCACCACAAGGAACATTTGAAATTTGATCACACTTAACAAAATGACTTAAAGATATTGCAAAAAGAGTGAAAGCTAAGCAAACCTCATCTTCAGAGGAATCACTCTCGTCAACTGCTTGTCTAGAATCATCACTTTCACCTTGATCATCCTTCTCCACGTGTCCATCTGAAGCCCCATCACGGCTTACATAATCATCGTCACTAGACACAACGACATCCTGCCATAACATCATTATCGGAAAAATTACAAAGACAACCTGGACTCCTGGCGATTAAAAGAGGAAAATAAAATTTTGCAACAGGTATCACTTTCCTGTTTCCACCAACTGTCATTATAAATGTACCTCGTCTTCAGAGAGTTCACTGGACTCTGATCCTGATGCACTCCAGCTGTCATCATCCGAGTCGGAGAAAACCTAAGATATCCATTAAAAAAACAGAACTCAGTGAAAATCCTGAACTTGAAAACAGTTTTGGTAGCAATAAGTACTTGGTATTGAAGCATACAACGGTTGATGTTTTCACAAAAACAAGGAAAGCTCATCAAATACTAACAAATTAACTACGTGAATAATCTAATTACAGTAAATATGCATTCAGTGATTAATCAAAGTAAAAATAAACAAATTTAGTACATTGTACTTTAGTGAAAAGCCTTAACCTTGAAACAGTTTTTGGAGGCAATGAGTTCTCCGTTTTGAAGCATAAAATTGTTCATTTTTTCGAACAAAAACATTAAAAGTACTACAAAAATAACAACTTGAATAATCTAATTGCGGTAAATTTGAATTCGGTGAGCAATCAAAGTGAAATAAGATAAATAAAATCATGAAATTGTTACCTTGCCGTCTGCTTCAGAATCAACGGGCGATAGTTCTTCAGAACCAGAACTCTCAGCTTTTTCTTCTTTCAATCTGTCCGGAGATTCATCTAGTTTGGTGGCTTTGACTTGATTTTCTGCTTCTTTCTTCATTAATTTCTTCGGATTTGAGGTATCCTTCGCCATCGTCAGTTCAAGAGAGTATGTGTCGGAAAAACGAGGGAAAAGAGAGATAATAAAAGGAATAGAGAATGTAAGTCTAGGGTTTTGGAATCCTATTTCACCCACACAAAAAAAAAGTCTAGGGTTTTGGGGTTGGGTCGGGCAGCGGGTTTTCGGGGCTAGTGACTGTTATTAGCCGTGGCTGGTATTATATCCCTTACAGACCGAATCAATAAGAAAAGACTTTCATCATATCTTTCTCGGTGTTGTTTTCAATTTTGAGAATTTCTTGAAATTTATTTAAACTAATTTAATTAAAATATATTTTATATATCATGAAAATGAACATAATGTTTTAGGGCATGGTGAACTTTCTTTGCAAGAAAATATATTAATTTCTCTATCCATAATTGAATTCTACTTACATAAAAGTGGACATTAGATCAGGGACGAAACCAGAAATTTAGTGTTGGGGGCAATAAAAAGGGCAAAAAAAATTCTTGGGGGGGCGAAATTGATAAAATTTTCCAAATTACACATAAAATTTCGATAAATAGTAATATTTTTAAAAATCTCGGTGGGGCGCCGCCCCCTGGATCCGTCCCTGCATTAGATTATGGATGAAGAGTAGTAGTTAATCCATCAATTCCAAATTATATGTCAATATTTCATTTTTAATCTGTGTTTTTTCAATCATACCTCTTACATTAATACGTGTGTATTCAATCTAGATTTTAATTGATTTTTAAAAGTTTATGGATTATGTTGGTTGCATTGATTGTTTCTAACTCTATGCAAACTTTACGCATATTGTATTAGATTAATTTATCATGATTTATAAAGTTTATAGATTATTTAAATAACAATCAAAAATTAAGAAAATATTGATTTAGTGGTGTATTATACCGATCTATCGGTGTTGAATTTAAAAGGTTTGTTGGTGAGTCTTTGATTTTGTTGGAGATCACGAAATTGCTGCCTTTTTTATTTATTTGTTCAAGTTTGTATAATTACTTACTAATATTTTTTCTTTGGCTTAATTGTATGTTTTGTTTGAATTCTTTTTTCCCTTTGATTTTCTATTTCAAGGAAATAAAATCAACAACAACAACAACAACAACCAAGCCTTAATCCCAACAGATTGGGGTCGGCTACATGAACCAAAGTAAGAATCACGTAAGGTCATCCACATGGAATAAAATCAATGTTTGAAAAATAAAAAATTTAGGTTAGATAAGAATGAATTTTTGCTTTCTTTAATTTATGTTTGAAGATGACCAGCAAGATTATTGATTGGATATTATGACAATATATATTATTTTGGAGAAATAAACATTTGGTATTGAATTTTCTAACGATGTGAAATTTTTCCTCATACTTTTTTTAGATTAGACGTTTCATTATTTTTCTTTTAGTTTTAAAGAATTAAAAATTTGTAATCTCAAATAAAATTATTAAAGACATTTAATTTTAATATTAATGAGAGAATCTCAAAATCTTGAGAAAAAAAAGAGATTTCTCAATACACTAGCCTAGTAAATCCATCAAAATCCTCCCTTTAATTGAAATCTATAGAGTTTTAAATACCAACAGATAATTTGTAATATGAATTGAATACCTCTAAATTTTAATGGACTTTTAAAAATCTAAATTGAATATCGGGTCATATTTGACATTTTATCATATCCCACTATAGAATTTGATGAAAACTTACAACGACGTTCGGTACGCTGAAAAGAAATGAAATACAATATCTTTCCACCCAAAATGGCTTTCCACCCGGAATATTTTTGTAATCCTCTTTCCATACGATTTATTTGAAAACAAAGCCATAATGGAATGACGATTCCTTTCACGTGTTTGTGAAAACTATTAGTTAATGTTTGTATTTAATGTGATTAAATATAATAGGACTTGAATGCCCTTTTATCGTATGTTGACGAGAATACTAATTCATTGCACAATGTATAAACATTCACTTTAAAAAAATAATTTTTTGTACACAGTGACCGATTTAGGAGATGACCATCCCCATCCTTAAATTTTCAGGAATGACAATTTTTTATGAGAAACTTTTACTTTTTGTAAGATTTCCTCATGAATATTGTATAAAAAAAATGAAAAAAAAAGAGATGATAAAAGGAATATAGAATAAAGGCCGGGGAGGAAAGTCTAGGGTTTTGGGTTGGGTTGGGTCGGGCAGCAAAGGTTTTTGGGGCTAGTGGCTGTTATTAGCTGTAATCGGTTTATTATCTCACTTACAGATCGAACCAATAAAAAAGACTTTCATCATATCTTCCTTGGTTTTTTTTCTTCTTTTTTTTGAGAGTTTCTTGAAATATATTTAAACTAAATTAGTTAAAATATATTTTATATATCATTAAAATGAAAATAATGTTTTAGCGCATGGTGAACTTTCTTTGCAATTTTTTTTATTATTTACTCTATCCGGAATTGAATTCTATTTACAGAAAAGTAGACATTTGATTACGGATGGACGAAGAGTAATATTTTATATGCTAAGGAAAAGTTATGAATATGTTTATCATAAAAAGTTAATTCATCAGTTCCAAATTATCTATCAACATTTTATTTTTAATTTGTGTTTTTTCAAGAACAATATAGGAAGAAAGTAATGTATAATTAAATTGAGAGTAATATTAATTAGGGTAATATTTGACATTTTACCATATCCACTATAGAATTGGATGAAACCTTACATCGCATTTGATACGCTTGAAATGAATGTAATGGGGTCCCTTTCCACCCGGAATATTTTTGTAATCATTTTCCATTCGATTTATTTGAAGACAAAGTCATAATGGGATTACGATTCCTTTCACGTGTTTGGGAAAACTATTAGTTAATTTTTTTAATGGAATGTGATTAAATATAGGGTAAAAAGCGTTGACGCCCCCTAAACTATTCCGTTTTTTGGTTTTTGACCCTCAACTAAAAACGGTCAAGTTTTACCCCCTAAACTATTTCGATTTTTGGTTTTTGACCTTCCATCCATATTCTCCGTTACATCATAACGGAAGTCCAAAAAATGAGGGCATTTTGGGAAAATCATATCATTCATAATAAATAGAATTAAATTTAAGGGAAAAAATAGCCTTTTAAGATTTTGTTTACAGGTTGAAATTTACAGTTGGTGGTTGGAGAAGAGGAGTGGTACCCGGCTTCCGGCTTCTTCTGTCACTGTTCTCACCGGAGACTTCTTCTTTCTCGTCAGAATAATAGATATTTTTTTTATAAAAACAAATTTTTTAAGATCTTATACAGATTGCCCAAAAATGCCCCCATTTTTTGGACTTCAGTTATGATGTAATGGAGAATATGGATGGAAGGTCAAAAACCAAAAACCGAAATAGTTTAGGGGTAAAACTTGACCCTTTTTAGTTGAGGGTCAAAAACCAAAAAAAGGAATAGTTTAGGGGGCGTGAGCGCTTTTTACCCTTAAATATATTATGACTTGAATGCCCTTTATCATATGCTGACAAGAATACTAATTCATTACACAATGTATAAACATTCACTTAAAAAAAATATTTGTACATAGCAGCGAATTCAGGAGATGACCATCCCAACATTTTCAGAAATGATAATTTTTTATAAGAAATTTTTACTTTTTGTAAGATTTCCTTATAAATATTGTATAAAGAAAACCGAAAAAAGAGAGAAACGAAAAGGAACGGAGAATGAAGGCCAAGGGAGAAAGTCTAGGGTTTTGGGGTTGGGCCGGGCCGCGAGGGTTTTAGGGGCTAGTGACTGTTATTAGCTGTAACTGGTTTATTATCTCACTTACAGACCGAACCAATAAGAAAGACTTTCACTATATCTTCCTTGGTTTTGTTTTTGTTTTTTTTTGAGAGTTTCTTGAATTTTATTTAAACTAATTTAGTTAAAATATATTTTATATATTATGCAATGAAAATAATGTTTTAGCTCATGATGAACTTTCTTTGCAAGAAAATACATTACTTACTCTGTCCGAAATTGAAGTCTATTTACAGAAAAGTGGACGTTGGATTACGGATGGACGAAGAGTAGTAGTTTATATGCTAAGGGAAAGTTATGAATCTCTTTATCATAAAAAAGTTAATTCATTCGTTCCAATTTATCTGTCAAAATTTCCTTTTTAATCTGTGTTTTTTCAATCATACCCTTAGATTAAATGGTTGAGAGAGAATAATATAGAGAGAATAGAATGTATAATTAAATTGATAGTAATATTAATTAGGGTCATATTTGACATTTTATCATATCCCACTATAGAATTTGATGAAACCTTGCAACGCATTTGGTACGCTGGAAAGGAATGAAATGGAATCCCTTTCCACCCATAATGGCTTTCCACCTGGAATATTTTTGTAATCCTCTTTCCATTCGATTGATTGGAAAACAAAGTCAGAATGGGATGACGATTCCTTTCACGTGTTTGGGAAAACTATTAGTTAATGTTTGAATGGAATGTGATTAAATATATCATGACTTAAATGTGCTTTATCATATGTTAACGAGAATACTAATTCATTAGACAATGTATAAACATTCACTTTAAAAAAATCATATTTGTACACAGCGGCGGATTTAGGGGATGACCAACCCAAAAATTTTCAAAAATTAAATTGTTTTATAAGAAACTTTTACTTTTTGTAAGATTTCCTTATAAATATTGTATAAAGAAATCAGTAAAAAAAATTTGCCACTGTAAAGAAAATTCTTTTGGCGCCGCCCATATTTGTACAATGAAACGCATCAAACATACATTTCAATATTCAAATTTATAAAGTTTAATATAATATAAAAATAACTATATTTTATATTAAATTAAATGAAAAAGTAACAAAATAAATTAAATGATTGTATATAAAGTTTTATCAAGAGAATAAATTATTTTTGGAGAAAATCAATATGTTGTCTCTAATTTGAACACTATAATAATTAAATAAAGGGTATAATAGTTATTTTCTATTAATTGGTGATTCCAACTTCTCCTATAAAAGCCCTTACATAGGTTTTTGAGTGGAAGGAACATTCCCACTTCTTACTGGGATCATTTCCGTGAAAAGACTATTCATTATTTAAATTGGTCAACCAAACGCTGGAATGAAAAGAGAAGCTTGAAAGCCATTCCATTCCAACGTACAAACACATTCTTAATTATCGTGCAAAATAAAAAAGTGAATTGATAATTTAGGATAGAGAGTGTAATCGTTTTTAAACCTTGCTTCAATTACTTGAACAAGTAAACGTTATGTCGAGTCCCAATGGAGATATCATTTCTCTCCTGACTAGTCTGGGTTATAGGAGTGGAGTTTTCCCCCTATCTTGGCTGAATTGAGACTAGTGATTGAAAGGTCCAAGCTAACTTGTGAATTTCATGCAATAAGACAACAGTAACATAAAATCAAATGCTATGAGCCTAGAACTAAACATTCATCTAAAACATGGTCAATCACGGGCAGACGACTATTATTGCTAATTAGAATCTAGCTTGTCCAAAAACCTTCGGTTCACTGTGGTACTAAGAAATGTTGCAATTATAAGTTACAATAAATTATTATCACAAAACCTGAAACAAATGAGAAAAAATGTACACAAAAACTACAAATACGGACGTGGCAAAGAATTGTGAGCTTCAACAATTATAAGTTATAACCCCAGGTTTGAAAGAAGTTGGCGCCATCTTGGAGTTTCCTCTTCGAAGATGTAGGTTAGAGGAGAGACCAAAACACCACAACCTCCAATCTGCGCCAAAGAAACAACATGCATTGATGAGTATCATGGAGCTAACAATTGAGAGAGAGAGAGAGAGAGAGAGAGAGAGAGAGAGAGAGAGAGAGAGGGAATTAGGTAATACAGTTAAGAGTTTCATGTGGCTCTTGCAGTAGTCAAGGAGAACAAGAAGCAAATTTATATGTTTAAAGCACACACTTATTATCAATTAACATGTTTGCATTTGCTCTAGACTATAATGGTAAGAATTTAACTAGACGGACATGAAGCAGCAATGGAGTAGAAAACAACTTTTTAATTTATTCGATTGGTCAAAACCCCTTGGAAAAAGCAGATAAGATGTGACAAGAGTTCTATAAATTTAATTAAGTCCATCAGTATTTTAATAGCATCTGAGAAAGGTAGAAGAGAAAGTCCAAATGGACGTTAATAACAGGTGATTGAACAAGAAAGGAATTAAAAATATACAATCAACTACTTAAACAAAGGGGTTTTCAGCAATCAAACCTTTCCCATTTTCACCTTCTAGTTTTGGATTAAAGGAAACGTAAAAAGGACAGTATATTGTTGTGCATGTAGGAGAGGGGAAGAAAAGATGGGGAAATTAAGTCATAAATTTCAAGGTCATAAGCATAAATTAAGTGATTATATTTTTGTCTCACCGCTCTCAACTGCTGAACAGACTTGTACAATGCTTTCTTTGGCACGCATATAACTATGGCATAGTAATCAGCCCGTACCCTCCCATCACGCTTGCAGAAAACAGGACTTATAGTGGGCCCCTACAAGTTAAAGCATCAAATATTGAGAACACTTGAAGCGGGATGGAACAAGCAAACCATGGCTGCTAGCTGATGTTCATGTTTCATCTTTCTTAGGATCAATTTGTTTTACCTGCAAACCAGACAATGATGTTTGGCTTAGCATTCGTTCTGCTACTTCCTCTTCACTGCTCCCCCGCATATTGGCAGTCACCTGTCTAGAAACTGTAAGAACATAGCAATGACAACAAACAAACCCTGAACAAGACAAAGTTTAGGATCCCACCGTGAACTGACCCATAGCTCTCAAATGTGCCTCCAGCCTCTCGAGCATTTCGTGTGTTATATCAAGTACACCTTTTCGCTGGACCAGTGATTTTCGGCTAGCAACAAGAACAGCCTGAAGCGGTAAACTGAAGTCATCTGACCAGTATACACAAAGTAAAATGCTTCTAAAACTGTAGTTTCACACTCTTCACCAGTGGTGTATGTGATGTATGTCAGTAAGTAGAGGGTTCTTACCTGACTTTCCAAGATAACTCCACCTTCAATCTCTTTCAAGTTGTTTTCTCGCAATGTAGTTCCACTACTCACAAGGTCCACGATGGCGTCAGCTATGCCCATCTAGGGTAGAGAAGATAACAGTTACCATAGACAATTATAGTAGGTAAACAGGTAGCTTTATACACGGGGCTTCTTGAGCTACTAAGTCCTCCTAACTTGTTTCATGCACTAAAAGGGAATGCATGAAGCTCTTTTTTGCACTAAAATGGAGTGCATGAAGCTCTTTTTAGTGTTTGAATAACACTAATCGTATAGCAACATTAAACATATAAGTAGGTCGCCAGAAAAATGGAAAGAATGAAACAGAAGGGGGAAAAAAAGATGGTAGCTGAAAGAATAAAACTAAGATAGGAAACCAACATAAGAGGGAATCAAACTTCATGGAGTAACACGGTATTCATAATAATTTCAAAAGAACAAAGTGTTCATAAATAGAAGAAATTTCAAAGTAACACGGTGTTCTTAATAATTGCAAAAAAATGGTGTTTATAATAGAAGAAATTGGCCTGAAGTAAACAAATTAGACTCACAGCAGGAGCTGCTTCTAGGGCACCATCGGCAGTTGAAAATGTTACATGCTGCAAGCCCTTCTCCTTCATAAACTTGGGAGCCATCTGTAAAGAAAATGGAGTATTTATCCGGAGTGAAATTGTAGCGAACTATCCAAATCAAGTAAAGGAGAAACTTTAACAGAAACTAAATATCAAAATGCACCATACATAGGTGAAGCCAGTAGCAACTCTTAGGGGTCTTTCAGGAGTCCACTGTGGCATCTGCGCCAGCTCCTTTATTGAGTTTATATTCTCAAAAATCCCATATTTGGGTATCTGAAAGAAAGAAGTATATTATAACTGCCCATATAGAAGCAGATGCAATAAGCTCAGACTTATACAAATGAGACTAACATACAGCAAGGGATAAACGGCAATCTCCATAATCAAGAGCGTCATGAACAAGGATGAGATCTTCATTCCCCTGCCAAAACAAATGAAAATGATGAGCCTCTAGTTTCAAGCTAATCCAATTCACTCATCTGAGGAATAAGGGTAAGTGATGCACATCAGCTGAAAGTTGCTTAGATAGAATAGGATTTATATTCATCAATGGGCAGCACATGTTTTCTTCACTTTATAAACATAAGCTCTAGGGGCCAAAATACTTTACAAGGAGAGCTGGTGGCCATTTTAAACTTTTACTACGCAAAACAGTTCCACGATCGTTCAATAAGCTACCTACAAAATTTGGAAATCTTCCACTCTCCTTACACAACCTACTAGCTAGACACCCAAATACTTCCTGAGAATTATGTGAGAAATGAGAATAGTATAATAAACTAGTTATCTAAATCTTTCAGGATTTTGATATTCACTCAACATCTACTTCAGGAATAATCGGGATTCTTACCAATCTTCAACTTTCAAGAGCAAGTAAAAACGATGGTACCTTTTGGTTTTGGCCGAGTACAAGCTAAGAACTGCAGTCTGCAGTACCATCTTTTTAATGCTGTTTTTTAATTTCCCCATTTTGAATGTTGACACCATGGAGCTTTTCAAACATTAAAAGAAATATATTCTTTTTTCTTAATTGCAAAAGCAGTACATGAGACTACCAGGACTACTTAACAGATATTCATAGTGAGCAACTTACCTTAACTTGAGTACTGATAAACTACTGAAGTAGAGATGATTAATACAAGGGGTCCACCTTACTTGATTTGAAAGTAATCCACTATAAATTTTGTATTTCTGTTCAAGTTATTTTACTGTATCAAGATTGACAGTTAACTTCTACCATGCATGCATAAATAAAGTTGTTACCTGTCCGTGTTCGGTCACTGTGTCTAAACCAACAATGCCAAGGTCCAGATCTCCGGATACCAGTTTCCGCACAACATCTTTTGGCCGTTGATACCAAACTTCCAAATTTGGCAGCTGCAATAGAAATTTCAGAGAAGTTTTTTCCAGTTATACAAAGGGCGTTAAGATTCTCCTTTAGGCAGCACATAAGCTTTTCAAGAAGCAATAAGTATAAAGTCATGCATGTTGCCAATGAAAGAAAATGAAAAAAGTGGAAAAGAAGATATAAATTTCTGGTCAAGTTGGTAAAAGAAGAAGACACCGAGGGAGTAAATAGAAAGGTGAGCACAGAGGATGGAAACAGTCTCCAAATCTAGTCATGACACCAGAACCAAGAAACAAAAGGGGCAGTATCGTAATCTTCCTATCTTTTCATCCCTGCAGCTTGCCAAACAAAAAGACCAAATGGAATCCCCCTTGCCTGAGCAAAATTACTTAGGTCTTCAAACAATTTGGACATCCTAGTTGTCAAAGAGTGCAATAGTTGTTCCACCCTAAGCAAGTCATTACTTGTAAGAGAGCACCATCAATCTCTTCCCAGAATAGCAATTTGATATCCCAATTACAATAGGAAAAAATAAGAATCCCTACACCCTGGCATCATCCTAAATACAGAATGAAGAGCCAATTTGGTTCCACAAAATTTGGCTATCTTTTCAACTCTACCTCTAAATCTTCATGTGAATCTAAAGGAGAATCCACCAGAAAAAGTCACTCTTATTTGGACTGATTTCCTGTTTGGAAAATTTTGTCTATGTTTTTGCAAATAGTTGACTTGTTTGTCAGAGAAGGTGGGGGCCAAAGTGAAAATTTTGTGTTGATGTTCGGAAGGAAAGACAGAATCCAAAAATGGAAGTACTTTGGAACTGATAGTCATAAACTTATACAAGTTCATAAAACTTCCCTCACTTTTCAAAATCCTCTTCTTAAAATAACTTCTCATTGCTGGAAAAGATAAACTTGACTACTTAAATGAAATTTCCTAGTCACCACTTTTCCTACTTAGAAGTGATTTGAGGCCTACTATAAAATCATATAAAAATAAGGGAGAAAGAAAGAGAGAATATTTTCTGAATCGGTAAAAAATCTTTAGATCCCTCCAGCCTCTATAAAAAACAATTGCCATAATCAAATGTCCCAATCACTAAACAAAAACAAAGTGAATCAACTTACAGGTGACTCAGAAAATAGTACATGTCCACGACTGATCAAATGAAAAGACAGGTATATTATCTGAAGCAAGTCGTCGTTTAAGAACACAGGACTCAGATAGTCAGATTACAATTTCATAAAAATTCAGATGGTCAACTTAACTATTATGAACTTCGGCCAAAGTCATTCTTTTTATGCTGCATTGCTCCGGTGCAAAATAGATACATTAAATTTGGTATATAACACAATTTAGCTCAAAATTGAAGCTCGTTCCAATATAATTACAAATCTAGGCTTGAATCTTATCTTATAAGCTATTTGCAAATATGAATATTGCAAAAACCACACAGTAAAAGTCTATCCAAACAAGCATACCAATTAAACGTTAACTAGAAGTAACAGAAACTAATCAAGTTATTCAACAAACACACCTGAGGAATCTGTGCAACATATTGCCGCGGATTAACCTGCTTCACTGACAATTGACAATCCTAAACAAAAATCAAAACCAAATCTCATTAATACACAAAACACAGACCAATTAGTAACAAAAGATCTTCCAAAAAAACTACACAAATTACCCTAAGAAGATCAAGCGTATCGGAAGCCATTCGACCTTTACTAGGCAACCCGAGTCGAATTTCATTCCTGTCCGGCTGCCGCTTGTCAACATTACCATTTACAACAGTAATCGGCGACGCCGCCGCCGCGGATGAGCAACATGAAATGGTGAATTTGACTGAGATTTTTGCTGGAGATGAAGGTAACAACGAAGATGAATAGACAAACTGCGATGAAAGTGATTGAATTGTAGCCATTGATTATAAAAAAATGCAGAAATTTCTAGGTTTTCTTCTTGGTTTGAACAGCTGAAATGGGAGAAATTTGAGAGGGAGAGTGAAGGGTGAGGAGTTTAGTTTGTGAAGAGAGTAATCGCCGCCGCAACCATTATCTGACCTGACAGTGGAGTGGAGTGGAGTGGGAGTACTTACGTGGGACTCAAAGGGTATATTCGGTATAATATAATGATTCTGTATTTGAGGGTGAGATTGTCTACGGACGTAATTAATTTTTTGTTTAATTTGATGGACACTTAACATTTGTTAGGCCGAAGATCAATAGAAGTTCCGTACATACGAAATTTTAACGGTTCCGTACTTGAGTCAGACTGATGATTTGTCATGGTTAAAAAACTAAATATTTGGTGTGTTACTCGTGTTTAATTCAATTAAAATTTAAAGCTATATTTAGCAAAAAAAAATATTAAAACTATGTTTGGACTTTTGATTTCCATCCCATCTAAACTTGTTTCATTCATCTTTTTTTCACTAAAGCAAATTTATGAGTTTGAACTAATTACCTTACTCTACTTATCATAATTTTATTAAAATAATAAATAATGGACTAAAGTATGTACTAAAAGATATGAAAGTCTTGTTGTAACTCACAGAAAAACTCACTATTTTGAACTAATTACGGTACTTAAAAAAGTATTGGTACTAGAATCTTTCTGTTTTTTTTTCATTCCACTGTAAGACTTGAAGTTGGCAATTTTTAAACAAAATGTAACCTTTATATGTAGTTAACATTTTGAGAAAGAAACTTTTTTATTTAGAATAAATCCTTTGTTAAATAGCAATGTATATCTATATTCTTGGTTCAACTAATTTGATTATGGTTTGAAAAATATTTTGGTTAACAAATTCTCATAAACATGTGAAATTATCATGTACATATATCAGATAAGAGTCTAACTTCTTACTTTTCATTTAGAAGCCCTAACTAAATGTGCCAAAATAGTTTTTTTTTTTTGGAGGGGGAATGCATAGGGATGGCAATTGGGCATATCGGGCGGATATATCTCAATACCTACTCCCGTTCCGCGCAGGTGACCCATCGCCTCGCCCCGTGATTCGTCGTGGATCTAGAAATCTCGCCCCGTCCTACTTTTTTTTAAAAAAAATTATTAATTTTATCATAAAAATAGAGCCTTCAACAAGTATAATTAGTAAATTTTATCTCAAATCAATTCTCAAACAAATACAAATAGTATATTAAAATGAAAATTAAACATGATTAGGTCTAATAATAACAATATTATAATAATATAATATAGATGGGGCAAAATGTGGTGGGCAGGACTGAAATCCATGCCCGATCTGCCCCGTTCGCGGGACGGGTCTAATCTGTCCCATTCTCATAACGGGGCGGGGCGGATCTGACCCAAAAGGCGTTAGGGTAGAGCGGATCGACAGGTCACGGTTCAAATTGTCATTCCTAGGAATGCACCAAAATAGTTTATTCATTGAAACAAGAAATATAAACGTAAACATAGGGTGTGCTTGGACAAGGTTTGGCTTGAGACTGGTTTGGTTTGGTCTCACTTTTGGAGGGAAATGCCCAAAATTTGACCACTTAAAATAGGCGGGAAACATTCAAATTCAAATTTTTTCTCTAAAATTGTCGGGAGATGTTCAAATTCCAAATTTTTGAGGCCAAAATTTGGAATTGGACAATTAGTTGAAATCTATGAGATACCCTCCGCCAGCGTGCGATGAGCTTTATTCTCCCTGATCTAGGGCTGTTCTATCTCCCCGCTCATGGGGCTCCGCCTTCGGGCGTTCAAAAAAAAAAAAGTGTCTTTGATAATTTTATTTTAGATTACAATTTTTTTAGTAATCTCATTTCTATAAAATTATAGGAAAAACAAAGAAATATTTCAAACTACAAAAAAAAAATGAGATTTTTTTTAACATCGTTAGAAAACTCAATATGAAAGGTTTATTTCCCAAAAAAGAAGTCATAATATCCAAACAATTTTCTTCTTGATCATCTTCAAATAGAAATTAAAGAAAGCAAACAATTTCTTCTCTATTTAACACAAATTTCTATTTTTCAAACATGAATTTCATTTTTCTGAAAGAGAAAATCAAAGAGAAAAAAAAGTTCAAACAAAACTTATCACAAAACATATCTTAATTAAACCAAAGAAAAAAAATATCAGTAAGTAAATTATATAAACCTTGAACAAATAAATCAAAAAAGCCGCAGTTACGTAATCTAAAAAAAATCAAAGACTATCGCCAAACTTTTTAAATTTTTAACAAAATGATTTAATTCAAAAAAAAAGATTGATAAACATATGTTGAATTTGGAAATTCAACGCCTTTGGATCTGCATAATACACCACTGAATCAGTCTTTTCTTTATTTTTTGCTGCTATTCAAATAATCTATAGACTTTATAAATCAAAAGAAATACTGATAAATCAATCTACTAAAATCTGATAGACTCTGCGCAGACTCTGCATAGAGTTAAAACAATCCATAAAGTCAGCATAATCCATAGACTTTTGAAAATCATTTTAAAATCTTTTAAAATTCAGATTGAATACACCCCCTAAAGTTCATAACACTCACTGTCGAAAATGTAGAAAATGTATTAATGTAACCTTGATGTTCTTTTGTTGAGTTGTTTATTTTTGGTAAAAGAAAACGGAGCTCTTTCGATCTGATTTCTCAGCAACGCACAAAAAAACATTTCTTAGCTGTATTATCTGCTTCCTTCACTCATCAAACTCCCATCCCCAGATCTTCATCTTCCTCTATTCATCTCACAATTTCCTGTTAGAAATCGTCTATTTTCACTTCCGGATAAGATCCGCACTAATTTTGAACAAAAAACCGGATATATAATTGGTATAATTGCGGATTTTT
The DNA here is from genome assembly GCA_026122235.1 of Vinca minor. NCBI lineage: Eukaryota > Viridiplantae > Streptophyta > Magnoliopsida > Gentianales > Apocynaceae > Vinca > Vinca minor. The sequence continues at coordinate 3,289,207 of JAOCZM010000201.1, read as the reverse complement.
AGTAGGTTTAATTGGAACTTTGGGTTTTATTTTTTTATTTTATAGAAATGAGAGTGTGAAGTAGGTTTAGGGTTTAATTGGGTTTTTAATTTTGGTGGAATTTTTTTTATTTTTTTGGTAATGGCGACAGAAGCGGCATCTGTTGCTGCTGCTTCGCATAGCTGGAGTGATTCTTACAAGGGAATGTCCTCTGATAATATTAAGGGATTGGTTTTAGCATTGTCTTCCAGTTTCTTTATTGGTGCTAGCTTCATCGTTAAGAAAAAGGGTTTAAAAAAAGCTGGTGCTTCCGGTGTCAGAGCTGGTACTTTTTCCATCTTTCTTGTTTACTTCTTGACTTGAGTTTTAAGTAATTAATTTTTCAGCCTTATGGGAAAGAGGTAGATTAGTGTTAATTGTTCATTTGTTTGATTGAATTATTCATTTCTGTTTGAGTATGATATTTTAATCTGGTTTTTACTCATGGGTTTTGTACTGTGATCTATGAAACATTGATAATGGATATGTTAATTCTGAGAAACATCTGTATTAATTAGCTATTTTCATGCTTATTAGGTTCCCACTTTCGTTTGCCAGTGGTTTTAACTTATTATAGGATTTAGTTGCCTTTGAGAGTTATTGCAATCCGCATCCGTTGAATGTAAATCACCTTAGTTCCTAGATTAGTTTGCTTTATCCCAATCTGTTCCTGGAGTAGGATACTAGGGATGTTGGGGGGTTTCAAATCTGGATTAGAAAGCTTGTATTAGCATTGTTTTGTAGTTTTAGGTATTTCTTGATGTGTTACGTAGCAGATGTTTTGGATTGCGTGTTATTTTGTTACTAGAAGTACATAGATGGGATCATTCTACGAGTAAGAAGCCTAATAACATACTTTAAGAATGTTCCTGGTTGGCTATGAAATGGATAATCTGAAGAGTCCCCAATTGTTCATGTTAACATTGATTGATGAGGATAACAAGATTTAAATTAATTTTTTTAAAATTGAAATGGTTTTAAGAATTGATTGATCTGCCTAGTCTTTTTGGTTGCATTTTCACTTGTTTTCAGAAAAGACCTTTACTTTCCCCCTGCTTGTTCTTTGTTTCCAGGAGTTGGAGGATATTCATATCTGTATGAGCCGCTCTGGTGGCTGGGCATGATAACAAGTAAGGTTTATTTGTTGTTCTTGTCTCATTCGTGAACCTGTATTCTTGAGATAGTCTTCTGTGCAATCCTTTTTCTCCTTCACAAGTATAATCCTTGGAAGTCCAGTTGATCCGAAGTTGGAAATTTTGCATGTAGAAGTGCTTACGCCTAAATTGCTGTTGATCTATTGATAAAGTTAATTTGATGATGGGCACTTGTACCTCGATGTGTTGTACAATTATTCTCTAGATTGAGCTGCTCGCAGCATGTATTTTAGTTGTGTATGTAGATCTGAGCATCACTATCATACATTTATATGTTTATCTACTGATGGTAGCTTGACTGTATCACATATGTGTATTAGATCCGATTGTTCATGAGTTTATGAATTTGTTTCCCAAATCCCAACCCCGTTACATTTTTTTTCAACGGTGGTCATGCTGCATATGCATGTGTTTTGCAATTAGAAAGAGAGTACTTTAAAACAGTCTGTATCGTGGGAGGGGGTCTTTTTTTTTTTTTTTAAAAATTATAAGAGAATATTGATTTTTTCAACGTGTAATAAAACTAATTAGAAGTAGTAGACTTTGTTATAAGCACCTAAAGTGGGAATTGATACTTTAGCTTAACTGAGGCAGGTAACTTGGGGATTGAAAATGTCATTGCATGAGCTGTAGTTATCTGAAAGACTACTCAAGGCTCTATAAGAATTGTTTTGATTTGACAATATCATCTGAAATAGTGTGATGTTAGTCACAGGATTCCTTTTTCATATTATCTCATAAACTGGATCTTTGGCTGAACAAAAGAAAAAGTAAAGGAGTGACGAAAAGTATTTGTACTAAAGTGGCAGTTATCCAGATCGATGGATAAATTAACTGGGTCATACAGAAATATGGTGCCTTTGTGTATGCGTATTTTCAATGATATAGTGCCCTTAGATGATGACTAGGAGGAATTAACAAGTAATAGAGATTTGGCATGAGAATTTCAAGGTGAATGTATGCAATGTAAGTGAAAGTAGAATAAGATCGATGCACTTAGACTACCTAACTGCGGATTTTACTAGTTTTGCTCAACTATTGGCAAGAATAGGCTAGATTAGTTTAGCTCAATTTTGTCCTCTCATAAGCAACACATGACCCTTTTGGCTTCTGTCCTTGTCTGTTCTGCTTAAATGGTTAGAGAAAAAGACTATCACTTACAGATTTCTTAGAAAGGGAAGAAAAAGAAAAAAGAAACACTGAGTTGACTAATTCTTCCATAAAGATCAAGTGCATTTCTACCTTTCTATTGTGAGATGTCATGGTATACTATTGATGGAGTCCTCTCAGCTATATAGCTGGTGCAAACATGTTTTCCTTTTATATTAGTTATTTATAATGTCAACTGTCAAGCTCCTTATTATCTTCATTTTGCGGCAATTACATTGGTAGGGTTAGGGTATTCCCTATTATGAGCCTACTCAGATCAGAACTAAACTAGTTGATTCTCTTTCGCTTTTGCTTCCTGTAAATCAAAGATCTCTCCCAGGCTACTACTACTAGCCTTTCGTCTATGGACCTCCAGGCTATTGCCAATGAAGTTTCCTTGCTTAATGGCAGAAGCAGTAAATTTTTACTTTTACTTATATTCCAGCCGTTAAAACCTTTTCATCTTCTTTCTTCTGATTGTTTCAGCACTTCTTTTTTAGTGTTTCATGGCTCTCTCTTATTATGCTGATGGATTGTCTGGTTTGCTGATTCATCAAAGAAAAATTCTGATTTTAAATTTGTTTTCTTTCAACAGTGATTGTTGGAGAGGTTGCTAACTTTGCAGCTTATGCATTTGCACCAGCTATTTTAGTAACTCCTCTTGGTGCACTCAGCATTATCATAAGGCACGATTTGACATTTAGACCCATTTGCTTAACCTTTTATTACTCAGCTTTGGTTACTGATTCAGTAGTTGTGTTACAGTGCTGTTCTTGCACACATTATTTTACGTGAAAGGCTGCATATTTTTGGAATTTTGGGTTGTGCCCTATGTGTTGTGGGTTCTACAACAATTGTGCTTCATGCTCCTCAAGAACGTGCGATTGAATCTGTTACGGAAGTGTGGGATCTTGCTACTGAGCCTGGTAAACTTCTTTACTGAGCAGTCGCTAATGCTGATGGTTTATATATACTGCTTGCTTCTTGATCTCCGGTGCTTAATGGCATTAAATTTTTCTGCAGCTTTTATCTTCTATGCGTCTGTGGTTATAATAGCTGTAATGATTCTTATATTTCATTACATACCTCAATATGGTCAGACACACATCCTGTTTTATATTGGAGTTTGTTCACTAGTGGGTTCCTTATCGGTATGTTTCCTTCTACAGTTCTCCATTGACAGACACGAATTATGTTGTATTACTTCCTTGCTCAATACATAATACCGCACCTTAAGAGTTTTGATATGGCAGGTCATGAGTGTTAAAGCAATTGGAATTGCTTTGAAGCTAACACTATCTGGAATGAATCAACTAGTGTATCCCCAAACATGGTTTTTTACATTGGTGGTGGCTGTTTGTGTGATTACCCAAATGAATTATTTAAATAAGGTATTCTTGATATCTCTATTTTTAACTCCCCTTCGATTTGTTATCTTCTCTAGGTTTTGTCCAATCTTTTTCATGTAAAATATATTGACATATGGTTGGAGTACAAGAACATGTAAACTGTAGGGTGAGTGGCACTAGGGAGGTGATTATAATAATAATAATAACGAAAAAAATACTTGGATAGCTCTTCTCAACTCTTTTTAAGTATTTTCTTCAAGTTGCTGTTTGGGAGACAGTAAAATGTTTAATATATTTTCTTTGATTCTGCAAGGCGGAGGGTTGAATGGATTCATAGCTAGTAATTTTAATTTTATCTGTTAATTTATCGATTTGATGTTGCGCTCAAGTCCTGTCTATAGAGGCAGAAATTTACATGCAACATTGTAGAGAATTAGTCCATTATCGTGTTCATTTTTGCTATTTCTTTCCATTTTTCATGCTTTACGATTGTATGATTTCTCTTAAACTTGATTGCAGGCGCTCGACACATTCAACACAGCTGTCGTTTCACCCATTTACTATGTCATGTTCACTTCCTTTACTATATTGGCTAGCGTAATTATGTTCAAGGTAATCATGTGATTTGATCATTGTTATTCTTGAGGATATGATTTCCAGATTTGTGTCTATCATGCTAGCCACTTCAGCTACCTACACCTATGACCTAACTGGAAAGAAAATGATTGAAAAGTAGCAACAGTTATCCTGTCGATTAAGTTTGAGACATTTTCTAAGTTGGATGATACTGTTTTAGGACTGGGATAGACAGAACCCAACCCAGATAGTGACAGAAATGTGTGGATTTGTTACAATCCTATCCGGCACTTTCCTTCTTCACAAAACAAAGGACATGGCTGCTGATGGTACGCCCTCTTTTCATCTTAGCGTTTCAAGCTTCTTTCTGCAACCTTTTATGTTCCTTATATGTAGTTTTGATCGATTGATGAGTTATTTGATGCTCTTTTGGCATTTCCAATTTTCCATATAGAAATTGGATGATTTGACTGTTTTTATTATATATGTTCTTATTAAAGGTTCCACGGGTGCATCCTTACGGCTTTCCAAGCAGGCAGATGAGGAAGATGGTTTTGGTCAAGAAGGCGTTCCTCTTAGGCGGCAAGATTCACAAAGATCATAAATGTATTCTTTTGGAAAGAGTTTTGTTTAGAGTTCCAGCCATGTCAACTCTCATTCTTCTACCGGGAAGAGACCACACAATGTGAAATTGTATCTTATCAAGATCATGGCCAAACCCCTTCCACCCAAAAGAAAATGTCAATTTTCAACAAGAATGAATGGGAAAGAAAGGAAGAAATATATTTTTTTTGGTGAAATTTTTTTCCCTGTTGGCTCTCTTCTCCCTAATTTTTACTTTGTCCTTCAGTCCATTTTTTGTTTTGTTTTTTCCTTATCATTATTTTGCTGTAACTCAGAATCTTATATTACATATACTGTGAAAATTACAACACCAAGATAGGATGTATCTTGGCTGTTATAGGGGCTGACATAAGATATTCAACTCTCGGTAGAATTACATTAAGCCTAACATACAAGGGTGATAATACAAAATTCAAATAAAAAATAGTTTAATTGCACCACATACGGGAACATACTTAACGAAAAATGAAACGTTAATCCAGAGTACCAAAACTCTTCCTCCATTTTCGTCAAGACCCTTATTTAACCACTGTACCACATCGGCCACATCAATTAAGCCACATTGTTAGTCCAGTCTTAAAAGTCTTCTCCACAAACTGGCCACATATGGGCAATCTCTTATCACATGCAAAGTTGATTTCAATGTGGGCACCACAAGCTTTGTAACTAGTACTCACTCGCATACCCCATGTGTGGAGCAATTGATTACTTTTCAACCGCTCCTAACATGCTTGCCAAAGCAAAAGTGGACCTCACAACGGACCCTTAGTTTTTTTTTTTTTTTTAAAAAAAGGAATAATAACATTAATTGATATCAGGAGTTACATGAGATGTGGAATTCTAATGGATCCCTCTACCTTTGAAGCGAGGCAACAATCCTTATGAAAAGTCTAGCTAGCTAAAAAGTCAGAACATTACATGACCCCGCGAACATAGAGAAAACTAGAGAATAGGTTCCAAGATGTATAGTGTTCTATGACCGTGCAAACAGACTAAAAAAATACAAAAACAAACCCGAGGTCACGTGCAAACTTGAAGCCTTCCATACTCGCCATAGTTCTTGACTGCAAACTTTAATAACCCATAAAAATAGGAGGGGAGATCAGCTGAAACCCGCGTAGGATAGCTAGCCAGAGACCATGCCAGTTACGAACAAAACATCCGCTTTCAAACCTCCATCCAAAACCATGTTGCAACAAAACTCTATCTTGAGAGATGTTTCTCAAAGTTTGAGACGGTAGCATCTATTTATTGCTTACAAGAACACTCGAAATAAATCTTAATTTAAGGCAAGGAAAAAAAAATCCAACCATATCATGATATTAACCATGAGGTCGACATGTGGCTTTATTATGAAAAATAAAAAAAACTATTAGATTTGTGCGACAACAATTCCCAATTAAGCGACTCATGGACTTTGATGGGGGCTGCCTTGCGGCCTCCACCTTATCATGGTTAACGCCAAACGAAAATAAATAATCAATTATGAATAAGTCATCAGAAAAGATGGTGTCAAGTTGAAACTGCCTATGCTTAAAAAATGACGAGTGCAAAAATTCTAAACTTTCAAGTCGCATAATAAAAATAAACGTCCCAGTAAAAAACAGGCCAGAAAAGGGACCAGCCGAAAAAAAAGGCTTGCTTGGTCCAGTCTAGACAGAGATTCGATCAAATCAGCACCCTTCGGCCCAGATTCAAAGAAAATCCTGGTAGCATCATAGACCCAAGACATATGTTCAGCCAAATTTGGGCCAGCCCCTTTCGGCCCAAACACAAAGAAAATGCAGCCAGTATAAACTAAATATCCCGGCCCAAGAATCTGGTATGACCGATGTTGCCCTGGTCTGCCAGAATAGCTACTCCCTCAATTCCTAAATATAAAACTTTTATTATATATTGCGAAAATTAAAAAAACAAAAATTATTATGTTTTAATAATCAAAATATCAATATTACTCTCTTAAATCAAATCAGTAAAAACATCTTAACTTTTTTCATCCTTAATTTTTCACAAAATGTAATGAAAAGTCTTATATTTAGGAATGGATATAGTAATATTTTGCGCCCCGATCGTCTTCCTTGTCGCCGGTTGTCGTCTTCCTTGAACGGACCCTTGTATATATATATACACACACAATGAGTCAATGATGATGTTCTTACATAGAAAAAAAACGAAGGAAAAAATAAAATCACAATGGAAGGTTATATTTTCATCCATTTTTTTTTGTGTAGTTGAACTGAGACAGAAAGATCCTCAACTTGAATCAATATTGCAAAATAAAATTTCCATTCATCCTTTGAGATTTTATATGTACTATAAAGAATACAAACTGAAACTACTCAACGTCTCTGTGAGGCACTTATATTCCCCCTCATGGGACAACCAAAGACGTCACTGTCTTTCTAATCTACCTCCTGCGAGGCGACTTATATTCTCCCTCACGTGAGCAATCAGCCTGCCCTGTCTTTCAATTTCGCCTCCTTTGTGAGGCACTTCTATATATATAATTTCCGCCCTACATGGGCTCCCTCCTCTGGTGAGGTCCCAAAAAAAAAAAAAACTTCCAGTTCGTTAATAATGCTAGAAATTACAAACTACAAAAAATCACCCATAAAAACATCAAACAAAATCGATTTCCACTCTCATGGTGTGTGTTTTGATTGCCCTCTTGCAAGTAGGAAACAGCTTCTTAAAATCAAAATTCTTATCTACTACCTTTCTTTCGATCTTCTTTGCACCCGAAGTCCTAATTGCTCGCTTCTTGTTCTTCGAATAGATCTTCTTGATGTCAAAATTCTCGATTTTCCTTTTTAATTCTCGGAGCAGCTACCACAGAATAACAAGATTGGAAGAAAGAATGTTGAAGAACCTCGAAAGCATTAGGCCTCTTGGTCGGATCCCAGTTCAACAGCGATCTAATCAAATCAAACGCTTCATCACTAGCCATTGGAATCATTAAATAAAGGTGCAGTTGTTTGGAATCGTCAATCTCTGGAAACTCGTAGTTGAATCCTCTAGCTAATTCATGTCCTTGAGGCCACTCGCTCTCTGTCGGACTTCCCAAGACCCTACAGATCTGATAGATCTGATCTGGAACACTTTCGCCTCGAAATAATGGATACATTCGGTAAAATTCCGCCATTATTGCTCCCATTGCCCACATATCTACGGCGGAATTATATTCCGCCTCTCCAACGTAGGTCGACTGGAGAAGAACTTCCGGAGCACGGTACCACCGCGTAGTGATATACTCTGTAAACGGAGGTTTCGAATCGATTTCCCGAGCACTGCCAAAATCGGCGATCTTGATCAAACTTTCATCAGAAACCAATAAATTCTCCGGCTTAAGATCGCGGTGGAAGATTCCAGAACTATGCATATAAGCCAAACCTTTAAAAATCTGGAAACAATAATTTTTCACTTCATCTTCTGAGAAAATTACTCGGCGTTTCTCCATGAGATCACGCAATGAAGAATCCATACATTCGAATACGAGGAAAAGTGAATCAAATTGACGAACGACTTCCTTGAGCTGCACGATATTCGGATGATTTTTGAGTCGTCTCAAAGCCCTAACTTCCATTAAATTGAGCATTTCTTCGCAATTTTGATTCTGATTGAGTTTCTTCTTCAATTCCTTCACAGCCAAGACAGTATTTTCTTCACGATTCATAACTTTCCATACGTTCCCAAAAGCACCACTTCCTAACTTCTCCAAAACTCTATACTTTTCCATATTTTGATATCGATTTTGATTCCGATCAAGTAGAGAATAAATATATATATATATATATATATATATATATACATGATAATCCAGGTAGGGTTTATGAAATTATATTTCATTACCTTTTCCGTATAGGATTCGGTTAATACCAAGTAAAAATAGGTCTGTGAGACAAGTTAGGATTAATTGCAATTTAGTCCTCTAAATTAGGTGATAGAAGTACTTTAATGCAGTTAAGGTGCTGATGAATCTCAATCATTGATTTTTTTAATCTAAGGGATAAAAATAACTTTCCCCGCCTTAAGAATGGTTATTCTAAGTGAATGTCCATGTTTAACTTTCATCATAATTAATGGGGTGAATTTCATTTTGGTTTCTAGAAATGACAAGTTCGTTCATAAAATTTTATAAATGTCAAGCTCGTTCCTGTAATTGGCTCGCAGTTTCAAGTTCGTCATTAAAATTACAGAAATGTCAACCTCGTTCCTATAAAGGACTCGCAATGTCAAGTTCGTTCTTGAAATTTATAAAATGTCAACCTCCATACCAAGTGATGTTGCAATCTGTAGAAGTTTTTGTATATATATTTTCGTTGTTTGATTCTAGTTTCATTATAATCAATTTTGGATTTCAATTATAAGATTTTCGATTTCACTTTGTTAGCATAGAGTTAGTTAACAACGTAAGGACTATTTTTTAACAAGAGGGCCATTTCTAAGGACAATGTTGACATTTCTGAATTTTCAAGGACGAACTTGACATTGCGAGCCATTTCTAGGGACTTGATATTTCTATAATTTCAGGGACGAACTTGAAACTGCAAGCCATTTACAGGGATCAAAATGAAATTTATTTTTTGAGTTACCATAATATCCGACAAAATAGCCCATTTGATCCTTTTCATTTTTTGAGATTACCTTTAAGGTCTCATTCGTTTTATTTTGATTTTTAAGGTCCATATTTTTTTCCGACCTGCCATTAGAGAACTTCCGTCCAGTTTTCTATCTATTTTCCGTCAATACAGTCACATGTGAAGTATTTTTAGGGGTAATTCACACATTTCAATCTATTTCTCATAAGAAAAACTTGGGTACTCAATTGTTAAACAAAATAACTAAGAATACATAATTTAAACTAACAAAAAAAATTTTAAACCCATCTTCTCAATGTTCATCATCTACACTCTTCACCACCAACAACCACCACCACATGCAACACCCTTCAAGATCAAAAGCTTCTTTAGGTTCTGTTACACAATATCTTATTTTTATTACATTTCATGTTCTTAAAATACTGTCTTACAATTAGTGCACTTATATGCTTTTGTTGTTTTGGGCCTGTTTCATGTTGTTTGCTGCATTTTTGTTCCGAGGTAAAGAAAGAAACATACGGTAAGCTTTACTTTACTTTAAATTTCAAGCTATTATATCTTCTATTATTTGGAGTATTTTTTCTTATTTTGGGTAGATTCTTGCTTGCTCTTAGCTTTCTAAACTGGTAAAAAAATGTTGGAATTTGAAAGGTTCAAAGTTTAAAGTCAAAATTCTTGAACCAATTAATCAATTAACCATTTGAAATTAATCTTGTTAACTTTCTTGAACCATTTGAAATGGGTTTCTTAAATCTTGTTAAAATTATTGAACCAATTAACCACTTGAAATGAATCTTATCAACCATTTGAAATGGGTTTTAAGTCGTCTCTTTGATTCATGCGCAACACCAAAGATAGGTGGCGGGGGTGGCAGTCGCCCTCGAGATTTCTAAAAATACTAATAGATATAGTAAATTTTATATGTAGTTCGGAATATTTTATCAAATTCTCCCTCCCTTCAAACATTTTTTTTTCAGTTTTTATATATAGTTCGGCATACTGTTGCAGTTTTTTCCCTCCAACGCCAAATTCTTGACTTCGTCCCTAACAAAAGATCCTGCCTTTAATGGCAGTGGATGTGGTGGTGGTGATGGTGAAGGGTGAGGGTGACAGGTGGAAGTTGGAGGGGATAATATTGGGGAAGAGAATGGTGATGGTGGTAGTTGTGGGGATGGTGTTGGGGGAAGAAGAGGAGTGTTGAAGAAGAAGAAAAACAATTGGGTACCAAAAATTTTAATATTTACAATTGAGTATACATGATCATTTTTTTTAGGGAGAGAAATAAAATGAAATTCCTAAATTACCACTAAAACATAACTCACATGTGCGGCACATGTATGTGTTGACGAAAAATAGACAGAAAACTGAACGAAGTCCTCTAATGGCAGTTCGAAAAAGCAATATGGACCTTAAAAGTCAAAATTAAACGAATGAGACCTTAAACGCAATCTCAAAAAAATGAAAAAGGACTAAATAGGCTATTTTACCCATAATATCCCTACAATGAGAGTATTTTGATCAATGGTGAGTTACAATAATATCCCTACATCATCATAATTAAGGAGAATAATGAGAGTATTTTGACTAAGAATGAGTTACCAAAATATCTCCGTCATGGTAGGACTCATAAGTTAGTGGAGTTTGTATCCCTCAAATATAAGAGGTTACTTATGGGAATTAAGGAAAATGTATATTCATTCAGAGAAAGTTGATATTCATTTTGTGACAAACTTAAGTAGAAATATGACATTCATTTTGGGACAAACCTTGGTAAAAATATGGCATTTAATTTGGGACGATTGACTATTACCTTGTTTAGAATAATTATTACTCCCTCCGTTTCTTAATAGGAGTTTTTCTAGATAGTTTAACTTAAATTAAGGAAGTAATAGACAATAAAACATTATAGAATATCAAATTAAAATAATATAATAACATTCTCAGAAAAACAAAATTAAAAAATTATAATAAGAAACAAAATTAGCTCAGTGAATCAGACTTCAAAGCAGATATCCTTTCGCTACTCTATGATGGGAAACAAAAAACATATCCCTTATGGAAAGATGAGAAATAAGAACCTAAAGACAAGAAGTTTCTATCAACTCATTATCTTTCTCCTACCTTTAGTTAACACATACACAACCACATTGCTAATAGGTGCTGGTTTATGCATTCCCTCCTTTCGCCTTCAAGGGCCTCGTATTTCTTTCAAAATCTTGAACGCGGAAACAAATCTCGCATCTTAGTCTTTTTGTATTCTATTGATTCGTGTCTCTTGTACTGGTTGAAAGAAGAGCAATGACATTCCCCCGTTTTCAGTCTGTATGCATCCGCTTAGTCTCCTTTTTATTTATCTGCTTCAGGAGACCAGATACCGAACCACAATGTGTCGACTCATAATTGCACTGCTCACAGCATATTTGCAACAATTCAATGACTCTGATGCACCTAAAGCATAGATAGATGCAAAAGTCAGTGCATGACGAGTAGTAGGTTTGCGCATCAATGCAAAATAACTTCGACTTAATGAAAATAAACAGATTCACCTGTTTACCCTGAAACATTATGTTGAGAAATTTTGCAAAAGGAATAAAAAACAGACTATAGCTAAAGAATTTTGATCAGTCGAATGGCAAGAACCAGGTCAAATAACAAAGGTACAAGGCAATTATGAAGAAAAGGTGATCCGATCAAATCAAGTGTGGAACCCAAATGCATGAACCAGATAGGAAAAACATATGCATAAAATAAGAGCTGATGTGTGGTGAAGTAGATAATATATCCATCAGGTAAAGTCACACAAGTTCAAAGGATCAGTGAAGATTTAAATTTTTCCTATATAGATTAGAAAATACTTCTACCAAATGACGGGTTTCTATTTGTGAACATCTGCAATAAATTACAATACCTAACAGCTCTTTGCGCTCATCCATCTTTAGCAACGAGTTATATCTAACAACAATAGCAAAGCAAAACAGGACCAAAGATGACTCGGTCAGAAGCAACTTCTTACAAGTTGAAACGCAGGAATAACAAACAAAAAGCTACTCTCTCCATCCAAAACTGTATGTTCAGTTTCTTACTCATTTTGTAGAAGAAAGTGGACATTCAAATATAGATAGAGGGAGTAGTACTCTTTGCTTCTAAAACGTCCTATTTAGGCCAAGGATGCTACTTTTGTGTCCAAGGTACATAAATAAGCAAGAAAAACATGTCCAACAAGAATAAATAATTAATAATAACAATAATTCTGGAGCAATCCATTAACTGAGGTTTAGTCATTGTGCCGACGACATCTCAAGTTAAAGTTCACCAAACAGAGAAGAGAACCATGTATTCAGCTTAAACACACAGAGAGAGAGAGAGTGATAGGAATAGTTACTATTGCTAAGGGGAAAATAATGGGGAAAAGTTTTTTCGCAAAAGTAGAGTTTCCCATTGCATCTTACACACGTCATAAAGTTCAAACCAGAGTCGAAATAACTAAAAAGGATCACAAATTTGGGAAAACATAGAGCTCTAATTGGAAGCGAATAAGATTGAGACAAAGGATTTCATATGAAGGATAGGCACATTGTCAAAATCTACTGAGACTTTCGTTGAGGCAAATTGGAAAGACAAGATAAGTCAAAAGAAAGCATAATGGTCTCAAATACATTCTTCTATTCAGGAAGGGTCGAGTCATCGAGTGTCTAAAATAACCAATAATACCTTTAGTTTGTCAAGGAATGCTAGCTTAGTTGGTTAGCACTTCCGACTCGGAACAATAGGTCCAGGTTCGACACCCCTGCCCCAATACAACAACAACAACAACAACCAAGCCTTAATCCCAACAGATTGGGGTCGGCTACATGAACCAAAGTAAGAATCACGTAAGGTCATCCACATGGATGCATTCTCTCCATTTCTTTCGATCCCAAACACAACCCTCATCTAGTTCTAACAGATTCATATCCCCTTTTATCACCTCCGTCCAAGTCTTCCTCGGTCTCCCTCTACCTCTTACGCCATCTATATTACATAATCCTTCAATTCTCCTAACCGGAGCATCACTTGGCCTTCGTCTAATGTGCCCAAACCAACGCAAACGGTTCTCTCTCATCTTGTCTTCAATAGGTGCTACACCAACCTTCTTCTGAATAGTCTCATTCCTCACTCTATCCATTCTCGTATGCCCACACATCCATCTTAACATACGCATCTCCGCTACATGCATTTCGAATATGACACCTCTTAGTTGCCCAACATTACGTACCCATATAATAATGCCTGGGTCTAACAAATGTTCTGTAAAACTTTCCCTTTCAATCTCAGCAGTACATTACGATCACACAAAACACCCGTCGCACTCTTCCATTTCAACTAACCAGACTTTAACTCGATGCGCTACATCTCCGTCAAGCTCTCAGTCCTCTCGAATAATAGAACCAAGGTATCGAAAATACTCTCTCCGAGATATTTTTGTCACCCAAAGTTACTACGGTTTGCTCTATCGTTCTCGCTAGTGCTAAACTTACACTCCATATACTACTGTTTTACTTCTACTAATCCTAAAACCTTTAGATTCTAAGGTTTGTCTCCATACATCCAACTTGGCATTAACACCCGCTCTTGTCTCATCAATCAAAACTATATCATCAAGAAATGACGATGCACCACTGCGATCGGATCTTGTATACACTGGGGTCGGGTTCATCCATAACCATTGTAAATGAAAAGGACTAAGTGCTCGAACCTTGATGCACCCCAATTGTAATAGGAAACTCTTCACTTATCCCGCAACAAACTCTGACACTGGTGCTGACTCCCTCATACATATCCTTAATAAGATCAATATACTTCCGAGATATACCTTTCTTAGCCATCGCCCACCAAATTACCTCTCGGGGAACCTTATCGTAAGCTTTCCTGTCCCAATATTAATTTAAAAAAATAATATTTAGTTTGCCAAATTCCACATTTTTGGAAAGATTTTCATATTATCTGTGTTCTTGTAAACCACAGGTCCACAGTGGCAAAGAAACAAACACCTTATGAACATGTCTGTAGACAATTTGAATCCCCATCATATCACCCCAAAACCAAGAATTTCCAATAACAGAAAGATCTTAAACAACCAATATATTGATGAATTAACACCGATTCAGTTATCTTTGTTTGGATTTAAATATGATCAAGTAACATAAAACCCAACAATAATGATTGTTGGATCAAAAAATTTGGATCAAATGTGGATCAAAGAGTATAAAATGAAAATGATTGTTAGCATTTAATGTGACATTATGCCTTCTTGATCCAAATTTGATCCCAAATTTTTGATCCAATAATCACTACCCAAAACCCAAAATGCGGATACTACTCCAATAATCTGCAATTTCTTCGATTAAATTAAATAGAAAGACAACCCAATAACAAAAAAATGACAGATAAATGGAGAAATGAAAATAAATAAGTTAAACAATAAATATAGGAAAAAAACGAACAAAATTAGAAATACTTTTTTATTATTTAATTTACCTTTGGGAGTTGAAATTGTTCTTGGAAAGGCAAGCTTGAATATCACAAGCCTGCTTTTTACAGGGCTCTTTGCTTGGCTGAGGCGCCATCTTCACTAAGTTCTTCCGAGTTTGGCTGTGGAATTATCAATTAATTTCTCTGCTTGGAAAAAACTGGATTTTGTTTTGAAAAATATGTGAAATGGAAAGTTGGAAGAATCAACACAGTAATCTGACGAGATAAAAAACTAATTGAAACGGAATATCTATATCTATATATATATATATATATCTATCTATATATATATTACAGAGCACTTATACATACAAATAACTGTATCTATATATTTTTACAATCCTATTTTCTTAAATTAAATAAAAATTAAAGCTTGAAGTACTTATCTTATGGCCCTTTTAACCATTTATTATTTAATAAATTATCTAAACTTGATAAGTGATATGAAATCAAACTTCTCTTTAACTTCTCTTTAGATCTCTAGATCTTTACGACTGGCTTTTCTTTTTCTTTTTTTTCTTTTTTTTTAAAAAAATAATTTATTACCATCTTCTCATATATTATAACTTTGAAGCATATATTATACTCCCTCTTCCCCATATTAATGTTCCAATTTCATTTTTTTTATTTGCAGAAAACTGTTTCTAATTTTTTAAAATTATTATCTATATAAATATACTTAAAACCTAAGAGATTAAATTATGATAAACAACAAATTATGTTTATCCTCCTAATGTCCTCACCTTCCTTATCTTCTAATTCCCCACGTCTCTCTCACGTCTCTTCTTTATCACTCCCCTATCTCCCATCGCTGCCCTCACTTTGGACACAGCCATTTCACCGACGCCGCCACCCTGGTGAATATTTCAACATTTCTTTTCATCTCTCTTTTTCTTGCTTTATTTTTTACAATAACTATTTTTACTCAAAAGATTTTATTTTAGAACTGTTGTACTCTGTGGTAATTTGTTGGACATTCTAATGCCTATTTTCTTTGTTACATTTAGCTGGTAATCTAGGTTTGAAACCAATCATTTCCAAGTCCTCAAATATGTTGAATTGTATTATTCTCTACATTGAAAAGTGTCATACTAGCATTGATCGATTCGTGTTCGGGTGGGGTGGGGTGGGGCCGTGGGGGTTATATCTTAAAATTTGAGGGGGAAAAATGAATGAAAACGTTTGCTTCAAACAATGAGTTGAAGCACTTTGATTATTATTTATTCGTTTGTGCTATATATATATTATTTTAATAAACTTATATATTACCATTCATAGCAAGAGTAATTTTGAGTTTTTTTTAATGATTTATTATTTTTCTGATTTATTATTTTTGTGTGCTTCACACATTCTCATTCTTATTCTTTTGCGTTATTATCTCTACGTATATGTTATTATCTTTAACATATACTCCTCTCTTATTCTTTTGTGAGCCTGGCAGATTATCATTCACGAAGTTAACTCTATCGGCAATACATCGCTATTCCTCTTAAAGGTTTGAATTAAAAATGTTTCTTTCTATTATGAAATGCTATTGCATTTTGTATTCCAGTTCTGCATGTCAAGGTCACATTGGTTTCTCTTGAAACACTAAGACGAAACCACAGCTTCATCTGGAATTTGGACCTTAGGTTTCAGAATCTTCTGTTGTACAATGCATGCAAAATGTTCACTAAATTAGGAATTCGACTATTAATTATATTTTTTTCTTTACAATAAACATCTTTACAAGGCATCTGCCATTAGAATTGGGAATGAATTCAATTAGAAGGCTTGCTTGGTATTTCTATATTTCTCTCGCATGCTATTTCCCTTTCACAATTTGTTACTTATACTATTTTTCCCTTTCCATTACAAACACTAGAACAAACAACAAATATCAGACATTGGAGACATGATTCAAGTAGTCGAAGTATGTGTATTAGTTTTCTCTCTTTTCCCCCTAGATTTTATAATGTAATTTGGTACTACATTGTCAGAATTACCTTACTTCTTTATCATATTTTTTATAGAAAAATACACCAAAAAAGAGTTTACAAACCTAGAGTCATATCATAATTTTAACATTAAATATGCTGGTTATCTCCTATAACCAGCCCACAACACAGAAACAAATGGCAAAGAAGTTAAACAAAGCTCTTAATTACTTAATAATAAGCAAATAACAAACACTTTTATGAGTGTTTTTTGGGGAACCCACCTTAGGGCCTCTTCTCCTCCTACACGACAACATCCAAATCTCCATGTTCCAGATCCACCGGAAAATTCCAGAAAACTCCCAAATAAATTAGAAACAAAAATGGAAAAAATAAAAAATGAAACAAAATTGAGAAAAATTTAGCGATAAAGCTTTAATCACAAACGTTTCAACGAATTTATGGGAAACTTACAAAAATTAGGAAAAAATCATGAATCCTCCCGCACAAACAAAACCCCAAATTCAAAATCATAAAAAGACAACTAACTTTAATCTTTTCTGGCCTTGAACAAGTCTAACCAAATAACGATGCAAGTTTTTTGGCTTTTTCAAGAAAAAATATCATTGAACATACTCTGAAAAGTACATATAGAATTGCTCCAACCTAGATATTCAATTATCGATAAACCCAATATTACATATTCCCACTCATCTTCGCTAATAAAATCAAAGGACACAAATACAAAATTCTAGAAAAATGAATTAGATAACAAAACATTGAGCTAATTTGGGGCAGAAAAATGTAAACTTTTAATTTAAAAAGAGAAACAAATAAACAAATAATCAAAGATCAATCCCATAAGATAAAAGATTTGTATAAAAAGACCTCCTAAATTACAAACAAAATTACCATGAAGTTCAAATCTTTTTAATAAATTCACCCAACGAAACAAACCAATTCATCTTTTATGAATTAAAAGAATATCTGAAATCAAATTCAAACAAATCAGCAAAAAAACGCGAAAACGGTAAAAAGAGAAACTTGATCATAAACAATCACATAAATCTACAGTTCTTTCACCGATCCTTTCCAAAACACCACAAGTAACAGACACTTTGTAAAAGAGGAACCAAGTCTACCGCTACTTATTATTCTGCTAATAGAAATCCAATAAGCACCATAAAAACCAAACATGCTGAATGATTTATGACAAACCTTTCTAGACTACCATGAAATTTAGCAACACGTTCAAACTCATCGCACCCAAATCTGGGCCAGACTATTAGTCAACTGCTAAGAAGTCAAATCAAAGCTAAACTGTCATGACATAAGTCACTAAAATCTCAGCTAAAACAAAATTAATCCATCATTAAACGCACCTAATGGACATAAACCTCATTGTCTACTTCTTAATAGTGCAAGAAACAGGAACTATCATCAATTACAGAACAAGCCTTTGACAAGTTTGCAAGAAATTAAAGATATAACTCAAGCAAAGCACTATAAAAGGAAGCCATTTCAATGCATAAATCAAATTGCACTTACCGACACCTGAGAGATAAAGTGATTGAATTGAAACCCATTAAAAATAGAGATTTTAGTACAGTAGGTTTTCATATATATACAAGAATGGCAACCTAAATACAGTAGCATTTTTTTTTCCTTTCAACACATCCTCATAAATATTATGTGAATTCGCCAAACAATGGTCAATTCCATGAACTCTCAGATCAATTTAATTTCCTTTACGCTATCCCAATTCAAATAAACTAAAAAAAATTAAAAAAATCCAAAATTCAATAGCAATTCAACTAAAACAGACAAATTTATTGAAAATGTACCAACCAATAGCTTAAAATACTCAAGAAACAAACCAACCATGCCAATTTTACACCAAATTACCATACAAGCCAAGTCAAAACACCTAAAAACAACAAAAAAGATGCAAACAAAGTCCAAGAAATTGCAAATTTCTTTAAAAAGAAAAAGTACAAACCTTTGTTATGAAACTTTCTTTAAACCAAACCCAAAATATTTTAACCCCAGAAAGCTCTGAAAATTCTAATAACTTTCTCATTAATTAGTTATTTTTCCTCAAGAAACAACATTAAAGATTGAATTTTTAATGCTTAAACCATCAAACCTCCTTCAATTACAAAAAGGGTTCTTTTTCTTTTTCCTCCCACAGACTGAAAAATTGAAAATGATCAAAAGGGCCTTCCTATAATAACGTAAAAGAAAACAATTTCATTCTTTTCCAGGTTTATATCAACAAAAAAATTGAAAATTGCATTCCTACTTTCAGATAAATCTGTTAAAGCAAAAACGAAAGAAAAAAAAAACCCCAAAATTATAGTACCTTGGACGATGATGTTTTGGCTCAAATCGGCTTGGCTATGGACCTTGATTTGGAACTTAACTCCCTAAACATGGATGGATTGGTGCAGCCTACAGATGAATTTGTGATCGTTGATCTTCATAACATTCCCTTTGTGGTTGAAACTTGAAAAAGAAGAAGAAGAAATGTGAGGGGTTTGGGAGGGGTGGTGGGTTTGAACAAAATGAACAGAGGCTGGGGGAGGGGGATGTCAGGGACTTGGGCTGTTGGGTGGGTTTAGATCAGTTCGGTTCCTATGCGGAACAGCTTTTTTTCCGCATGTGCGGAACAACTGGAGCCGTCGGATGAGATTTTGAACGGCCCAGATCAGGAGAGAGACTTAAAAAAAAATTTATTATTTTTTTAATCAGCCGCAACTTTTCTCTCTCCTGATCTGAACCGTTAAAAATCTCATCTGACGGTCAGGATTTTGTCCCGCACATGCGGAACAAAACCCTGTTCCGCATAGGAGCCGTGAGCGGTTTAGATGGCCTGGGGGGACTTGGACTCCTTTTACAATATTAAAAATTAATGTTGATAGTGTTTTTTTTTCTAAGTAATGTTGATAGTGTTGGACTGCTGCTCAACGGAATATTCTCAGCCATGGATTAATAACAGTTCAAGTTGATTTCAACACGCACTACAATAAAACCAGCTCATGGAGCATGTTTATTTAGTCATGTGTTACAGAACTGACAACATCACTAAAGAATGAGAAAAGATACAGTTTTTTATAACGTGGCTAATTCTGAATAACAAAATCCATGTGAACTTGGTTCATACCAAAAAAATCCTTTAATATATCGTCCATAAAATATTAACCATTATTTCATTTCCCTCACTTTGTAATAGATGAGAATTTGTTTTTAAACAAATATATGTAATGTTCGTGACTTTTGATGTTTCATGTAAAATTGAAATTATTATGTGTATCTATATTTGATCCATTTTTTAATCCAATAAACCTTACTAATAATAAATTTCATTTTTAATATACTAATAAACTAATTTTATCTTTCAGGAAATAGAAGCCTTTCCTAAAATGGATCTTCCAGCAATGCAAGTTTGGCGAAGAAAACTTGAGCAGAAAATTGCACGCTCTCATAGAAGAAAATGCATTATTTCAAAACGTGGAGGACATAATGTTGAGAGACTTCATCAATTAGATAGCTCCATAAGAAAAATGAAATCACAATACGTAGTCTCTTCATGTTTTCTAAACAGAATAGGTAATTAACATTTATTAGTAGTAGTCTGATGATTATTGGATCCAGAAGTTGGATGAAACAATAATCGAAAGAAATTTATGCTACAAAAAAAATACAAATAACAATGGTTTTACTTTTATGCAGAAGGAAATCTATTCAATTTGGGTATTGAAGGTGCTGGAGATGCACAACAGTTTATCCAAAATGGTAACGGTAATAAATTGATAAAACTTTCATTCAAGAAGTTTAGACGGAAAAAATATTATATATCTATAAGTGTTTTTAAGTTTATTATATTTACTAAAACATAACAAATTTTGATGGCAAGTAGTAATTCTTTTGTCATCTATGTTGATTTTTCTTTACAATATTAAGCTTTACTTATTTTTAATAAATACAGAGCCTACTACATCGAAAATGAATATTGAAATAATAGCATCTCTCCCATAAGTAACTAATAATGGTAATTGTTATTAATTTATGGTTTATAATACCAAAGTTATAAATCTCTCTCGTAGTGTCCGAGGAATATATGTGAGCCTATGCAGTTTGCATATACATATGCAAATATGTATCAACATTACCACAACATCACAAAAATATTTATTGCACTAAATTTTCATTCTTTGCCTATTAAGCTTCAAGTGCGAATGAAGTTTTGACAATTCTACCAGAAGTTCGACAAATTGGTAATTAATGATAAAGAGCTTCTTTAAACTTTAGCATCTAATCATTAAAATATTTATTACACTAAAATTTCATTAATTATCTATTACATTTTAGGATTAAGCTGGAGTGTCTAACTCTTGAGATATCAATAATGAAGTTGTGACACTTTTACCGAAGTTCAACAAAAATGATACTTCATGTCAAATTTTATTATTACATTTCTTATTCGCAGTATTCTAATTTGTTATAAAATTATTTCATAGCCTATTGCATCGTTATTAATTGTTATACCATTTATTAAAAGTATGGTAGTGACTATTGGATCAAAATATTTGATTAAACATTGATAAAAGTAAAGTATATAAGTATGTTTAATACCAATAATCATTTCATTGTACAATATTTTTTATCCAATGTTTTTTATCAATCATTTAATTACTCAGTCTCTTTCTATTTTTGCGATCATGCAGAAGGTAATCCATTAAACATGGAAATTGAAGCAGTTGGAGCAGCCCAACAAATTCATCAAAATGGTAATTGTGATTAGTTTTAATTGTTTTACATTACGAAGTTTATTCCTATAACAGAAATATATAAAATATTATTCTTAACAATCATGCAAAAGATAAACCATTAAAAGTTGGAAACTAAAGTCCTAAGAGCTGCACAATGAGTTTTTAGCAAAACGGTCAATGTCAATAATTTAATCATTAAATTATTTATTACGCAGAAATTTCATTCTTTATATATTATGTTTCAGGAGTAAATGGAGTGTCTAACACTTCAGATATCAATAATGAAGTTGTAACACATTTACCAAGAGTTCAACAAAATGGTACTTCATGTGAAATTTTATTATTATATTTCTTATTCGCAATCTTTTATTAATTGTTATAAAATTAATTCAGAGCCTACTGAATC
This sequence comes from Vinca minor, assembly GCA_026122235.1. Lineage (NCBI taxonomy): Eukaryota > Viridiplantae > Streptophyta > Magnoliopsida > Gentianales > Apocynaceae > Vinca > Vinca minor. The sequence continues at coordinate 3,267,134 of JAOCZM010000201.1, read as the reverse complement.
GGACATGGATATTGAAGTTATAGCACATATACCAGAAGTACCTCAAAATGGTAATTATTATTCATTTATGTTTTATACATACCAATGATAGAAAACATAATTTACTACTATTCTTTTTTCAAACTTAAAAAAAAAAAATTGTGTATCAATATTAATTGTATATAGTAGCTTTAGAATGGTATCAACTTTACTATAAAATCGTTTAAAAACTTATTTCACTAAATTTCCATTTTTATCAAATAAATTTCAGGCGCTAATGGAGTGCTTAATTCTTCAGATAACAATAATGAAGTTGGGACACCTTTACCAGAAGTTCAACGAGATGGTAATTAAAGTGAAATTTAATTTTGACACTCCTTATTCACAATATTTTCTTAATTTTATAAAATGGTAAAAAATATTTAAATAAAAAAATTCTCTTTTTTATTTAAATTTTAATAACTTTGATATATTTTTTCTTTTAACATATTTTGCGGATGATGGGGAAGAGTTTGTTCCAACAACGCCGAGAGGCGAAATCACAACATTTCATGTTGTTCACCAAAATGGTAAAAAAATTACAATTTTCAATATACTACGTTTTAATTATTATTAGAATTAGTTCAATTCTAGGATATAAACTCTTGCAATTTGCCTACTTAGAGATTAAACTTCAGAAATTGTTACAACTGAGAAACAATTGTATGGACGAAAAAAATAAATAGCATACTAAAATGAAAACTCCAATATATCATTTAAAATGTTCAAATCCAAATATACCATTAGCTCCCTACTGCCAACATTGTATCTTCCCGTTCATCTCTATAACTTTTCCAAATCCCCAACCAGCCCCCCACTTATTGGAAATAGAAGAGAGTAAAATTAAACAGAAAAACTAATTTCACCTTTTCTTTTAATATGTCTTCAAATAATTAATAATAGAATAAAAAACTAAACTTTTATACGGTAAACCTATTAGGTGAAACATCCATTCTACATCAAAGACAAAGATATCGAACAGACGCCCGATGGACATTTGGCATAAAGACATCGGTATGCCCCCAATGCAGTGCAATAATGTGGATAGAAGAACGAACAAAAGGTAGTTCAAAATCAAATCCTAAATATCGCTTGTGTTGCCAGAATGGGGATATTCTTTTGCCTTTATTACCGCCGACTCCGGATTATTTGAACAGACTGTTGAGTCGTCAAAGCTTCAAAAAAAACATCCGATTGTACAACTCCTCATTTGCTATGACCTCCATGGGTGGAAAGATTGATTACAGTTTAATGAATAGAGCTGCGCCATATTCATTTCGAATTAGTGGAGAAAACTATCATACAATAGGGTCATTATTACCACATCCAAACAGAAATCCCAAATATATTCAATTGTATATCCATGACACAGAACACGAGTTGCATAATCGGATGAATATTTTATCTGAAAATGGTGGAAGTTCATCCCGATTAAATATCTCAATTTTACAAGCCCTGAAAAATATGTTGGATGGTATAAATCCCTATGTCAAAGTTTTCCGAACGGCTAGAGACATTATGCGCGAAAATGAGGTAGTCGATTTGAAGATAAGAATCATCCACTCGAGAAATGGCAGACAATACATACAGCCAAAGTCAAATGAAATTGCTGCTCTCATAGTTGGTGAAAATAATGATCAAACATGTCATCGTGATATTGTTGTAATTCAAAGAGATGGAAATACAAAGAGAATCAGCGAAATATATGCGTGTTATATGCCATTGCAGTACCCGCTGTTATTTCCCTATGGCACAGATGGATGGGATTGCAAAATCAAATTCGCAACAACAGCTAATAGAGCAAGAGATTTTATTTCAATGAGGGAATTCTATGCATTTAGAATCCAATTTCGTGAATCAGAAGGAAAGCTTCTCCTTCAAGGAGGGAGATTATTCCAGCAATTTGTGGTTGATGCTTATGCAGCAATTGAGCACAACACCTTAAATTACGTGAAAACTCATCAATCTAACCTAAGAGGAGATTTATATCAGGGATTAGAGGATGCAATAGTAGTTGGAGATACTGATGCATCAATAGTTGGTAAAAAATTTATATTGCCTTCATCATTTACGGGCGGACCACGTAATATGATGCAACATTATCAAGATGCAATGGCAATTTGCAGACACTTTGGCTCACTGATTTGTTTATTACTTTTACATGTAATCCGAACTGGCCGGAGATTAAAGAAGAATTAAAAAGATTGCCAGGTCAAAAGATTGAAGATAGACCTGACATTGCATCTAGAGTATTCCGGATCAGGCAAAAGCGTTATCTTGAAGATATCAAGCATAAAAATATGTTTGGGAAAGTTGTAGCAGGTAAATTTAGTAATTATATGATTACTATTAATATAATTAAACTATCCTGATTAACTTTAATTGTTTAGGTTATAACAAAATTATTCTGCAGATGTTTCAGTAATTGAATTTCAAAAGAGGGGTCTTCCTCATACGCATATAACTATCACTTTGGCAAACGATGACAAACTGGTTACTCCAGAACAAATTGATAAAGTTATTTGTGCTGAAATCCCTGATAAAGAAACCCCGATCCACTCGACTTATGAAAGCTGTAGTAAGATGCATGTTACATGGCCCATGTGGACCGAGTTATGAAACTACGCCGTGCATGGTGAAAGGAAAATGCTCAAAATACTATCCGAAAAAGTTTTGTGATTCTACCACAATAGATGAAGAAGGATTTGTAGCTTACAGGCGGAGGGATGATACAAACACGTATTTGACAACTAAAGGATTTACCTTTACTAATGCTTGGGTTGTCCCATACCACCGAGATTCATTGGTTAGACATGATGCACATATTAATGTGGAAAAGGTAGCTCATGGACAAATTTTTAAATACATATATAAGTATATGAATAAGGGCTCCGACAGGGCAGATGCAAGAATTGAGGATAATCTTGCAAATTCAGATGAAAATGTTAATAAACATTACAAAAGTTGTGATGAGATTCAAAGTTATTTGGATTGTCGTTATGTGTCATCAATTGAAGCATGTTGGAGGATTTTTGAATTTGATATACAAAGGCAACATCCTGCAGTATTGAAATTGCAATATCACCTTCCTAATCAACAGTTTGTCGTTTTTAGTGATAAAGATGATCTCAGTTGTGTAATTGATCGTAGAGACATCCATGATACAATGTTGACGAAGTGGTTTGAAATAAACAGGAATCATGTCGCGGCTAAAGATTTGACTTATGTTGAGTTCCCTTCATCATGGGTATGGAATCGAAGTACTAAGCAGTGGACTCCTAGGAAATGTCAGATATGCATTGGGAGATTACCATATGCCCACCCAAATTCCGGAGAAAGATATTATCTGAGAATGCTTTTGTATAAAGTTCGTGGTGCGGAGAGTTTTGATCACATCAAAACTGTTAACGGATTATTGCATCCGACATACAAATCAGCATGTGCTGCACTTGGCCTTCTCGATGATGATAATGAATGGCATCAAGCTTTGACTGAGGCATCTATGTGGGCATCTGCGAAGAAGCTCAGAAACATGTATTGCACAATCCTTCTATTTTCGGAGGTAACAAATCCTCTCAGCTTATGGGAATCTCATTGGAAAAGTCTTACTGATGACCTTAAATATCGAGTTCAAAGAGAAATGGGTAATCCAAGATTACAAATTCCTGATAGTGAATTAAAAAATTTGGGATTACTAGAAATTAATCTTATATTGAATAAAAATGCCCGATCCTTGAAGGATTTCCCTCCAATGCCACTCCCATCTATTGATGCGGCTAATTTGTCTATTAACAGATTAATCAGAGAAGAGCTTGATTATGATTGTGCATCTGAAAATATATTGTTTGAAAAATTAATCAATGATTTGAATGATGAGCAACGAGTGGCATTTGATATTGTTATGAATGCTTATGAGAGCAAAAGTGGGGGTTTATTTTTTATTCATGGAAGTGGAGGTACAGGAAAAACTCATTTGTGGAGAACCCTGATATCAAAAATACGATCTGAAAGAAAGATCGTGATTTCTGTAGCTTCATCAGGAATTGCAGCTTTGTTGTTACCTGGAGGAAGAACAGCCCATTCACGTTTTAAAATCCCAATAATGCTCGATGAATTTTCAAGTTGCTCAATTAATTGTGGCTCAGATGTAGCACAACTTATTCAAGAAGCATCTCTAATAATTTGGGACGAAGCCCCAATGCTGAATCGACATGGATTTGAAGCCGTTGATCGAACACTCAAAGATATCTTGAAGCACACAGAAAGTTGCTCACCAGATCGTGTATTCGGTGGTAAATTGTTTGTTCTTGGTGGTGATTTTCGACAAACACTACCAATTATTCCGAAAGGACGGAGAGAAGCCACTGTTTTTGCAACAATAAAAGAATCTGCAATATGGAATCAATGTTGTGTATTGCATTTGAAGACAAATATGCGTGTCATGACACATGACATATCTACTCATGCGCGTCAAGAATTAAGTGAATTTGCAAATTGGATTCTGAAAATCGGTGAAGGAAAGACTCCATCAGTCGCTTTTTGTGCCAACGAAGAAGCCAATTGGATAAAAATACCTGACAAATTTCTCATCAAAAATGCTCATCAAGGTCTAAATCAATTGATTGATGCAGTATATCCAAATTTGAACACTTCATACATGGATAACTCTTATCTACGAGAACGGGCAATCCTGACCCCAAAAAATAATGATGTTCATAGTTTAAATTCAAGAATGTTGGCAATGCTTCCAGGAGTTTCACGTAATTATATGAGTGCAGACACTTTATGTCAAGTCGAGGGTGAAAACCTTGCGCATACATTGAATCCTTCTGAGTATTTGAATTCATTAGATTTTCCCGGTATACCAAGTCATAATTTAGAACTCAAAGAAGGCACACCTATTATTCTTTTGAGAAATCTAAATCAAGCTGAAGGTTTGTGTAATGGAACACGTCTTACCATATTCAAGATGGGAGATAAAGTTCTTGAGGCAAAAGTTATAACTGGTTCAAATGCTGGAGATTTTGTTCTCATACCTCGCATATCTTTAACGCCACAAAGTGTACACACTCCTTATCCAATGAAGCGAAGACAATTTCCTATTAAAGTGGCATTTGCAATGACCATCAATAAAAGTCAAGGTCAAACATTGAAGAATGTAGGGGTGTATCTTCCAAATCCTGTGTTCTCTCATGGTCAACTTTATGTTGCATTATCACGTGTAACCTCTCCTTTGGGATTAAAAATATTAATTGTTAACAAGGATGGACAACCATGGAACTATACAAAAAATATTGTATACCGAGAAGTTCTTGATTTCTAATTATTAAATAAAATTTTTTGTGTTTTTTAATTGATTCTTATTGGTTGAATGCTAATAATATTTGTTTGTTACGTTAACTTTTAGTTTGTACTATTGTTATCCAATTCACACCTCTAATTTATCATATTATAACCATATACATTGAATGACATGACATTATCTCTAATTTATTTCATGTATAAAGTTGAATTCAAAATTAATACACTTTTAACTTAATAATTTTTGCATTTTTTTTCTAGCACTACTTCAGAATGATGTATATGTTTCGATATAGATTACTACATTAATTGTTTCTCATTAAACTATAAGTCATTACCTTTTACTTTTATCCATCCATATAGATTACTACATTTATTCAATATATTTTATAAATTTAATATATTATTTTTGTCTCATTTTGTTTATAATTTGCAGAAGTTCAATATGCGCCTTTGATTTTCTTGAATCCATACGGGGAAAAATGGAATATCAAAGTTAGATTATTTCGACTACTAGATCGAAGTGCGAGTCAAGGATTCATCCAGATGATATTTCTAGACACAGAGGTAAATATATATGTGCATGTTCATAGAGTGAGATAGTTATATATTTTTCTAATTCTTACAATTGTTGTTTAAACTAATATATCAACCATGACAGCGATTTGTTATGCAAGGCTTCATACGTGGTCGAAATGTGTTAGCCATTTTTAAACAACATTTAATTGAAGGCCATGTTTATTGCTTTACTGGAGTACGTGTGACATCAATAGAAAGTAAGTACAAAATCATCAATCATCAGTATCAAGTGCAGTTTACTGCTGATACAAGAATTGAAAAGAGTATGGATGATTGCTTTGAGATGCCCCGTTACAAATATAATTTGGTAAAATTTCAAAATATACCGAATTACATGGATCGTCATTCCACTTTCATAGGTAATTATTTGTTTCTAACTATGTTAAATTTATTGTGTGATATTACAATTTTTACAAAATTATTAACTGTAAAATATTGTCTACAGATGTTGTTGGGTTAGTAATTTTCGTCAGTAACTGTTATCCAATTATGAGTAATGGAACGATGAAGCGAGAAATTTTGCTATTGGATAGAAAGTAAGAAATTTTTTAATTTAAATTTACATACAAACAATTTATTGTATACTAATCTAATCGTTCCAAAATAATTTTATGGCAAAAAAGTATGAAGGTTCTTAGGTTAACTCTTTGGGGACATTTGGCTACCGATGAAGGAGGTGAACTGTTGCAAAAACTAAATAAAAATACAATTCTACTTGCATGTGGACTCATAGTGAAGAACTTTCAAGGTATGATGTTAAAAAAAAAAATTGATTCAATTTACAAAAAACGAAACACTAACTTTATATATGACTAATTAATGTATATAGGGCCATCACTTTGCACAATTCGATCAAGTAAATTGTACTTCAATCCAGAGTTGGGATTCGCGAGTATTATCAAGAGTTGGTAAGTTGTACATATATTTGACAATCATTATACTTTTATCACAATTAAATATTATTCTTTATTCAGGTTTCAGAATAATCGTTGCGCAAATACACTTGCTACATGGATGAGGAGTACTACATTTTCTACTTCGCAATTCTTATTAATAACAAATGCAAAACGAAGTCGAATATCGGATTATCAAGCATCAGCTCAAGTAAGAAAGTCTTATTAATAACTAATTAATTGTATTTTACTAATTGGAAAAAATAATTTTATTTTAATAATTATCTAATTTTTTTCAGGGAACACATTTTCGAATTGTTGCCAGTGTGATTATCATAAATACCGGAAGATTGTGGATTGAATATTGCAATATATGCGGTGGTGAAACAAAGTCCGTTAGTGGAAATGAAGTGTGCACTTATTGCCAAGATGTGGTGCAAACAATACCAAGGTAAATCACATATTAATATTTAATCAAAGTTGTATTCAAAATTTCTAATTTTGTTGTCTTTTATAATGGATAGATTTCGATTCAACGTTAAATTGAAAGACAGAACTGGAATTATGCACACCCTTCTTAGAGACAAGCATGCACAATTTCTACTTCGATGTTCACCATATTACTTAAGAGATATACAATCCAAGGTATTTAATAAAACATTATGATCTTTTATAAAATATTCAGTTACAATTTTACAAATTACTATACCATTATTATATTTTTATTCTTATGTATTTCAGGAAAATGGACAAAAACTAATGCAAGATTATATAAATTCTTGTGTGGGTTCTGCATTTACATTTCTTATTCATCCACCTATATTCAATTTGGATCAAAGTCTTTGCCCAGTAGTTTCTTTTGTCTTGAAAGTAAACTGGTGTGAAGAATGCTCGCATCTTTCCAGACATACAAATTGAAATAATGTTAAGTAAATGTAGGTAATGCAATAATACATTGATTTGTTAGTCAAGTTATTTTATTTACAGTTAATAAATATTTATTATTATTGATAAAATATTTTTTTTATTCATTTGCAGGTTGTGATCATTCATCAGTATATCTACATTTGAGAATTACTCAATAAAATTCACATTACCCAATAATGTTTAAATTTCTTAGTTGCTTTCTGCAAAATTAAAGTTAACGAATTTTTCTTTTAATTACAATTGTATAATCATTAAATTAGTAATTTGAAATTCACTATTTCCGTGCATAGCACGGGTCATTTTGCTAGTATATATATATTCATGGGCTATTTCAAACGTGTGGGCTCTTTTACTTTGTATTGGGCCCAACCAGTTAAGATGGTGACTCCGCCAATTTCAAAGTTCCTAGTTTCTTCTTGATGTCCACCCTAGGGTCACTATGGTAGAATTTTTTTATCTTTGTAGGCTACTAAGTTTATAAGTTACATCCAAACCAATAAGTGCAGTACACGTAGGAAAGAGAATTGATATCAATTCTCAATTCTCTTTCCTACGTGTACTGTATTATGGAAGTTTCAACTCTCCAATGTGGGGTGGCTTCTTGTGGTGGGATAAGACGAGTCTTCCCACCTAGTCGGGCCACTGGGTCACCTTGATTTACATCCTTCAAATTCTCTATCGGACTGGAGAGTGAGGGCCCTGTGGGCGTGGGTAACGCCTTTTGTGCACAAGGGTCACTCTGGTGTGGAGCCGCCCTTGTGAGACTGGCCTCACATCCCTCTCACATGAGTTGGGGCATGACCTAAGAATTTTCCTCCACCCTAATACTAAAGACCCTACCTTAGGGTTGGCAATTTTGATCCTACCTACAGAGCCCGACCTGCTCTGTGATATTTGTGGCAGATCATATTGTCCCAAATTGAGAACGAGACATATCAAGTTTGCTCCATTATCTAGTCAGATCAAATATGAGTATACTGTAAAACTTGTCACTTTGTCCCTCCCTTGTCCCATTTTGACCTGTCAATTAAGAAAAATATTAATATTAATATTAATATTATTACTATTATTTAATCAAGATAATATCATTACTTCTTTTTTTAAAAAAGAAATAAAGAAACGCATCAAGTCAGGATAGGGTAACTTGCCCCACAACGAAGCACATTACGGGGCGAGAAACCATGGCATGTGTTGGGTCACGGGGTAGGGTCGGGGTGGTTGGGGGCACTTTTGTGAGGCAGGTATGGGTCTTCAGATATTCACCCCTTTCTGCCCCATTGCCATCCATACTAAATAGGATATAAAACCAATTCGGCCCAACCCAAGTTGGTTAGTGCGAGTAATTCAACACTTTCAACCTTTAAGTGAGGCTTGTGATTGAATTTTCTTCATATATAGATACCACATAGCCTATCACTTTAGCCTTTAGTGGGATGAACTTTGTCCGTGCAAGTACTAAGACAATAATATAATTATGTCTAAAATAATACGTGTATGTTTAGATTAAAATTGTATTCTTTGCTTACATTCACTATGTCTTGTGTTAGATAAGTTTTCTATTACCAATAAATAACATTTGTTTTTTTATAAAAAAAAAACACCAATAAAATACTAAGAATCTTGAAAAACTTACATAAGAGCTTACTATCTCTATTTCATAATACAAGTGGTTTAACAAATATAGAGAAAACTAAATAAGTAGAAAATAATGTACTTTATTAAATAAAATATCAATATTACTCAATTAAATAAAATAATAGTATTAATATTTAACTAACAAAATACATTGTCTTTTACTTTATTAATTTTCGTTACATGTTACTATAAATTACCTATACTATTGAATTGGAACACTTCGATATGGACCGGGTTCATTGGACCATGCGGTTCAGATTTGACCACATCACTACATTTCCTTCTCTCTCCTCATTCTGCAGAGATGTGACCAAATCTGCACCACATGATCCACATGGACCCGGTCCATATCAGAATTTTCATTGAATTGAGGGAGTAGACGATACCCTGAGATTTGGGTTAACCCATAAATTGTCAAAAGACTATTATACCCTTTAAGCTTGGGAGAAGTGGACTTCAGACAATGAGGCCTGGATTCACGTTACCTGAAAGCCAACAGTAGTTATACTCCGACGTTTGCTTGTCGTAGTTAAGGTTATCTTCCCCTTCCTTCCATCATTCTCGGAGAAATTCTGGTTCTTTGAGCTGTAATTTTAGCAAAATTTTCATGGAAAACATCGAGCCTACGACGATGATGGCCACCACTCTCGGAGAAAAATCAAAGCAGACAATTTTTCTGTTTATTGAAGGTGTCAAAGAAGCTTGCTGTATTCATCGTGTTCTAATTTATTGCGGAAGGTAATTCAAAGAATTTTCCTTTTTTTTTAATGATGCAGTGTTTGCAAAATTGTTGTTTAATTTTGATGCTGACTTGGAAATCTCTCTGTTTTTTTTTTTAATTTTGATTTGAAGGTCGAGAGAGCTTGCGATTCGAACCGGCCAGTGTTTTCTATTGAATGGGTTTATTTTTTTAGGAAGGTAATTTGTTTCTCTCTGTGAAGATGGCTTATACTGGGTGCTTTTTGTTTTCCAAGACTCTAACTTTAAATTAAGGATTATGTGGAATTTGATTAAATGGACTGACAGGATTTTAGCCAAATTTAATTATATTAGTTTAGAACACTAATTTTGTTATTAAGTCCATTGCTAGAACAGGATTTTGTTATGAAATGAATCAAATAATTTGTGATATGAAAAGTTAGAGCTTGATCAACTTACTGCTACTAGTATCATCTTTAATTAATTAGCCGGGAAAAATGAAGGCCCGAATAAAAGAGAATGAAAGATTCTGTCACATAGGATTTTCATTCACTAACTGACTGTAGAATTCCTTTAGAGGTTGCAAATTTTGGGGGGAGGGAGGGGATTTGCACAATCTTGATATCTTGTTAGGATCATATAGTTCTACGTCTTGCTTGAGAAGGATTATGTCTTATATTATTCTCAAACAAAAAGACACTAAAGAAGCCAATTTAGTAGTCTTCGTCCGAAATGCCGAACAAAAAACTACATTTTCGTACTAACAGCAGACCTATAGTATGCCAAAAGATTCACAACCTTTATCTTTCAATTAAGGTATACAAAAGATACCGCCTTGCATACTGATATCACTTACAGAATACTAGCACCGACCAAATAATCGAACGCAAACGTTTGTTCTTTGGACTCGTAACTTGATTGAACAAGTGAATATGAACTCGTGTTGTTCACATAGTATCTTTACTTCCTAAATTTTTCTATAGTTCTTGTTAATTTCACTTATGTAAACTCTTCTATAATTTCTATTTATGTTGTGTAAGCATCTTCAATTTGCAGTATATTTATTCTAAAATCAGTAATTGTTCCAACATTACAATGGATATTACCTGATCAATGCCCGGATATCCATTCTCAAGCATCATGCTCATATGAGGGTACTTTGAGATTCTACTCCTTCTTAAGGCGTCTACTTGTACAGATCTTTTACGTAAGTACACTTGGATTCAATTTTCTCAATTAATATGCTCATTTATTATCATTATATGTAACGGAATAAGTTCTTGTGATTATTCCCTGCAGTTATTCTGGTTCTACCCCATGTACATATTCAGCTTTATCCTCAGCAATATATGGTAATGGTTCTCCTCTAATTACCTTTCCTACTTTCTTTGTATTGTTCCTGTTTGGAACAAAGGATCATCTTTCACAAAAGAAAAATATCAGTCGAAAATTCTGTAGCACCTTTACTTACTGTGTAAAGTCAATAGTTGTAAAAGTTCCCAAGAAATCTATGGCGATGGAATTCGTACCTAAGTAAAGGATGAGAATTTTAATAGAGCATTTATAGTACCGTTACATGGAGGTCAATTTTTTATCTCTAGGATTGACTAATTGAGATTTGAGACATTTTAATCACATATGCCCTTGCACTTTAATTTAACCAGTATAGTGTGAAAGTTCCCAAGAAATCTACGGGGAGGGTACTTGAGTTGTAAGACATTTGTTGCTACAGTTTAGTCATTTTTTGTGATAATAGATACCAAATGTTGTTGTCCCAAATACTTCTTTTTTCCAGTAATTCAGCAATGCCAACCCTTCTTATTTAAGTAAAATGACGGGGAGAGGTTTCTTGCGTAGATTTAACTGATAATACATTCTATAGGTGTTCTATCAGATCTCAGTGTTGCACTTTCCTAACATGCCAAACGAAGGGCGTGCTCTTTTTTCACATAAATTTGAGAAGCCCCAGAAAGAAACTACTTTCTGGCTTTCTTGATTTCTCAATTTCTTTTGTTTCTCTCAATTTTTGTTGTGTTTTTTATTGTTAGTATTATTCTGTCATAAAACTGAATTTCTGGATTACTATTTTAGTAGTTTTGTCAGATTATGGGGATGAATACTTGTTTTTTGTCTGAACATGACATGATGCACCATTCATGCCAACTTTCCTGAATAAGAAACTTTCTCGAGAACGTCTATCTGATGGTATATTTCATCCAGGTATAATTTTTTTTTCTTGATGAAACTTCATCCAGGTATAATGACATAGCCAAACATGGTTTTTTTGCTATTGAGAAATACTCTGCCGCAAAATCATCCAGCAAAACTGGGACATCGCCTTCACAAAATACAGAGAAACCAACTGACTTTCAGGGGTAGGTATCCTGTATTTGTTATTTGATAGTATTCCAGGTCGCTCAGTTGCTGCTGAATCAAGAGTTAGTACTTAATAGCCCACAAATATGTTGCTGTTTTTTTTTCCAAAGTTTACAGATTCATTTTTTCAAAAAATAAATAAATCATTTTGCAGGATTATGATAGGGATAGCCGAGCAGGTGTACTCGGTCCTTCTTCTAAGTTTCTTTTTCTTGGAGGTAACAGGTTCCTTATTCTCTTCTTTTTTGGATCTGGTTCCCTATCGCTATGGCTGCAAAGTAGTTCTCAATTGGCTTCTGCATTTTATGCAGGTTTATGTTACTGGATTTATTCCCTACATTGGAAAGATAATCAATTTTATCCTTCTTTCATGGATGTATGCATATTATTGTTTTGAGTAAGTGGTAAATTTGTGCCTCGTTTCCTTTATTGAATACGATATTCTTGTACATAAATAATCATGTAAATGTTGTCAGATACAAATGGAATCTTTCTGGATTGAGTTTGGACAAGAGGCTTGACTTCTTTGAATCCAACTGGCCCTTTTTCGCTGGTTTTGGTAATGCTAATCTGTATTTGAGTTGCTTCTAATTGCACCAAGTGGTCATTTTTTGTTCTTTTTTCAACTTGAATCGAGATATGAGTCCCTATGTGACTCAGATATTTTTCATAACGGGCCACATGTCTATAAGACTATGTTTTTGAGATGTATTGTCCATTTTTCTGATTTATATCTTCATGTTATCTCTCTTCAGGTTGCCCTTGCATTCTAGCGATATTTGTTTTTTCTCCTCTAGTTAGCTATGGAGTAATGGCTATCCTGTATCCTCTGGTAAGTGTCACCATTCTTTCTCAATTTCTGTGCTACTTTAGATGCTTCCGCTTTCTCATATCACTTTTGTTCTTTCTCATTCCATTTCAATTATCCCTGCGCTTCAAATTTCCGAAGTAATTCGTGCTAAAACTCTTTGTTTACGTGCCTCAGAGTTCTCTTGTTTTAATCCCTTCTTTGTACTACTAAACCTTGCTCCTTTAGTTTGTACTCACTGCAACAGGGTCAGAAGCTGATAAAATTATTGCTCTTCCAAGAAGAAAATGGAAAGGTGCTGGATTAGGGAGGGTTCCGATATTTTGTGCGGCTGACTACATATCGTAAGCAGTTTACCTTAGTCATCCCTTTCTTTTTACCTTTCTTGAGATATAATTTGATGCTAAACTTTTTTTTTGGTTTAGTAATTGCTACACTTTGCGCAAAATTCTGAGTTTCCGTCTAACTGCGAGACTTGAAACTGTCACTTCTTGTTCACGGATTTTGGAAAATACTTCAAGCAATTGTTTATAAAGGCCTCGTTGTATTATGAATAACTCATAAGAAAAATAAAAAACTGATAATTCTTTCATTTTGCCTCTAGGATGCGGATCTTGTCTCTGTTCCCTATGAGGCCTCATCAGCAATAGCCGCGCTGGGTGCTCCATGGACAAATTTATGTTATATATGCCTAAGGTACGTTTATAACATTTGTTGGTAGCGATTTTCAGATATTGTATCCTTCCAAACAATATTACTATGCCTCTGAATCATCTCCTCGTTTAAAAATGTAGGTTTAACAATGATGAATTCACGTCAACTGCTGCTGAATTTCCTCGGAATTATGCCTTTGTTATAGGTTAGACCAAATGGATGCTTGATGCTCTATAAAAGGAAACAGGCCCCCAGAAATCTGTATGTACGGTCTAGGAAAGCAAATCCGCGCGTTCAATAATCAAACAAGCAAAAACACATAAAAAAAGGTTCTTCTTTTCGTGAAATCTGTACAATTTATTTACTATCATTAATTGTACATAGTCATAACAATTACATGCAGAAATTATGCTTGATCTTATTGACTAATGTTAAAAAGTGTTTGAAAAACGCGTTTAGTCATAGTAAAAAAAAATTATCAGCATCTTGCTCTTCCGCTCCTATCTTGACATGTTGATTTGTTCGTTCCTTCTTTTTCCCTTTCATTTAAGATAGAAAGAGACTTTGCTAAAATATCATGAGATTAGATAAGAAGAACCAGAAGTTGATTCCCTTTGCTCAAGTGTCTTGCTTTGTTATCATTGTGGGGAGGACCGGCTTTTATTCCCTTTCGACTTTTCTTTCCTCTTCCTTCTGTTGTTAGTCCTCAATCGTGCTTTCCCTTTCACATGCATTCATACTTCTTTTCTTATCGCGTAATATACCCAAGTTTTAGAGTATAATTTTATTCGCGGTATCAAATTATACATGTATTTGTGACTAGATCATTTATAGGTTTCGAGTTTGACATTCCATGCCTTTCCGGTAATAGAGATTTGAATATCCATGTTGCAAGTCCAGGTCTATATATATGCCTTTTAGTTTCATGTGCAAAAGAATGGGGACAGATGTTTTCTTTAATGTATGTAATGATGAGATGGGAATTGGAATATTTGGACATTGTTTTTTCTTTCTTTCTTTATCTTTCTTGTCCCATGATGCTAGTTGGAAGATGTCTCTTCTGATTTGCCCTAAAATTATCCTTTTTTCTTCTTCATGAAGATAAGGTATCTAAATTCAACTAGGAACTTTTTTTTGGTAAAATAAAAGTTTGGGTGGGTTCGGCTCCGGTCGCCAACACGGTTAGAGCGAGACCTAGGGATCATAGGTCGCTTACAAGGGTACTTACAGATCACCCACCAACACAGCCTCACGTCGGTAGCGGGAATTGAACACTTTACCTTTGTAAGAACGTGTCAAATCCTTATCAACTGAGCCAATTTGTTTAGTAACAATGCACTTTAACTAACAAGACTATGATTACTGTAACTCGAATATGGTCGTACAAATTACTCGCTCCATTCCATAATATAAACCGTTTAGTCAAATTCATTCGGCGAATGCACACCCCTAATTGCCTCTTGGCCAAAAAAAATTCTCAATTCCACAGCCCATGCTCTTAGCGTGCACCAATATAGAGCCATGTATTATTTATTCATTCATATGTATTTCATATTTATAGAACTATTCTAATTTAATAATTTACTCCCCCACAAATAGAATGTTTATTTTATATTTTAAATTGTATAAAAATAAAATACTAATATTACTCTCTTAAATAATACATGTATACCACTAATTCGATTTAAAAGAGTAATATTGATATTTTAATTACAAAAACATGTTAATTTTTACTTTCATTAATTTTCGCAACATGTAATGAAATTCTTATATTTAGGAATAGAAGTAGTATGATTTAGGTCCAAGCTCCAATAACATATGACTAGGGATGGCAATGGGGCCGGGTGGGGGCGGATATCATGATCTCCCGTCCCGTCCCCGCCTTTTCCATCACATCCCTATCCCCGGCCCAACCTCATTACTGGGGATGAATTGTGATCCCATCCCTAGCTCAAGTGGAGGCCCAGGAGGAAAGCGGGGATTTTTTTTCTCCCAATCTCGATTAGAACAAATTAAAGAATTTCATCAAAAATCTCCTAAAACAAACTTGAAAAAATCAATATAGAATTTTAAAATAAAAAATTTAACATCCGTAAACACTATCTAAAATGATATTGGTTTGCTCCCTAAACAATACTAGTTTATAGATACGACTAATATGCTGCTCAACCATATAATATAAATCACTTAATGTCTAACGAAACAAAAAAAAAACATTTAAAATAAAGAAACTATATTGAAGTCAATCATCAATCAAGATCACTATCTCTTTCAATCAAGATCAATCTTCTCCAATATTTTAGGTGTATTTCCTATATTAGACAAGACATGTGGGTCGGGCCGAACTGGGCCGGGATATTACTTATCCCGCCTCCAACCTCCGTTAGCGGGGCCAAATTTATCCCCATCCCCACTCCCACCCCCAACATAAACCGGGAATTCCCGATCCAATTGGGCCGGGCCGGGCCGGATCACCCGATTTAATCGGCTCCATTGCCATCCCTACATATGACCCTCCTATGTTTAAGAATATTATAGTAACGTACTCATAGTCAACTTGCTCTTGTTAATTTTTAAATATTTTAAATGTGAATATTTAATTTGGGATGAAGAGAGAATATAAAATTAAATTTTCACTCTTTGAGGCCAAAAAGTTTAAGTTGAGTTTGAACCCTCGGCTGAAATCGAACTTTTATCTAAAATTCATTGAATTTGACTGCTCAATTTGAAAATACACCCCAACTAAATTCGTTTTTTCATATTGTCGGACAGCTTGGTGCAGGGCGGTCATGATCCTATGTGGGACAGTTTTTTTTCAATATGTACGGAACGCTTCAGAACATATGTTTTAAATCTTATGTGAAACAGTTTTTTTTTCCTCAATATGTCCGGATCCTCTGAGGCTTAAAATAAGTGTCCGTTTTAAATCAATCTTAATCATCAAAATTTTAATCCAACAAATAAAGAAAATTTCACAAATACGAATCGGACTGGAGCCACCGTCGGTGTAGAGTGTACTGCTTAGTAACTACTACAAGTTCATACATAAAATGAAATTGGTACATACCTCTAGTTAAGAAATTTTAAAAGGAGTCCATCGTGATAATCTTGTATGTTATCCGACAGGAATTTTTTATTATGAATTCGGTTGGTTGATGTTTTTAAAGATGAATTTTGTACCACAAAATTCATGGAATTATGTATATCATTCCCTCCGGAATGACGGTAGTTTCAGTGCGGAATGAGATAATTTTGCATGTGCGTTGGATTAAAATTTTCTCGTTCGTTGAATTAAAATTTTGATAGTTAAAATAGATTTAACACCTATTATGTTTTTTAGTATAACCTATCATGAAGAGTTTCGTGCTATAAAAAACTATTCCGCATAGGATACGGCTTGCTCCGGAACGTAGCGGTAGGTGTGCTCATAATAGAGCACGGAAGAAATAAGTAGATGAATCCAAACCGTCTATCCACTTCCTCAACATCATCATCGTCGTCGTGGACGTTTCATTTTCTGTCGTTTCCCCAAAACAGTAAGCTCTACACAATTCTCTATTCCTTTCATTTTCTAGTGTCCAAATAAACCGAGGGAGAGAGTATGTTCAAATATATATATATATATATATATATATATATATATATATATATATATATATATATATATATATATATATATATATATAATTCGATTTGATAGGAGTATGTGTGAAATATAAAAAAAAAATTGTTCAATTTGTAATTTTGATTAAACCGATATGGCGATATAGGGTAAAACAGAGGCAAAAACTCATTCAACAAAGACAAGAAAAATCAAATTTTCCTTTCGGGAGCGCTGCCTTGGATGCAGGGACGAAGCCAGGAATTTGTGTTTGGGGGAGGGGGCGAGACTGATAAATTTCTTAGGGGGCAATAAGAAAGGTAAAAAAAAATTATTGGGGGCGAAACTGATAAATTTTTCCAAAATACACATAAATTTTTGATAAATAGTAGTATTTTTACCCCTGTCTTCGCCCATGCTTGGATGCCGCCAGGAACGCTACCCCTAGGACCCCATATTATAATGTTGAACATGTATTTTTCTGTATATTATAAAATATTTATTAATTGTCGAATCAAATATCGAACGACTGAAGTCGTGGAACATTTCGAAATCGAGAGAGGGTCAAACACGAATTAAATGTGAGGTCAATTTTCTTTCTCTTTATTTTGCAAAAAAAATTATGAAGTCTTTTATTTCGCAATTACTAGATGTGACAAACAATTTATCAGTGCAAAAATTGAGGGAAAAAAACATCAAATAAATCAGTTGTCCAACTTTAGCTTATTTTTTCTGCTCCGGTTTTTTTTTTTTGAGCGCCCGAAGGCGATTGCCCCCGAAGGGAAAGAGCGGAGAGTACCCTAGATAGGGAAGATTGAAGCATGTCCCATGCCTGAGGAGGAAAGATAAGCCTCATAAAGAGGAGAATTATTTGCCCCATTATGAGGAGATATAAGAATCGAGACAGGGACCTCCATGCGTGTTCGAGTACTCTTTACCACTGAAAGCTACCCGATTCCCATGCTCCGGTTAATAATATTGTTAAACTATTAATAATTTTCTTTTAAAAGAATAAAAAAGCCCTTCAATTTTTTCAACAACGAAAAATTAATTGAGAATTTGCAAAAGTTAAACGCATTTGGGTGCAAAAATCACGGATTAATAGAGTTGACGGTGGATAACCAAAAGACGGAACAAAAAGGGCCCAAAAAAAGACTTCCAAGTCAATGGCGGGAAGACTTTTTATCTTTTTATTTTTTAAATTTATTTTTTATTTATTGGGGGTGGGGAAAATAGAGAATTCAAGAAGCGGAGAGGAGATTCGAACTCATGAATCTACGTCATGAGGTCTCAGTCTTGGCCACTAAATTTTATTCATTATTCATTAAATAATTAAATGAATTTGATAGATTAGGCACAGACATGCCATTCAAATAATAATTTGGTGGTTTAGCGTCTGATTTGTAATTAATAGATTAGGAATAACACCGAAAATGTCAAAAAATAAAATTAAAAAAAATCAGACAGACACATTCTTGTCTATGCTTTCAAATTTTCCTAATTGTTTTTGTATTTTCTATGCTAATTTATTTTTTGTTTTTTATAAAAATAAATAAAATAAAGTTCTTAGTTTAATATTATATTTGACTCAGAAAATGTATAATATTATACTGTCTCCTAAACTAATTGCAAGAAAGTTCAGTTTTGTCCATTTTAATGTGAAAATCGGCTATTGTTTGAAATTAAGCCGAAACTTATTTTGGACTATCAGCTTTCTCAAGCAATCAAGTTTTAATTCAATCGGAAAAATTAATCTTATTAAATCGTTTACATTTGAGTTTTGATATCTTTATAGGTGTTGCTAAAAAAACTCTGACAGGGCGTCAAATTAAGAAATTGAGCTGACTGACTTTATATTCACACTTGAAAAAGAGTAATCTGATCTAGTATATATTATTGGAGACAAAAAATTTCACACAGAACGTTAAGTTATAGTCAAACGGGTTACCTTAAGTATAATATATATTATCGGATGATAATTCTCACACAAAAAGTTAAGGTTATGGGTGACTTTTACCTAAGGCTCAACTTGGATTGGGTTTTGGTTTTGGTTTTGGTTTGAGTTTGAGTTTTGGCGGGAGAATTTAAAAAATTGGCGGGAGAAATTCAAATTCAAATTTTTTTTTCAAATAATCGTTAATTCCAAATTTGGCTTGAAAATTTTGAATTTTGAATTTCTCTCGACAATTTTAGATGTCAAAATTTGAACTTGAAAGATTATTTGGCTTAAAAAATTTGAATTTGAATTTCTCCCGCCAATTTTTTAATTTCTCTCGCCAAAACTCAAACTCAAACCAAAATCAAAACTCAATTCAACTTGAGCCTAAGTATGCGTGAATGAATGAGAATACTCACGCATAAAGTTTGACTAATCCAAAAAGTCTAAGTGTAAAGTGAATTACTTAAATATAAATGTGTAAGGTTATAAAAAATAATAATAATAAAAATAAAGATAAAAAAAGCATTTTGAGACTGAGAGAGTAGTAAACTTTTCTTGAAATCAACAATATGTGTGTTCATTCCTTATTTTGTTGATATTTTGAACAGAGCACAAGCCGACCTCAACTGACTTTGCCTTTAATTTTTAAGAATGTGTCCATAACAAGGTCAAACATTCAAGTCACCAAGAAGCGACGTATTGTAGTATGCTCAAACTTATTTTGTAAATGTCCCAATCGAATTTGTCGGAGAATCCCGAATATTAGTTCACCGGACCGAGGAGTAGTAAACCTTTTTTTTTCTTTTTCTCAATGACAAATTCAACTTGTACTCAAGGTAGATTATTACATAAATATTTTATATAATGAGTTTCGTAAGTTGTATAATTTAAATGAATTTCTAATTTTAAATTCAAGATTTGGATCAAAATCCAAATGAATGATGTGCAAACAAAATGTCATTGTACAAGTATTAAATTAAAGTAGATGGATAAAGTGGGCAATATGTATCCAAAGCTAATTATAACCAAACATAGACTATTAATATATTGAATTAGATATGGGCAATATATGGAAAATCAACAAGCTTCATTGGATTCTTAATAAAGTGATTTCTCAAAAAGAGTAGAAGAAAAAGAAATATGCTGATAAAAGAGACTCTCCTTCATTTCTTCACATCATTATCTATTGACCATCTAAAAATATTTAGTCAATATGGCAAAATAATAGTTCAATAAGTAAACTTTCCATTTAAAGAGCAAATAAGTATTCAAGTTGAATTTATATCTTCGTCTCCTAATGTATAAAAAAAAAGAGTTTACGGGTGCCATTAAAATTAGTATTTTTACGCAACATTTTTTACTTGAAACCATAGATTTTAAATTTTTTACACATGTGCTTCTACTCACTTAATAACATTGAAAATTTAATAGTTTAAATAATAGTCTAATTATTAAGTGTCTGACTTGAAACTTAGCAAGTAATCTCAAGGGAGAGGGTTTATGTTGGAAAATCAATATAATGTGGGGACACAAGTACTGCATATTATAAACAATGTGGAGGGGGGAGGTGTGCAAAAGTGAAATAAAAATGTTCTGATATGCACCAGGTTCATTGGATCATGTGATTTAGTACTAACCACATCACTACAGAATAAAAAGAGAGATGATTATGTGGTTAATTCTGAACCATAAGATTCATGTGAACCTGATCCATATCAGAAAAATCAAAATAAAAAAGTGATTAAGCATTGAAAACGAGGAAGTCATCTGAAGGAATTGACTGATAGAAGTCAAAGAACAGCAAAAAGTCATTCTCTCAAAATGTGTGAATGCAGGACACACTCACAAAGATGTACTAAAAAACGGTAGGAATAAAAAATAATAATACCTCCATTCCTAAATATAAAACTTTCATTACATGTTCCGATTATGGAAGCAAAAATTAACATATTTTTATAATTAAAATATTAATATTATTCTTTTAAATAGAATTAGTGATATACAAGTCATATTTAAGGAAGTAATATTGGTATTTTAATTACAAAAAATATCTTAATTTTGTCTCCCTTAATTTTCGCAACATGTAATGAAAGTCTTATATTTAGGAATGGAGAGAGTATGTGTTAATTTTTTAATTAAAAAATTTATAACATAAAAGAAATAGTGAAACCCGTAAAGAAAGGTAAACACATGTCAATCGTCAATTCGTGAGGATATGAAACTAGACACAACGGGATAGAGAAATTTTGCCATAAAAAAATTAGGATTCCATGACTGAGTCCACTCAACACTTTTTCAGGTACAACTCATTGATTTCTCTCTCTCTCACTCACACACACACACATTTGTGTTACCATAAATCTCGTCTTAATCAGCATTGCTAAAAGTATATCTTCCCCTTCTTCCATGAGAGTGTCCATATTTTCTTTTCTTTTTGCTTTTCTTGCAAGGATAATTGATTAATCTTTTTTGACAACACTTCCTCCATGGGTGGAATATCAAAATTTTCATAATTAAAATATTGTGACAACGAGACAAATATTTCATCTGTTAAGTTAGTGAGTAAGTCGATCATAAATTCATAATTGAGAGTTGGAGACATTGCTTAGAGTTTCGAACTACATTATGAGATTTAACAATACAAATTGCATTGTCAAGAGGTCCATAGTCCAGTGAGACTATGGCCTGCTCACGACCGTAAAGTCGAGAGTTCGACACCTCTCCCCTACATGGGGCAAATAGGGCATTCCTCCTCCTGAGGCTAAAAAAAAATACAAATTGCAAGAAAAAAACAATCATAAGAATCCAATTAATACCCTTCAAGTTAGGAAGATATCATGGAGAAGTGGAGTTGCTTTGGAAGCAAACAAGACAACCATTATAAGATCATTGTAATATTTCATTCAATAATCATTGTTGGATCGAATAAAGATCAAAGAGTATAAAATGAAAATAATTGTTAGCATTTAATGTGACATTATGCCTTTTTTATCCAAATTTGATGCTAAATTTTTTATCCAATAATCACTACCCTATTTCATTTACTGTGACCAAATGCAATTTTTTTCCCGCCAATCTTCTAGAGACTAGGGGTGCATTTGTGCACGATTTTCTTACCATATTCAATACAAAATTCGCAATTCGGGCCATTTATCACCAACAATGCACTTACGAAATAAAAATTCTCTAATAAAAAATCAATCCAGATGCATTTAGAAGCAAACCTCAAACTTTAGAGTAGCTGATTGGAGCTGTTTATATGCCTAACCGTTGATGAGTGTTCGATTTTGTCGATGGACATCAATTCTGTGATAGGGCTCTGTTTACAAAGAGCAGTATGTGTCAGGCCCTCCCGCTAACGATCACGCTACATATCAAACTGCATGCCGAACCGTATTAATTACCATCGAGTACCCTCGGGGTTGAAAAAAAATAAAAATCCAATCCAGATGCACTTAGATATTTGGGATGTCTATCAAACAAGAGAATTCCATCCAAATGATTTTTTATTATTTTTATTTTTCAAAAGTCATGAACATTCTGATTCTTTCTTGGGGAGAGAGAAAAAGAAAGGAGGAAGGGAGGAGGAAGCTATTGCTGATTGCAACCCATTTTTCAAGGAATAACAAAAAGCTAATTTTATATATATATTTCACCCTTTTTGCCTAAGATCATGATCAAAATGAACATTGGTTTGTTCAAGAATTTTTTTGCAGGATCCAACCACAAACTATTGTCTCTTTGTCTATCTAATTTAGTTTCTTTTTGTTTACTTTTCAAAATTTTCTTTGCCAATACAAGCAAAACAAATTGTAATAATATTCTACTAAAAAAAACACATACACCAAATCCTCCTATACAACAATCTCTCTTTTCACTCCTACACTTTTGGTTTTTTCCCAAACCAATAATTTTTTCATGCCAATTTTTTCACAACAATCTAGAGAGAAAAAAAAAGATTCCCTACAATCAAATACTCCCCGTTATATAATATAAGCAGTTTAAGACATATAACGAAAATTAATAAAATAAAAATAAGTTATTTTTTAATTAAAATATCAATTTTACTCTCTTAAATATTATTAGTAGTATACAAATCATATTTAAAAGAGTAATATTAATATTTTGACTAATAAAATACCTTAATTTTTTATTTTATTTTTAAATTTTTACTATATGTCCTACCACTTATATTGTTAAATGGAGGTAGTATTTCAAAAAAAGTATTACTTACTATAATAACTGATAAAGGAAAAACGAAAATGAAATGTAGATACTCTTCGTTACAACAACAATAACGTAACATATTAAGTCTTCAATAACCTGAGAAATCTTCACTCATCCACAAAAATTCACTCGCAAACTTAACTCTTGAATCTGCAAGAATGAAAAAGGCCAAAAAAAATTAAATTCTAATTCCACAACACTTCAAACTTCAAAGTATAAGTTTCGGATAATTACCCTGCTCTTTTAATTTTGAAATTTTCTTTTTTGTTCATATAAATTTTGAAAATTCTTAAAAACATAATTACCATGTTTTACTGCTCTAACTCTCAAGAATTATGTAAAATTTTATTTTTGCAGTTTTTAGTCTCAATAATAAAAAATTGAAAACATATATTTAAAAAGAAAAAGACACATGCAAGAGATAATTCTGAAAATTTGGTTGGAAATTGGTACTTACAATGTTGATTTTCAAGATAAAAATAAATTACTGAGAACTATTTTGGCCATCTTCTCCACTATCCGTGGCCTGATTCTGGTGCTGCTGATTAGTATGATGATGATGATGATGTTGATGCTGATCCAATTGATGATTCTGTTGATCGGAATTCATATTCAAACCGCCTCTCGAATAAGCATTAAGAGCGGCCAACATTCCCAAATTAGATTCCGACATTCCCAATCCAAGATGTTGAGAAGGTTGCTGCTGTTGTTGTTGTTGTTGCATTAGCATTGAGCCCAGCTGCAGCGGACTAGCTAGGCCGCCGCCCTGAAAATCAAGATTCGTCGGAATATTAAACCTCGGCATGAAATGTAACGGCGCTTGGAGAGTATTTCCGCCGGTCGGAAATGGCCACATCTGAGGTGGTGGTGGCTGATGATGATCAGATGTACTACTAGTACTAGCAATATGAGCTGTAGCTAATGTCTGGCCGTTTCCACCTGCCGTGGCCGTCACCGGTAACATCCAAATTGTGCTTCCAGTAGTTCCGCTGTTTTGGGCCGGCGCTACGGCCCACATGGCTGGCATCATATTTCCTTGCCGTACCATGCTAGTAGACGACGGCCCAGCACCGTCGTGCGCCTTCGGTAATTGCATATTATTGTTTCCTTTAAATTGCTTGTTTGTAGGTGAATCTGTTTTAAAGTAACTCAATTAGGTTATTAATAACAAAAAATTGCAATTAACATCTTCAAATTCAATTCGAAGATATTATTATATTATTACAGTTAACTCGAAGTCGTCTACTAAAAAACGAACCTGAATCGGGACCTTCACCAGGTCCGGCATTAGAAACTTCTTCTTTAAACAAGTCTTCTCTATATCTTTTCCTTAAATAATTTTCAGTAGCATCTTGTCCACCACTTCCTCCACCGCTCTCTCCACCGCCGGCGCCGCTGCTAGGAATTGCTTCCGGTATATGGCTTGCAGATAAGAAATTTGGATGATGATGCTGTTGTTGTTGCTGGTGATGAAAGCCGAGCATATGGGTAAAGGTTTCCTCATAAGGATGGTGAGCTAAAGCTAATCCACTGTGAAAAGAATGAGGAGCCGATTTCGAAGGCGGAGCTGATAAACTGGAGCCGCTGCTCCGGAGAGAAATGTTAAGCGTAGAAAAATTGGCCGGAATTGTGCCGGTGCCGGTTGTGGCTATTATAGCTGGTTCAGCTTGTTGTAATAGCCACTCAATTGTTTCGCCGTCGGACTTATGACCTAATTCTCGAGTCAATTGAAAAACCCTAGCTGCACAAGCCGCCGGCATTCTTATACGCCGCCCTCTCCCGTCGACTTTCGTGTGCCGATCCTTAGTTGATCTCTTAACTGGCGGTGGTTGCTGAGCTGGCTGTTGTTCCTGTACTTGTACTAGCTGATTTTGGGGTTTTTTCGAATTCGAGTCAATTAGGGTTTCGGATCTGGTTGCTATTGCCAGCGAAGCATCTACTAGGTGAGTCGCCGGTACGGCGGCCGTCGATGCTGATCCCCCGGTCTTCGACGGTGAATTAGCTAACGTAACAGCGGTGGTGGTAATGAATGGTGCTGATCGACCGCCATGTTGCTGGTGGTGGTGGTGGTGGTAAGAAGGCTGAGAAGTGGTGGTGGTGATGGAGGAAGTGGTGTTTGAGGTATTGGTATTATTATTTTGATGTTTATTTCTTTGTAAATCATTGAGTTCCATTTTTGTGGGGTAATATAATCAAATCTAAGAAAGAATTTTTCTTGGTGGGTTCAAGTTTGATTGATGATATATATATCTTTCTATAGTTTGATCATGAACACCATCTCCCTCCTTCCCTTCCCCCTTTGCTGTTCTTTTAGAGAGAGAAAGAAAGAAATAGAGAGAGAGTCTGGACCCTATAATAACTATGACTAACAGTAGCTTTGGTGGGGTTACCTGTGTTCTGATTATTGACCCTTGTCTTCTTCTTCTCTAAAGAGAGAGAAAAAGAAAGCTTAGAGAGAGAAACAAAGGAAGTATGCATATGAGTCACTAAGGGAAAATTCTAATATAGGCCGACATAGTGGATTGACGTCACATTTCTCTCACATAAATTAAAATGGGACTTACTTTGTCCTTAGCCTCCACTCCAACTCATGTGAAAATATCGTGGGGTAAATCCCACAAAACCGCTCCATGCCAAAAATACTCGCCAGTTAGGATTACTAATAAGAATTTGAGACGTGTTAAATTTTTATTTAAAAAAATGGATAGTTCTAATATGTAACAGGTCTATTTATTCATGTAGTTAATAATTGATCACATAATGAGGAGAAATACAATTCTGTGATAACGTGACTTATTTTAGACTATAAAATTTATGTAGACCTGTTTCATATCAGAATTTTCTTAAAAAATTTATAATTTAAAGAAATAATAGAATTTGTATGGAAAAAGGAAATAAATTATAATTATTTATTTGTGAGATAGAAAAATGACTGGAATTGAGGATAGGAGATTTTTTTCTAAATGAGGGACCTGAGAGAGAAGAAAAATATTAGCAGAGCCCCCACTCGTGGGGTAATTCAATAATTCTATAAGAATGTTAAAAATGACCTTTTTAACAATACAATTTATAAATTAATTAATATACTGCTGTAAATTTGCAATGACAGTAAAGATAAAATATTTAAAAAGTTTACCATAAATGGGATTTGTTCATTCTAGAAAGAAAAAAAGAAAAAGAAGATAAGCATTGTTGTTTTTACTCACTTTGCATTTACCTCTATAACTATTTATTTACTTGCTTGCAGTAAAAAGAGATGTTCAGAGTGCCTCAGAGGAACAATAACATATTTCCTTTAAGTAAAAATAGGAATGAATAAAAAATGTAAAAAATTAATTCTAAACGGAGAAAGTCTAGAAATAATATTTTAGAAACACAGTGTTTTATGACTAAGTAAAATTATTTTACCCAATTTAACCATTCAATTAACTAAGTAATATTGGGAGAGGAAGTAAGAATCGATCCCAAAACCTTGTCCAGGAAGTAGGAACCTCAACAACTGGACTAATAGTTAGTTATCTAGCACTACCCATTTTAGAAAGGTATTGATAACAAGAACTTTTTTTTTTTTGAGAGTCAAACTCGCACTCCATATTTGAAGGTGTGCAAATTTAAAATTTTTATTAGACCATTATATATAATACGGCGTAAATTAAAAAGTCAATTCTTTTTTATATGAGTTGATACCTTTGATTTACTTGTATCACACTCAGAATTTTGAATACAAATTTTAATTTTTTTTCTTAACTAAGATAAAATTACTCGTCTTTAGTGATAGTTGTGAGGGAATGAATGAGATGTACATCTAGGATGAAAATGTTAGTTTTGGTTGGCAAAGGAACATCCAATCGCTTCTTAAAAGTATGCATTAGATAAATTTGATATCGAGTAATAATTTACAAATTATACGAGAAAGTAATTCATGTGTGATAAACTTATATCTTATAGGAAGTTTTTATCTGGTTGAAAGTAAAAAGAAATTGCCTTTCTATTAACAAGGTAATTCTTTAAACTTATATTTTTTCTCTTTCATATTTTTTTAAAAAGATCGATAATGATTACCAATTTGTTTTTTATTAATTCGAACTTCAAGTCTTTCATTTAGATGGAAGCGTCTTACTACTTTTTTTTTGGGGAGGAATCGAACACTAGAGGAATACCAGTCCTCTGACCAGTGTTGAATAGCCTTTTTCACTGGGCTACCTGATCCCTATAGCGTCTTACTACTTTAACTGCTATTCATTGTCTTTTGAACTTGCTATTATTAAGCAGTCACCTTTACTATTTTCAAATTTTAACAATAGTAAAATATAAGGCAAGTTGAAATGGTGATTTTCTATCTTATTTTTGTTGGTTTTAGGGGAGGGGTGGGAAAAAATCAATTCTAATGAAACTGACCTCATAATCTCTCACATGAATTTGACAGGGTCTACTTGTTGATGAGAGCTCCACTCAATTTATGTGAAGGTACAGTGTGGCCAGTCCCACAAGACGCTCATAGAATTGAGTGACTCAGGGGTGGGGGTGGGGTAGTAGATGGTTGGGTGAGACCAGTCCAGGGTGGCAGATGGACAACGCATCAGATACAGCATCTAATGCAGTATTAGGACAGCTCATTCTAACCCCAACCCCACTCAGGTTTTGTTTCTATTGCATTTTTATTTTTCTATTTTTCCTTTTCTTATATATATATATATATATATATATATATATATATATCTATTTAGGGTAAAAAGCGCTCACGCCCCTTAAACTATTTCGTTTTTTGGTTTTTGACCCTCAACTAAAAAGGGTCAAGTTTTACCCCCTAAACTATTCTGTTTTTTGGTTTATGACCTTCCATCCATATTCTCCGTTACATCTTAACGGAAGTCCAAAAATTCAAGAACACTGAGGTATATTCCAATCAAAAAACCCAATTCTACAGAGAACCAACACGAATCTGAGCACATATTCTTACTCACAGTGAAGAGACGAATCAGAGTATAAATTTTGAGCATCAAATTCTTCAAGAATCATCCAAAAAAGGCCTAAAACTAATGAACTACAAATCTGCCCAAAAAAAAAAAACAGTCCCAGAAACAGAAATTTTCCAAAGAAAAGCCCAGTCATATGAGACCATTACACTAAAATCCAGTTATAAGCACTTGTTCACAGTTAAAAGTCGCAGCTATTTGCGAAGTTTGAGGTTCAAACTCATCAAGAATCAACCAGAAATCGAAAAAGAAGAACGGACAATAATTCTCCCATAAAATAGTCACGTAAAATAGATTTTTCCAAGGAAAAGCCCAATCTTTTGAGACCATTACTCCTAAATCCAAACATAAGATCTTATTCTCAGTTAAAAGAAGAAGATTTCTGTAAAGTTCTGTAAAGTAAGATCCTAATTCATAAAGTATAAATCAAAAAACGTAAAATAGTGAAAGTACCACAGTTCTGTCAGAAACCCCAATTTCAGTTATAAACTTTTAATTTAGGAAGATTACCAGCCAAGAACTCAAAAATCAGCCAAAGTAGACATGTGTACATCTTCCTAAAGAAGAATAATCCAAGAGAAAAGCGTCCAAATCTGCAAGAACATTCCAAAATTCCCCCATTATTTGGACTTCCGTTAAGATGTAAAGGAGAATATGGATGGAAGCTCACAAACCAAAAAACAGAATAGTTTAGGGGGTAAAACTTGACCGTTTTTAGTTGAGGGTCAAAAATAAAAAAAAAACGGAATAGTTTAAGGGGCGTGAGCGCTTTTTACCCATTTATTTATCAACAAGCTATTGAAGCATTTCTGTGTATGGGCACACTCACTTTTAGATAATTTTAACTACTTCCATCAAAAGACAAACATGTACTTGTATTTCTTCTTTCTTTTAATTTTATTTTTAGATTCATTTTCTTTGCAAATTTAACTGTTACATTAGATAAAAATATTCGAAAATACATAATTCTCAAACTACTTCTGACTCAAATTAATAATCAAAATGATGTTTTATATGAATAAGTTATTAACTTACGTGATTATATCGAAATCATTAAGTAGAAGCGGAAGTGAAATAATTTTTTATTATATCTTACAAACACAAAACATGAATACAATAACAATATGAGAACACATCTTGAGTCATATAATAGCTATATGTTGAAATTTGGACATCATTTTTATTTAATTTTTTGAAATTATATGCTCTACTTAGAAGTTTGTGCGTGGTGCAATAGTCAAGTGTTAACTTGTTATCCGTTAGGTACTGTGTTTGAATCTTAGAAACAATTTCTTTATGGAAAAAAATAAAGGTAAGTCTGCGTATATCAGAACTTTTCCCAAACCCTACTGATGCGGGAGTTTTGTGCACTAGATACAACAATATTTTTTTTTTTTTAAATTTTCTCTACCTAATGCTTTTAGATATTATGATATAAAGTGGCTAGAAAAGGACAATTTTGTCAACTCATTATACTTGGAGATAAATAATTAAGAACTCTTAAAGGTTAATGAGATGCCTTAATCATATCATTTTTATTAATGAAAATTCAAACCAACTAGTGTGATTTTTATAAGGCATATAATAATAATTAGCCAGACTGGTCCACCTGGTCCCACTTTCTCTTCATCAAAATTCTTCTTCTATAAAGTATAATTGAATTGAATATAGAAAAAAAAGATAGAGCCACCACCAATGATGAACACAAATAACCACACAATCCCAACCCACATCCTCATCCTCAATCATTTTTATTTTTATTTTTATTTTTTAATTCAATGATAATAATCTTGTCACACAAGATAAAAGAAATATCCCATCTTTCCTACTGGCACAGATATTTAATATTTGCATATTGAGCATCTTCAATTAAAAAATAAAAATTCCTATTTAAAAATGCCTTATGTTTTGTTCCCTTTCTATCCCTCAACCCATTTTTTATTGCAGAATTTGGCAACAATTATATAGATCAAAGTTCAGGAATAATAGTTAATTGCAATATCCATTTTCTTTTTTAGGTATATCATGATTTTGCTATGAATTGATACCTCTCCCTTCTCTTTTATTGTTTCCACTATATCGAAAAATAATATCTTCTGTTCCAAATTAAATTTATATATGAGTAACAAATAAAGAACATCTAAAAATTCAAGAAACCACTCAATTTTTTTTAATTATGATAAAAAAATTTTTTTAACAATTCTCACGGCTTCTCAGAGGGGCAAAATTGTACTTTAAATACTAGTTGTTGTCTTTTTTTTTTTTTTTTTTTTGTTGAAAGATACTCTCTTCATTCCCATTTAATTGTCGTTTATGAGATATATATGTATCCAAATTAATTGTAATTTAAATATCTTTTATTAGGTGTCAACAATTTATTCCAATTATACCCTCAACATATCTTTTATTGGAAAAGTGAAAAAGAGGAATGAAGGAAGAAGTATTATTGGAATTGTGGTGAAAAGATTACTGTTTGCTTGAATTCCTTAATTTTTTTCAAAGTGTCCCTAAATGTCTTATGTTTAAGAATGAAAGGAGTATTAGTTATCGTCAATTTAGATCCATCGCAAAACATGTGTTCTATATAGCTAAACACCTAAAAACTCCCATTCACAGGGGGAGGGGTGGAAATCGTCTGTGCTCGTACATGTACCCACCACTCAATTCGTCATGTGGATATTTTTTCCAATTATATATACATGTTGCAAATTGTGAGTGGTTAAGTATAGAAATAGAGACATACACAGAGACATACTATTTTTTGCCGTTGGGAGTTGAACTACTCTTCTTAAAAATTCAAAACATTTGTCCATAAAAAATCGCTTAACTATTTCGTACATGCGGAAAAAACACAAACTGGGTATCATGTTCGAGTTGAGTTATTGCTAATATGAATGGTATAGTAACAGAACAACACAGAAGATCGGTGGGGTGATGGGGATCCTGGGGAGTGTAGGTATCGCCTTTATGTGTACAAGAACAACACAGAAGATAGTATGTGCCCTACAAAGCAAAGACATAAATGAACAGAGAAGCTACTGTTCATACATCATACCATTTTTGTTTTTGGTTTTCCACATGGAAAATGATACTTTGAAAGGGACCATTCCATTCCCACTTTTCTTTCTCTTCTTCAATCCTTTTTCAAACAAAAATAAATTTATTTTATTTTTTCTGAAAATTATACATCATCATCAATTTTTTTTCAAATTTCTTTTATTTTTTGTTTGATGGATACATTTGCCCAAAATAATTAACGTTTATAATAAATATACATATGTATTAGGACACTTTTGTCAAAACCCCTAACCTCCTTGTGGAGCGCAGCTGCTGTAGTGTAAAACGTCTAAAATTTAATACATATACAACATTTTTTGCACATGTGTTGCATTCTTTTATATATGTGTTAAACCCCGTACAATATGTATTCTCTCTTTATAAACACATGTTTTATATATGTGTTAAACCCCGTACAATATGTATTCTCTATTTATGAACACATGTTCTAAAGCTGCAACATGTGTTTATCTTGATTAACATTTGTTCACACATTTTTTACGTAACATGTGTCTGAATATGTAAAAATAGATGTCCCAAAAAATCATAGACCGTTTAAATGTTTTATTTGACTGTTCATAACAATAAAAGTATTCAATATACTCCCTCCGTCCTAAATTATCTGTCCACTTTGTATTTTGCACGGAGATTAAGGTTTTATCAAATTCTATAGTGAAATATGGTAAAATGTCAAACATAACCTTATTTAATGTTAGTCACAATTTAATTTTACCTCTCTTCTCTTTATATTCTTCTCTCTCCAACATTTAATGTAAGGGGTAGTATTGAAAAAATCACCATTAATGAACTCTTTAATTAGAAAGTGGATAATAATTTGGGACAGATTAAAAAGAAAATATTAACAGATAATTTGGGACGGAGGAAGTATATTAAATTTTAATCGTTCTCCATCGTATCGGACCCGACTTTGGAGACTGCCTTTTCATTGGAAACTCTGTTTGGTATTGGTTAGTAATAGTACCTTTTTCCCCTGAATTTTTGTACACCTAAATCAAATTAGATGCTAGTTTTCATGTTGATCCTCATTTATTTTTGTTCCTCATTCATTTCTTTCACCTTTTTACATCACCTCACCTTCTCTATTTACTATGCTTGCCCGTGCTCCTTCAAGTACCAAAGGGGATAGCAAAAAAGTCGTTCGATTATAGTGCTGAATATAAAATTTTCAGTTACACTGAACGATTTTTTGTTGTTGAATAAATTTTTTAACGGTATCAATTATTTTGAAGTGAATATATATTGTAATTTTTTAATAACCGTTGCATAAAATAAGTGTTATATGACTTAGAATATATGTTAATTAAAAAAGAACAATATTAAATAAGATTTAACACCTGTAAAAAAATATTCAGTATATATTAAAGTTTTTGTGCCAAAATGATACTATAATTATGTAATCTTGCTTGATTTTTTTTTTCTTGATTAAAGAATGGTAAGCCTCGAATATTTTTGACATTCGATCCTTTTTTTTTAACAGAATATTCCAATCCTTGTTGTCATGATATAAAGTATTTATAAAGACTTGTTGCAAAAAGATAAAGCATTTATACGATAATTTTCTTTTACCTTATCCATTCAGTTGAAAATCTACATAAATCACACTTTAATCTTTTTAAATTATGAGTAGGGGTGTTCAAGAAAAAACGAAACCGAACCAATCCAAACCAATCCAAATCGAATTTTCGATTTGAGCGGTGCATTGGACTGGTTTCGGTTTGAGCTAAATTAAAATCGAATGTTTGGTTTGGTTTAAAAAAAATTATAAACCAAACTGAACCAAACCGAATATATATAATATATATTAAAGGATTTTTTTTGCAATAAAATATATTTTTCCTTAAAATGATTTCTAGTATAATTGCTAACTTTTGTATCTCATTCTAGAATTTTCAAGTGCAAGTTCTTCAAGTTTTAAACCAAGAGATTAAAAAATCATCATTTGGTATGCGATTTTAGATTTACCAAAAGATTTTATTGTATTTCACTATTTTGAACTAATAATTATGTAATTTTTTGTGTGTGTAGGATGATTTTGAAGTAATTTGTTTGAAGTGGAAGGATCAAGACTAAGAATTTATGTTTTATTATTTTGTTTTCTTTATTGTGTTTACCTTGAGAAAATAATAGGCATATTTTTTTAAAAATATTTTTAGCAACTAACTAATTAAATAAAGTGTCAAGAAGGTTGTGGCCCAGTGGAGCAAGCCTTGACCTGCGACCTGGAGGTCTCAGGTTTGACACCCGCCTCTTACGTGAGGCAAATAAAATTCTCTAGGAGAGAATTAAGGTGCTGACCAAAAAATAAAAATAAAATAAAAAAAGAAAAAAAAAAAAAAAAACTAATTAAATAAAGTTTTTGTAAAACTTTATAATCAATATTTTTGTGTCTCGCAAAAACGAGCAACCAAACCAATCCAAACCAAACCAAACCAAACCGAATGCATCGGTTTGAGATTTTAAATGGTTTGGATTGGTTTCAAAATTTCCAAACCGAAATAGGTTTGGATTGGTTTCAAAATTTCCTTTGAAAAATGTATAAAACCGAACCAAACCGAACCATGAACACCCTAATTATGAGCATGATATTTTGTCACTTAAAAAACTGTTGGTGGAAAATTAAAGAAAAAAACAACACACTTCAAAATAATTCAAGAATGTTAAAAAATAATAAGAACAATATTACTATTTTTATCAAAAATATTATATATTCAAAGAAATTTTATGTATTAATTTGGATTAGGAGTGAGCATCGTATTTGATTTCGGGTTTTCCAACTTTCTCATTAAAAAAACCGATCGAATTCAAAACCGAATTGATACCAATTTCGAATCGAAACCGATTTCAACTCGGATTTCGGTTTATTAACAAATTAACCTAATCGATTCAGAAATCAAATGATAGAGTTGTGTTGTTCCAAACTACAATATTAATGCATTAAAAAATAGTTTCAAATTACATTATTACAATCCCAAATTACAATATTACAGAATAATGAGCATTCCACGAATCAAATAAGCAATTGAATGGAGGGAGGACAAAGGAGCAACCGAGCCGTCAAGCAATGACACTAGGCGATGATTTTTTTTTTGAGGATGAAAGAATTAAGGCACCACCGAAAAAATACATTCATTTCAGAATAAAGTAAAATAGAAAATAGACATAAATTTGAAATAGAGAGATTACTTTTATAAAGTTTTAAATTATTTTAGAGAACAAAGTATTTTATATTATAAGAATTTTGTAAGAAATATATATTCATATTCATATTCATATTCAAATTACTAATATACCATTTTCAAAAATCTTGGAGGCGGTGACCCCTGGCCTCCATGAAACTCCACCATTGTACATAGACAGCTAAAATCACAGTTTCAATTTTCAACAAAACTCTGAAAAATAGTGCAAGAATTGCATATGATAATCTCAATAGATACATGCACAATTCATAAAAGAGAAAAAGATATAGGGCACAAAAACTCAAAAGAGAAATTTAAAAAATAATACTTCTTCCGTTTCTTAATAGATATTTTTTTATGTAATTTAATATAGATTAAGAAAATGAGCGCTAATAAATATTTTTATCATTATACTCTTAATTAAATTTAGTTTATTCCTAAATATCATTCATCTCATTTCTCTCTATTACCTATAGCAAGGACATGCTAGAAAATAAATCTTAAGAATTAAAAAATAATAATGTTAAATTTCATCTTCGCAAGCAGGGACGATTACAGAGTAGGCGCACCCAGATTTTTAAAAATACTACTATTTATCGAAATTTGATGTGTATTTTGGAAAATTTTATCAATTTCGCCCCCCCCAAGAATTTTTTTTTGCCTTTTTTATTGCCCCCCAAGAATTTTGGAATTTTTTTTACCAGTTTCGCCCCCCAACATCAAATTCCTGGCTTCGTCCCTGTTCGCAAGAAAATCAATAGTGATTTTCACATTTTCTTCGACACAATTCTAACACCCAAATTATCAATTAAAAGTAAAATATTTTATCGCTTAAATTGCGTTTTGTGATCAGAAAAAAACATATATTTAGTGAATGAAGAAGCTAAAAAGTCGGAGGTAATAATGAAAAGAACTATAGGGCACCAAAAAAAAAATTAGTAAATTCTGCAGGAGCTTTGAGGTAATCATTGGAGAAACTGAATGCTGAGTTTGACCGCACATGCATATCACGTGTATCTTGTCATTTCTCATTTTCCAAATTTAGTACACTTTTGAATCCAATGCAAACGGAATAGGAGACTAGTAATGACTACAAAGAAAGTAAAAAGAAAAAAAAAACTCGTGAAACTATTATGCAATCATTTGAGGGATAATAAAATGGGGGGATTTGGTGTTTTTTTGTTCATCTGGTGGCACCCGGTGTTCATCGTTAATATTGTGATTAATTTGGGTTCGTCTTATGGTTGGCCCGTAATGTGATTGTAGCAGAGAGGGTTTGACATATATTGCTTTTTAGCACCGAGTCCTACCACTGTGTGAAAATCCTACGAGAGTCGATATCCTATGAGAAAATCGAACACTCGTGGGTAAGGTGTTTAACAACTCAACCAGTTGCCCCAGAACTCAGGAGTTATTTGGTGGTTTGCTTTCTGTTCAGCGTTAAGTTGTAACCATTTGGATTGGTTCTTCTTCTTTTTTTTTTAATGAAAAAATTCGTATTCTAATTTGTAAAATTATAATATGTGCTAGAAAATAATAAACGGTGATTAATGTAATTGTCACGACATTTTCAACACAAGACATATATGTATTGAAGTTGATGGCTCCTTTCTTAATACTCCCTCCATTCCTGAATGTTAGATGTTTTGGATATTTTACAAATATCAAGGAATTTATTTTCAAGGTAAAATTTCAATATTATCCTTCTTTCTCTTTCAACATAAAACAGAATATAGATGGCTAATCAGATTATCAGATGAGGAGGGTAACCTTGGAAAGAAAGTTGAATTGTTCAGAACGATTAGTAAACTGGAATCTCTAAATCTTGTTAAAGCGACAATTAAAACAGAATGGAGGGAGTATTAAAGAGAAAAAAATAATTGCTAACAATGAAGATTTGTGTAACTGTGTAAGACAATATTTAATCAACTCTCAAGTTTATCAACCCTAAATTTGAGTCAGTTGGTTACAGGCTGTCAATGGTTCATTGTGATTGAGGATTCGAATCCCTTGGGTAGGATTTCAACCTTTAATATTATTTCAGTTACAAGTGCACTGTCGGAGTTTCAACAGTCATGTTCTATCTCTAAATAAGAGTCAGAGATATCGACAGCTGAGTCCAAATTAATTTCAAGATGGGACACCAAGCACTCATATGGTGACAAAAAAAAAGACTCTCTAAATAGTGAATCACAGGTTGGGTCCATGAGAGAATTTTCCTTTAATCATTCATTGTTTGAAATGGTCCCCCTTTTTGGGTTCTTTCAAATTTAGCCCAAAATGGGCAATCAAGCCCAGTTCAAAATGTCTAATAGGCTCCTTCACTAATGTGTTTAGTCCATTTATGCCTTTGACCAACTATAGTCCATGTTGCTTTCCAGAGCGATTCTTGTTCGCACCATAGGGCTAGGCTCGGGGTAAATAAATACGGGTCCAAGTTAATCCCGACGGATTCTTGTTGCATGTTTACATGTGTTTTTTTTTCCTTTCAAATTAATCGAGATGCGCTCAAGATTTCAATTGAATTAATCGGGCCAATTCCTAAATATCAATATATTTTTTGAAAAAAAGGAAAGGAAGTCAGGAGATGATAAATAATAAAAAAATCAAAATGGTTCGCCGGAGGACTTTGGGCCTCTAGAGTTTGTGAATTGATAAATATGAGTTCGAGGGAATAATGAAACAATGCAATTAAAAATGTTAAAAATTGACTTAAATCTAACTCAATCACTCAAAAGATACCTTAAGAGAGGGAGGATTGTCCAATCCTTATAAAGAACAAACTTCCTCACAAGATAGTCGATGTGGGATTCTCAACACACCCCCTCACGCCCAGGGCTGGATATCTGGAGCGTAAACATAATGGGGGCCCAACATCGAATTAGGTGGTATGATACCATGTTAAAAATAGACTTCTCACTAATTAATCAATGTGGGATTCTCAATAAAAGATGTAGCTAGAAATTTCGTTTCAAGAGGCGAGAGGTAACTTTTACATAAATTTTGGGGAGAGATTGTGAATTGAAAAATGTTGGTTAATAAACTTTTTAAATTTTGAAAGCATAAAAAATGAGTTTTTAAAATTTTAGGGCGATCCCGGTCCCGGTCCCACGGCTTAATCCGTCCTTGAGTGCAACTCCAGTCCGGCTCCTATGCGGAACAGCTTTTTTCCGCACGTGCGGAACAATCTCAGCCGTCAGATGAGTTTTTGAACGGTCCAGATCTAGAGAGAGAAAAGTTGCGGCTGGACTTAAAAAAATTAATCTCTCTCTCAGATTTGGGATCAGTTAAAAAATTTCATCCGAAACTGGTGATATTGTGTCATGATGCAGAACAAAAAGCTGTTCCGCATAGGAGCCGCGAACAACTCACATGGGGTTCTTCTCTCCTGCTTCCCATAAAATGGTACAAAATCATCTGTATTTGTATATATTCTTATTCTTGTACACAATTACTCACAATTCGCCACGTTTATATATAATTGAAAAAAATATTCATATGACGAATTCTGAATGATTGATATATATGTATATATCCATAAAAGGCACATCTTTGAAGCTTTGGTTCATCCACTTGACCAATAGTATCTCGAGCTAAAAGCAAAAGTTGCAGGCCAAAATGGAGACAGCAAAAGCATTCAGCTTTCTAGTACATGAATTGAAAGTTTGATAAGAAAGGAGCTGCATTATTTTTTTCTCGTTCTAATGCAGATAGAGGAAAATTAAAACAAAATAATGCACATATTATTATCCTTTTATGAATATAGGTTAATATTTTGTTACTAGTGAGATTACTTGTTTATTTTTATTTTCAACGAATAATTTATTTATATTTGATTAAACGAATTGAGAGTGATACCTACCTGTATTTTGTTTGGGTCTTACTTTACCTTAAGAAAGAGTTAGACTTTAAATGTGCAATTTGGACTGAGTCTGGATTAATCTTACAAAAAATAAAAACACTGAGTACTATAAATAAAAGAGAAGATAACTTTACAACAAGTACTTATTCATCTATTATACTACCTGCGATGCGTGAAATATTTTAAAGTTGCAATTGATATTTTAAATAAATGAAATTATGAAGTTAACTAACTGGAAAAGTATTTATTTATTTATCATTTGTTCTTAAGCTACCTATTATGAAGTGTATAGACCAATCTTCTAATTATTATTTTTTAGAAAAATGAGATTTTGTTTGAAGTAATCGATTTTATTTGCATCTTATTCAAATCAATTAATTAACTACAAACATGTTAAAGCCAATAGGCAATAGCTCATGCTTGTAACCATAGTTATTTATATTTACAATCTCTTTCTAATGATATTTATATCTTTTATATAAATATAGTTGTATCATCTAGATTCTAGATGATTCCTTGAACTTAAGAATTTGAACAATTAATAACTCATTATTCATTTATTGATTTCTTAATTATTGTAGCTGAATGAATTTTCTCAATGATATAATTACAATTCATTACTCTAATTTATTGAGGTACATGTATTTATCATTATTGGTAGTAGTTCACTACTATAATTATTTGAGCTATTATTTTTTTAACAAAGTACTCCCTCCATTCTCATTTAATTGTCGTTTAGGAGATACTATATACCGTAAAACCTCTATAGAGAAAAATATTACTATATGGAAGTTATTCTTAAATAGATACTTACATATAAAAATTATAATTTTAAAAAAATAACTAATATACATCATATGACACTTGAAAATGTGTCCCTTCATATTTTAAAAACATGAATTTAAAAGATATATAAGATTCATGAGTTTTAAAAGATTCATTCATATACATTATGTATATTAGATTTAGAAGATTCATTCATATACATACAATATCTAGGAAATGTAAAAAAAAAAAAAAAGTACGTACATTATATATGCATTTAAAATATTCACTCATGTATGTTGTATTTTCGAAACATTTTTTTCGTTTGTTTTCTTTTTATTATTCATATATAAATGCTAGCATAATCATAAATTTCATTATCATTTTAAATCATACATTTTCTAC
Source organism: Vinca minor (assembly GCA_026122235.1). Classification (NCBI taxonomy): domain Eukaryota; kingdom Viridiplantae; phylum Streptophyta; class Magnoliopsida; order Gentianales; family Apocynaceae; genus Vinca; species Vinca minor. The sequence continues at coordinate 3,227,215 of JAOCZM010000201.1, read as the reverse complement.
TTCAAATAAGTCATGGCACCTAAAAACAAACGAACTCAAATCACTGAAAGTATTCGTGTCGAGTTGCTCAAAATGAAAGAAATCAACCCAAATTGGAAGCAAAAAATATCTTGCAAAATGGTTAAAAGATACCCATAAGTTTAAGGTGTAATTTTATATAGATATATAAATATATTTAAAATTTAATGTTATTTTATTACTATATGGAGGTAAATTTCTTAAGGATGGTCGTAAAAAAAACATGGAATATAACAATGTAGAATTTATTCTTATTTATAACTGGTCCCGAATTGGGACAAATATTTTTTATTACTATAAGGAGGTTATTCTTATATAGAGTATTACTATATAGAGGTTTTACTGTATGTATCCAAATTAATTGCCATTTATATGTCTTTTATTACGTGTCAATAATTTATTCCAATTATACCTTCAACATATCTTTTATTGGAAAAGTGAAAGAGAAAGAGGAAGGAAGGGGTATTATTGAAATTGTGGTGGAAAGATTATTGTTTGTTTGAATTTCTTAATTTTTTCAAAGTGTCATAAACGACCTATATTGAGGAATTGAGGGAGTAATAGCTAAACTACTTTGATTAAGTATTTATCTAGATAGCTACTACTAATGACTTGAATTTGTGTTATTAATTAATGGAGCACACAATTATTAATGATCCTCAATGTCACATGTAAACTTTTCACTGGACTCTCATCTTACAACCTGTCATGTGTTGCTTTTACATGTATCCGACTCAATTTTATTATCTTATATGTTGTGGTAAAAGAAATTCTGTGAAATTGACCTTCAAGTAACGAAATATTCTTGTTTGAAACATTTTTTTCTTCAAAAGCTGATCAATTTTTTTGCTCTTTTAATAAAAGGGTTCCTCAGAGATTTTCACAAACTTATGATTGCAATTCATTTATAATATTTTTCCCCCAAGACTAAATCCCCTTTTTAGATCTATAAAATCCTTTCCCCCTGCCATTTACCTGTAAATCAAGAAAAAGGAAAAAAGAAAAAGAAAAAAAGGTGATCATCAAGTGAGACTTTTAGAGCCATTCAAGCAGGGAACGAAGACGGGGCGAGGGTGGTAGTCGCCCATTGAGATTTTTAAAAATACAATAGATATGGTAAATTTTATATATAGTTCGAAATATTTTATCAAATTTTTTCCAATATTTTTTTTACAGTTTTTATATTTAGTTCGACATACTGTTGCAGTTTTTGCCTCCAACGCCAAAATCCTACCTTCGTCCCTGATTCAAGTAATCAATCCGGATCCTATGCAGAACAATTTTTTTTTCCAGTACATACAAAACGCTTTAGAATAGGTGATATGAGATTAAAAAACACGACAGATGTTCAGAGCTTCAGAACAGGTGAACAATCCCTAAGAACATAAAGAAAAAAAAAGGTGATCATCAAGTGAGACTTTTAGGAATGCCAATTCACAGCTCATATACAATTATTCTTATTCTTGTGACTCAGACACAATCACCTTTACCTTTTCTTTCTAATATTTCATTCTCTTCTCTTACTTTTTCTTTTTGCTTTCCCTTTTTTTATTCTATTATCCTCCTTTATATTGACCCCCAAAATTATCTTATTTGAATTTTCTATATGTTCAAAGCAACAATTCTCATGCCACATTAACCTCTAATACCAAACTCCACGTGTGTGGAACCAATAGGCATTGGATATATAATTTATTTATTCTACTATGTTTTAAATGCTCTTCAAAAGTTCATGATCTGAAAAAAATGAAAGAATTCAAGTTTGAAGAACTTGAATTAGCCACTCAAAACTTCTCTCGATCGCAACTCGTCGGTAAAGGAAGCCACGGACATGTTTATAGAGGTACGCTCTAATATTTGTTTCCAAAATTATAATCATTTCGGTCCCAAATTATCTATTTAATGTTACTTCCAATTTAATTATACTTCATTTTCTCTCTCCAACCTTCAATGCAAGCGGCAGTATTGGAAAAAAAACATCATTATTCGACACATTAATTAAAAAGTGGACAACAATTAATTTGAAACAGATTAGAAAGGAGATACGGACAGATGATTTAGAAACGGAAGGAGTACTCAAAATTTATTGCAATAATAAGAAATACTTGTAACTAATTGAGTTACCTCTTTATCTTTGTCAATAGGTATTTTGCAAAATCGAATTGTTGCAGTAAAGAAACAATCTCTAGGCCACCAAAAGCTACAAGATAATTCAAAGCTGGAAAATGAAGTCCATATTTTATCATCCTTACAACAACCACCTCAGAATAATCAGTACCTTATAAACCTTGTCGGAATCAGCCATGATGAATCTTCCGGCCGCCGGAGTAAAGTTCTTGTCATGGAATATATGCCTAACGGCACCCTCCATGAACTCCTTCATGTGGCCTCCGCTCCTCCGACGTGGTATAAACGCGCCGAAATCGCGATTCAAATAGCTAAGGCTGTGGAGTTTCTTCATGAATCAAACCCTTCTTCAATCATCCACAGAGATATCAAATCCACAAACATTTTGTTTGATTCAGGTTGCCTCTCAAGAATTATGTAAAGTTTCGCTATATTTTTTCTTTTCTTTTTCATTCTTATATATTTCTATAAAGATGGTCCCCTATAACTAGTAGGGGATTTAGGGGCGGTCCAAGATTTTTAAAATTATATTATCTTCATTCTTAAATATAAAACTTTTAGGACATATTGTGAAAATTAAAATTAAGGTATTTTTATAATCATAATATCAATATTATCCTCTTAAATAGAATTGTTGGTATACAAGTCATCTTTAAGAGAATATTATTGATATTTTGACTAACACATTATCTTATTTTTTTTCTTTCTTAATTTTCGCTATGTATCGTGAAAGTCTTATATTAAAGAATGGAGGGAGTAAATTTTATCTTCCGGATTTTTTTTTCCTAAAAAAAAATTCTAGAAATATCAAGTTTAGTCCATCAAAAATTATTTTATATAATCATTTGATGTATATTTTGTTGGAGAATTAATTATTAAGTGGAAATATTTATTAAATTTAATTGTGTGTTTAACCGCTTAGTTTTAAAGTGTTTTGAATTCATCGCGTAGTGAGTTGCGCAAGATTCGCGATGATAAATAACATGTGAGGAAACTAATTCTCGGTGTGAATGATAAATTTGGTTAAAGTGGAGAGATTATTGATGGAGGTATTATGTTATCCCACATCGGTTGTGAGAATCGATTAAAAATAATTTATAAGTTCTAACTAGACTAGTGATCTTAAATAAGTGGGAATGGGGATATCCCTCGCGCACTGTTTTAACTTGCCAGACCACCTATTTTTTATATTCTAATACAGAGTTATTGAATATATCCATATTAACAATATAATATTTTTTTTATTCTGTATGTGCAGGTTGGAACGCGAGATTGGCTGATTTTGGACTAGCGTTAAGAGTGAATCATGACTCGGAAAGTCGTCCGGCTGGGACCATAGGGTACTTGGACCCTTGTTATACTGTTCCAAGCAAATTGAGCACAAAAATCGATGTTTTTAGCTTCGGAGTTTTATTATTGGAAATTATTTCATGCAAGAAAGTAATAGATGTAACAAGATCACCATCTTCACTAGTAGAATGGGCAGTTCCATTGATTGAAAGACACCGGATTTCGGAAATTTGTGACCAAAGGGTAAAATTGTCACGATTTATGGAAGGCACGATCATGAACATGCTTAACATTGCTTCACGTTGTGTAGTAATTTCTAAAGAAGAAAATCGACCTTCTATGAAAGAAATTGTTTTGGAGTTGGAAAAGGGTATTTTGATTGAGCCAATTGTTCGAATTCCATTGTGGATGAATCTTTTGATTTTACTTAAAAGGCAAGTGAAATTTGTTGGGGGCAAAAAAGACAATATTTCTTCTACTTATTGTGATCATCAAGAAAATGATCATGTTGTTGTTGTTGTTGATAATTCAAGAGGGAAATTGTCGTTAAGGGAAATATTAGCTGATCAATGTTTTTGAATTGAGATTACATAGTCTTGTTTGATTATGCCAACCAGAGGTATTTAATAAGGAGATAGTTCAATTGGTTAGAAGCAATTTTTTTTATGCTTTTATTCACATCTCCAATCTCTAAATGTAGCAGCGAATTCAAAGGCGGGATATTGACTGATCCAATATTTTTAAAACGTTAAATTTTTTATATGGAAATTTTTATGTCCTGATAAAATTTTCTGAAGCTCAGTACAATATATGTCTTTATGTAATTTGTTCATAATCGCTAGATTTTAGATCAATTTCTATATGTATTGTATATATGTATTTTAAAAAATTAAAGAAAATACCAGTAGTCAACCAGGGACGAAGACAAGGGGGAAGGGGGTGGCAGTCGCCCTCCGAGATTTCTAAAAATATTACTAGATATAATAAATTTTATATGTAGTTCGGAATATTTTATCAAATTCGCCCCTCAACATTTTTTTTGATAATTTTTACATATAGTTCAACATACAGTTACAATTTTCGTTCTAACATCAAATTTCTAGCTTCGTCCGTGCAGTAGAAAAAACCTGAACTGCAGTGCATGCGCTCCAAACAGAAGAATCCCAAAAGCAGGTGGGGATTGGAATATATAACAAAAGCTTTTTCAGTTTTCTTATGATCATTTTTGGCTAAAGTGTATTGCACACGTTAGTTACTGAATATAAGTTTTAAAGTTATTCCTACACTAATATATAATTTTTCAATATTTAACTGTAATACGGAAAATATTACAAAACGCCAGCCTTTGGAATAATATATAATTACGAGGTTCGAGAAGCTCTCCATTGATGATTTAAGACAAACCAACAATTAGTCTTCTTTTTTACATTCGTTCTTTCGGATTTCTACGAAGAATTTAAGGTTCTTAAATTTTTTAATATTATATTTATTCCAAATTGAGTGTCAATATGAATAAAAGGATAGTCAGGATCTGTAAAAGTGTGACATGTATGTCCTCGATTCAAAGAACAAAATAACCGATATAAATCGATGAAACTGAAAGGAGTTTGATGTTTCATAAGTAAATTTTTTAATTTAAATTTTGTAAATGAAAAAAAAATTATGTTAAGAATTCTGCCTCCGAAAGAGATTCAATTATAAGAGCGAATCGAATTAGTTGAACCGTAAAATAAATACAAATATAGGTTGAATCTAAGAACCTTACAAAAAAGAACAAAATATACTGGAATTTTCAATAATATTGCATAAAAAGCAATGAACTGGTTAAAGTGCCGTAAGAAAGAAAAAGCAGAAGGCGCAAAAATCTTCTTCCACTTCTTTGTTGGCAAAAACGCCTATTTGGTCCTAAATGATGTTTCTAAGAATCTTTTGAGTCCCAAAAGATTTTTTTTTTCCTTTTAAATCCCATGTATGTATTTACTGTACTGTCTTTTAAGTCCTTCCGTCCAATTTTCTGTCTAGATACCGTCAAGACAGTCATGTGCCTCACATGTGAGTAATTTTTAAAGGGTATTTCAGACATTTCAACATATTTATCTAAACAAACAATTGGGTACTCAATCGTTAAACAAAATAACTATGAGTACTAAATTTAAATACATTAAAAAATCACTTTTCTCCACCACCACCACCGCCACCTGCTACACCCATCCACCATTCTCCATCTTCATCCCCATCATTCTCTTCCACCACTACCACCACCGCACCAAGAACCCACTCTGTAAATGGCTTCAAAAATTCATGGTTCAACTCTCATGAGAGAGATTCCAAAAACACCAAGAAATTCAAAAAAATCCAAGTATGGCTGATCATAAAAAAGTCATCATAGATGCACCATTATGCAGCATCTAAGAAAGAGTATCTTGTGCTATATCAATCCCACCCAAATCACTCAAATACAACTAACTGAGACATTAAAACTCAACTAAAATAAAAATGTAAATGAGCACACTGCCAAACATACCACCAAATTAAGATAACATCCAATGAAAACCCATAAACAGAATAAAATTTATATACAACAAAGCTGCAATCTTTGGCTAAAGGAAGAGAAAAGAACACTATTTCAAATACAACATTTCTGCACCAATTCAAACCCACTAAAACAAATCCTTTGATTCAACCCATAAAATCCAAAGAAAATGAATTTTACACGGATGAAAATTGAGATGAAGAACACCCAAATTTTTTTTATTTATTTGTTTCCGGAAATCTCGACCATCTATTACCGGAAACTGCAACTTCATTGGACCTGTGGATATCGTTGGATTTTTAGAAAAGTGAAATTGAAAAAGGGAAATTGGTGAAAGGAAAAGTGAAATTGGAGAATATTACCGTTTGGAGGAATTGAAGCGATTGCGGAAGAGGGAGAGTCCCAACTTCATTGCCTTCTTGCAATGGTGAGAGGCGGTGCCGACGATAGTCATGTCTGAGGAGCTGAGCAACCGCCCACGGTGTGTCTGTGAGTTGGGGAATTTCGATCAATTAAGAGTTAGATAATTTCAATGCAATTTTTGGGATTTTGGTTATATATTATGAGGAGATGTGTTTGGATTTTGCATTGAATTTTGGGAGTGAATTAGAATTGCTATGGATTTTGCAGAAGAATTTCTCATTTGATAGTCTTTTTTTTTTTTACTTTTTTTAATTAAAAAATGGGTTCAAGTAGAACCAGTAGTGGCCGCCATTGATGAGTTATGATGCCTGATTTCCGGTGGTGGAAGAGAATGATGGGGATGAAGAAGGAGAAGGGTGGATGGGTGTAGCAGGTGGCGGTGGTGGTGGTGGAGAAAGGTGATTTTTTAATTTATTTAAATTTAGTACTCATAGTTATTTTGTTTAACAATTGAGTACCCAATTGTTTGTTTAGATAAATATGTTGAAATGTCCGAAATACCCTTTAAAAATTACTCACATGTGAGGCACATGACTGTCTTGACGGTATCTAGACAGAAAATTGGACGGAAGGACTTAAAAGACAGCGCGTAAATACATACGGGATTTAAAAAGAAAAAAAAAATCTTTTGGGACTCAAAAGATTCTTAGAAACATCATTTAGGACCAAATAGGCGTTTTTGCCCTTCTTTGTTAGTTAGATCCAATTAATGGACAATCAAGCCGTAAATGCAACAAAAAGGTCAAATAATTTGTGCAAATTGGGATTTTACAATAGCTTTTGTCAAAGGTTTACACGAATGTGTATCATTTTTGTTGATTTTGAATATGATTGTGAACTTTTGACTAGTTAGAGAAAGAATTCATGTTCAATTTGTGCAAATTATGTTTAAATTAGTGCATAAAGCTCCCGCATAAGCCATCTTAACTTAGTGGTAGAGCATGCGACTTTTACTTCCATGCATCAATTTTGTATTTCTCTTCTTATCGCGAAGCTTCCAAAGAGATTATTTTGAGTACCAAAAGGATGACTAATCTTGGCAAGAATAATAGGAACCGGATAGCCCAAGTGGGTAAGGCTATCTTAACTTGGGCTGAGGTCCCGAGTTCGATTCCCGCAATAATTCCTCCTTTGGTGAGGCTAAAAAAAAATCTTGGCAAGAATAAATTTGAATGTGTTAACATATCACTTCTAACTTTAAATCATAGATTATACATTTATGCCCCCCTCTGCTAGAAATATTTTTTCCCAAAAAATATTCACACCATCTGTCAAGCTTCAAGTGTAGTTCAATTTGCTTGATTCTTCATCCTATTCACATTCCTAATTTACCAGCTGTAATCAGTTTGACATGAGTTGTGATGATGTAAAGAAAGTACAACAATACTTAGCAAAAAAAAAAAGTACAACAACTATTGGATTTTTTTTTTTTGAAGCCCGAAAGGCCGATTATTAGGGGGAGAGAGCGGAGAGTACCCTTAAAAAAACCGATTAAAGCACGCTCCATGCCTAGGGAGGGTATTGCCTCGCCAGAGGAGGAGGAGGACACCTCACCAGAGGAGGAGATTATTGTCCCAATAAAGGGGAGATACGGCACGTGTTCGGGTAGCTTTTACCACTTGGGCTACCCGATTCCCATAAATCAACAATTATTGGATTAAGTGGTGTGAAGTTGTTCTCTTTAATCTGAAGTTTTGATTTCATACCCTGAAATATAGATTATATTGTTGGGAAAGTCATTTTAAATAATTTTTTACAGTATTCTACTTAGATTAGTCGGTTTGTAAAATACGATCGAACCCGGTAATTTAAGACCCGAAAAAAAGCAAACAAAAATTAAAGACCAAATTGTGATAATACAAAACCTTAGAGGTGTCCAAACTGCAATATTCCGACAAAGGAAATATGTCGTGAACCGGGACAGTTTAGGCAAGCCGGGTTAATTCACCACTGCTCAGCCGGTCTGAGTTAAGAAGCCATGGAAGTTAGTTAGCAGCTTTTCTCCTTTTCCCGTTCCTTTTCCCAATACCATTAGGTTCCCAATTACAATTTCCCATTAGAAATATTCTACTGTATGATTTGTAATCGTAATCATTCAATTCAATCCAATTCCTATTGTTTCCCCCTTTTTTGTCCGTGTTTTTTTGTTGATTGTGGACTCGTATATGTTAGAACCCTAATTTGGATGATTTTTCAGAACTGTAATCATCAGTTTCTAATCGAAGAAACATGGAGACTCATATGATGAATCACAATCTATTCGAGAGGCGCACCATAACCAAGTCCAGAGCTGCCCCAGTTAAATGGGTTAAGGAATGGTAAAATTTCTCAAATTCTTACTTCTTGTTGTTGCATTGCATGCGTAGTTGATTGTATTTTATGTGTATTTAGTCACTAAATTACTAATTCTATTCGATTTTATGAATTCATTCTATTCAGTTTTTCTCTTTCCGTCTGTAAACTTTTTTTTTTTTAGCTTTTTTTTTTTATGTCTAAACTATTTTTGAACCATTGCTTTTATCAAATTAATGCAAAACTGGTGTTTTCCTGTCACTATGTATTACGTATTCTACACCTATCGCCAGGCTTAATAGTATTTCTGTTAATTTAAGCTATTCAGAGTAGTGACATTTGCAGAACACATAATCAAAAGCGGCAGGAAAACACATGTTTTCCACTAATTTGACAAAAGTAGTAGTTCAAAAATAGTGTACGTACATAAAGAGCTAAAATAAAAGTTGACCGACAGAAAGAGAAAAGCGGAAATAGTTTATGTATATATATCACTTTTCTCTTGTTATATAATCCTATTATAATTTATTTTTAACACTTTATCCATTCTCTTCTTCTGTTTGCTCTTGTTGGGGGAGGGGATTTTAGGTGTTGATTTTTTATTTTTTGTTTTTATTTCAGTTTTGGTGTTCTTGTAAAATTTGCTAGGCTGATTAGTTGAATGACTTGGTTGTGCTTGGAGTGCAATTGGGATGTCTTTTATGTAGGATGGAATTGCGGGTTATGTATGCTTGCCGTGATTTTTTCAGTGTTAATAAGATTATTTTGATGGAAGGGGAGGAAGATCAAAAGAGAATTGGGTGTTATCTGTGGAGAATTGAAAGAAAGAAAAATATAGCGATTTAGGTGTAATAATATGAAGATACTCCTCAAGCACTAGATTTTTTTGTATAAAATGGAAATTCATAGCAATGCACTCTGAGGATTTTCGAACTTGAGCAGAGTATCTGTTAATTGCTGCATGGGAAGCTCTGCGAGTTATTTTTGTTCGCAGTTCTATTCCAATATGTCAATAATGATACTGTTGCATATCCGTCTTTTCCTTTCCTTTTTGAAATTAATCTGCTTCGTTCTATTTTAGGGTGCCGCAAGATGTTGTAGCAACTGGTGGGAAATGCCAACTTCTGAGATGGGTCAATGGTTAGTTTTCGTAGATTTCCCCTTTGTGCATTTTTCTGAATGGCTATTAACTGGAAACAGGATTATGGTTACCCATGCTTAATTTGAAAAGTTCTATTGCCTAGGCGCGTCTATGCATTTTCTTTTGGTTCCTAGATATTTCTATTGAAATGCTCAATTTTATTGATAAATGTATGTGCTCTCTCTCTCTCTCGTCCCTTTTCTGTTAACTTTTGGGATGTCTTGAACCTGGAAAAACATTACTCAACCAACCTTATTCAAATGAATATCAGAATATGACATTGTTTGTTTCTTTGACTAGTGAATGTCACTTACATTTATCATATTTTCCTTGTAGAGGCAACACTGAAGTCTCTGAGAGAGAAAAAAGAGCCAGAAGTGCCAGAACCGGAGCCTGAACCAACAACTGAAGTTCTCTTTCTCTGTAGTTATGAAGGCTGTGGGAAGACATTTATTGATGCTGGGGCTTTGAGGAAGCATTCTCACATCCACGGAGAGAGACAATATATTTGCCACTATGAGAATTGTGGAAAGGTGAAGTCAATAACTACAACGGTATTTTTCCACTTTGTCAGATCTGTGATGTCTAAACATTTGGACCTAGAATTGGATGAACGTCATGGAATTTAAAATAACTCTTCTCATTGGAGACAACTCTGTTGCATCTTATGAGTAGAATAAACTATGGATCTGTTGCAACCTTTGAACAGCTTTTTGCACAAAATATCTTCAATTTGATCTTATCTATCCCATAACACCAATGTGTTTTCTTTGCACGAGGACATGATGCCTCAAATCCAGAGACTTGTTTTTTGGCTGTTTTCTCTATTTCTTAGATCCTAGCTGTTCCCTCAACGTTAAACTTCTTGTAGCTCAAATATCCTTAATGGCTATGTTTTTTCAACGTGTTCTTTTTCCGTTTTCTTCCAAATCTCTCCTGAATTCAGGTCCACTATTTGTTCTGCTTTGTTATTTGATTCCGATCTTCGGCCAATGACCATTTACTTTATACTGAAAATCCTTTAGAATCCTGTCAATCGGCATAGAGATTTGGATGGCACCAAAACCTTATATCTTGGCTATCGGAAATACTTTGATTACGTTGACTGATCCCTTAATAATCTAAGGTTAACTCTAAAATGAGTTTTCTTTCATTTCCAATTTTATTTCCCTGTTTATCTCTATCTTCTCTGCAGTCTGCAGGGTATATTCTCTGGTTTCCTATGGTCAACAAGAGTGATTATGTTTATATGATCAATAGAGGGTGTTGAGGGAAAGATCACAGGATAGCATGGGGCTTATATAGATTAAAGAATTTAAGTTATGGTCTGATTCCATCGCATCAAAACTCTAGTTTTCACTTCTGGCCTCACGTTAAAGTGTAGCTTCTTTGGGCAATTGTATTTGATATAACATTTTGAAATTTGACTTTTCACTTTGAAGTGTTATCATGGATGCTTATTTTTGAGTGAAGTCATTTGTCCTGGTCATCGTAGATAATTTATTTCAATTTCCAGACGTCAATTCTTCAAAAAAATTCTGGTTGTCAAGCATGCATTTTGAGTTTAGCTCCTGTCTGTTTTCTATTCCATCACTATCCTTTTCATTTATTTCACTTGTATTTACGTTGTTATCGAATTATTGCTTCTTTATGCAGAAATTTTTAGATAGTTCAAAGCTTAAGAGACACTTTCTTATTCATACTGGAGAGAGAGATTTTGTATGCCCTCATGAAGGCTGTGGAAAGGTAATTGATCCCTTTACATTTCCTTTTCTGTTCCCTGATATAATGATTTTTGCTCTTTTCCCCACTCTGATGAGCCATTATACTTGAGCTTCTGTGGGTAAAAGATTATGCAAATCAAAATTGTTTCTTGTACTTTTGCCTTTGGCTGAAATTTATATTTCTCGGGTTTGCTGATTGCAGGCATTCTCCCTGGATTTTAACCTTAGATCACATATGAAAACACATTCACAGGAGAACTATCACATTTGCCCCTATCCAGACTGCGGAAAGCGATATGCACATGAATACAAGCTAAAAAACCACATTTCTTCTCACCATGAGAAGGTTTCGCCTTTCTTTTGCTCCCTGGTTTATCTTATTTTATTTGTCACTTTTAGTTTTTAGCTTGTAGTTTCCAAATCCTTCTCAATTTTATTTGCTCAGTTATTCTTATACTGCAATTGCAAAATGTTCTTTTTTTTTTTCTTCCTATTGCGTACGAAGAGAGAGTGAGAGATCATAGTTTATGAAGCCAGGCTTCTTTTGGTTTGGCCAATGGTTTTCATAGATTTGAACACTACCGATCATGATTTTAGTATTTGAATACTTGCCCATGTTTGAGAAGGTCCAAGTTTTACTTCCTTGATTCCTCCTTGCCGGTCCCAAAGGATTTAAAAAGAGGCTAATTTTGTGAACATGTAATGGGGATGTACATGCCAGATAATTGTCATCTAAAGTAAATTTGGTCAAGGGCTTTTGCTTTGGGATTTGGAATCATATAATATAGCCTTCCTTGCAAATCGTAACTTGCAAAAGTCCTTTGTACTTGTATGCATTTTGCACTCGAGAGAACCCTTATCGAGACATACTCATTTCACAAAGTCCTAAATTCTTAACTTATCAGGTTAATCTGCATTTGCATGGCATTTTTATGAAGGACAAAAAAGCATTTGATATGTGAAGATACTTCAATTGCCTAGTATTACTGATGCTTAAAGCATACTTGAGCATTCTTATATCTTTGTGCATTTCATTCTTGATACTTGAAATGGATTTGCAACCTTAATTCCTGCTTTCATTTTCTGTAGGGTGGTGTTGTCGAGCCAATGAAGTATGTCCCGCCTGTTGTAGAGAAGCCGGTGAAAACTCCAAAATCTAATGCAAATTATGCTTCTGCTTCATCTGACCGTCCTTATACCTGCCCGTATGAAGGTTGTGACAAGGCCTACATCCATGAATACAAGCTTAACCTTCATTTAAGAAGGGAGCATCCGGGCCATTTTAAGGAGGATAACGCTAAGAATGCCCAGCCTAACGCTGATAACGATATGGATGAAGGCAGTGATCAAGATGCATATCCTGCCAAGCGGAGCAATGTCAAAAAGCCGAGCAGGTCAAAGCCAAACTTAAAGTTGCCTCCTGCAAAAGTGACTCAACGTAAAGGTTCAACTGCAACTGCTTCACCAGCTAATATGAACGCGATGAGAAAACAACAATGGCCGGTAAAAGGAGAAGTTTACGATGAAGAAGATAGTGAAGAAACAGAAGAGGAACGCGATAATGTTGGTGGTGATGGATGGAGATATGCACAAAACGATGACGACGATGATGAAGAAACAGAGTATGAGGATTAGATAGTTCATAAAGAATCTATCAAAATAACTACGTCTTTTATTAAACTTTTATTGCAAATATGATATTTACAGATGGGAAGCTTTTTCTCTGTTTCTCTCATTTCTTTCCATTTTCAATGGAAAACATCTAGTCCAGTCGAATCACGTGACGATGAGGTAGAGATAACTTTTTTCAAAATAGATTATATGGTATTTCAATTGATGAAGTAATCAATAGATTTTCCAGCCCATTGAAAACCAAACATACATCTGCTAGCTTAATGACCATGTAGAGCAGAGAATAGAGTATATTTTCTTGTGCTCGGCAAATCCACTCTGGCCAACAGTCTTTATATATATACTTTGTGTACCGAGTTCGATGTAACATAGATTTGTTAGCTATTAAATTGGTACTTTTGGTTAAGTTTTTTGCTCATGGCCTAAGGCTGATTGTACATTTTTGCATGACTGAAATATATTGATCCCTTTTTAGACCGAAAAAGAAAAAGAAAAAGAGAGTATATTTTCTTGTAAACCATTGATTGAGGGAGTATATTTTCCAAACTAACTAAGTTTTAAATAAATTGATAGTTGTTCTTTTTAACATCTAAAACAAGTTAATAATTTTTTTAAAAGATTATTTCTAAATCGTTAGATTGAAAATTATATGTCAACATAGTCGGTACGGTGCTTACAAAATAACTTGTCAACCTTGGGACCAACTCGTGGAAGTTGTAATTTCTTCACTTTAAGTGGTTTTAAACAATTTGATATATGAGTTGAAAAATGACACATTGGACATAGACATTTTCCGTAAGAATTCTTGTGACATTATTAATTATAGGGTAAAAAGTGTTGACGCCCCCTAAACTATTCCTTTTTTGATTTTTACCCTCAACTAAAAAGGGTCAAGTTTTACCCCCTAAACTATTTCGGTTTTATATGGATGGAAGGTCAAAAACCGAAATAGTTTAGGGAGTAAAACTTGACCCTTTTTAGTTGAGGGTCAAAAAAAAAAAAAAAACTGAATAGTTTAGAGGGCGTGAGCGCTTTTTACCCTTAATTATAATATAATATACTTTTAAGATTGATTTATTTAGTTTAGAAAAAAAAATTGATTTATTTAGTTTAGAATATATGAATACGTTATTCTATAAATATTGTCTTTCATTTTTTAAATGTTTTTATTCGACTGAAAAAAAGGTTCTTGATACGCAGCGTTTTGGTACACCAAGGGCAAGGAGGAGTGCCGCGACTAAAGACGAGCAGCGCAGGGACAAGTCAACCAAAACACTCCCTCAGAATGGCCGGAGAAACATCGTCGGCAACGATGACCTTGCCGGTGACGGAGGAGGAGATTACTCTTATGGTGAAGTGGAGCGGCAAAGAGTACACCGTCAGAGTCATCGGAGACGACACGGTCGGAGAGCTAAAGAGGCGAATATGTGAAGTCACGAATGTTTTGCCGAAACGCCAAAAGCTTCTGTACCCTAAAGTTGGACCAAAGCTCTCCGATGACTCCACACTTATCTCTCAACTTCCTCTCAAATCGTCTCTCAAAATGACCATGATCGGGTTGGCGCTCTGTTCTCGAGTTTATACATCTCATTTCTGTTATTTTTATTGTGTTTTTTATTTAGCAATTTACCATTGCAATTGCATTTATAATTTCAAGCATTTAGCAGTTAATTTTGGTGAATGATTGTTTTTTAACCAATAGATTGATTAATAAAGAGGAAAATAGTGATATTTGTGTATAGTATCCTCTACAAGTTCCATTGCATAATAGTGATCGAGAGAATTGTACTTATGATATTTATGGTGAGTGTAATTTTATAAAAATAATCCTTGAAATTTGTAGAATGCGAAATATTTTCGGAATAGATCAACTAAAGACCTTATTGTGAAACGGGGGGAGTATACTTGTTGGGGACTTTATGGGTAAGTATGCTGTGGTTCTTGAAGGGGTTGGGCTAATTTTTACTCCTTTGTGCCAAGTTTGCGAGTTAGACGTTTCAATGATAGTGGTTAAGTACCGTAGTTGACATTTTCATGTCAGTACATATGTGTTTAATATGCAAAAATCAGCAGTTTTGGATTGGATTTGGCTTGCATCCTTTTGTCTCTGTGAGATTGAAGTGGGTTGCGGTTGAACTGCTGTAATAATTTCTGTTATTATGTGTTCAATGTTAGAAAATCTTTTTCAGCTTGTTAAATTGGTAGAGGCATTTTTTTTTTTGGGCAGTGAGGTGGGGGGAGGGGGTTTAAGTGTTGTGTGGGTTTTGAGGGGTAGTAATCGGTTTTTTTTTATCTCTACTCTGTTAATCTAACTGGTCAAGGTAAGGATGTTATAAATCTTTACCTACATTCACTGTGATTTTGTGACTCTGTTATCTTCTTGTGGTTAACTGAACGATTTTTTTTGAAACAGAAATAGAAAAGAAAAGAATAAACAGTTGTATGTGTTTACTTGGGTTAATCATGTCAACGAAGATGTGTTCATATGCAAGAAGAGGTCGTTTATTGAACTTATTGTCTTCTTTGAAGTGAAGTGGTTTGTTGTTGTGCTCTTTTAATTGTTTCTGTTTTTATTTATTTAAGTATGGGATAAGGTTTTCTCATATTGTACTCAGTATGTTACTTTTTAAGTGCACTTATTGTTCTTGTTACAACCAACCACCTTTAATTTTAGGATGGGGTTGATTTGCTTTAGCTTTACTAGTTTAACATTTTCTTCTTAGTACTGAAAAAAATGATTCTTTGCTGTGAGAAGAAATGTGGATTTCCATTTGCCTAGCTAGTTTTCTGAGGTAGTTTGGGCATCTAAATCTCCAGCCTTTCAATTTGGGCTTTTGTCCTGATTTTCCTTCTTTTTTTTTGGGTGGTGGTGGGGAGTGAGGCTGGTTGTGGAGAAAAACTTTTCAATTCTGGGAGGGATCCCGGGAGAAGAGAATAAGAAAAGATATTGAGGTTGATAAATGTGAAAGAAAACCAACTAAGCAATTTTAGTCCGGGAATTTCTAACTCGAACTCTTGCAACAGGGAATTTGGAACGGACATTAAAACTCATTACGCAAGATAAACAACTCTATAATTCATAAATAAACACCAGATATTCAAATACAGAGAAACCTAATGAGTAAAGCTTATGCGTCCACAACTGTTGTTCTTATTACTGGAAATCCTCATCTCTAGCTTGTAGGCGATAAAGATGAGATTTGGTCTATGAGCTTGATTGTCTGGGTTTTGATTGATATTTGTGATTGCTAATCCAATTTTGAAAGGCTCGAATTGTGACTCCAATTGTAGAACAAAAATGCTTAATCTCTTCCTTGCATTGTCCCCTAAATCCCCAGTTTATCTTATTTGCAAAAGCTTCCATTTGATTCTTCTGGATCATTGTGAACTTTGTCCTTAGCCTCTTGATCCCTGCATTTGGCACTCTGAGCTCATTCTGATTTGATTCATTGTGTGGTGGTTGAGGTATAGCAACTACTGGGGGATTGCTAGAGAATGAGCTGTCAATGACTTGATTAACTTGCGGCTGAGTTTGTTCCATTTTCACCCTTTTGTGGAAACTCCAGTGACGGCCACAAGCTTGGCAGGCTAGGATTTCTCCTTTACATGGCACAAAATGGTTGCACCCATCGAGGCCGTAGAGTATGATAGGCGTTGGAACATTGTTTGATGTCTCTTGATACTTTATGATTGTCTTGCCGTTCATCCTGAAAACCCTGTCGTCTGTCCCTAGGTAGAGAAAGATTCTAGTGATGGCTTTGTTGATCAACTGTGGTGCAAAGAGGAGGAGAAGTAGGACTGGAGAGAGGAATTCTTCCTTTTAATAGTTGAAATGCTTTTCTTTTTGTCAACTATATAGATTTAATTTTAAAGTTTTAATTACTGTCTCATATTGGTGGTGGTACCGGTGCCACGTTTTGAAGATTAGCTTCAATAAATTGATAGCTTTGGAAATTTGAGGTTCAAGATAAATTTGTCGCATTTCTCATTACGTTATTAGTTGGGGAGCTGCATCATTAGCATGGCGACAAAATAAAGACGTCTTAAATGTAATGCTAAACTTGTGCTAAAAATTAAGTTAATCTAGTTATTTATATAATACAGCTTTATTAAAGGTTCATATGTGTTAGAAATTTTGTTCTAAACTAATGACTATTCCGATAAAGGAAAAGTTTCCAAAAAGGAAGTAGATATGCGATATCCATAACTTGTCTTAATTGCAAGTGTTTGTTTTGCAGTACTGTCGAAGATGATATAATTGTAGATCAAGTGGATTCCCCTAAGATCATAGATGATTTTGAACTTGGCCAAGATGAAGCTGTTGAGATCAAAGATAAAGAAGTTAATAAGCATAAACTTAGAAGACGCGTTGAGCAATACAAGGTATGTAATAAGTGGAAACTTAAAAGGCGCGTTTTGAAATATAAGATGTTCTTAACTGATAAGCATGAGAAAAGTTCCAAGGAGTACTTGATTCTTTGTCTACTCTGGACTTAAAGATTTTGCAAGGTGATGTATGCATTTGTACGTACTTTCCATGGAATTTGGCTATAAATCAAACACTAAACTAGCAAGCCATTGTCAACCGATTGTTGGGTGTTTATCACATAAAATTCAGATTCTTGTCCATGAAATTTGCATAGTCTTGTCTGGTTGTCTCCTTCATGTCCTTATGATAAATAAGTTATTGAAATGGCTCCCTCTAAAACAAATATTTTTAAAGATTTCTTTGAATCCTGGATGCTAATTCGTCTGTTGAGCAAATAGAAAAGTTAATATTTGATCTTTTAGTACTTCCCTCCTTGCATTACGCTTCGCTCACTCAACATGCCACGTCTCCTCCATCTGCTATTGGTTGGTTTCGTTTTACTTGCAATATTTAAGCTTTAAATATTGACTTGATGGTGCTTTTGAGGAAGTATAATCTGTTAACTCTCTGTGCTATGGAATTCTAGATTGAACTGCGGAACCCTTGCCGTGAAGGTAAAAAACTGCTTGTCCTAGATATAGACTACACCCTCTTTGATCACCGGTCAACAGCTGAGAACCCACTTGAGTTGATGAGGCCCTGTAAGCATTTAATCGTTTATTTTATTTTGATTCCTATGCTTTCTTCAGGAGTAGACGATTTCTTAGTTTCATTGTCAATAATCTTATGTAGATCTCCATGAATTTCTTTCGGCTGCCTATGCTGAATATGACATTATGATATGGTCTGCAACCAAGTAAGTTTATTCGTTTTACTTTTGAGTAGGGCATATTATTTCTAGATTCCATGACTATATTTTATTAGTTGTGAAATGCTTTCAGCTTTCATGTAATTTCTAATATGTGTTCTGATTTTTGAGATTCATGGACCTTGTAACTTAACATGTCTTTGCTACTATGACGTTAAGTCTTCTAATTTTACGAACAAGGAAATTATGAGCAGAATTTCTCTTCATTATGAGAGATTTTGGTGCAACTGTAGTGATGACCTTGCTGTGGCTCTAGAATTGTTTTTTCCTTTGTTTCTGAATTCCATTATCTGATTATTTCATCTTCTCTCTGCAGCATGAAGTGGGTCGAATTGAAAATGGGACAACTTGGCGTTCTCGATCATCCTGACTACAAAATTACAGCACTCCTTGATCATTTAGCAATGATAACAGTTCAATCCGTCTCTCGTGGGGTCTTTGATTGCAAGCCTCTCGGTCTGATTTGGGCTAAATTTCCCGAGGTTCATATTTTTTTCTTCCTTTGATTTCATTTCCTAATGGAATCTCTACTGAAATATCGTCTTTCTGGTGATTGTTAGCAGTTCTACAGTTCAAAGAACACCATAATGTTTGATGATTTACGAAGAAACTTTGTGATGAATCCTCAAAATGGTTTGACCATAAAACCATTCCGGAAGGCTCATGCAAACCGAGGAAATGATCAAGAACTGATGAAACTCACCCAGTACTTGCTCGCCATAGCAGATCTTGACGATATTAGCTGCCTTGATCACAACAAATGGGAGTCATTCAATGAGGATAACGTCAAGAGGAGGCGTAGGCATTCTTGACTCCCAGGATCAGGAAACCGTCTGTTAATCAGACATTCTAGAATCTTCTTATTTCATTAGTGCAAACTACGCACTTGGAATGAGGACTCTTTTTAGGGATCAATGGGACCATGTTACTAGTTTCACCCCACTACCCTTTCTTGTGGGGGTGTCAGGATATGTATAATGGATCTACAAGGCCAAGAAATATTTTACTTCATTTCATAACTATGGAAATGTAATTCGAATCTATAACTTATTTCTAAGCTTGTTTCTTTGAACCGAAATATTAATTTCTGCATTGAATTGTTTGTGTGATAAAAGAGAGAATGGAGGAGAAAATTTTCCACCGGTGGTCAAACCCAGGTCCATTAAACTCTTATTCAAAGACGGCTGGGGATTTCCAGAAATAAGCATTAGATCGAGTTTCATTTCAAACTAAACTCAAGATTTCACATGTAGAGCACATATATACTCTCGCTAAACAATTGACTTTTTACAAAATCTAAAACAGTACGACTCTAAACTATCAAATCCCCTCCTTAAATGGAAATAAACTTAACCTGATTAATGTCGGACTGAGCTAACCAACCTGAACTCAAATATTTATCAGTACCATCACTAGCAAAGATTACAGCAAAATAGGCCAAGGAGAATGAATAACTTGCACATACAAGAAGATGAAACGATCATCTTTAAAAATAACCACCTCAGGTAAAAATCAGCTGCCAAGACATCAATTCCCCGGAGCCGACTACCAGGTGCACACTACAATGTTAATTTCATTATTTTTTTCCCCCGAGAAAGGGAAAGAAATGAAAATAAAAGATAAACCCAGTATCAAGAAATTTCACATAGACCAAGGCAAATGGGAAAACAGACGAAAGATAAAACCAGAGGATCTCACAGATATTGGATTGCTCCCTCACAAGAAAAAACCCACATTTATGTCACTGGTGAAGCAAAATTAGTAGTAGTGTCAGGAGGCGACGCAGAGGCCTTAGTAATATGTACCGATCAAATGTGAAGCTGACCAGAAATGTTCTCGCGTGCAGAACTAGCATCCTTTTGTTTCAGAGAAAGGCTTGCCAGCTGTTGATCAAGATCTTTACTGCTTTTGCGCCGGTGGCCAGAAGTTGGCTGAGACTGCGGCGGAGGCTGCTGCTGTTTCTGATAGAGGGCTCGTAATCTTACTATTTCTCTCTCCAATACTTCATGTTCCACTGCAAAGAGCCATGATGACTTTTAGTTTCTGAAAGATCAATTTAACTGAACTTTTTGCTATTCAAACTGCATCAGCCCTTCTAATTAGCATGTACACCAACCTTTTGATAGCATCTCTTTTTATACCAGTGTTGATTTGGCAATCTCAAAATATGATCGTTCTGGAAATATCGAGAGATTAAAGATACTGGTCTATCCAAGTAAGGAATCACTGATCTGAGTTGTAATTAATTTTATTTACAATTTGCTTATTAAGTTTGATTAAAGTTACTGAAATTGTACACTTGGCTACTATCCACTCCCATATAATTAGCAAAAGCACACATTATAAGCCTTTGCTACTTTCCTATTTCTAAAGTTCTTATATATCAAAGAAGAATCAGTTCCTTCTTACCTCCTTATAATCACAACTACTAAAGGGATATAGAAACTAAAGGCGTCACTTTCTTCCAAAAATAGAACCTAAAACTGCTCAAATACTGTAAGCAATTCATCACAATTAATCAAGACGCAAACACCTACAATATTGACTTACAATATTTAATAATTTGCTCTTGAGCTAAACTTTCGAGTCGTTGCTTTAAAGCTTTATTCTCCATGCTTAGAATAAGACTTTGCTGGTTGAGGAACTCAAGCTCAGCAGAAACTTCAGAACCTTCTACCTGTGTTCAATATAAATGAGGTGATATTAACAAAGCCATTTCAGCCACACACGCATTCAATAATCTTAAATCATGCTTACTACTTGCCTGTAGAGCTTGCGCATTTCTTTCCAGCTCAGCTATGTACTGCAGTTTCCTAACACGTGAACGTTGAGCAAATTGCCTGCATTTTGCACAAGTTTTTTATGTTTAGAACAAATTTTATCCAATACATAGCTCAGAAATTTAGGGAAGATTCTATACTACAGGAAATAAAATATTACATATACCAAACATGCAACTAATATTACATAATTTAGGCAAGATGTTGTGTATCACACCCAAATTTTTGTATGGGAACAAATTTTGAGTGGCATCAGGTTCCATCAAGAGTGGGAATAAACTAAAAAGGAATTTAAGATGGATCATCTAAGCAAACCCAAACTGCCAAAACAAAGGTGAGACTAAAGAAACAAGTATTTGCAGCTGAGATCTACATGTTCCCAATAAGAAAGCTTCAGAACAGCTGAAATATGTTACTTCCTCTGTCAAAATTGAATGTCCACTTTCCTTGTCATTTTGAATAAGTGGACATTCAATTTGGGGGGAGAGAGAGTATATGTTAGTTTATGCCCAAACAAATCTTTATATGGAGAAGAGGAGGTTATTAGGATGAGTGAACATACTGCTTCGCACGTTTGGTGTCCGTTTCAGAGGCAGCGGGCTTGCTGTGACAAGAATCCTTTTTCTCAGAAGATCCTTTTGAATCGTGATGGCCAGATTCAAGTATATGCTCTTTCTCAGAAGCTATAGTAGGAACTACCTCTAATTCTTGTTGAGCACGCAATGACCCCTGCATTCTTAACCATGTTGCTTGGAGAAGGAACACCACGCGAATGTGCATTGTTTAGGTTTGCATCCCGTGCTCGATTCTTTTGTTTGCCGAAAGAATTTTGCTCTGGAACAAATGAAACATGTAGTGCATCTCTGGGATGATCAAAGTCTTGAGGAGCCCAAGAAGGAAAAGGTGATATATGTCTGAATTTGTTTTCCGTTTGAGCAACATAATCTAGGTTAATGGCATTAGCTACATCAATATATGCAAAGGAATCACTTGATGAACGCCTGTGGCCACCTCTACGTACTGGGGTTTCTGGCTCATCAAGTAGCTCGTCAAGCCAAGAAGGCTGCTCCTCTATTAGTTGACTTTCAGAGGAAGTACGCTGATGGTGTGAGTTCCCCTCTCTAGACTTCTGGTCACCTTTCTGCCCAATAGCAGAACTAGGGACATAATCGACATATGCAGGGGCGATGCTAGGAAATGGAATTTTAGGAGGCAACAAAGAGTTCCTGGTATTGTACATCAAATTTCCGACACTAGCAGGACCTTTAGAATTCGCCATAGCCCAAGCACAAGTAGGTAGTCCCTGTCAGAGGTAACAGTTAACAAGGTTACGAAATGCATATCCTCCAAACACAAGACTTCAAGATAGAATCTAAGTTCTTTATAAGGAAACAGACAAGTAAACAATACCAAGAATTCAACAGTGAGCTTTCAGATCGTTATCATCCCATGAAGAGAAGACAAGGAGCAACTCAAACTCGTACACAAAGCAACGAGTTCCGGAGCAAGAATCCAGACACCATAAATTAACTTAATGAGCCAACACGATTCATTTGATACTTTCAAGAAGAAAACTAAAGCAAACAGAATCATGTAAATGATGATCTTTTCTTTTTCTGTAAAGAACTAATAGTACAATCCCGAACATGACATCGAGGAGTTCAAGTAGCATGTAATAAAAAGCACATGGACTCATATTGGCACCTCAAAATTTAGAGGAAGACATACATGAACCAACTAGGAGAAGATGTTTAAACAACAAGACTTGCGAGCTAACAGACTATTGTGCATATCATCTGGTCTCTAAAGATCATTTTCCAATAGAAATCGTATTAACTCCAAAATTTTAATTATTTCTTTTATTACTAACATTAAACACTTATTAGATAGAAAGTCTCTGATACCACCATAAACTACAGATTCTCAGCATGCCATCACCTCCAGGAAAGTCTAAACAATTATCCCTGAAAAATCAACGCCTAGTAAGTCCAGCTATCTTCTCAATTTTTCCAATTCGCAAATCTAGTGACATAGTGATATGATGAATATGCATAGCACCACCCAGAAGATGGAGAAAATGAAAAGAACGAAGGAAATCTCACAACCACCAAACTAAGTAAAAGATAGTGGCAGATGAGATACAACCAAATTCGTTAGAGCATCAACTTTGTTAAAACTTCATGGCGGCAATGTCTCTGCTTTCCCACGCTAATGTTATTAATCTAACAACTTGATAGTTAATGCTACCGACCCTTGATCTCACAGCACAAAATGCAGCAGAAAGAAGGGGCAAGGGAATCATGAAGTAAGAGAGGAAACAATACAAAAGTTTATTTCATATTCAAGAGCTCATAACTAGAACTCAATTAAACCAGGGAAGTAGTTTTGAGATAGAAATTCATGGTATACATATAAAACTCATTATGTCCCCAATAATTGGAGATATGGGTGGGGATGAATAGGAGACAGACTTAACATTTGGCAATAAATACACAAAGTGATTGCTCCAAGAATACCATTGAAACACATGGATTGGAGACGAACATAATCTTTGTCAATAAATGCACAAAGTGGTTGCTGACATAATACAACTAAAAGGGTAGTCCCCTATACCATAAAAGAGGAAATTCAGTTTGACCCAATTTCAACCATCTGGAAAGTAAACTATACCACACTGACAACACTTAAACTAGCTTTCTTTGCAAAACAAATAAATAAATGTTAACAAAATTAACTCATAATTTTGTTAAACGTGCTGAGCAAATCATCAAGAGCTTCCAAGTAATACGAACAACCGATCATAAATTTCACCACCAATATCCCCAATTTTCCAAAATGCCAAGTTCCAATCCCTCCCAATCTATTTTCTTCCAATATTCAATCAAAAATTCCGATAATTCGAAAATTCAATCATTTAGCTCAACCACATTTTCTAAACAGCCAAATAATCACTTCAGATTCCCAAAAAAGAACCAAAATTAAAAAAAAAAAAAAAAAAAAAAAAATATCGATACAGTATACTAATTTCAAATACAAGAAAATGCTGCAAACCTTAAATTCCTTTACCTGAGATAAGATCTTAGCAATGTGATTTTGAAAATTTCCTTTCCCTCTTTTTTGAATGATTCAGCTAGGGTTTTCCTTCTTCATCTCTTTTACTCTTTCTCTCTCTTCTGGTTTTTCTTTCTCTCTCTAAAAACTTTGTCGTTGACGTCTATCAGGTTGAGAAGAAGGGGCTCAGATTTGAGCTTTTGACAGCCCATATATTATTCTTTTTTTTTTTTTTTTTCAAACCGACCCAAACATAATGCCTTGCTTTTTTTAACTTCTTCAAAGTGTTTGGTTCAACTTAATTTAATAATTAGTTTACTGAGTAATATTTTCACTATGAATAATTTAAAGCGTTTGTTGTAATTTATTACACTTTGGTTAAGGGATAATTGCATTCTAGTTCTCTATGTTGAAAAATATGACAGATAAGTCACATTTACTGGTCACTCTACATAACTGTACATCATACGGCTCCTCGTTTAATTCTTTCGAATTCATTGGATATTTTTTTGCGTTCGAGAATCTCCTCCCTTCTTATACTTTGTCTCGATGAGTAACTAGGACCAATTTAGTCACGTTTTCATGTTACAATTGAACACTTTCCATTTTTTAATTATTCTCCAAAGAGAAATGTCGTTTAGTTAATGGTTTAGGAAGCAAGCTGCTGTTAAAATAGTTGATTTGCAAATAACTAGTTTGTTCCTCATTTATCACTGAAAATTACATGATTGCTCTCTCAATCTAATGACATTGTGATCACAAGGTCCTTAGCCCACGTTCGATGTCCTCCCCACGCATGAGGCATGCTTTAAATTGTCTCCCTTTCTAGGGTTATATCTTCCTCCTCTTGTGAGTTGCTACTCTCCCTTTTGAGGTGTACGCCCGTCTGGGTTTCAAAAAAAAAAAAAGAATCTAATGACATTGTGCATAATATTTCTATACCTTTTGTCCTCCTAAGTTGATGAACATGAATATATAGTTTATATGTTTTTTTTCATTGGCCTTTTCATGAGACCTTCAACCCCTTATGTGCAGACATGAATAATTATTTTTTATTTTTTTAATAACAAGAATAATTATTTTTTTTTCGTTGTAAATGAGAGACATTTCAGTCATTTTTCCATAGTATTGAAATGCAATTTACTTATAAACTATTTACTAATGAATATGGGGCTTCTAGGGTTTTTTTTTAGACTTAAGAGACTAACTGCAATTATCTCTAATTTATGAGTAGTAAATTACAATAAACTCTAATTAAAAATTTATGCACAATCATTATTATTTATAACAATAAAATTTCCAAATAGTAGATATATATTTGTTGGTTACGCTCACCAAATAGTTGATGATAATTATTGTGGGTGTGGCAATAGAATATTTGAAGGTGAGCTGGTGTGTGTGTTCAAGATGTGGGGTGTGAATATGTGACAGAAATTTTACAGCTCATTCTCAAATGTACATTATGGTTTTCTCTGAAGTTGATCATCTTGATGGCCAATATTTGTGGGTTGTAAAATAATGGGCGTAGTTGGATGGAGTATCATTTGATTTGAATCTCAAATATCTAAACGGTATAAAAATGAAACTTGAAATATTAAATTATCAAAAATCGGGTCGTCTCAGAATAATTTATACTAATTATTAAAATTAGATTTTAATTTTTTTTAAAAGTATAAATTATAAAAAGTGTCAAAAATATAATACGACTTTCGTATTTTCAAAACCAAAGTAAACCGCAATAGTCGTGATTTTTTCTCCATCTATTTGATCTCGTTTTTAATAGATTAATAAATAATAAATTAAAATTATATTAGATAATAATAACATTTAAACTAAAAAGAAAGGAACTCAGTGTACAAGTTTTTTAGGGCAAATATAATTTTAATACTATTTTTTTATGTAATCTTTGAAAGAAAAAAAAATCCATACATTTAACTTGATGATCCCAAATTATAAAAAAAATACAACAGAATTCTCAAATTTCTTCAACAAAAACACACATATGTAACAAAAACTGGGGCCCTAATTTTCAAAGGCCCTATTTAGTAGGGCACTTTGAGCCCTCTCTTAGCCGTGCCTGATCTAGAATATAGTTTGAGTTTTAAACTGTGATAAAATTTTCAGTTTGAAACAGAATTCAAGCAGACTACAAAGGTCGCACTTAGCAAGAATAATAATATGAAGTGCAGAAAGAGGCTAATACACTTTTGAGTTGAATATTAATTAATTGATAACTAACAACAAAAAAGTATGGTTTGTCAAAAAGATCCCACAACTTATGGTTGGATTCCGAAACAATTGTGATAAAGATATGGGCAGAAATGAAAGGTAGATAAATATGCACCCCAAAAGGAAAAGGAAATTATCTTTAGTTTTTGTCCAATGTCCTCCAAGAATGATGTGTTCAATACAATTACACTTTTCCTGCACATCTGGCCCTAGTTGTATGTGGCAAATATTTTGCTGTCCCAAACAGTCCAATACTAGGCCCTCCAACTAGGCATACCAAATAGTGGTTGCGGTTTTAGAAAGCATAACAATTTTTTTTTTGAATAATTCTGATATGGATCTTGCGGTTCAAAACTGAACACTTCATCATAAAATTATCTCTCTCCTCATTATGTGATGATGTGAACAGTTCTGAATCACAAGGTCCACATGGACCTGGTCCATATCATATTTTTCCATTGTTTTTTAGCGTAGGACATTTTGTTTTCCAGGTGTTATAAGTATTTAGATAAGTATTTTTTTTTTTCCGGATAAACACGTGTTTCCTAAGACATAATACATGTTTTACATAACATGTGTTGCAAAATTACAAAATTGCTTCAACAAAATTTGGACTGTCAATTTTTTTATCTGACGATAAAAAAAAAATCCAATATATACTTTTTTTGTGTGTTTAACAACGTAGCCAACCCCAAATATTGAATAAAACATAAACTATTCCGGATGGATGCATTTGGGTTATTAAGATGGATAATTCTGATATGTATCAAACGGAATAGAACTAGTCACATTACTCAAAAATGAAAAGAGAGACAACTTTATTCACCAAAAAGACAACTTTGTGATGACGTGATTTGTTTTGGACTACAAAATTTATGTGAACCTGCTCCATATCAAAATTTTCCTATTAGGACAAGCAAAGCAGAAGGGGCATCAATAAAAAACGGTAAAGATCCTAGGCTGGATGTCATTTCCAGACAAGTACCAAGACATGACATATTATTTTTGCTTTTTTTCTAAGTCAAGACATGACATACTCGTTTGACGAACACCTTAACTAACAATTAAGTTCTATCAGAGTACTTAACTCCTAATTTAAGCGATAAAGTTCATACACTTAAGCATCCCTTTTCAATAACATTTAAGCAAAAAAAAAAAGAATTATTTTCACAGGATGAGATGCTAATAAATAATAAGAGACCACACAGAAAAAAATTTCAGAAAGCATATATGATCAGGCTGTGAAAGTACAAATCCATCCCTGTGACTACTACAAGAGATGCCATTACTTAATGTTATTTCAGTAATCTACAAACAGTGCCACAAAATGTAATGCATATTGAGCTGTACAAGTGTGTTAAGGCCCAAGTTTTCCGTCCGAACAAAAAAAAACCAAGAATAAAAATACTAGAGATAAAAGATGACATTTACAAGTATGGTTAACTCATCTTAAGATTCAAAGTAAAAGAGTAAAAAAGATCTACAATTGTATTGCATCTTATATTGTATGAGATTCTCTGCTGAAATAACTCAAAAGGGAGTAATCAATTGTAGCTCCCAGTTAATATGACCCAAAAAAGATTTTTTTTTATTTTAAAAAAAAAGAAAAGAAAAGAAAAGATCCCTAACGTGAGCATAAACAAGCAGGATATCTGATATTCTGTTTATGCGAAGTTCAACCAACAATATGGTTCAGGATCCCAGCAGTTTCTTCCATCTGGCATATCCGAAAATAAGAAAGAAAAGTAATATACAAGCCACGGTAATGCCAACAACTAAAGGCCAGAATACCCCATCAGTGTTGTATAGGGTACAGGGGATATTCATACCGAATATACCAGCTATCATTGTCTCTACAGCGATGGCAAACGAGGCAATTGTCAATGTCAACTGAAGTTGAATGAGTTCATTTCGCTGACTATCAAGTTGGATGTTCACGTAATCCTCTGTGTCATCAATGTATTCTCGTACCTTCAAATTAAGCAAAACAACATAAGCTGACTTTTAACAGAAGCAAAATGATAACGCAGGAACGGTGAAGGCCAAGCTCACCCTTAATCATAAGTTACATAAGTTACTGCAGATAAGCTATTTGGAAAGCAAACGAAGTTGAAAGAAAACAATCCCACTTGTAACTTGTTAGTCAGACTATCAGTTTATTCATGTACATAATCGAAAAGAAATGTCCACATAGCTAATCAAGGAAACCATATAAAACAATCAACAACAGTTAATTCTTTTCAATCTGTAAAGGTACCTAAAGATCTAATTTTGGCATAAAAGCAATAGCTAGTCAAGCATGTGTGAATCATCTTTCAGGCCTTATGCAAAGAAGTGAAGAACATATTAAAAAGGCCGAGCTTCCATTCGGTGTTGTATCACCTTTCACTCCCTAACACGGATGACTAAGTTGATCTCATGTATTAGCAGTGCTTTCTTCATTCGGGAAACGGTTTATTCCTAATGATAAGTCATTTCAGGTCTCTGTTACATCAACAACAAAAATTCCTCAAATGCCAGCATATCCTAAAAATTCCTCAAAAGCCAGCCACAAGTGATTTGTGACATACATGAAGAGAACAATTCAGGATATCAACAAAAACATATTGATGAAGTTGAAGATAAAAAGTTCGTGGACAATGCAAAACAAAAGGATGCATTTACTAAGGCCTGCTAGTGACCGACACTATAGAACAAGACAAACAAAAAACTCAACAATGCAATATGTAATTACTGATTTATGAAGTAACTTAAAGCTGTTACGGATGGTTTGAAAAATTATCAGATCCCAAAGACGAGACATAAAGACCAAATGCAACTAGACCCAAACGGTTGACAAAATTAGTTGCAGATTATATCTTGTTACAAGTGTCATCCAGAAGAGGAAAGCCAATGCCCACAATTATCATAATGATGAAATAATTACTTACAGATAATATTTTGTTACGAGTGCCATCCAGCTGAACGAAGTAAGCCTCAAGCAACATTTCCAGATCCTCCACATCATGCTCATTAAGATAATTGCTAGTCATGCTTCCACTTCTTGCAGAACTAACCCGCCGAAGATGATTAGCAGCAAGGACAATGCTATTTGACGCCATGGATCCTGTCAGAGCTTCAGCTTGCTGATACTGAATCCACTTTCTAGTTAAATATAATTGTGCCATATCTTCATTATCATCCAAAAGATGTTCAATTTCATCTCTCACCTACAATCATCAACCTGACCCTATTAGTATGGTTTTAACTAACTAATTGCAATACTGTAGAACATCAAATAGAAAATATGTTCTTGCTGAGCAGATAAAAGCGAGCAGTAACATTTCATATGTTCCGACTTCGGAAGGAACTTGGCAACACAGTACCATAAAACTCCAATGAATGTTAGTGGTGCTGGAGGAAAGCAATGAAACATAGTTTAGATAACATGGATTTCAAGAAAGCCAGGAGCAATTCAATTTGGTAGAGCTATTTTCACGCGGAAATCTATATTATTAGTGATTCGAACCAATTATACAAAGCCCAGCAAGCAACCCTTACAGCCACATGTATTCGAGGACTGAAATCATGAGAGCATCTGAAGTTAGAAGTCAATTTCCCCTAGGAGTACAAATGCACCAAAACAGGTGATATCCAATGTAAAACCAACCATAACTTATAGAATCTAGGTGGTCTAAGAGGACCACTGCAACGTTTCTTAAGAGCCATACATTTCTAATAACATCTCATAAGTTAGCGCATCTCAAGTTCACGAAAATCACTTGAGCCGCAGAATGATTAACATAATTGACGCCAAAGGCTGCATCAACATTCAAAAAACAACATATGAAAGTTGACTGTTCTAATAAGAAGTACAAAGTACTACCTGCTACCTTATATAGAAGCATGCATAGAAGGCTTGATAAGCACATATAAGAACCACACTAGGAAAACAAAATATTGTAGAAAACAAGTACCTTTTGAACCCGTGCAAGCAATCTGGTTAGGTTGCTTTTTAAACTCCGCACATGCTCAAGATTCTTTGAACTGACATTCATGGCCAATTCATCCAAAACAGGGTAAGCGTCTCTCTCAAGTTCAGCAACACTGGTGTCCAAATACGTACAGACCACCTGTAATGCAATCTCCAGTACTTGGAACTCAAAAGGGAGCTCTGCTTGCAAGCCTTCAGCAGCTTCAGGGACAGGTAACCATTGTCCAGAAGTCGGAAGCATCTCTTCGTCTTGAGGAACCATGTGGCCAGCTCCATTATTCCTGGATGCACTTTTCTGAGGAAGTTGCTGCCTTAGCTGATCAACAAATGGAAGACCCTCCTGACGCAAAGGATCAAGCAAAAGCACCTCTTCAGCTGTAATAATGGCTCTTATAAACTCCAAGTTCACTACCATAGCCTTTTCCCTAGCTGGAAATGAAAGTTAACATTATAGATTCTCTAGTAACCAGGAGAAAATCAAAAGATGGCTTAAGATTGGAACAGAGGCATAAATTATGATATAGAACCAACATTAAAGAACAACAACATCATGATTAAATCATCCGAAAATGTAAATCATCTAACTAATAGTAATAGAAGATCAGTATAAATCTTCCGAGCCCAAAAAACTTCCGTTTAACACCCATGAAATTTTGAGTGTCGCTCGACAGGGGGGAAAGGTGCCGCTGCGCTCGAACCCGATGAAATTTTGAGTGGAAACCTTTCAAAAGAACCAA
Organism: Vinca minor; assembly: GCA_026122235.1. Classification (NCBI taxonomy): domain Eukaryota; kingdom Viridiplantae; phylum Streptophyta; class Magnoliopsida; order Gentianales; family Apocynaceae; genus Vinca; species Vinca minor. The sequence continues at coordinate 3,196,028 of JAOCZM010000201.1, read as the reverse complement.
AGATCAAATTTTCATAATCTTTGGCGATCAAGATTCAGATTAAAGCACTTGACTGCATAAGTCCCACATCACGTGTTCCAGTGAAAATTACAAATTCAAGAGATCAAGAATCAGCGAAAAAGTCAACTAGAATTTCACTAACCATTAGGAACACAAAATCAACTCACAAAGAACTTTTAGTTCCTGTGCAACGCCGATACAATTGATCAAACACTATTTCTGTTCACACCGCTCCTACACCAGTTAAATCCCTCCTCCTTACCACTTGCATCACAAGATTACAAATAAATGCAGCAGAATTTTCCATTGGAGAAGCACCTTTTAATCCAACAATCAATACATCAATCAAATTCAAGAAATGAACATAACAGCAAAACATAAAAGGTGTAATTGCTTTTTGCACAAAGAACCGAGAAAAAAAGAAGTAATTGCTTTTGCATGAAGAAACAAGAAAAAAACTTGAATTGATGAATACATATGCGTGAAATGAACAATCCGGACTGACATATACAACAATAATACAACAACAACAACAACAATAACATAAGTCCCCAATAATTGAGGGTATGTGCCGAGGATGGATAGGAGACAGACTACAATAAATACACAAAGCGATTGCTCCCAAGAATAACATTAAATACCACTGAAACTGATGGAATGGAGACTGGAAGATAACACTCATAAAATGAGAAATGAAAAACTAGAGAGAGAAAGAGAATACTACCAAGAATGCTGGAGGAGTGAGAGAAGATAGGTCCTAAGATTCTGAGATCGCGAGCAGGAATAGAAACACGCTTAATAATAACGCTTTTATCACACTCAATCAATTCCGATTGCCCTAACCGATCAAACCGCATCCACAGCCTCGCCGCTCCACCTCCCTTCTTCTTTCCCCCAGAAGCCTTATTATTCCCCGCCGCCGCGATCATCGAATTGTTATTATTGTCCACGACCGCCGCGGTGCTAGTCGAAGCCTCAATTTCCGGCGGAGGATGAGGAAGCGACGCCTTCTTCCTCCGCCTTAACGTCAATTTCCCCCTCCCCATCCTCCTCGCCACAAAAATCTCAATAAATTTATATATGTTCTGGGGAATTAAATAATGGAAAAAAGTAGAGATAAATTAGGTCATGAAATTGAAAGCGGGGAGGCTATGGAATCTTCTGAATCGTCTTCTTCTTCCTCTAGCTGCTGCTGCGGCTCCTCCTCCATCTACAGAAGAAGAAGAAGATTCCTTCAACTGCGTTTACATTTAGGAAGATTCTTATTATTACAGCCACTATCTATCTTTAACTACCAATCAATACTGTACATGTAGAAAAAAAGAGAATTAAACTTATATCAAATCTCTTTATTGCACTTCATTGGTTTGGATGTAACTTATAAATTTAATAGTCTACCAAGATAAAATTTTTCCTTTTATTATGTGTTAATAATTTATTTTAATTATATCATCAATATATCTTTTATTAAAAAAGTGAAAGAGAGGAAGGAAAGAAGGAAGGGGTATTATTGAAATTGTGGTGAAAAAATTACTATTTATTTAGATTCCTTAATTTTTTCAAAATGTTTTAAACGCCCTATATTGAAGAATTGAGGGAGTAATTAAATAAATAGCTGTAACTATTTGAGTTTTTACCTTTAAAGGACAAATGGTAATTTTGAAGAACAAAAAAGTTTACTTTTAGCTTTCTTAATTTGTGTGTGAAAGAATGAAACAATAGGGAATAGTACATTTTGCTTTAAAAGTAGTACATTTGTAAGTGGGGTTTTGTGTTTTGGTAAACCGCTGTTTGGGGACTTTGTGGATGATAAAATTTGCACTGTGCAGCATTGAGTTAGAAATCAAACCCGTGATCTTACCGGATGTGATATTTTTCGGCATTATATAAATGGATAATAGTAATCCCTACGTCCCAAACGCAATATTTTGGAGCAAAGCCCTTCCGTATACCAAGATGCTGCAATTTTGGGAGTTGAAATCTGGGAGAATCATACAAAATTATTCCTCCAAAAGTTTCACAAAATCAGCCATATATCCCCAAAATTCGAATTGGGGATTTATGGATTGTGAGTGTGGAAAAGGGGATGAAAGTGATTGTGGAGGCGGTGAATCCTTTGAATCAGAAGAAAGAGTCAGATAAGCTTGCTTTTCAAGAAACTGCCCTTCCATGGATTATTCTCTTGTATGGAGAAGACAAAGGAGGAAGAAGGTGCAAAGCTAAAAGGACTATTTTGCCCCTAGTAATTTTGCATGTGCGGTCCGCACATGTGCTACGCCACCCCCTCTTGTCGGACTCCGCCAATGTTGGGCATAAATGGCACCCCGTAAATAGTCGGGGGCATTTACGGCATCATATATTTCTGATGGCACCATATATTTCTGAGGGGTAACAATTGCTTTTGAAACATATCTCAGGGGCATAAATAGTGATTATCTCATTTAGTTATCTGTTCAAGCAAAACATTGAATCTACTATCCAAGATTCTATGTACATAGGTAAACATATACTTTCTAACGGCTAAGAATGGCGTCAAGTATCATAACTAACTAGACTGGAGAGATCCCGGTACAAACGCTGTTTTTTTAAAAGTCATCCTATTCGAAACTTGTCAGTTACTCCTGTAATCGGTGAAGTTAGAAAGTTTTGAGAAGATTTGGCCACAAGGCGTGGTTTTGAATCGTCAAAATGTCATTTCAAACTTGAAGCAGATGGTATTTTACGCTGAAACCGAGAAAAACCCTGCAAAGAATCGAATCAAATGTTCAACTATTTGCTCATACATAAGTAAAACTAGTATTCCACTCAACTAATCAGTATAGTAGTTCAAAAAAAATAATAGAATTTACATGTCATGTCAGAAATCAGATTCTATAAACCGATGCGTGCATAGGCAGAAATGAAGGACACCTACCACCCCCAACTACACAAACTCGAGTTCTACGAATGCTAATGAGATGCAGCATATCTTGATGGCGAAAGCCAAACCACAGACCAAATTTCAACTATATCCTTCATCTGGCATCTATTTCCCCATAGAGTTTATAGGCGACGTCCCATTGAACATGAAATGAAAAGAACTCAAGTATGCTAGTTAAATTAAGGAAATAAAAAAAGAAGGAAGTGGGGAGCGGAAGCAAAAAGGTGGAACACATGTAAAATTGATGACAGGGAGATCAATGCTTCAGTTATCAACAATAGGTAAAGTTTCATTTCAGAAAACATCCACCATCTAAGTAAGATGAAATTAAATCACAACGTAGTGGAATCAACAAGTTGAATGTACCGAGGAAACAGATATATATCTAACCAAGAAGTTGCCTCACCTTGTCGGGCTTGTCATCCGAGAAGGTCCTATTCATCAGTCAAAATATAGATAGATATAAACCAGCTCTGTCTGGAGCCTCCAGAACCTTGTGAACAGCCTAGGTAACATCAAAATAATCAATTTAAATTGACATAACATACAAAAATAAGAGCGACACAGAAAAATGAAAACTTCATCAATTGTTTGAGCGCATACATAAAAGAACAGCATCATTGAGGAACTGAAAATAGTAAGCATCCATTATCCCAGCGAAGTCTGAGTTCCCTTCCGGCGTGAAGTCTCCTCCCTCTAATGATTTTACCCCATTTACCAATAAGATTATAATAACTCCCTCGCCATCTCAGCTTCATCAAATACATATCACCAGTGTCCTCATCCTGTGCGTTAACACTTACTTGATGCTCATTTCTCAACTGTTCACGAGCTTGGGGTGTCCAATAGAAGAGAATATGATCTTCAACGGCCTTACCAGGCAAAGTAAGAAATGGATGATTGGTATCGACATCAGACAATGTAAGAGCCTTCTTAATCGGCCAACTCTCCTGACTTGATGCTGTTGCAATATACCGTTCTTGAGGAACAGAAAAGTATAAGCACTCATTTGCCCATCTTATTCTGATCTCTATCCCGACACCTAGTCCCTTTTGTCGAATTATATTTCCCCATTTTCCAATGAGGTTGTAGTAGTTCCCTCTCCACTTCAATTTCATCAAATGAATTTCACCAGTATCATAATCTCGAGCATTCACATTTACTTGCTCTTCCTTCCTTAGTTGTTCTCTTTGTTGCTGCGACCAGTACACAAGAATATGATCTTCCACAGATCGACGAGGCAAAGGGAGAAATGGATGGTTGGTGTCTACATCAGACAATGTCAAAACTTTCTTAATAGGCCAGTGGTCCTGTACTAGTGGCGCCACAACCATTCTAAGGGGCAGTACAGGAACAACTTGTTGTTGAGGGACTGAAAAATGCAGGCAACCATTGGCCCAACGTATTCTAATCTCTTGCCCAACATCAAGTCCCTTGCCTCGGACAACTTTACCCCATTTCCCGATCAGATTATAATAACTTCCTCTCCATTTCAACTTCATCACATAAATTTCACCAGTATCGTCATCCCGGGCATTAAAATCCACCTGACCAACAGACCTTAGTTGATCCTGTTGCTGCTGTGTCATGCTCAAAAGAATATGAGTCTCAACTTGTTGACGAGACAAAGTAAGAAATGGATGAGTAATATCCACATCAGACAATGTAAGAGCCTTCTTTATAGGCCATTGGTCCTGCATTTGTGGGACAGGAGCGTCATAATATGATATCCTCTTCATGACAATGGCCTAAAAACACAAAGTAAATTGCACTGGTCAATTCTTTAAACTATGGTAAGTTAAATTTAATCTATTAGACATAAATGTAGGTCACAACCAATCCACATGCAACACGTCGAAAATCCATGACCGAAAACATACAAAGACCTACTTTCCAAGTATATTAAAGTTCAAGCCGCACAAGAAATGCGTAAATACACTACCTTTAATCAAGTTCATCACTTTAAATACTCAGACTCCCACCCCTCCATTAACTTCTTTAAGACTTTAACCACTACAAATGAACGCAATTCTTGCTCAAGAAGCCATACATCGAACAATCATGAAATTAACTGAATACAAGAAAAAAAATTAGAAATAAAAAAAAACCTAAAGAAATCAACTTTATATCTTCCAGAAACACACGAAACAAAATGCAGGAAGATCAAATTCAACTCCCAATTCGATCCTGCCAACAATAGAACCAAGAAACACAAACAAAAAAGAAAAAATCCGAATCATGATAAAAATTTCAATAGACATTGCAAAACAAGAAACTCGAATTTCCGCCACCAAATCTCAATAAACTCGAATTATGCTTACTCACCTACTGATTGAGAAGATAGCGCCAAAAACCCTAGATCCTAATGACAACTGAAATGGAAAATTCTGGTGATTGGGAGGGAAAATTCATGTGAAAATTGAGAAATGAGGAGGAAATTGAAGGGATCACAAATCACAGAGGTGTGGAAAGGGCCAAAGAAAAGGAAGATTAAAAGCACATTTTGGGAGGGGTGAAGAGAAGAAGAAAAAGAAACTTGTGAAGAGTTTGAAATGGTAATAATATGATGAAGTCATGGTTTTTTCATCACTACGGGGTTCTATGCCACAACCGTCGTTGTGGGACCTCTCACATAAATTTTTGCGGGGCATACTTTATAAGTAATACCTGCCCACTATGAGAAAGTTTTGGGGGGTATTTTTTGGGAAGGTCTGGCATGGGGGGACCTTGTGGGTACGACCGCACACTCCTCTCACATAATTTGAGACAAAACCCACTTGCAGAGTAGGTCCCGCAAGTCTTCATGTCTCACAGGTACTCACAAGAACCGTCCCATAGGAAATTTTTCTCGTGTTTTTTGTGTGAGGACAATGGTCAAGTTAGAAAGGAAGGATGATTAGGGGGTCTTTTTATTGTGAAGTGGTATGCTAGTGACCTTTTTGCCCTTCATGTTTTCCCCTTTTAAGGTCATTTTGACCGGACTGATTTGATGAGAAATGATAAAGAGACATGTGTACTAGATAAAACAACATAAAGTTATATTTATAGTGACTCAAACTCTCAATTTTGCCCCTGGAGAAAATATAGTAGGTAAAAATTAGGCAGGTCTCACCTCCTACACACAAAAACACATTCCTTGTATCATTGGTAAAAGTGGGTCTTGCTTCTGACCAAGGGTGTATTTGTGTGTGTGGGAGATGAGATTGAACTCATTGGCCAGTTCTATCCCTACTCTCCCACCCTGGGAAGTGGAAAGTGAGGCGATCTACCAAATAATTGTTCTACATATGGTGAATTTAATTATGATGTTAATGCAATCTCAACTGTTGATTGTAGATATAACGGTTAAAATAGTTATTCTCCTATTGAAAAAATCTTGCTAAAATACTTATTCTCCCGTTAAAAACTAGTTAAAATAATTATTACTCCCTCCATTCCAAAATAAGATTAACATTTGAATTTCAAATTTTTCCCAAAATAAGATTAACATTTGGACTATCAATGAACATTTAATGAATTTTTATCATTTTTACCCTCTTCTTACTTTTCTTTTAACCACAATTTTCATTTCGAAGAAGTAATTAATGAAGATATATTAGTCTTTTGCCTTTAACTCTCATTGTTTTTAAGAAATTTCTTAATATATGTGAAAATTAAAATGTTAATGTTATTTTGGAATGGAGGTAGTATTTCCATTTATAACATATAGATAATTACAGGATATTTTCAACAAGAAATTCAGCTACCCATATGTACTTGACCCCATATTTTATATCAAACACTGAGATTGCAGTTCAAGAACAGAATGACCATTAACAGCAACAAAAGAGTAAAGACAACTTTTAAGGTACTATTACAACCTTAAAAAGGAATACAACTATTTTTAGTTACATTCTTCAGAGAATACAGGAAATGAAAAATACAAATTCTAGCCCAGAAAAAAAATTTCAACCTCAGTCTCTATGTTAATAACTAAGGAAGCGCCTTTGCGTGCTATTTTGAAAGAGGGATTGGTTTCACTGCACTTGTTATTCTCTGGAATGCAATTCTCACGCGTTCCTTCAGACCTTCGTTTTGACTCTCAACATCCCCGTTTTGTTTATCAAGATACGCTAAGCTCCCATCAACGTTTATGACCAACTTCCCATTTTCTCCGAGTTTCACATCTCCAAAAAGAGACATGAGCAGTGCATGTACTATTTTCTCGGCTTTTCCTGGCACTAACTTCTTCATCATTTACTGTGGATTCTGACTCGTCTTCCACCTTAGGCATTTCCCTGCTGGCGTTCAGAACCAGAGCCACAATTGAATCAGAAACCATGTCGCTGATTGGATCTGCGTTCCAGTGAAGTGAGATATGTTTCTCCGATTCCTGTTTCACTGTTACTCGATCATGAACTCGCAAAGTTGGGACTCCAGATTCCTCGTCTGTTGAAGATTCAATACTTTCATATATCTGTTTAAGCCTGTATTTTATGATAGCAAAGGCTCCGGAATAAGGGATAGTGATCCTTTGTATGATATTTGCTGTGGAAAGTTGTGAGAAGACATGTAGATCTTCAGGAACCATAATCTGATATGTGAAGCCTTTCTTTACAAGTAAACCACTGACCTTTTCACCAACTTCAGGAACCCTTTCAGCCAGCCTTCCTACCACTTTTCGCCATTTTCTCAGAGGCGAAGTTCAGCTCGACACTTTGACAGTTCTTAGGAGTGATAATATCAGTATTTTGATCAGCAAATAAAGACACGAGCTTCTGTTTAAGCCTTCCCATCTCATTAGCTTCTCCATGAACCAGAATTATGTTCGGAGGCATAAGCTCTTTCAAAAAAGTACTTGTCTGGGCACAATCTGCGTGAGCTGAGAAGGAAATATAGTGCACCTGCATGTTGAGAGGAGCAGTCAAGCCATTTGTGAGGGTAACTTCCTTTGGTTCATTAATAATAGTTTTCGCCAATGTCCCTACCACAACATATCCAGGTATAACACAAACATTTTTCTTGTCAGCGCACCATCTATCAAATAGCTGCCTGGACAGCCCACTCTGAAGACCACTGGGGCTTGCCATTACCACTGATGGACCCACATCACTAAAACCCTCGATGCTTTTCAGTGGAGATATGTGCTTGAAATCAAAGGGGTTTGCAGTCGCAAATTGATTGCGGATTCTCTCATTCATGGAATTTATATATGTCTGATACACAGCCATACACCTTTTTGCAAGAGGAGAAGCATAGTATATTGGAATGCTATGAAGCTCGGGATGGCTTTCCCAATACTCATCCAAAATTAGCAGTAGTTCTTGGGCACGGCCAAGTGCAAATGCTGGGATGAGAACACGGCCACCTTGTGATACAGTGGAATGAATGACCTCAGTGAAGCGCTTCTCTCGTATATGTCTTGGTTGATGATGTTGAACTCCATAGGTTGACTCAATAATGCAAATATCCGGAGAGAACTCAGGGAGCTCAGCAGCACGAAGGTGACGATCCTCCTCGCGTGAATAGTCTCCGGTATAGAGCACTCGAGTGCCGGCTATATCTACCATAAACATAGCAGCACCAAGAACATGACCCGCAGTGTAACACCAGAAGCGAATACCGTTGACTTCCAGTGTCTGATGGAAGTCAATAACCTGCAGTATTGAAAAATCATCAAGATAAATTACATTTGCATTACTACTAGAAGAAAGTCCTAAAATTCTCCCACAAGAAATCTCATTGTTAAAGAAAAAACTGATTTTCTTTAAGCTACTGAATCCAAACACAAACCGCAGTTACAGTGGATACAATTTTTGGTTCCCCATTCTTAATATTGGTGGCTGTATCAATCTCAATTGTGGGTTTATATGCATGTATACATGCCAATGGCAAAATTCTTCATTCTTGATGTTTGAACTTCCTGTTTAAGTTAGACCACTAAAAAGCAAAAGAAGAAAGTTCTATAACAATTCTAGATGTTGCGGGACGCCTAGCGAGGACGCTAGGGTCTTAAGGAGGGGTGAATGTGAAACCCCATCCCACATGGGATAAGTCTGAAAGTTGTGACTCTTATATAAGATGGGCCTAAGTATCCATTATCATCTCGGGATATCCCTTTTGGCATAGCGAGTTCGGTTGCCAAGTAGATGATCGTGGGTACTGCCAGGCCCATGCGTTGCGTTGCGGGCCCGCGGGCTCGGGGCGTGACAGACAATGCAAATTAATGAGCAGATTACCAAAATCTGAAACATACCTCAATCTTATCCATAGAACGTAGAATGTCTTGTTCGTCATACAACATGTCTTCAACTGACACCTTGCTCACTTTGATGTAATCTGTCAAAAGTAACTTGTAGATGGCTTTTGTTGCATGCGTCATGAAGACACGCCCTTTAAATGTAGTCTGAAAGACAATTAACACAATCAGCTCATCAAAACAACACTTTTAAATAATGATTGAACTAAATCAGTAAGGAACAAACCTTCTCTAGAAAGTACGGAAGGGAAGCAGCATGATCCAAGTGAAAGCTGCAAAATCTCATTTTAGTATGGCAGAAAGGAAGAAAGATAAAAGAATAAATAAAAGCACAGTTAATCGGTCAAATAATTTTCAGATATGGAAACCTTACGACCAAGGTAAAAGATGCGCAAGGCACTGCCACAAAAATAGGACTTGTATACCACTAATTCTATTTAAGAGAATAATATTGATATTTTGATTAAAAAACACATTTTTTTTTGTTTCCTTAATTTTTTGCTACGTGTCCTACACGACTTATATTAAGAAATGGAGGGAGTATCATCAAACATTTCATCCATTCATCTCCCACATGCACATTATTTCCACACTAAACATAAAAAACAATTCTTACAAATTTCAGATTGCTGAAAACTACACACACACAAAAAAAAACCACACATTGTAATATACACTAGCACATAGGGCAGCAAAAAATAAAAATAAAGAACTTACTGAGTGATTAGAAGCACGTCAATACTTGAAGGATCAATTTCATCGAAATAAGGCAAAGCAGCCATGCCCGAATAAGCTGGATGAATACCACAATCAAACTACAAACAAACGAACAACAATTAGCTTAAATTACAAGAATTTAACTTAATAATCCCTTCCAAAATAAGAAATAGAAAAAGAAACTACTACCTCCATTTCTTAGTATTAAGACTTTCAGTAGTAAAAAGTAATGAAGCAAATAAATTAAGATGTTTTTAATCAAATATCAATATTACTGGCTTAAATAGAATTAGTGTTATACAAGTTATATTTAATAGAGTAATATTGGTGTTTTGAGAATAAAGTACCTTACATTTTGCTTTCCTTCATTTTCGCTACCAGGGGCGGCTCAAACATATCCGAGGCCCTGTGCGAAAAAAAAATTGGGTCCCCAAATTTTAGGCTAAGTATATATATATATATATATATATATATATATATATATATATATATATATATATATATATATATATATATATGAGGCCCCTGTGCGGTCGCTCACCTCGCACACCCTAATAGCCACCACTGTTTCGCTACATGTACTAAAAGTCAATATTTATCTCTTAAATAAAATTAGTGGTATACAAATCATATTTAGAAGAGCAATATTGGTATTTTAACTAACACAATATCTTACTTTACTTTTTGCTTACTTAATTTAGTCGTAAAAGTCTTATACTACCTCCATTACTAAGTATAAGACTTTCATTACATATTACGAAAATTAAGTAAGTAAAAATTACGATATTTTTGTAATGAAAATATCAATATTACTCCATTAAATAGAATTAGTGGTATACAAGTCATATTTAATAAAGTAATATTGGTATTTTAATTATAAAAATATCTTTATTAATATTTAATGAAAGTCTTATGTTTAGGAATGGAGGGAGGGAGTATATCAGAGCATACCATAACTGTTTTGCCTTTGAAAGTCATGTGAACACAGGAGCGACCCACTTCATTTCCAGCTCCTAAAGGTGTGATTATCATCTGATCTCCCTCCCTTTTCCCTGTGGATTCTCGTTTTTTCAACCCCGATTGCGTTGTTGAAGAAGCCATTTTCCTTAAACCCCACTAAAATCCCAGTGGTCTTTGAGCTGAAATCTAATCTGAATGTTGAATAGCAACCATGGTGAAGTGCAAAACCCAACAAATTGTTCGGGTTTGATGTTGAATTTTCAGAATTTGATCTCTTTTTCGTTGAGATTTTTGCATGGAGGAGCCTCAGGAAAGAAATTTTGGGGAAGATTAACAGAGGGGAGTTTTAAACCCTAATTTAATTTGGATGCTTCCCCGCACTTGTCACGGTTTCCACAACATATTCCTTATAGAACGTTTGGTAATAGAATGGAATCCCTTACCCCGGTAATAATGACTTCGGAATCCTTTTTCCATTATAGTATTTGGAAGGCAAAAGTAAAATGGAATGTCTATTTATTTTTTATATTTGGTAAAAATATATTTTAATGTCAGAATGGAATGAAATTAAACAGAATCTGACTTAAATGCCATTTTTGCATATACTAGTGATAAAACCTAATTAAACATTCATTACAAATTTTACTTGAATAACATTGACATTATATATATATATATATATATATATATATATATATATATATTAAACATAATTTTTATTAAAATGTCAAATAGTAATAAAAATATCTTTACTTGTAAAATTAAAAATAGATTAAAACTACTACCAAGAAAAATAAATATTTATAAAATTACCATCTATGAAATTATACTAAGTGAAATAAAATATTTATGACTAAATATGAATACGTTGCTATGTAAAATGAACGTAATAATTAATTAAGATAGGGGTATAAATGTCAGTTACTATTTATTGATAATTCCAACTTCTCTGGGAAAGGTCATTACATAGGTTTTGGTGTGGAATGACCTTTCTCACTTCTCCTTGGAATCGTCATTCCCGTGGAATGATCATTCTCACTTCAAATCGTTCAACCAAACGCCGGAGTGGAAAGGGGAGTGGGAAAGGCCTTTCCATTCATTTCCATTCCCCGAGTACAAAACACGCACTTAGTACTAAGGAGTACACGGCTTAACTACGATGTTGAACCAGTGTTGTGTTGCACGTGCTGCGAATCTTTTAATAGCAATGTGTTGTGAAATAAGCGTTTTTATAGGTTTTGACTACAATGTTGAACACGGGTTTTTTCAGCACATGTTGAACCTCCGTACAAGCATTGGATGAAGAGACTTTAGATCCGATAGGTGTGTTACATCTGTTTGTCATAGGCGTTGTCCACATCCGATATGTCTCGCTCAATCCCTTAAATAACGCCATATTTTCACATATTCTCCGGTATGGGCTTCTTTTTTTTTCCCAGAAGAAACAACAGCCGCCGTCGCTATTATCAACAACAACCACCACCACCACCAGAAAAAAAATTCCAGACTTCACCGTCTTCTTCTTTTCCGACGACCTTCATGAATCGTGCCAACTTAGTACATCTCCTCTCCAAAGCTCAATCAACCATTTTCCATTACTTTGCCTTTCTTTCTTTTTTTTCATTTTCGGGAGCCCTATTTTGTTTCACCTATTTCCAAATTTCTTTCAAATGGATAGATTTATTCTCAGTGCATTAGTTATGTTTCAAATGGATATATTTTCAATTTTCAATTTTCTTTCAAATGGATAGATTTCTAATTTAGAGCAGTTAGTTATGTTTCTTACAACTAGTAGTTGTGTATCGTACCACTCTTAGGGAATATGTTTCTCACATCTATTAGACACACTTCTTACAGCTATAAAATGTGCGTATAATAGTTGTAAACTCCACTCTTACAATTGTTAGAAAAACATATAAGCAGGTTATGCAACTCGGTACATAAATGATTGTTACCATATTTGGCCATTTTGCCTTATTCGGTCTCATTGTTAATGGTTTTTTTTTTCCAACACGCACAATAAATCTGAACTGTTTATCTTTTATTCGATAATTGAGAAATTTTAATCTCTTTTCCATTAAATATCTATTTTCTTAATAACTATTTTTCCTTAAAATATTGTTTTAAAATTTTAGTGTCATCTAAAGATTATTAGTCAATCCGTATGTGACTCAAGTGTCAAGAATAACACGTCCTTAGCATTTGAATCAACTCAAGCTTTGCATAGGTTGAGGAAAAGGAAACTAAAATATTTTTTTTATATTATATTTTTAACTAATTTACTAACATAACAAATAATGGGAGAAATTATATTTGTGATGGATACCTTTAAAAATATAATCCTAAAACTTGTAAAAGATAAAAAAAAAAAAAGGTTAAAATACCATATATTATAAAACATAAGGAATATATTATTAGGGCAAATGAGAAATTGTCCGAGTGATCATTGCTAATGTTAATAGTTAATACTCGTTATCTTATGTAGAGTTAATTTCTCCACTATTTTTTTTTTTTTTTTTTGGGTTAGGAGGGTTAGTAGTCTGAACTGTTTATAACCGGTGTCGAATTCGGACCTCACGGTCACGGGAGAGAGGCTAGCCCCTACTGAGTTTGTGGCACTCTTGACGTTAATTCCTCCACTTATGTAGGAGTACAATTTGTAGTTATACTTATTATATTGATGATCTAATTTTCATCAATACCGTGACACTTTTTATATTTAGAAATAAAATGTTATATGTTCGCTGAAATTATTTTAAAGAAAATTCATTTTCGAAGATAAAAGTATAAAGTAAATCAGTAATTGTAGGAATTTAGATCAACAAAAAACAAAAAGAACGACCACAGTGGGAGTCGAACCCACGACCTTCTGATCCGAAGTCAGACGCGCTAATCCACTGCGCTATGCGGTCTTGATGTTGCTTAATTGGACATTTTATTTATTATATTTAATCATAAAATATTTTATTTTAATTGTTTTTTTTTTTGTTCTATACGTAAATGGCTGGATATACAGAAGTTTGAACAACATTTTATTACATGGATAAGTTTTTTTTTAGCTGGATCCATATCATCTCGAATAATTCATTTTCATTGTTTTGTAACTTCAAATGCATATTGATATTTTGATTATTCTTGGATTTTTTGTTTTTTTTTTATGTATGTATGCCGAATGAAAGAAATATGATAACGTGCATATAAATTAAAATAGTTTTTTGTGTCTGCTTTTATTGATGCCTTTTGACTTTGATTTGAGTGCATGATTGCGTAACAAACGTGACGGTATTGGGAACTACTGTTTTAGTGGTAGTCTGTGAGCAACAACTTTGTGCATTTATTGCCAAAGTTATGTCAGCCTCTAATCCATCCGTTTAAGTGGTATTTTTAACCACGCGATGATCTCCATTGTTCAACAAACTGACAAGTTGTTCATCTGCTCTTAATCTTATAGTGGGGGATTGAAGCAAAGATCTTGTTTCATGAAATGGTGATGACATAGTGGAATGGCAGAGCCATGCTGTTTATGGCATACAAGGAAATCAGCCTGAGACTCTTCTTGAGCTATTTCACAAGACATGAATATACATTTCTAACCAGAAACTTCTGACCTACAGATATATATTTTTTTGCAATTTTTATTTTTTAATTTTATGTGGGAGGGGAACAATTGTTCGAACACGAGAATTCACGAGACTTGAATTCGATTAGTTATAAAACAACTAATTTAGGACAGGCGAAGTATTTAATTCGATTAGTCCCCGATGAATATTCTTTTATTCTTTTTATCCTCCTTATATTTCTGGCTACATATGTCGATTCTTATGTCTATTTTGAACCTCGATCAATTTTGATATAAATCACGATTTAATGAATCATGTAATCTATATTCATTCTCATCATGAGAAATATAATTTTTTTCTTTTCACATGGATGAATATGGACCACATAAACCTTATCATAATTTTTCTTGAATTGGGTCGTGATCAAATATGCAGAGGTGGTTTTGAAACTTCACAACGTAATTTTAAAATATTTATTAATTAAAAAAAACATCTGTCCTTTCTTCCTTGATGCCGTGACCGCCGCAACCGTAATTTTTATTATTCAGAGTTCGACCGTAGTATATAATGTACAAAATTTTGTATGTGCAGATATGTAAGAGTCATTAGATGATTCACCTAACGGTTAACATTTGGAGGGGAGATCTTCTCATTATACAGTTGTTTCATACATGCAAAATAACACTTAATTCCGCATTGTAGTCAAATTGCATATTCTCCCCCTAAAATCTTAAAATGATTGTATTATAACCCCTCATACTATATCTCATACATCTCTAATGGTCACCATTCATATTCTTAGCAAAGCAGGTTGGGACGAAAAACTGCAACAGTATATCAAACTACATATAAAAACTGCAAAAAAAAAATATTTGGAAGCGAATTTGAACAAATATTCCGAACTACATATAAAATTTAGTACATCTAGTAATATTTCTAAAAATATCGGAGGCGACTGTCACCCCGCCCCTTGTCTTCGTCCCTATGGCGAAGGGCTATCTGCGACGTGTCAACATGTTCTGGTTCGTTCTTGAATTTTTTTTATTTTTTGAAAAGAGGAAGCTCTTGAATTTATTTTTATTTTTATTTTTATTTTTTATGGATAAGGAAGCTCTTGATTCATAAGTGAAGTGTGAAATAGGCAGGAAATTTTGGACCTTACAAATCATGGTTAAACTCTAACCATTCATATTCTTATGGATTGGAACTTGGAAGATAGAAGGAACGATGGCGGCGGTCCCTTCTCTTTCTCTTTTTGTAATATTATGATATATTTGGATTATGTCTGATATTCATAAAAATAAAAAAATAAAAAATTATGTCTGTTTTGAATTTAATTTAATTTGAAATTTAACATGAGGTCTAGGTTGTCTTTAGTTTGAATTTGTTTATGAAATTTAAAGAATTTAATATGTCAATAATCAAATTCTGATTTAAATTTAAGACTCGAATATTTAATAAAAAAAGAAAAAAAAATTTATTACTCTTAATTAAATGTTCTGTTTCTTTTATACAAAATAGATAAAAAAAAGTGAGAATTCAATTACAGATAAAGAAAGTAATAAGTAATTTTTTTTAACTAATTAATATACTCTTTTTTATCAAAATAAAAAAAATAAATATTCAATTTTATTTTTTTTTGCTAAGTAAAAAAAATATATATATATATATATATATATATAGTACTAGCCCAAGTTTTATCCCCAAATTTAGTACTAGCCCAAGTAGTAATATAGAATTGAATTTCTAAACCATAACCTGATTGGCAAAAAATTTCAAAATTTGAACTATGCTCTAATAAACCATCTTAAAAGCTTAGTTAGACATTGTTTGATTCTAAAATAAAATATTTTAACTTTATAAAGTAAAATTATCCAAATCTGAATTTTATTCTTCTTCATTTCCCTGCCGAAACCTATTTAATTAGTGATTTCTGTATCGTGAATATATGCATTCACTAAATAAAGTTCGGTATACCAAAACAACTTGGTTCAATTGATAAAGATTTAGCACGTTCTTACAAATGTCAAGTGTTCAATTTCTGCTTCCGACATGAGGGCTGTGTTTGGTGGGTGATATGTAAGTACCTGGTAAACGACATATGGTTTCTAGAGCCTGCCGTGGTGGTGACCGGAGAAGAACCCATCCAAACTTTTTTTCGATAAAAAAAAAAGTTCAGTATAAAAAATAGTTATTCGGAGTCGAAAAAATTGGGGAAATTTTTAAATTTAAAATTACAAACTCTGTTTAGAAATAATGATAGTACAGTTATTGAAACACTTAAAAAAACCCTATCTCCGGCAAGAGATAACCGAAAACATTAAACAGAGAAATTCAAAAATTAACCGGTGAGCTCCTCCTCCTTGTGGGTGGCGATGACGACGTCGGCGGTAGGGTAAGCAACACAAGTAAGAACCCAACCTTCATCAATCTGATCATCATCAAGGAAACTACCATCGGATTGATCGACTGCACCACCGATTACTTTTCCGGCACATGAAGAGCAAGATCCGGCACGGCAAGAGAAAGGAAGGTCAATTCCTTCTTCTTCAGCTTGATCGAGAATGTAAACGTCGTCTGGACATTCGAATTCCTTAGTTCCTTCTGGTGTTTCAAGTTTCACTTTGTAAGTTGCCATACAAGTCAGTCTTCCTCCGCCGCCGTTTGATTTCAAGCCGAATAGAGCTTGTCTGGAGAAGGTTGGTAGGGAACGGAGGCTAGTTATGGAAGGTTTCTTAGGGAGGAAGGAGGTGCTAACCATGGTGCCGGAGAGAGTCGCCATTGTTGATACTGGAGCTTGTGGATTTATGAGATTTGGGGTGGTTAATCTTCTTCTGTTAAAAGTATTGGGAAATGGGTTTACAAATAAAGAGGGAAAGTGTGGAGTTCATGAATTGGCTAGAAATCTGATCTTTGTTTCCACGTGTCGATATCCTGTGGTTTGCTTTATCATTATCTTTTGGGGTATTCTTGTGCTGAATATTTATCTGGATAGTTCTGATATAAATCAAATCCATTGAGATTATATAATGTAGAATTGCTCACATATCACTACAAAATGAGAAGGAATGTAATTACTTATGTAATAACGTGACTAATTTTAGACACAAATTTCATATAAATCTGACCTATATCAAAAAAAATCTATCTTGTGTGCTTATTGGTATTTGGTGGTATTGGTCATTGGACAAATTTTGGCCTTTCATTTTTTCATATCCCAAATTCGTTGTTTCGTTGGTTTCTCCAAAGCCTCTAATTGAGCATCGTCCCTTCATACTCTTTTTCAACACCAGAGAAAGATTTCCACCAAAAAAAAAAAAAAAAACCAGGAAAAGATAAATGTAATAAAGTTTAGAATCATTTGTCTCACTTCTTATTTTATCGTCTATCATGCTCATAAAAGTTATTTTGCAAATCTAACAATTTTACGTATCAGATATTATTTCACCCCAATTATAATACAATACACAAATAATTTTACGTACTAAAATACAATTCATAATAATAATATTTTTCAAAATTCAAATAAAAATACATAACTAGAATTTTCATCACATTTCAATATAAATATCAGAAGACTCCTCAAAATAAAATACATAATGTTTGAATTAGGGTAAAATCTAGCCTTATATATGAATTGATCCAAATATTAAAAAAAAAACCAGGAAAAGATAATGTAGTACATTTTAGAATCATTTGTCTCACTTCTTATTTTATCATCTATCATGCTCATAAAAGTTATTTTGCATTTTTTTAATTTATTGTACTCTTCTCTCCTTCTCTTTTTATTAGCGATAAAACTTTAATACTCAAATTCAACGAATTCAACTAGGGATGGCACCAAATCCAGTTGAATCAGAGGACCAACCCGATTTATGGGTTTAGAATGGGGATCATATGGAGGAAGCAAGCCGGATCTGGAGATCATGGTCTTTGCCTCCATCCATACCCATCCCCATTGTCATCCCTAAATCCAACACTATAGCCAATGGCATTAGAGTCTTTTACTTTATAAAAATAAAAGGAAAGTTTCTCAAATTATATTGTGTTTAACTTTCATCTTTAAGATTCCACCTATTTCTTTATATTTTAAATATTTTAACAAAAGAAAGGTGTGATAAAACCCCTTGTGAAAATACTATGACAAAAAAATCTGAGACAGAGTGAAACATAAGGCATTCAAACACAAGATGACTAGACTAGTATATATAAAGGAAAATGATTTGCTACTAGAATTCTTGGGATAGGAATTGGATAAAATCAAAATTAACATTATTCACCTCTCTATTGGTATAAGGGATTCACCATCCAATTTGAGTTTTAGCCAATTTCTATCCAATAATTCTAGTAGCCTAGTAAGGTCCATATATAAAAAGATAGAAGTTGGCAAGGAACTCCTGAGGATAAAAAGACATTGGGATTAGGCCTGTAAACGGATATGGAATTGTTTATTCCGCATCCATATTCATTTTTTACTTTTTCTACCGAATCCAAATTCGGATCTTAACGGATCCATAATATGTATTATCATATCCGTCCGTTCAAATCTGGATACAGATTCGATAAAACTAGTTTCAAAAAGTTCAATCATCCTCATTTTTTACTTTTCTATTATTATTATTATTATTAGTACAGTTTAGAATCATTTGTATCAATAAAAATATACTTGTTTAATCTAACAATCTTACGTATCAGATGTTACTTCACCCCAATTATAGTACAATCCACAAATAATTTTACGTACTAAAATACAATCTATAATCATAATATTTTTCAAAATTCAAATAAAAATACATAAGCAGAATTTCAATCACATTTCAATATAAATATCATAAGACTCCTCAAAATAAAATACATAATGCTTGAATTAGGGTAAAATCTAGCCCTATATGTGAATTGATTCAAATGTTAAAAAAAATTATTTATAATATATATTTACTATATATAATTAATATATATGCAAAAACGAATTTGGATCTAACGGATCTGATTTTTAATATTTCAAACCCGTAACAATTGTATTACTCTTTTACGGATTCGGATTCGGATTCGGGCTTATGGGTATAGAATTCTTACCGAGTCCTAAACATTTTTCAGATTCGAATCGAATACGGATGTAAACCCGACCCGTTTGCAGGCCTAATTGGGATCTCAACTATGCCAATAATAATGTTAGGATAATTCTGATATGAACCAGATCCATTAAACTCTACAGTGCAAAATTGATCACATCACCACATAATGAAGAGAGAGACAACTTTATAATAATGTGGTTAGTTATGAACCACAAGGTCCATATGGATCTACTCCATTTTCCATGATGTTAATAAAGCAAGCCCACAATATTGCTAGACTAGTCCGTCTCGTGTGATAGAAGTACAGCACTGTTTGTAACGTTAATCATATTATTTATTCCTAACTCCATTTCTAAATATAAGACTTTTATTACATGTTACAAAAATTGAGAAAGTAAAAATTAATACTCTTTCCATTTCAAAATAAGGTTAACATTTGAACTTCACATTTTTTTCAAAATAAGATTAATATTTGGTCTATCAATGAACATTTAATTAATTTTTACAATTTTTACCCTCTTCTTACTTTTCTTTTAACCACAATTTCCATTTCCAATAAGTAATTAATGAGGATATATTAGTCTTTTACCTTTATCTCTAGTTGTTTTTAGGAAATTTCTTAATCTAAGTGAAAATTGAAATGTTAATGTTATTTTGGAATAGATGGAGTGTTTTTTTAATCTAAATATTAATATCACTCTCTTAAATAGTACTCCCTCCATTCCCTATTAATTGTCGTTTAGGAGATATCTAGGTATCCAAATTAATTGTCGTTTAAGGTTGTTTTATTAGTTGTCAACAATTTATTCCAATTATACCCTCAATATTTTCCTTTCTTTATGACAAAGAAGTGAGAGAGAGGGAAGGTGGGGGATAATATTGGAAGTTTAGGTGAAAATGACAACTTCCTTAATTTTCTCAAATTGTCTAAAGAGTCTTATATTTAGGAATGGAGGGAGTAATATATAAGTCATATTTAAGAGAGTAATATTATATAGGAATCGGATGGCCAACTGGGTAAGGCTTTCTTCACTTGGGGCTTAGGTCCCAAGTTCGATTCTTGTATCTCCCTTCTTAGAGTAATAACATTCTCCCTTCTTAGGGCAAATCCTCAGGGTTCCGCTGCTCGGACATTAAAAAAATAAATAAATAAGAGAGTAATATTAGTATTTTAATTACAAAAATATATTAATTCTTGTTTGCTTAATTTTCACAAGAAGTAATTAAAATTTTATATTTAGAAATGGACGGAGTATTTATTATTTATGTGTCGAATGCACAGGCATTATTTCAACAAGCATCGAAAAGGAGGAGCACTAGCAGACTATGGGGAAAATCTGACAAGTCCGCCCCACATTCCTCTCACATAATTTTAGACAAAACCCACTTGTACGGTATGTCCTCGCATGCCTTAATATTTCACAAGTATCCATAAGAACCGTCCAATAGCGAAATTTTTCCCAGGCTATGAAGTTAAAAAGGAACAACTTTCATGGTCACGAACAATGATGATTCTTCCCGTAAGAAATTCCTTTAATAAGAAGACAGTAATTGCAGTACAAAATTAATAGGCGAAAAAACAAGAAATGGCTGACTAGCATAAAGGGCATCTATTGTATAGAGGGACGCGGAGAAATTAACCGAACCAGTCTCTGCATTCTAGTTAAGTAAACAAAAAAGGGGAGGTTCTGTTTTCTACACCATGGAGAATAGGAAAAAAATTCTGAGCTTCTTCCCCACAAATACTGTGTTTTGCAAACCATTCTCGAACCCTATCAATGCCTCCGTGAAACATTGTCGGGAACGAAAAAAATGATTTCTTGCTAAGTAATGAGCTGCCGGAAGCTAAGTTTCATCGTCCCTTGAACACAAACTAATCACATTTGATATTTCGGTAGATCCTTCTCACGAAGAGATTTGAGCCTAAATAACCAACAGCACCTGATACAAGACAAAACACCCCGTCAAAGACGCATTTCACACAAATGTGTACTGACTTTTAAGTAAAAAACTTGTCTGAATAGAGCTTAATATATTATTTGACTTTTAAGAGCATAAAAATAGCTTAATATATTATTTGACTCACCGCAGAGAATTCCTAAGCCAATGCAGAACATTGCCGTATACCCAAAATAGAAGCTTGTCTGAAAGAAACCCGACATCTTGGTCTTCACATAGTAGTAGTACACAGAATACAAATACACATAGACAGCTGTTGATGCAGCAGAAAAGAAAGAGGTCCATTGCCAATGATAATTCTCAGCATTAAGTAGGAAATATGTTCCAACAATTGTCACACAGACTGTAACAATGATGAGAATAACGAAGACCAGTAGCATAAACCCATAGACGTAGTAAACCTGTCAAAACAATCATAATATTCATCAAAACATTTGCAACCGTCTGTTAGAGTGATAACCATGCAATTTTGTGTTATATAAAATACCTTGTAGTTCCAAAAGGAGGTGAAAACAAAATACATTTCGATGAATATACTGCCGAATGGCAACAAGCCTCCCATCAAGGAAACTACGGATGGTGTCAAGTACCACTTCTTCTCAGGAATTGGCCTGGGAATGGTTTTCACTCTGCAGGGATTATTTGGAGCACCGCTCCAGTTCCTTCCGATCACTGTACCAACAAGTGCCAAAGGGAAGGAGATGAAGGTCCAAATGACGAGAACAACAATCATTGTTCCGAACGGAATGGCTGCCAAAGACCCATAAAATATTGCAATCGTGTTGAGGATTAAACCGATCCCAAAGCATAAGAATGGGAAAAGGGTAGCTGTAAGGATCATTGATTTGATCCAGTTTTTACCTACAAAAAGGCAGAAATATTATTTCTTAATTAAAAATTAATAATAGGAAAGTAAAAGCAAAAGAAAGTAAAAGAAACAAGAGTCCAATTAAAACATAGGTAGAAAGGAGGTGAGAGCTGTGTTGGTGGGTGATCTATAAGTACCCTTGTAAGCGACCTATGGTCCCTAGGGCCTGTCCTGACCCGTGGTGGTGACCGGAGCCGAAACCACACAAACTTCTTTTAACCAAAAAAGAAGAAGAGAGGAGGTGAGAGCTGATTCCTTGGATCTTGATTAACCCTTATCCATATTACAGCCTCCAACTTCAAAATAGCGGAACTACCCTCATACACAGTCAAAATGCCAGAGTAATATCAATACATATGTTTTCAGGAAGGAAACCATACCACCATTGCGTGAGTACATTCCACCACTGACATAGCCCGAAACAATTGATGTCAAGACATAGCAAACAATGAAAGCGGTGACAATTGTTCCCCTCCTGAAATACGCATACACCAATACCATGAGAACCAGTCATATATGCCCTATATCCAGCTGCAAAGCGGAGAAACAGGTGCCACAATATACAGGTTTGGATTTTAACACACAATCCAACATCTTTAAGATGGCCCAATCCAGAAAAGGAAGAAAGCATAGATAGAAGGACAGAAACGAAAGGAAGAACGAAACCCTGTTTCTTTAAGAATATAAATCTTAAGCAGAAAGGGAAGGGACAGTCTTCTGAAATGACCCCCAACAAATAAATCTGATAAAAAAGAAGAAAAGGCAAGGACAACCCAACTCATGCTCTAAAGCACCTAAAATGTAAAATATAAGTTAAACTTACCCAACATATAACATTCCCACAATTGCAGATAAGATGACAACAAGAACAAGCACTGCTAGTTGTGAACCAGTTCCGACAAGAGCTGCAAGTAACACCAAATTGCGAGGAGGCCGAAAAACATCACCATGTACAAGCTTCCAGCCAGATTCTTCACTAACGTCTCTTTCCTGAACATGAAGACTTTAGATTACTTGGGAAATGAAAAGGCAAAATAAACGTCCTTTGTTAATGCTAAAAAAAGCATTACCAGGGTTTCCAGATCATCATCTTCCCGAGCATATTTAGCATAATCGTTTCTCAAAGTTTGCATGAGTATCATTGAGACCAATCCAGTAAGAAAGATAACCATCATGAAGGAATTAAAGATGGAGAACCAATGAATCTGCAGAGTACAAAAAGGCCATTAGAACCTGGTATGCATAGCATAGAAGCACTGCACAAATAACTGAATAAAATACACCACATATACCATAAGACCAAGTAAACCACAGAGTTGTGCTTCAAATATGATACTAGTAAAATCATTTAAGTAAACAAAGTATGTACAGCAAAAAATAATGTTACTCAGTGGTCATGATTGTATAGAATGATTAAAGAAAATAACAAGGAAGCTATCATATTAAAACGTTGGACAATTTCAAGGAGGTGGGAGAATTTGTGGAAGAAATAATGCAAAGTTAAGAAATATAAGCCCACCAAGAAAAGGCACCATCCCACTACGCACCTGATGTTCAAAGAAGGGGTAATCCAGGTAGACATCAAACCGATGTGCAAAAGTGATATTTGTAGGTGTGAATTTAACAGAATATGTCATATCCAATGTTCGTCCAACTTCCAATGGTTTTGGACTCTCTTGGGATAGATTCACATGAATAATCTGCAATAAAATAACTAGCATTAACATCCAAAAAAAATCACAAAATAAGGATAGTATGCTACTACATTTAGATACAAATTAAAAGCAAGAAACCTGATCCTTATTGTATTTGACATCAATACTCTTATGGGTATAGAGCACGTGCTTGTTATCACTGTTTCTGTCAGGATGAAGCTCCCCAACAAATCCTAGAAAATTGATCACATTCAGATTTAAAGCCTTATTGCACCACATGAAACAAATTAGACAGTAAGAAATGATGGGTAAAGAATACGGGATGCATACCCCATAAAGGTAGATCGTCTGAACTCATAGACAGCAAGCCAGAAGTTGCACAAAATAAAAAGAAAAAACATCAGTACTTTCATTTGAAAGCGACACTGACTAAGAGGAATAAATAATACAACCGTATTATGTTAAAGTAACAGTTAATTGTGTTTATTTTGATTGAAAAAAAAAGTATACTGTCAATGAATCTCGAGATTAAACCAGCAAAGAAAACAGAGCCAATACAAATGATTTACAAGAAAAGAGGTGCAACATACCCATGAAAAATTCGAACCAATAACTGTTTTCAATTGCATTCTTAAATTGTTTAACCTTTGCTTCATCAAGTTCAATCTCGCAAAAGGTAGTCTTCTCCACATTTTCTGCCAAAACCAAACGTTAGGCCTTGGCTTTTACTACTAACAAAGAAACAATCTCACCTTGGAATCAGAAAGATATACGAACTTTTGAATTTTATATCAATGAGACTATCAATAAGTTCATTTCCACCAAGGACTTCACCAAGACCACCCCACTTGTGAGCAGCATTGCCCTCTGGCTTACAAAACGGAAGGCTGTAATAATTGTACGTCTCCTGCGGATTATTGTATGGCCCTACTTTGTTTACCCAAAGGGTAACCTTGTCTTCCTCTTGATACTGTTGAAAAGAGTAACATATTGTTAGATGAAGTGAGGCTTACAATCAAGTTTTTAAATTTTCAAAAAAAAAATCTCGTGTTAAAAAAGAACAAATACAAGAAGCTTCTACACGGATAATAAGTTTTTATATGCATTACATAAGAACAAACAGAACCGAACTCAAGGTCAGCAAAAGCACAAGATGATGCAAGGAAAGGAAGGACAAATCAGCATGCCTAACAAAAATATCCAAGTACATTTTCTCTCAAATTCTTCCTCAGATATGAACTCACTATTCAGATAGAATGCTATTCTTTTGAGTTCTGCAGCTAGTGCAAGAAGATTGTAGATGCTGAACACATTTTTCCTCTTCGACAAACTTGACAGTATTTGTGCTATTCTTGTAAATCATGATTCTCAGAACAGTCACAAGGTACATCAGACAGCAATTCAAACACGTTACATAAAAGAAGTTGTTCTTCTGTTTCATATGCAGAGTATATTAGGCAGTAGATTATTGCTACAATAACAGTTTGAGGTGCAAAAAGGAGTACATAACTCATACATTCGAATATAGTATAAACAACCCGAATAATAAAATAAAGAAGCTGTGCCTGGGAGTACGTAGGAATGGACAAGTATGCATATAATCGTCTGTTCTGCACTGAAAGAATATTCTATATCTATTTTTTTGTTTGTATCTACGTGTCAAACCCAACAATTGATAATGATTCCATCAGGGACTGTGTAGAGGAGCTCTAAGATATATTGAAAAATATAAGCAAACAACATTAAATAAAACATATCACAAAACATAACGGAAAGAAGCTCTAGCAGACAACAGCCAACGGATGCAACATAATTTCGTAACAACACATAAACTCCATAATTATGATTTATGACTGGGAATCTAGTCCTCCGAGATGTTACATAGGGAGAAAGGGAGCAGTAATAGGTAGGAACAAGTTATATGAAGAAGAGATATGAAGCGGGTACGACACGCTGCTTTTGCATGTCATGACATTACGAGCAAATAAAAAGAGAAAACATTTTATGGAATTAATTACATCCAGATATTAGGTTCTAATATGTGAATTTTAGCTTCTCTCAGCAATCTGTGTTTCATAATTTACTGTCATGGAGTGAGTACTGCAGCAGCACCAGCTGCACTCAAATTCTGTTACATAACAGAATGGACCACTGCTGGTACAAAAGGGACCGCTGGAAAGTGAATCTGAGTTGGGAGGGTGCAGAATGCAGATTTAATCTAGTAAATAAATGGCTAGGATTAGATTAGTAGGAAAGTATAAATAGTAGTTCTATTGCTTTGGATATTCATTCAGATATATTGTAGCTTCTTCAGTCCTTTAATGGATGAGAACTCCTTATCTTCATCTTACCTGGTTCAATCCTCCTGTATTCAATCCTTCTATCATCAATAAACATCTTTTCTTAAATCCCTTTCCTTATTTTTGCTTTATCATTTTCTATTTCTGTTACTTTTTCTAGTATGGAAGGTGCTGATCCATCACACTTGGTATCAGAGCTGTTCATTCTCGGCATCAATGGTGAATACAAGGACCAGAATAGACAGCCTTCCATTGCTACCAGTTGCTGAAATTCCAGATCTCCAAACCACAGTGGACTTCCATGGAAGGAAGCTGCTTGAAATGGATAACTCAATCAGAAAACTCAACTCCCAACAAGATGAAATCATAAATGCCCTTACCAAGGTAAGCTCTGATCAGAACTTACATAAAGCTGATTTAGACCAAAAAAAAATTGACTTATTGTTGGGTAGACTTAATCTGATGGATTAGGGAAAAGGGGATGGTAGGGGAGTCAAGTTCTGGGTGTGACCCTGTCTCACCAAATAGAAATGATTCTACTGAGGTCAGGGTTTGGGGGGAAGAATATGGACAGATTAGACAAGAAAATGAAGGGGCACAGTTTGTTGTTGGGGATAGAAGAGGGGAAATCAAACTTCCTTAAATTGAATTTAATATGTTTGAGGATGGTAAACCAAAGGAGGATCTAGTTTGTGTGACCTTGGGACAAAAATGGGGAGATGTAGTTCAGGAGAGTAAATATGACTCCCTTAAAATTGTTTATGTTGATATGACTAAGAATTACAGTCAATCAGCATGGATTATTGGGAATAATGGAGGTTTTCATGAAGACGGGATGTTCAGAGGAGGAATAACTTCAAGCATTGAACCCCATAGGGTTAAGATGGAAATGAAGGCAAGGAACTTAGGCATGAAGACTGGTTTTTACACTGCCAATTGGGAGTCTGAAAATATTTTTGATGATGTATCGAAGCAAGGTATACATGTTCTTTATTATATACTTAAAAATGGAGCTAAACATGTTTTAGTATATGATCCAGGAGGTGAGTTGAGATATGAACTTCGTATGGGTTGTGATAAACTACATGGTATTGATTTGGATTACTCGAGCTTGTTTAAGGTTGATAAGTTTGGAGCTAATGGAAGTAAAATTCTGGTGACGACACGCAATGAAGCAGTAGTTTCAGTAATGAAAACAATGGCTCCATTATTTTTGAAAGATTTATCAGAAGAAGATGGCTTGTCATTGCTTTTGAGAAAAGATTTTGGAGAAGAGCAGAATATAGATAATTCAGATCTCTTAAGAGTTGCAGTTGATATAGCGAAGAAATGTGAAGGTGTTCTTTTAATTGTTATGGCTTTTAAGGGTTCACTACAGATGGAGACTGATGTGCACTTCTGGGCGATGATAAGAGATAGCATGAAATGGAGGTCGCAACAGAATGACGATGTCTTGCCAACATTGAAGATGAGAGTAGTTCACGGTCACTCACCTGCTACTGGCCAAGAGCTTGAAGATATTGGCATCCAGTACTTCAAGGATTTGTGGTGGAGAAACTTCTTCCAGGACGTTGAAGAAAACCGTCCTCTTTTTACTTCTGTTTGCAAAATGCATGACCTCATCCATGATTTGGTGTGTTCAGTTGCAAAAACAGAATACTTGGTTAGCAATTCTCACACAGAAAGAGTTCATGAAGAGGAAAGACATGTCGCCTCTTCTAATTATGAACAGTCGGGAAAGGGACTACCAAGATCACTGCTTGAACATCGCACACTAAGGACCATCTGGTTTCAACTTCCTAGACTGGGGGCTACTAGTGTTTCGTTTGTCAAGACTTGCATATCAAGATCCAAGCATATGTGGATGCTAAATTTAAGCAATTCATGCTTCAAGGAGTTATCAAGTAGCATTGGCCAACTCAAGTATTTGAAATATTTGGACCTAAGTGGAAATAACAACATAACAACATTTACTGATTTTATATGCAGCTTGCAAATCTAGCAAACTTTATGAGTTTCTTCTGGTGGGAATTTCATTGATTTGTTTAAAGATGCGAAGTACATGATCAACTTAAGGCTTGTTAAACTCTCTTACAGGGTTATTGTATTGAATTCATATTTTCTGGTCATGGTTAAAGCTCTAGTATCAGGAACTTTTGATGAAGTATGGGATGAGGCCCAAGAGTTTGTTTCAGGAAAAGTTGTGCATACTTACCGTGTTCCTCTAGTGCATGATAGTGCTGCTCCTGAACTTCTCGAGTCAATCCAAGCAGAAATTGCCAACCAGATTAAATTGACTTTATACCACAAACTCAAATATATTCTAATTGTCATGGTGTTTGATCCATATGGAGTTTCTGAGTGTTCTAAACTTAGAAGAAATTTTGCTATGTTTGGTTTGAGAGGTGCGAAGTACCAGAAATATTATGTTGTTACAAAGATGGATTTAGGAGCAAAAGCTATGGTGCATGGAAGTGTTGGTGTTGAACAACAACATGCTGGTTATGAAGCTTTTCCTTTGAATCTTGAGGACAAGATTCATGAAGAGAGGGAGACAGTGTCATGGAGTGAGTACTGCAGCAGCACCAGCTGCACTCAAATTCTGTTACATAACAGAATGGACCACTGTTAGTACAAAAGGGACAACTGGAAAGTGAATCTGAGTTGGAGGGTACAGATTTAATCTAGTAAATAAATGGCTACGATTAGATTAGTAGGAAAGTATAAATAGTAGTTCTATTGCTTTGGATATTCATTCAGATATATTGTAGCTTATTCAATCCTTTAATGGATGAGAACTCCTTATCTTCATCTTACTTGGTTCAATCCTTTTGTATTGAATCCTTCTATCATCAATAAACATCTCTTCTTAAATCCCTTTCCTTATTTTTGCTTTATCATTTTCTATTTCTGTTACTTTTTCTAGTATTGAAGGTATTGATCCATCACATTTACAAATATTAATTTTGTGTAGACTTTGACTTTAGTTGTTGCCCCAACATTTCTTGGTCCTCCCCATCCTCTAGTGGACTCAAAGTTGCACAAAAGAAAAACCCAATTATTACTATATATTGACCACCATTCTCAATCACCCCCATTGAATCTTACTAACAAATTATTTCAGCTCCAACTCACTAAGCCCACATCATATGACAATTAACTCAACCTTCATATACTATCAATCGCCCTACAATTAACAATCGCACACACCAATACTGGTAATACAGCGAATAATTTATGATCTCCAGCGTCAATTTGCTGTGAGCAAAGTTCCTTATGCCATATCCCGTCAACTATTCCATTCCATCCCTGCTATCTATCTAGCTAATGCATACTTTTCGGTGCATTAGTTACATAGTACACTGTACACACCATCTACACTCATTTTGATTAACGCAGCTCAATTTTTGAAAAGTTAACAAGTTCACAAGTGCATCTGTACAAATCGTTGACCCAAAAACAGCGAAATTCTAGAGATCCACACAGTGGCAATAGAAATGATAAACGTGCAGTAATTCCATACCAATGTCTTCACATTTACAACTTTAAACAAAAAATTAAGCTTCATAATTACAAATTACTTCAACCATAACGCACAAACACTCAAATGCAAACCTAGAGAAAATGTCATATCTACACAGATCTAAAAGCAATAAAAAAAACCTAATTCACACTAAAAAGTCAGAGATCTAGAACAACAAAATCCGAATGCAAAACAAGTATCTAGCTAAAATTAGGGTTTTCTCAAGTAGGATCTCTTATCTGAGGAGAAATGTTTTTGGTTGATTTTTACCTTATGATCGTACTCGGAGGCAATCGCCGGCGATTCTAGGAAAAAGGCGACAAGAAGAGAGAGGAAAGCGAGTGATCGGACGGTGAGTCGCATCTCTGGTGAATAGATCACCGGCGACGATTTGGATGTTTTACGGCGACAAAAAAAACAGTCGAGGAAAATAGAGAGAGATGTAAAGAAGAAGAAAGGTTCGAGAGGAGGAGTCGGAGGATTTTATATTAGCGAAAATTAAAGAAAATAAAAAAATATTAATTTTATTAGTTAGGATATCGGGGATTTGCATTAATTAGATCAATCATGGTTTAGTAGAAATGATTTGGAGATAACATTTCTGTCCACTTACGTTTTTACCCCAGGATGGGGACTTTCGTCCTCAATCTCAAGCCCTAACAACACATCAACCTATTCCTTCTCTCATTCACGCGAGTGAAAGCAACTTAAGGCAAGGGGAAAAAAATCTCACCAATCTCCACCACCTTATTCTCTCTCTCAATCTCTCATTTTGTAAGGTATAAAGCTATATTTTTTTTTAAATTAAGTTTATAAATAATTGTGAATTTGGAAATTTAGAGTAATTTGTTGAAATTTTGAATTTTGGACATTTGAAAATTTAGGGCATTTGATAATTTGTGAATTCGTGAATTTTGTGATATAACATGTGTTTTTTCTGATAAATTGTATGTCTATTATTTTTTTGTATAAATGTCTACACTTCCTGATTTGCAGCACAGTCCTTTTGAAGCTAGTGTTTTAAACAAACAAACATCACATAGATCATTAGCAATATGACACGGGAATAAGTCACTGAACAAAAACCTAAAGGTTATTAGAAGCGATGGTACTTTTTATGACTATTACAAAAGAGAAACCAATCCTTACTTGATCAACCTAATAGCCCAATTAGGTTCGGGGGGATGTTGTAGGTTGGGACACGTGAAGTTAGATCACGCTCTAGTGACTTCATTAGTAGAGATATTGCACCCGGAGACCCATACGTTTCACTTACGTTGCGGTGAGGCGGCCATTACACTAGAGGATGTAGGATGTCTTCTAGAACTATCTAGTAGGGGCCACGTAGTGTCGTGGGGTGAGGACTACAATTTGAAAAAATCTCAGTGGGTTAATAGCGTGTTCGAGCTGTTAGGATTCCAACCCACAGAGTATTCCATTAGGGGAAACACTCTTCAGCTGGTCGAGGTTTATGCCCACATTAGTGAGCCTCTAGGACATGATGTTACCCCGTTGTAGATAGAGCAGAGGGTTAGGGCCTTGGTTTTCCTATTGATGGTTAGTTTCTTTTTTCCCGATAAGTCGGGGTCCCAGGGTAATATGCGTTATCTACTCACCCTCACTGATCCCCTCGAGCATGACACAACTTCTTGGGCCAGCGGTGTACTTGCACATTTGTACTATCATATGTGCATCTCCTGTCGAGCTGATTCCAAGGACATTGCCGGATGTTGTTTGTTGATTCAGGTTTGTCTAAATTATATAAAGTTTTTTGTGAATTTGTGATTTGAATATTTAATAATCGATGTTGTTTTGTTTTGACCAGTTGTGGGCGTGGGAGCGAATTTCATGTCTCCGTCCGGCGAACCGAGGCCCGATTCCAACTGAGATCCCCGCTGACGGTAGACCTCATGGGGCAAAGTGGAATACATGCTAGAGTTTCCGCAACGCCCCGAAATCGCAACTGTTGGTGTTTCGTGAACAATTATATTTGATGTCGGAGACACAAGGGGTAAGTTCCTTTCGGTATTCTCGTATTTTTTTTATATTAAATAAATTGTTTAACATTAACTTGAATTTATTTTGCAGTTTATGTGGAGGTCGTACCCTAATGCTGTAATTGCCGAGAGAGTGGCTCGGGATGAAGACTTCCTGAGGACCATGCGAGCCCGAACGCCACTCATCTGCTTCGAAATTGTTGAGTACCACCTGCCTGATAGGGTTGCGAGGCAATTTGGCTTCCAGTAGGTAGTACCAATGCCGGCAGAGACAAAGGGTACTGTCGAGGGTCAGGACCTCCACACGGTGCTGGCAGACCGTGCACGACAATTACATAGAGTTGTGGGACAAGCGCGTCGATGCACTGGCGGACGCTGTTCCCACTCTCGGTAATGTTATTGCACCAACCCGCAAGTACATGGATTGGTACAATAAGATTACTATTCACCATTTGACGAACCCACAAAATAGGGATCACATGCCACTCTTGATGGGCATTCAACCCAATGCTACAGTTGACGATAGTTTGGTAAGTTTTATTCGTTTTGTTGTCAACATAAATCTTTTTATTTTGAATGTACTAATTTTAATATTAATGTTACAAACGGAGTCAAATAGGTTGATGCTGGAAGAATTCGAGAAGTCTACCCCTCGAACTGTGAGCCAGTACAAGACTCTCATCACCTAAATTGCAAAAACCATAAAAGATGCCTTCGTAGCGGTTGGGAAGTCAATTGCTTGCAGACCGCGCGCTGCCGACGTAGCAGAAGCTGTCGTTCTGCAATCGTCCACACAACCGAGGAAGCTTGTTCAAGGTATGGCTCCGGTTGGAATGCAGGGTACTCAACAGGCTACTCAGGAGAATATTGTCGTGCGGCACCTTCGGCAACGTGGCGAGGCGGCGGGACCGTCTCAACAACCGGAAGATCATACTCATTTCCTGACCGAGGCTGATGTACCCTCCCGATTTCAATACCAATATCCGACCATCGACACTTATTCTTCGGATATTCAAACGGGGGGCATCCTGGAGCGGGGCCCTCTTCATGGGGGACAGCCAAATGTCTATTTTGGTGGGGACCCCTTCGTTCAGCCTCAACCTGGACCAGACGCATCAGCACACTCCACTGCTCCAGCCATATTCACATGAGGAGCCGGTTCATATCGAGCATAAAGGCGTTGAAGTCATCGAAACGGAGCATGGTAGTGCTCTGCAAACCATAGACGGTCACACATACTATCTACGAAAGAACTTGAAAACGACTGTTAGATGCACACCGTCGGGGCAATAGATAGGATTTAGTTTTTTTGCTTTCATTTGTTTAAATGTCGTTACATACAATTTGTTTAATTTATGTTATATACACTTTGTTTTTTACGTTGTTCGTTTTTATTAATAAAACAACTTTCTCCCGAGTAATTTTTGTACACATTTTTTTGTTAAATAATCTGTTTTAGTATTTTTTTTTGTAAATTACCAACTAAAATATTTGTAGGCAAAAAACAAAAAATAAAGTGTTTCAGGCACAAAATTTCTGTCAGGCCAGAACGGAAGTGGTATGGAAATGAATGAAAAAACCAAGTTTTTTTTACCAACTTTCTGGAGGTTGAGGATGGAAGTGGGGGGTCCTACTTCCGTCCTGGGTTGACTTGGCAAGACGCATCTGGGAAACGCCACGTCAGCGCAGGACGGAAGTGGGAAGTGGGACTTCCGTCCTGGACAGAAATGTTGTTAAAAAAAACATGACATGGTGTGACCATTTTGCCCAATCAGTGTCAGTCTAATGCAAAGCCCTAAAATATCAATATTACTCTTTTAAATCGAATTATATATATACACGTCATATTTAAAAGAATTATATTGCTATTTTAACTAACAATTTTTTTTCCCGCTAAATGTATTAACTGATTTGTATTATGTAATAAAGAGAGATTTCTTTAGTATTAGACTATCAGTGCCTTCCTTTCATTTGAAAATCTTGGACTATTACAAGAAAAATGTTGGAGAATAAAGGAAATTCTTGTGGGGCGGACTCAATGGGCTTTCATGAGACATAAACGCACGCTGACTCTATCCCGCAGCTGGGCACATGCCTCAAATTATGAGAGGAGTCATGGGAAATGGGATCTATATGTTCATTCAAAGTCTTACAAGTATTAAACGAATTTACGACTTAGTTAAAGTCGTATATATATATATATATATATATATATATATATATATATATTTTAGCATGTATGTTAATAATTTATTAGATAATAGATGAACTCGATATGACAGTTAAATTTAGAGTACGTCGATAGTTATTCTAACCATATAAAAATATTTGTTTATTTCTTGAGAAATTACCCATTAAAGTTGATCAATCACTTTAAGTTAAAGATTGTGCTAAAAATGATGCACAACAATTTAGTAGTGCGCATGATGTTTAAATTCGACATAATTAAATTATTTATTAAAGAAATGTGATTCGTAAATTTGGAATTTTATATCTAATTTAGAAATGATACATTATTCAATAAGATCTTCAGAAATATCAGTCTCTGCTCTTTGTTGCCAGTATTTTATTCCTTTTTTGGTCAAATCGTGTGAACCCTTGGAAATCTGGAAAAAAAAGATGAAAGGAAAATGTTCTCTGGTAACAAATATGTTTTATAATTTATCTTTGTCTGGGAGCAAGTTATCACGATTATAAAATTTGTTATCGGATCAATGCGTATAATACATGTAATTAAATAGTAACATTATACAATTATATCTTCTTTAAATGTCCGAATAAAACACTTGAATTTTTTTTTACCCCCATAAAAAAAGTTTGGATCTATTGAATGTTTCACCATATGAAATACAAGAGGCCCAAATACTTGATTATTCTGTGGACCCAGAATTTGGGCAAATATGGCCCAATGAATATTTAGTAAAAGAAAGAAGTTGCCTAAAGTAAACGGCCCAAATCTAACCAAAGGTGCTTTTGGATTTCTTCTTATTTTTTCCTTTTCCTATGCACGAGCACGACACATCTCTTTTTTTAGAGTGAAAATCCTCTGTCCCCATCCATGTCCACATATATTTCCCCAACCAATAAGAATTTACTATATAAATATTTTTTCTAATTATAAATATACATGATGAATTTTGATTGGCTGGGGAGAGAGGATTTTTTGCCCTCTCCTATCTCCAGCCAATCACAATTCATCCTGTGTATATATAATTAGAAAAAATGTTTATATAGTAAATTCTGATTGGTTGCGGACAGAGGATTTTCACCCTTTTTTGAGCTACGTCTATAATGCAGAACGGTATAATTTTACAACTGCTGACACCTACAAGCACATAACTGCTTTTTTACTAAATAAGAAATTATTCATTAACCGCAAAACATTCGAGGTTATTATAGTGAAAATATAACCTGAAAATATAAGAAAATAAAAGTTATACAATGGTTTAGAAAATCATGATAATCGATAAAAATCTACAATCCGAGACGGGATAAAAAATACTAATACTAGTAAAAAAAAGTAAAAAAATAATAAAAAAAATCATATCATCTCCTTCGCAATGCGTAAACAAACAGTAGCAAGAGAGTTCAATTTTAACATTTTCCTTGGAAGTCAACAATCTAAAAGACCACGAGCGTAACAACCATCTACTAGATTGTCTCGGAAAAAATGTAAAAAATTAAGAAAGGGCCACAAAAAATTCGAATTGAATGAATCCTCCAAAAAATATCGAAAGAAACCCCAATTCACTAGCACATAACTGTTAGTAAACGGTGTCTATTAACAAATGTGAGAAATGTAAACGGTGTCAAATTTGTGTATCCAACTCTTTTCTAGGCGATTCTTAAGATCGTTGATAAGCTCATGTTCTTCTAAATCGCTGTCTATGAAAGAGGTTGAAATCAACTGCTTGCCTCTGAGGTTCGAAAATGGCAATGAAGATGTTGCGGAGAAGACTATCTTTTGTTTGTTTGTTAAATTAGTAGTTTTAGTTGCTTCCCACCTACTGGGGTGTAGGTTTTTATCCGTTACTTTGTGTAACTTTATTTTTCTGTCTTGTTTGTCTTTCTTCCTTTATCAAATCTTCTCTTTTGTTGTATCGTAGAAAGAGTTTGGGAACTTTTTCGCGTCAGAATTACCGCACCATTTTATTATTAATGGATAATCCTTTATTCATCCAAAAAAAAAAAAAAACATAGAAAACAAAAGCGAAAGTGTTCAATCGCTTAATAGCCTAATAATAGCCGTGAGGGTGACTGCTGTGATTGAAATTTACCGAAATTGGTTTATTAAAAAAATATTAATAAATTGTCTTATAACTACTCAATGAAGTGATGGAGCCATTTAATTTATACTATAGAAGTTTTTATTAGTCATTTGTGATATTTTCATAATTATTGTCATATTCAAACTTAAATTTTATCAATTCAACTTTAAAATTTA
The DNA here is from genome assembly GCA_026122235.1 of Vinca minor. NCBI lineage: Eukaryota > Viridiplantae > Streptophyta > Magnoliopsida > Gentianales > Apocynaceae > Vinca > Vinca minor. The sequence continues at coordinate 3,159,812 of JAOCZM010000201.1, read as the reverse complement.
TCCGTTTTAATTTATGTTATAAAATAAATACAAAATTTCAATAATTAAAATGTCACAATAGTATTACAAAACATGTCACATATAATCTAAACCGATCATAAGCGAGAAATCTGTCTGACGAGACGTGCATGATGTTACATCACTATTACAAAAAATATCAGTAGTAACAATAATCGTAAATGACAAATAAATTAAAGAATACAAAATTGAGGTTTGTGTTAGACACAATCTCCTTAAAATACATTCGCCTAACTTCTATTTTTTTTAATCATTTGAGACATCATCTTTTCATTCAATTCAAGCTTTATTTCTAACACTCGAGTGGTCCAATAAGTTTATATGTGACAGTGAATTATGCGAGAATACATATTAAAAAATATGAGTGTATTAAAAGATCTAGTATTTTTTTTAGTTAAAAACATAATATATATATATATATATACACACATAAGGGGGCAGGGCCTTTTAAGCTACCAGCATATATGGGAGATTTGAGATTTTCCAAGCAAGTTTTACAGATTATGCTCAAGTATGAGAAGCCATTTCAGAACTCAACAGCCACTAAACCTCGCCTTAATGCCCTAACGCCTTCAACCTCTCAACGGCTTAACGGGCTCAACAGGCTTAATAGTAAGTTCGGCCATATCTTTCTGAAACAAAACCTTCATACTTAGTCATATTCTAACCATAACGCCAGATTTATTGAAAACCCCTTGTCCTTAAGACATCTTCATCATGGATTTTCAATATTCATTAATCAGCCATAATTCAACACAAGAGAGTTTAGCCTATAAGGCTCATAAACAAAATTAATAAAATTTAAACAAAATTAAAAAACTTACAGAAATTTAAAGAGAAGCCTTATGTACAGCAAGCTTGAAGGATTATTCTTGATAAAGGTTTTTAAGTACAAGAGAGAGAGAGAGAGAGTGTAAAGAAAAGCGTATCTAACTATATAACTCTATCCGCTTTATATAGACATCTGCGGACTTCAAAATAAGTTCAAAAACTAAAAATCTACAGTACTTACATTATTGCTGCTTTATTAAAGCATCTCCTTTTTATAAAGGCGAATATTCTTTTACTTTATAAAAGTAACGAATATAATCTTGTCGGCAATAATTCATAAAGTAAAGATTCTCTTTTAACTATTCTTCAATCTTATCTTTACCTTTCTTGGATTTTTTCAAGCTTCCTGTTATAAACTCTGCTGACGTATTTAATATGTCATCAATATTGATTTCAATATCATTTGGATCCTGAGCATCCTCCAGATCTTCCAATTCTTGAAATTTATTAACACTGGTCATTGAAGTATCACTTCCTGCAGATTTTTTCTCTCTCTTTCCATCTGCTTCTTTTCTGCCAAGACTTTTCCTAAGTCCTTAATATATTTGGCAACAATTTACTGGGTTGAAAGATTCATATCTTCCACCTTTTGAGTATCACCTCCAAATCTGAAAGTAAGATCTTCTTGAAGTCTGATCTCATTATACTTATCGAGCATTTGTTTGATATGATCAAGAGTATCTAAGCAATTTAATTGCTTTGTCTTGGGATCCTCCTTCATCGTTGTATCCCAAAATCTTGTGTATGAACATCTTTTTAAACATAATATATTATTATGATCATAACCAATTTTAGGATCATTCCGCCATATATACGGAATTGAAAACTCTATAAAGAAATTCATCTGGTTATAACCAGGATAAAGTCTTTTAGACGTATTAGGAGTAACTTGAATATATTCCATATAATACTCCTTAAATATTAGAGGTAAAATTTCCTCAGAAGCTCCATAGAACTGCCACCAGCTTATAAACCAGTTTGGAATTTTCCGATTATAAATCTGAGAACACAGTTTAATAAACCATGTATGGCTCCTTTTGCCATTCTCATATAAGAACACTTTATCAAAGGCCTGGATATAATCCCAGTAGTTGTATTTCAACTGAACATTCTTTATAAAGAAGGATTTTTCTGTAAATGGAGATATACCCCAATCCTCAATAGATATAATCTTTTTGATTATTATTTTGGAGAAATTATAAATCTCTTTATTAGTTCCTGTGAAGTGGTTAAACTCACATTCATTATCAGAAAGTATCATTTCTTAATATTTCTGAGATTTATAAGTCTCAAAGGTATTACCCATATTATTGAGGTATTTCTCATAAATTGTCCAGGGCTGATATTCCCATTTGATATCATCATCATTTAAGAGTAAAATAACTCTTTCTTGTTGGTTTTTAACCATCAACTCATCATTTTGTTTCCCTTCTTCCACTATTCTAGCAAAAGAGGGAGCACTTGAGCTACGGGAGGTATCACCTTCCTGTGTTTTCTGTCAGACTTTAAACCTTTCATACTCATCAGTATCTTTCCTGGATAAACCAGAAATATCAGAAGCTATCAAACTCTTGTTACCATGCTGTGCGAGAATTCTATCAGATCCTCGTCCTCTGCCTCCTCTTCCTCTATAAGAGGAATTTCCTCTGTAACCAGACATAGCTGTACAATGATATACATTAGACCAATCCATTATTGATTTTTCATGTAGAACACTATAAGGATCATCATATAATCTATGATTATAATTAATTTGATCAAATTCATAACGAGTAGATTTTAAATCTTCAGAAAATATTTCCAAATCTAATCTCTTTATTTCTTCAAATGTTTCCATATGCATTTGCAGAATATCTTGAAATGAATTTTCACATAATTCATAACATCTTAAATCAATATTACCAGGGGTAAATTTATCATATTTAAAATAAGTTTTTAACTCATTTGTTATAAAATCATAAGATCTTTGATCTAAATGCATTTCTTCTATTAAAGGATTTAAATGTATCATAAATATTCACGAGTTAAAAAATCTGGAAGACTATTATCTTCTCTTTTTTTATAAATAATTTCAAAGTCAAATGGAGCTAAATTAGCTTGCCATCTAGCAAACATTTGCTTAGAAACATCATGTTTAAAATCTTTATTAAACATATACTTAGCTGATTGACAGTCTGTTTTTATTATAAATTTCTGATTATATAAATCATCTTGAAATTTTAAAACACATTTAACTATAGCTAGAATTTCCTTAGCTATAGTAGCATAATTCTTTTGACTAGCATTCCATTTACCTGAATGAAATCTAATCAAATTTTCTTGTTTATTTTCAGGATTCACCTGTTTCAAGATCCCACCATACCCTATATCAGAGGCATCAGTTTCTATAATTTTATCCCAATTGGGATTGGATATCATCAAGCAAGGCAAAGTTTTTACTTTTTGCTTAATTTTTTGTATAACCTTAGTATGACTTTTAGTCCAAGGTTTAGGATTCTTTTTTAATCTATCATATAAGATTGTTGTATCCTCTGCTAAATTCTTGTAATAAGGTAGGATGTAATTTAAACTTCCTAAAAATCTTTGTAACTGAGTTTTATCAGTAATTATATCTGGAAATTTTGATCCAAATTCTATACTTCTATTTATTGGTATTATTTCACCTTTTTCAATATTGTGACCTAAGAATCTTATCTTAGTCTGAAATAAAACCATTTTAGGTTTAGAAATTACTAACCCATTAGTTATTACCAATTTCTTGAATATTTCCAAGTGTCTAAAATGATCCTCTATTGTCTTAGAAAATACTAAAATATCATCAATATAGACAATTATAAAATCAGTATAATTCATGAAAATATCATTCATAATTCTCTGAAAATCAGAGGGAGCATTTTTTAATCCAAAAGGCATAACATACCATTCATACTGACCAAAAGGTACATTAAAGGCAGTTTTATACCTATCTACTGGATTAATTTGAATTTGCCAATATCCTGATTTTAAATCAAACTTAGAAAATATCAAAGCATCATATAATCTATCCAATAAATCTTTTTTATTTGGAATGGGATATCTTGCCCATTTTAATACCTTATTTAAAGGTTTATAATTAATTACCAATCTTGGTACACCTCTTTCAATTTCTGAATGTTTATTAACATAAAAAACAGTACAAGACCAAGGAGAATTAGATGGTCCTATAATTTTTCTTTCCAATAAAGATTCAATTTCTTTTTTGCATAAATTCAAATATTCAGAATTCATTTGACAAGGTCTAGCCTTTGTAGGAATATCTTCCTCATTAAAGTTTTCCTCATAAGGTAAACTCACCATATGTTTTTTCCTATCCCAAAAAGCATTAGGATGATCATTACAAATGTCTAAGGCAAATTGATTAGTTATATTAACTATCTTTTCCTTTAATTTAGGATTTTCCAATTTTTCTTCAATTGTAAGCATATTAACTTCATATTTAAGAAAACCTAATTGTTTTTCTTTATATAAAATATCCTCATATAAATTATTTAATACCTTAGTAAAAGGTTTAGTTATGAACTTAAATGTAATTGGTTCATTTTTATAAGTTGCTATCATTTTTTCTTTATCTATCCATCTAAAAGGATAAATTTTATTTATAAATGGTTGTCCTAATATTACAGGGACAGATAATTTATTTTTAGTTAATAAAAAACTTAATGGTATACATTTACCATCAGTACAAACCATAGTTTTGGATAATTTATATTTAATATCCATTCTATCACCACCTGCAGATTTGAATATTATTCAAGAAGGGTAATAATATATATATATATATATATATATATATATATATATATATATATATATATAAACGACGCCGCCATCGTTTAAGTCATTACAGCACTCAAAGATCTAGTGGTTTGCTTGGATTGGGCTTTGCTTTGGGATTTGGTCTCAAACCTAGTCCCCAAACGAAGTTTGGGATTGAGCTAGGGTTTGAGCTTTGAGCGGGAAAGGCTAAAAAATGGGCGGGAACTATTCAAATTCAAATTTTTTTTCTTCAAATAATTGTTAAATTCAAAATTTTTAGCTCTTAAATTAGCGGGAAATGTTCAAATTCTAAATTTGTGAAGTCATAATTTGAAATTGGACGATTATTTGAAAAAAAAATTTGAATTTGAATTGTTCCCGCCCGTTTTTTAGCCTTTCCCGCCCAAACTCAAATCCAAACTCGTTTGGGATTAGGTTTGAGACCAAATCCCAAACCAAACCCAATCCAAGTAAGCCCCTGGTATAGTATGGAATAAATTTGACCATGTCCAAAAATGTCACTAAAAGCAACAGTACCAAAGTCAATTTTGGTCCGCGCTTTTGGTGCATGAAAAATTGTCGAAGTGATTTCATATAAGTTCCTTCTTTTTTTTTTTTTCGGGTGAAAATTCTCTGTCTCCATTTCTGTCCATATTCTTATTCTCAATCAATCAGAATTTACTATATAAATATTTTTTTTAATTATATATACACATAGTAAATTGTGATTTACTAGAAAAGGGATGGAGAAAGGAACGGTGACATAGGATTTTTTTGCCCCTTTTTCCCTTGTTTCAGACTCAATGCCGACACGTAAAGCAATTGGAGAATGACACAGACAGTCAAATTAACCAATTTGATAAAGACAAAAGAAAAAAAAAATGAAAAACAGCTCATTTTTTGTTTAGATACGCCCGAAGGCGATTGCTTTCTGAGTGAAGAGCTGAGATCTCTAGATCGCGGGAGATTGTAGCGTCGCCCATGCCTTGGGAGGAGCTTAGCCTCACCGGAGGAGTGAAGAAAATGCCTCACCAGAGGAGGAGATTTATTATCGCTCCCCATAACATGCGAGAAGGTGTCTAACTCTGGGGACCTTTCTGAGCATTAGCTCAAAGACTTACCCACTTGGGCAAGTCTTTTGTTGACTTTTGTTTAGAATTGAGATCGCTATTATTACTATCTAAGAAATAATTTTGGGGAAGGAGAAAAAAGATGAGAGAAGGAATTGAATTATTGGTGTTTAGATTGATATAAGTGCACTTTTGATACACTTTAATTGAATGGAATCACTATCCACTTATAATGGCTTTTCACCTGAAACAGTTTTGAAATTATTTTTTCATTCAATTGATTGGAAAGACAAAGTTATAATGGAATAACGATTCATTTCATATGTTTGAGAAAATTATTATTTAATATTGGAATGGACAATGATTCAATATAATATGACTTAAATGCTCTTTAGCATATGTTAACAAGAAAACTAAATAATTGCATAATGTATAAACTTTCACTTGGAAAAAAAATCATATTTGTAGGCAGTGGCATATTTAGAGGAGGGGATGACCATCCCAATATTTTTATAAATGACGATTTTTTCATATATTATATCAAAAAAATCAGTAAAACATTTTCCTTGTAATGAAATTTTTTTGGCTCCGTCCCTTTCGTACACTGAAGAGTATCAAACATAAATTTTAATGTTCAAATATAATTAATATATAAAGTCGAATATAATATAAAAATAACTATATTTATATTAAAATTAAAATTAAACGAAAAAGTAACAATATAAATAAATAATACTTTATGTAATTATCGTATATAAAGTTTTATGAATAAATTATTTATGGAGAAAATGAATGTGATGTTGTCTAATTTAAACACTATTATAATTAAATAAAGGGTACAATAGTTACTTTTTATTAATTGATGATTCCACTTATTTCAGGAAAGGCCATTCATATATTTTGGAATGAAATGACCTGGGAATACAATTTGACCCCGACATGTTGACCCGCCCTGCTCAATACCTTTTGGGGCTAGATCGGACCCGCCTCGTGAATCGAATTACGCCACATGAAAATCATTAAAAAAAATAAAACGAGAATTAAATAATAGCTACAAACATAACTAAGCACTGTTTTTATATATTTATGTTACTTTATATCATTTGCTCGTTATATAATTATAATCTCTTATAAATAATTTGACCTTCAAATTTCACATTTTACAAGTGAGATCTATTCGGCACGTGCGGAACAAAAAGTCTCGTGATCTATCTCGCTATTGACGCGCTCCAGTGCGGAACGGAGTAATTTTACACATACAAAACTTCTCTAATCAGTTAAATTAAAATTTTAATTGTTAAAATTAATTTAAGAAGAAGACATGTTTGAATTTCAGAACACCTATTCAGTTAGGCTTAGGATCCGGACTGCTCACCAGTCACCATCTTTCTCATGCACAAACATTTTAATAACTACTGCTACTGCAGACATAAAAATTCCTTACTTTTCTTCAAATCAATACCAAACTACCAACTTTTTCTTCACTCACAAGAACCACCCCATTTCAATTCTATCAATATCCCTTCTGAATTTCTTCAAAAAAACCCTTTAATTGGACCCCCTTTTGTGTTTTATTCAAGATGAATTTTATGTAGAAAACCCTAATTCCCCAAATTGTCAATTTTAAAGATATCCCAGTTCAATTGAAGGCATCTTTTGTTGATCTATCTCTGGAATTAGAATGAATTAAAGGAAATCAGTTGGAATTCAGCTGGAAAGTATTTTTTGAGTTGTTGCCTTTTCAATTTTGGGGATTTACTGAAATTATTGTTTATATAGAATCTTGTGCAAAGTTCTGCTAGTTTCCTCAGAATTAAGGGTTGGGTTTTACAGGAAATTGATTGTAATTGAGCTAGAAGGTATGAATTGAAGCTGATTTTTGGATAATTTTTTAGGGTTCTTGTTAAATTTTGTTGGTTTAATAGAAAGTTACTGCCTTTCTGTTTTAGAGCCAAAAGCTAGAAGCAAAGGAATGGATAAGTATGAGCTTGTTAAGGATATAGGGTCTGGAAATTTCGGCGTGGCTAGACTTATGCGGAACAAGACCACAAGGGAACTTGTTGCTATGAAATACATTGAAAGAGGCCACAAGGTCTGCATAATTTACTGTCTTAATCATGATTTTTTTATAAAATGATTTAGCATCCTTCAATTGTAGAATTTAGAGTATGGTGTTTGATAAAAGGAAAGGGGGTGGGGGGGTGGGGGGAATGCATTGATGCGAACATCCACACATAAATCTTATATCGATTCATGTAGCCGACCCCAATTACTTGGGATTAAATTTGTTGTTGTTGTAAGCATTTTGAAAAAGACCCTTTTGTCATTGTTTAGTTTTATACTCATTTCTTTGTTCCTGATTTGTTTTTCCTCTGTTTTATTGTTTCTCTTACTGGATTTGAGAAGAATTCTGCAGATTGATGCTTTGATTTCATTATGTACAGATTGATGAGAATGTTGCTCGGGAGATTATAAACCATAGATCACTAAAGCATCCAAATATAATTCGCTTTAAGGAGGTGAAGGGCCACAATTGTTTCTTTCACTAAATGAGTTTTTTCTGTTTGATAAAGTAGTCTACTTACCGAATCTTGTTTGATTTGATTATGAGGATTGCAGGTGGTGCTGACTCCAACTCATCTTGCTATAGTCATGGAGTATGCAGCTGGTGGAGAGCTCTTCGAAAGAATCTGCAGTGCTGGAAGATTCAGTGAAGATGAGGTATCATAACTTTTTCTGAAGTATGTTTGGTCTCAAACCAAGGGGGGAAAGAGAAAAGAGGAAGAAAAGGAAAAGTGACAGTACGAGGAAAATATTTACCGTCAAGAAATATAATGGTTATATTTTGGGTTGATTGTTAGTTTTGTTTCAAATGTTCAGGCCAGATACTTTTTCCAGCAGCTTATTTCAGGAGTGAATTACTGTCACTTCATGGTAAATTGGCGATATCCTGTTTATGATGATCTTACTTGTTTATGTACTTATAGACGTGCATATTATATTATTTGGTTATTTATTGTGGATATATGTGTATTTTGTAATTATTTGCAGTTAAACCTGCTTTCCCATACTGACATTAAACATTTATATGATCTCCAGCAAATATGCCATAGAGATTTGAAGCTGGAGAATACTCTTTTGGATGGAAACCCTGCACCGCGGCTGAAAATTTGTGACTTTGGTTACTCAAAGGTATAAAATGTTAAATGAAAGAGGATCCGTTCTTTATGAAAAAGTTTGTATGTCTTACTTCATTACCCTTCAATTGGTTTCAGTCATCTCTTCTACATTCAAGACCCAAATCAACAGTTGGCACACCAGCTTATATTGCTCCAGAAGTTCTACAAAGGAGAGAATATGACGGGAAGGTCAGTCTCTTTTCTGTATTCCGGGTCAGGTGTATAAATGCCATCCTTTATGTTTTCCTAGGTTGAGCTAGGTTTTTTACTAAATTATATATCTGCTATGTTTAATTGTTTAACAACCTACCCCTTTGTAACTATGACAGTTGAATTCGATCTTTTGTCTCATTGCGTCTGTGTTCATGTTTTTTTCTCCCCCCGTCTTGGTGTGTTAATCTGCAGAAAAGATGCGATAACTGTGTTTTTGTCTTGCCGTTTAAAAGTTTGTCAAGCACGAACCTTACTCTGCAAATCTCTTCTCTCCTCTCCCTTCCCTTTTCCTGTAGCAAGTAATATGTATGTTGTACATTTTCTTAAATTTTGGGTTGTTTTTGCAGCTTGCTGATGTATGGTCTTGTGGCGTGACACTGTATGTCATGCTCGTGGGAGCATACCCTTTTGAGGACCAAGAAGATCCCAAGAATTTCAGGAAGACTATTCAAGTGGGTTTTCTGCATTTTGGTCTGACCATGCCATTGCACATTTGCTCGTTCTCGTAAAGCATATTCGGTTACTAATGCACTTTATTTTTCCTCTCTCCAGCGAATAATGGCGGTTCAGTACAAGATACCTGATTATGTTCACATATCTCAAGATTGTAGGCACCTCCTTTCTCGGATATTTGTTGCTAACCCATCAAGGGTGAGTAAAAAGTAAATAGCCTTCGGTTTTTATTTGAATGATCAAATTTAAGTTGTAGCACTTGAATGGTGCCACTCCTGAGTGCATGTTCTTTTGAGAGGGGATAGTATCATTTTTCCTCTGTCTTTCATTATAACACTTTCCATGAAGCTTCACATTGGCCAGCATCTGGCAATTTTGTCAGACCGTGCAAAACTTATCGTCCTCTCTCTTGCTCCGAGGAAGAAATTTTTTACATTTGCATTATTTTCCGACATTAGCTGACTTCTCATATTAAGAAGTCTCTGCTTTGCTAGTTTCCGTTTTATGGCAATACTTAATGAAGAGTGTACATTTGTGTGCAACCAGCCTAGATATAATTAGTTGTCTATGCCTGCTTTTAATTGTCGTTTTTCCTTTTCCTTTTTTAATTTTTTGTTGAACGGACCTATTATAAGTGCCCATTTGAAAAAAGACAAAATCATTTTATGCGGTCTATTTAATCTCTTTGTTTTACCCATTTGCAACTGCACTAGAAATTCTGGACATGCTTTACTTCTTGTGTGCACTCCTAGGAATCTAGCTTTAACTATATGGTGTGTGATTTTTTCCTCCCCACTGGTAAAGACGGAGAGTAAAATGATTATTGTTTTGCAGAGGATCACAATCAAAGAAATAAAAACCCATCCATGGTTCCTGAAGAATTTGCCGAGGGAATTAACAGATGCAGCTCAAGCCGTCTACTACAGAAAAGAAAACCCAACTTATTCCCTTCAATCTGTGGAGGAGATCACAAAAATCGTCAACGAGGCCAAGGCTCCTCCCCCTGCTTCCCGCTCAATTGGTGGCTTCGGATGGGTAGGTGAAGAAGAAGAGGATGTGGAAGCAGAAGTTGAAGAAGACGACAATGAAGAAGATGAATACGATAAGCAAGTGAAGGCGGCACACGCCAGTGGAGAAGTAAAACTTAGCTAAGGACTGGACAACTCCGTCTATTATTAGTTTAGTTCTTTCGTGTCTTGATTTCGATTCCCTTTCTTATGTTTCCGTGGTTGTGTAAAAAAACCGATTAAACTGCTTAAGACGGGTATTTTTTTTTGGTAAGTTTGTAGATTATGTACTGGTGTGATAAAGAGCCATTTGAGATAAAAGAGTACATGGTAATGGTCTAGTGGGGTTGAAACCAGTAGAGGTCTGGATTTGGTTTGTTTGTTTGGGAAGATTTCTTTAGTCTCTTTGTGTCTATATTTATTTTTGTTTCAGAAAAGATTTGTGTTTATATATACTTATTATGTATCCCAAAGTATTTGATTATCCTATGGTTTGGTAGTTTTTCTTTTAATTTGAATCCTCTTCCTGTCGAGTAGTTTTATCTTGGTAGGCTACTAACTTTAAAACTTACATCTAAATCAATACAGTACACGTAGGAAAGAGAATTGAACTTATATTAATTTTCTTTCCTACGTGTACTGCACTCATTGGTTTGGATGTAACTTATATAGTAGCCTACCAAGATAAATTTTTTCCTTCCTGTCATGTAGAAACTGCATTCTTTGCATTCACATTCCAATTTTTTTTTAAAATTTTTTTTGTTCACATTCAAATGTAGCTTACGAAAAACCTGAGCAGAGCAGCTAGAGTTTCTGTAGTGCAACTCTTTGGGTTTCATTTTTGCCTAAAGAAAAAACTCTTTGGGTTTCATTCAAATTCTGTTGGTCACCTTTGTCCAAAATATGAGCTTCCCTTTTCTACTGACAAACAATTTACTTTTACAAAGTTCGTGACAAAAAATTTTATTAGAAAATTCTAAATGAAAGAATAGGTGGGATAAGAGGATCTTATTCTATTAATTGTTAATGTAAAGTCCTTGATTCCGGCAGACAAAACATTTGAAGAATGTTCATTCTAATATGGATTGAGGTTCTTTTATAGTGAAGAATGATGAGAACCAACACTGGAAAGTACTAGATATTTGTTAAAGGAGCTGTCAATCCAATGCGAAGCTGGAAGATGCCCACATAGTCTTGGTGGATTCGATTTCAACTCCCCAATTGAACACTCTTGGTATAAAGGACCTCAGCTCCAGTGCCGATGATTTTTTCCCGCACCATGTGGACACCTATTAACACTCAGAATAAAAATTTTGACGGCTAAGAACACATAAATATCTCAATATAATTATTCAACCAGAATCTAGCAGAAAATGACATCCACACATAAAAAAAGGCATTGGCAGTGGCAATTGCAATTAGGGTTATCATTTGTAACAAAACAGTCTTGAGGCTTATCAAATTTTATTAACTCAAACTTTGTATGAGCCTCTTAATTCAATTAGGTACAAGGATTTTGCATTTTTTTCCCGGCATTTTGAATCCCAGATGAAACATAATACTACTGCTTATCCCAGTGAGTAGAGATTCTATAGCTCAAAACTGTGACTGAAGATCAATTTCAAGAACACAAGGCTGCTCATAGACATGATCACTCTATAAAAGCAAATGAGATAAAGATAGGGATCAAATTCATCGGAATGTATAAACAACGTACTTACATGACTTATTCAGAAGTGAAAATTCCAGCCTCCTGTACTTATCTTTCATCTTATCGACACAGTTGATTTGGTCAGTACTTTATGCAACTTTTGAGTCTCAGTTGAGATTGATTCCCTATCAAACAAGGCAGAAACAACTGCAACACCTTTTAGATTTGGAACTCTTAGATCCATCACGGAACGGACATTTGAAATGCCAATGCCACCTATTGCAACAACTGGTAACATGGAAGCTAGACATACGGATTTTAGCCCGTCCAAACCAATAGTCAGATTGTTTTCTTTTGTATTTGTTGGGAATACACCACCAGAACCAATGTAATCAGCACCGTCCAAGTACGCTTGTTGAGCATGCTCTGGTGTTTTGCATGAGACCCCAATGATTTTGTCAGGCCCCAGAAGGGCACGGACGACACTTGCAGGCATGTCGGACTGGCCAACATGCACGCCGTCTGCATCAGAAGCAAGGGCAACATCGACTCTATCATTAATCAGCAAAGGGACACCATGAGAGCGGCAGATTTCCAAACATGCTTTGGCTGCTTCTAGAAAGTCTCGAGTGTCAGCTTCCTTTTCCCTTGAGATAATTGAAATTTTAAGAATACCAATAAGATAATGAATAATCATTTGCTCGGGAGTCTAGCATTATAAAGTCAATAATACAATATTCAAGAGATAAATTTAAGCAGGCAAAATTACAAATTATGACAGCAACTTCTATGTATATAATATTTGCAAAATTGTTGCCAAGTTTTGAATAATGCAAGCCTGTCTGTAAAATTATCAAGCATTCTTCCAATTATGTATATCGCATTATCAGTGAACCAAACATCATTTCATTCATGGGGATAATGCTTCTAACAGAAGTTTATGGTGCAATATTTGTTACACTCTGCCCAAACACCCATATCGTAGTCCCATTTCCTCCCAACCTCCTTTCCCTCGCTCTCAACCCAAAATAGTGATAATTATGATAAAGTAAAACAAGCATGAAGCACCACAAGAGAATAAAATAATGAAGGAAAAAATTATACTAATGCAAGTATACATGACTAACCAAGATGTGAATTGATTTGGGATTCAGAGAAATTATAGCAAGAACATAAATGAGAAAAAAGAATGCATAAAGATAACCAAAGAAAACAAATGAAGCAGGGAAAAGAAGATAAGTTGAAAAACCATGAACAATAAGTAGTTAAGTGCTCCAAACCTCAGCTGAATCATAGTTGCGCCCCCTTCAATAGCAGCTTTTACAGCATCGGTAATAGAACGACCCCACTTCAGATTCATCCTTGAGTCAGTAACAGCATACAGGAAGAGATCAGTGGGATCAAATGGCGTCTGCCTACACAAACTGTGCTCATTATTCTTGAGCTTCAAAAAATGGTCAAAAGGACCCTGACATCCATTTCCTATTACGATATCCTTACTATAATCCAGGGCAGATTCAATATAGCGTTTAGCAACCTGCAAAATTACATGCATACAAACGTTGAGAAGTAATGAATTGCATAGATATGAGAGAGCATTTTAAAAACAGTTGATTTTGTACAATTAAGTTACAGAAACATGTTTTAGAAAACGTGTAAAAGAGAAAGATCAATATGAAACCATGCATAAAGCCACCCTGAACAACTTGAAAAGGAAGAATATTGTACTAAGAGTTCCCCCTTTTCTCACCCTATTATCTAAGAATTCCTTCTCTTCTTTAATTATCTCATATTAACAGTTGATCCCCACAACTCCTATTTGAGTTTAGCAACTCAATAGTCAGTCATCTCATGTACTCTAGACCAGAACCATCTCCAGCCTCCCAATAGTTATGTGGCCCACAAAAACAGTCCCTGATGTACCAGCTCTATTACCGGAACAACTGAATTCAATATTTTGCAATCAACAACAATAATGAAAATGTTCCTCAAAACCAAATGACTCATTTCCTAGATATCAAACTGGATGTAATGCTCAACAACTCCATGGAATATCCAATTTAGTTCACATGTTGCTAAGCTAATGTCAACGTAAATAATGAATGATAACCTTTATAGCAGAAATCACTGGAGAACCTTTTGCTAGCTCAGCAGCTATTGATGAAGCCAAACTGCAACCAGTTCCATGAGTATTTGGAGTTTTTATGCGTGAAGATCGGAATTCAAAGAAGTTTTTGCCTGCAAGATCATACCAGCAACAGAGGTGTTCTCATGAGGAAATTACATAGATTATGACATAAAATTGTGCTCATGAATTGTCCTTGAGAATTTTAAGAAGTGCATGAGACATACCATCATATAGAACATCAATAGCATCCAATGAGTCAGGGAGGTGACCTCCTTTCACAAGGACATTTCTAAAATGAATATACACATTCAGCACATTGTTTTCTCAAGGAGAACAGCAAAAAAGAAGTATAGGAATATACTTAAACAAGCGAGGGAGAAAGATAAGTAAAGAAAATAACTATATAGAACAAGGATAATGAGGAAAAACTATACCTTAACTACCTGATCTAAGGAAAAGAAGTTCTCTTCAATTGGTCAAAAGAAAAAGTTTCTCAGTCTGGCATTCAATTGGTAGTTATACTTTGCCAACAAAATATGGAATCCCATTGGTAGTTATAGTTTGCCAACAAAATATGGAACTGAGATTTAGGCTGATTAAATCTAAACCATGATCAGCTCCAGCAGAGCAAGTAACTAGCAAATACAAGGGTCAGCTAGGCACTAGTTATAAGACTAGAAAGTCTAGGTGTCAGAATGCCAGGCCTTACAGGTTTTTTCCAAAAATAAAGAAGCTTCGTTTACTTTATTCAAACAACATTTGACAATCAAGTTTTAAAAAAACAAAAACAAAAAATCTACGTGAAAAGCATATTTGTACAATTCTATATAATCAGAATCCTGGATGAAGAATTTGATGCATATTGGAGGAACTTACCTTGGGCCAATATCATGTATTGATTTTGCAGCAGAATGCATGTCCGCAACTGTTTCCAAAGACACTCCACCAAGCAAAGCAGACGCCTCTTTCAGATTGGGAGTAACAATATCAGCCATGGGAAGAAGATCCTGCCTGTTACAATGAAGCAAAAGCTGGAGTTAGGTAGGATTACCCAACATTCAGAGAAACAACAGATAGGCAAACAAATTAAAGAATATTTTGTGCAAATGTCCACAACAAACAATCATTAGTAGGTAATCTTGCAGGGAGAGATAGGAGATAATTCGAATCCTTGATTACCGAAAATAATCCAAAATCGAGGGACCAGCCAGTACATCTCCACTTGTAGATACCATAACAGGATCAACCACCAAAGCTGCCTTAAAAAACAAAATTGAAGTTTTCAAACTATAACTCAACAAGATAACACTTAGTAATTACTACTACTTGGTAAAATTTCGGTACCTCGGACTGGAAACTCCTTCAAACTCTGACAAAGGACCCTGACTATGCCTATTGAAGGAAGCATGCCTGTTTTCACCTAATATAATTTCAGGATCAATAGCATCACAACTAAATACTAACCAAGTCAAAGCAAGACTGAAATCTCCAAAAGAAGAAAGTAAAGCAAACTCATTCACCAAAAGACTTTTAGTACACTAATTATTGAGTTATGATCAAAATGAATGCGAAGGAAGCCTAAATGAACAAAACAGTTACTTAGCATTTACTTACAACATCAGGACGCATATCTGATAGCACAGACTTCAATTGTTCTGCAACAAATTCCTCAGGAACAATATTCACTCCCTAACATCAATCAAACAAAAAAAAACACTTCAATTTCAAACTCTTCAACTAAAATTAACCAACCAGATCCGATGCATATACGGAATAAAATCAAACGTACTGCAGAAAATTTTTTAACAACGCATTCAGAAAAGTCGTTGACCTGAACTCCAGCGGTGTTCTGAGCAGTGATGGCGGTGATAACAGTGGAGCAATAAACTCCTCTTGCAGCACAAGCTTTGATGTCAGCTTGAATTCCGGCACCGGCACCTGAATCGGAACCGGCGACGGTGAGGACGTGCGGTACTCTCACCTTATTCTCCTTCTTCATTGCCGCCACAGGACTTAATGACCACAAATTCTGCAAATTTGAGCAAAAAAAAATCAATCATAAACAGGATCTTCGATTAAATTATGGAAAAAAATAGAGAAGAATACCTGAGGCTTGCGAAGGGAGAAGACGTGAGAGCAGTGGAAGCCCATGCAATCGGAGTAAAACGGCGATGGCTGAAGTGGTCTCTTTTGTGAACTTTAGCAGTTGCATTTGAGGATAATTCTATTTTTGGAGAGAGATTAATCTCCACTTGTACCGAGCCTCCACGAAGAGATAAGATACTGATCAATAATGGCTTTCGTACTTAACCTGTCCGTGAAGGGACTCGAATTAATCTCCATTTGTATTAAGTCGATCCATGAATGGGGTTTTCGTATTGAGTCGGTTGTTAATCAAAATAGCAGTTTTTGTACTTAATCGGTCCATGGAAGTTGTTTTTTATTGAGTCGATCTACGAAGGAATTCAAAATTATTCTATACTCGTAATGAGTCGGTTTATAAAAAGATAAAATGTTGACCAAAGTGACAACTTTCGTACTGAGTAGGCCAATAAAAGAATACAATACTAACCAAAGTAACAACTTTCGTATTAAGTTGATCCACCAAAAAAATAAAATATTGACTAAAATGACGACTTCATACTAGCGGGAGCTATGCTAACAAAATTTGGTTGGGATCAATTTCACGGGATATTTATATGAATGAATGAGCTTTTGATCATCACAAGGTCCTTAGTCCAGTGGGCGACGATGATACCCTCCTCGCGTATGGGGTATTCTTTAAATTGTCTCCCTTTTTAATGTTATCTCTTCCTCATCTTATGAAGTGCTACTCTCTCCCCTCTTGGGGTGTACGCCATGTTGGGCTTCAAAAAAGAAAAATGAACTTTTGCATTTTGCCTAGTCCGTCTCCTATGCGGAACAGGAATTGTTCCGTACCGTGCGTAACAATATAGGCCGTCGGATGATATTTTGAACGGTCCAAATTTGGAGAGAGCAACTTTTCTCTCTCCAAATCTGGACCGTTCAAATTTATCATCTGACGACCTATATTGTTACGCATAGTATGGAACAATTCCTGTTCCGCATAGTAACCGGAGTGCATTTCGCCGGTCTCTCGGCAAACAAATTATTAGCTCAGGAAGAGAATAATTTTACCGGGAAAGGGTCGCGGGCTTTTATCATACAGGGGCCCATTATTGGAAAATCATTTTTCTTTATAGCTTGTGGTCCACATAACCAACAAGCCCAGTAGCCCAATTACAAATAAAATGATTGCTGGCCTAATGGCTGCATTTGTTTACCAACACAGAAAAAAAATGAATACTATAAAATTTTATTTTGAATTTCATATTTTTTTCTTATAAAAAAATTATTTTTTCAATACAGAGACATAAATCTTCTATCTAAAGGTGAATTCAAATGCACATGTGCTGGTGAAATTTTTGAAATTGCATCACTAATACAATTTCAATGTGCAATATGATACGATTTTACGACATGTGTTTTTTTTATAAAAAAATAATTAGTAGTACATGCATTAATATATTTACAAACACAACAACCTAATAAATTATTGAATTTTTTGTTACGAATCACTATTGTAAAGAGAGTGCATAATATCTTTTTATAAGTAGAACGAACGCAGAATCTTTTATGATATTTATAATTATAGTCATTCTTATATTTAGGGTTTATTGATTTTCACCTTTATGTGTTATCTATTTTAATTTATCTTACATGAATAAAAATTTCCTTAATTATAATATCATAAAAAATGTCACGGAATATCCAAAATGAGTATATGATTAGAAGTTTTACTAATGCACAAATATAATATATTTTCTTATTTTTCATGATCAAAGTTAATATGATAAAAGCAATTATAAATGGTATAGATAGTAATACAGTAAAAACTACATATAGGAACACTCTATAAATAAATAAACTTTATGTAATAATAAAAATGAATGGCTACAACTTGAGGCCAAATATAAATATGAATAAACTCTACCTTCTAATCGTTATATGTTTTTAGATTCATACTTAAATAATTTGTTTCCACATAGTAATAAATGACATTATATACACATACATATATAATATTACGAAGATGATTTAAAATACCTATCCAATATTGGTTGTCATTGTTAGCTTGCTTAAGGTTTATATAGTATTACTTATACTTGATGAGAATTAATGTCATACTATACTTAATCCCTCCGTTTTTAATAGAGTTTTTTTTAGCATATTCTTATATTTCACAAATACATGTCATTTTCTAACTCTTAACGTTTTTTTAATTTTTAATATTGCCCTTATTATATAGAGAAAGATGAACAATGGTGTTTGAGAATAAGCTAATTATCTAAGGTTATAATGGTAAAAATATTTGTTGTCTCCCCTTTTCCTTAATATTTGCTAAACAATCTAGAAAGACATCTATTAAAAAACATATGAAGTAGTATTTATACATATAGTGAGATTGTTTGCACTCCTCTAAATACATGTACTTTGATGGATAAACTCTAAATACATGTACTTGTTTGTCTAAGATATATGTGTTTGTTTTACTAAATATATGTACATTTTTATATAATGTATGTAAATCAAAATTTATATTTTTTTTTATGTAAAATTGGATTTATGAATAATTTTTTTATAGTAACATTTTTTCCTTGATCAAGAGGATATTTATCGAGGAGGCCAATAGCCCAGTGGGCCATTGGCCGGCCCGTGACCGAGAGGTCCCGGGTTCGATACCCTCCGCTTGCGTGCAGTAAACTTTATTCTACCTTATCTAGGGTGTTCTCTCTCCCTAATGTAGGGTAATCGCCCATTGTGGCGTCAAAAAAATAAAATAAAATCAAGAGGATATTCTTAAAGAAAGTTTTAATGTAGTTATAAAACAAGGATTACAAATGAAAAGTGAACATAGCGAGAGGTGCGGTGTATTTACCTTTAATATTTTTTGTTTTACTGAAGGATATATACTTCCTCGTGTAATATTTTATGCCTCAAATCAAATTCGACATAAATTAAAAAAAATGTTGGTTATCTTATTTTTTTGAATCAAATGACAAAAAATAAAGTAACCTTCTTGTAACTTAAATTACAATGAATTTTACGTTTGTTCAATTCATAAAGATAAGAGTAATATTGAAAAAAAATATCGTCTTCAAAGCATAAAATGCACTGGCGGAGCCAGGTAGGGGCAAGAGGGGGCCACGATCCCTCCAATTTTTTTTGTAAAAAATGTAGTACTAGTGTGTATTCTTATAAGCACTTTTACATGTATTCTTAATGCATAAAAATTATTTTAGTTAACATATTATTCTTATCTATTAGTTAAATATCTACCTATCTTCTCGAAAATTTTATATTTACAATACTATTTATTACTCACTTCCTTCAGATTTGGATGTACAATTTTTATTTTTTATTTCCAAAATTGAATGTCTCATTTTCTAAAATATAAATAATTGTCATTAAAACTTCCACTAGTTGACTCATTTTATTTTTATTTTTGTCTACACTAGGTGTGTCCACAACCGCTGACAACAGTGACTAATCCCCTTCGACGCTATAACTCTCCGAAGAGGTAAATGGCTAATCATGAAATGTGTTAATTCACATGGATATGAATTGAACTCCTAACCTCATGAGTAAATGACGAGGTGAGGTACCAACACGCCACACCTCATGGTTAGACTCGTTTTATTAACACAATACTTTTCTTAATTGAGAATGATAAGTTTGTAAACTCATTAAAATTCAAATTCTCCTCTTAACTTTTGTATCGTAAAATGAGATTCAATTTTGGAAGAAATGATATGTATATAGCAAATTCAAAGTATACAATGAAGCTCTAAATACATAAAATGTTCTCTAAAAATACAATACATTTAATCAAATAATAATATTTTTTTAATAAATTTATCATGCTATTTTCAAGTATGGTTAATGTCACCGATCTTTACAAACTAATCAAATTTTCTTCAATTTTTTTTAAAAAAGTTTCCTTAGTTTTTATTTTTTGGCATATTGGCAAATTTAGTCCCAAATCTTCATTGGTTTCACGAAAATGGTCCTTGATCATTTTAAATTGGTAAAACAGTCCCCAATCATTTTGCGTTTAGCGGAAGTAGTCCTTCCGTCCACTTCTGTTACGGTAAAAATGAATTTTGATTTATTTTTTAAAGTTGTTACAAAATGACCATTTTACCCTTCTCCTCATTTCCCAAATCAGCCAAAATTGGTGAATTTCATCCCTAAACAATTTGCGATTGGTTGTTTTGGTCCCCCGATTTTTGTGGTTGTCCATGGAGGACTTCCGGCTCCAATCTCTATGTGTGATGTCTGATGTCCACCATCACCACTCCAAACCTGCAACCTTCTACGCTCCATCACAACTCCCAACATTCCATTGTCTTTCACCGACCCTATCATCCCATCTCGGTCTAGAAATCTTACCCATCCCTACCACGTCTAACTCCCAAACTCAGTTTTGAGGTTGTAATTTTTTTTCCTATAAGTTTGTTTTGAAGAAAAATTGATATCAAAATCTTGTTATTTAAGTCATTAATTTTGATAATTTGGGGTAATTTTTAACTCACCCAAAGACCCACTCACACCAACTATCTCTTCATCATCTTCTTCAACCCCACTAAAGACCTACTCCACTCCCAACTCTCTTCATATTCTTTTTCAAACCACCCATAGACCCATCCCTATCCCACACCCCGAGACACTCATACCTCTTAATCAAAGGAAATAGGAGGTTCCAAATGTATAATGACAAAAGGGGTTTGATCTCCTCCTTTCAATTTGTTTGTTTTAAAAGTTTTTTTTTACAAAAATAAGCGTAAAATCCCTACTGAAGATTCCGGTTGTGGCCGGTAAGGGTGTAAAGATGAGGGAGATAGTTGGTTGGGAAGAAGGAGGGTTGGGGCACTTTTTTGGGCAAATTTGTAAATTTAGTCCCTAAACAATTTGCGATTGGTTGTTTTGGTCCCTAATTTAATTTTTTCCTTAAATACCCTTCCCATTATCAATTTTTCATTTATTTGTTTGCACTATAACAGCTGAAACTAACGGAAGTGGACGGAAGGACTACTTCCGCTGAACGCAAAATGATTAGTAGGGGTGAGCAAATTCGGTTTTTGCCGAATTCCGACCGAATTCGAATTGAATTTGGTAATTTGGTTTCGGTAATTCGGCGTGAATTCGGTAATTCGGTCATGACCGAATTCGAATTGGTCGAAATTGGGACGATTTCGGTCAGACCAATTTTGAATTCGGTCTGACCGAATTCGAATTGGATTTTTAAATTAATTAATAATATTAAAAATATCTAACCTAACCCAGTAACCCTCCCCTCCCTGTCAGACGACACTCTTCTCAATTATGAATCCTCACTCACACCACCCGACACTCCTCTCCTCCTCCAGATCCACCGCCTCTCCTCCACCGCCTCACTCCACCGCCTCTCTTCCCCCTCTCCTCCATCGATCAACCGCCTCTCCTCCACCGCCTCCTTCCTCCGCTTCTCTTCCCCTCTCAGACAGTTGTGGGTTGCAGTGATTTTCAAGATCCACCGCCTCTGCGGACTGCGAAGATAATTAGTAATTTTTTTTTTAAACTGATTTATTTGCAATGTTTGGTATATTAATTAATTTTTTTTGTATTTCTTTTGCAATATGAAAGCTTGAAAGTTTAAATGTTTGAATGCTTGAATGTTTGGTATATTAATGAAAGTATGTAAATAGTGTATGCTCTTAAATAGTGTCTGCTATTAAGGATAGAGTTAAAGTTCGAGCATCTTGACTGGTTTATAAGGTTGTTTAAGTGTAGAATTTTCTTTTTGCAGTCTTGTCATGTTAGATGATCTAGCTTGCCTTAATAGTCTTCTATGAAGTTTATTATGCACAATCTGCACTGTCCGTTGCAGCATCTCTGAAAGAGATGAAGAAGTTGTTCGAGCATTTGACAATAATAACTCTTCAATTTGGTGAATTCGGTCGGCACTGAATTCCGAATTCACCAATTCGGCCATTTCGAATTCGGTGAAATCGAATTCGGTCGGTTTTTTGAGGTTTGAAAAAATGAAAAAACCGAATTCAATTTACCGAATTGGCGAATTCGAATTCGGTGCTCACCCCTAATGATTAGGGACTGTTTTACCAATTTAAAATGATCAAGGACCATTTTTGCGAAACAAATGAAGATTTGGGACTAAATTTGCCAATATGCCTTATTTTTTTTGAAGATAAATATCCTTATATACATATCTTAAAGTAAAAAATATATATTTTTACCTCAAATATATCATCTTACACCATGAGCGAATTTTAATTCGGCACCATAAATTTAAATACGGGCTCCGCTACTGATAAAATGATAATATATATACATATATAATTCAAATTTACGCCATATTTACGCAAACTAGATTTAAATACGAGTAGTACTTGATGTGAAAATTTGTGCGATTTAAATTTTTTTGAACACTTAAAAAAGAAAAAAATATATTTGTTTTGAATTTCTGTCACATTTTATATCCAACTGATACATGGTTGTAATGTTTTCACTTTTTCTATACAAATTTACTATTTTTATAAGTAATAAAACTTTTTAATTACAAAA
Organism: Vinca minor; assembly: GCA_026122235.1. Classification (NCBI taxonomy): domain Eukaryota; kingdom Viridiplantae; phylum Streptophyta; class Magnoliopsida; order Gentianales; family Apocynaceae; genus Vinca; species Vinca minor. The sequence goes on along the minus strand of JAOCZM010000201.1, from coordinate 3,136,821 downwards.
TATACAATGTCAAATTTTTATTGATATAATAAAAAATAAAATTAAAAAATGAGACAGAATATCATTGCCGCTTAAAAGGAAAGTACTACGTGGGGAATAATTGAGAGCCATTAAAATGGGCCGGGTTAGATAATGAACCGCCCTAAAAAAAGAATTGCAGTGAAATTATCCCGCCACTTCTCAACGCGCTAAGATTTGAAGCTTTCACCTCATATTCCCTCATACACACCCATACAGTGTAAAGTCTGGAGACAACTTCGGTAAAGATTCATAATCGGAGCAGCAGATTATTGTTTCGCCAATTGCAATCGGAGACGGTACTCTGATACAACGGTAATTAATTAATAAATATTGGTTAGATTTTTTCATTTATCCTCAATTTTCATGTAGCAAATCCAGCATTTATCCTAAAACTTTTGGATGAAATTATGATTTTATCTGATTTTAAAATGGATTAAAGTATAGAATTCGTGTCTAAAATGAGTAGAGTATATGATTCTGTGAATAAATATATATATATATATATATATATATATATATATATATATATATATATATATATATATATATTTTTTAAATTTCTTTGTTTGGTATTGATTTAAATTTATTTTCACAGTTCTTAGGGTTATAAGTGATATATGTGCCTTGTATTTACATTTAATGTTTTAAGTCAGAAATGCAAACTGAATTTGAGGATTTTTAAGTTGCATTTGATAGGTGTTCGAATCGTAAATAAAGAATGTCATATTGTATAACCTGGTAGGTAGCAAGGACAAACCTTACCCCATGATTAGTTGGTTAGGATTTTAACATATGAAGATTACCCAACATTTATGTGCACCCATATTTTTATATAGGCGCACATAAATGCTCTGGATGTTGTATGAAAGAAGCATGTTAATGTGCACATAAATCAAAGTAGTTGGGTCTCCCTTGTCTGATGCCTTTTGGCTTTAATTTGAGTGCATGATTCTGTAGCAAAAGTGACAGTGTAGCGGGACTATTGTTTTTGTGGTATTCTGTGAGCAGTCACCTTGTGCATTCATTGACAAATGTTAGGTTAATCTTCAATCCATCTGTTATTTTGGGAGAAGCCAATTTGTGCATTTCAAAACAATCAAACAAACAACAAAGACTTAATGCCAAGTAATTGGGATTGACTATATGAATCAATATAGGATTTTTGGGAGAAGCCGCTTTGTGCATTTATTGTCAAAATTTAGGTATGTCTCCTATCCATCCCGCCCATACCCTAATTATTGGGGACTTAATGAGTTATGTTATTTTTTGTTGATTTATGGTATACTAAAACCATTTCCTGCAATGCACTGCGAGCAGTTTCTGATAGCATTTGCTTGTAACCAAAGATTATATCAAATATTAAAAAGGGAGCATGTCTGGCTGGCTACTGCTGATAATATGCTCACGCATATGATATTGTACTCATTTTGTTTCAGTTTCTGCTATATAAATTGGCAGAGCATTGTTTTTATTTATGTTTCTTGTGAAAAAACAAAAATAATGATTTAACTTTCATCTAATTTACAAGTATTTTTTTGGGGTGCTAAAGCATTATTTATCGCAGCATTTTGCACGTGGCTTTGGCTATTGAGACAGGATCACTTCCACATGTAGGTGAATATGTTAAATGGACGAAACACGGTAAGGATAACAGTCGTATGTGTTGTTTCTTTTTATTCTAGGATATTTTGTTTTTTTGATCTTCCCTTTTTTTTCCTTCTTGTCAAGGTGGAACAATTCAGCTGATGGTTCCAGGTCTGGCAACAAGTTACCTAAAAATAATTGGTCTCAACACGCACATAATAATTTTGCAGAGCAGGATAAGTTATTGAGTTCAAGCTTTCTTTTCTCATTGCCCACTCAGAAACCTCGCATTGAAGAAGCAATGATTGCAAGGTAAATTACATCAGGGATGTATGTCTTAATAATTTCCTAATTTATCTTTCCACCCTTTTCTGTTATTGGACTATCAAACTTTGCCTACTATTCTGAAAAGGGCACTAGGCTTAAGAAGTTAAATTTTAGCAGACAATTCACATGTGTATTTTGCGAAGTAAATTTTTATATTTGGTTCACTAAACTTCTTGCATATTGTTCATTTTCTTTACCAAATTCATTATGTGCAAGTGTATGCACTTTTTTCTTGGATGTTGGTTTCTTAATCTGTATAATTGTTTGAGGTTTTGCATGCTTAATTTATTTGTGTGAATTATTAAAGTGTTTACCTTTCTTAATTGTGACATTCAGCCTGAGTCTTCTTTTCACTTCATTTCCTTAGGGCGATGGTTTGTCAAATTCAGAATGCCTCACTGCACAATCCAGAAGTTGAAAGGGTAATATCTCTGTTATATGTGATAATGAGCTGATCTATCTATGTTAAAGCTATTTTCTATATCACACTTCTATAAAACATTACTCATCAGATAATATCATTGAAAAAAGGTAGACATTCAAAGCATTCATCTATAGAATCCAATTTTCAGTATTTATCCATTTCACATGCACCTTTTGTGCAGGAACTATTTCTCATTCTGTTCCCACGGGCCACGAGAATTCGCTTTTATTAGCTTCATGGTTGCTTGCTAGTTAATCTTATATATGTTGCATTTATTTACGCACCATTTTGCAGGCTTGGCAAATGTTTTCAAAGATTAAGCTATCTTCCAAGAACGTCGCAAAACCTGGCAAAACTCTACCATTAGCTAAAGATTTTAATGCTTCTGCATCTTGCAAATCTAAGAAAGCTTCAGGGCCATCCAGTTCTGAAACGAGGAGTGCATTCCAAGGACATGTACAAACACATAGAATCTTCAACATTGACACTTATGCAAACGTTGGTGAGCCCAGAAGTTGCACAGGAGCCGCTAATCTTTCATCTATGAGTGGCATGTATGAAGAGGGGAGGTCTTTGAATAAGCATAACACTATGCATGCAGCAACAAGTTACAATTCTCATCCACAGGCTTTAAATGGAGTATCTAACAACCCTGGTGTACAATTTGGTGAAATGCAAAAGCCGGGAAATGCTTATCCTGATGATATCGATGATGATAACATACTTGAGGTAATATACTTTGTCTGCATTCTATATTGACAGGCAAATTAGAATGGCATCGATTTCAGGATAGGTCATCTAATGCTAAAAAGTAGCAGTTTATGAGTCAAAACTCTTTGGTTTCTTGAACTCACAAAGTGGGAGGTTGTGTAAATGTTTTAAGAGTTGTGATGTGCTTTCATAATCTTCATCTGATGTGGCTAAAATCATTAAGTTGGATTATTCACAAGAAACACTTATGTCTCCATTTGTATTCCCGGTGTTTCTTTTAGAATATCGATGTTGACCAAATTGTTATGGACCACTACCAATCAACTGGTACACCTCAACCATCAATCTCAAAGCTTCCTTCAATCACCCCAGTTGCAAGCAAAGAAAATTTTGCCAGACCTGATGAAACAAGTTTGCCACCAGAGTTGTGCTCGAAGTGCAGTCATGGCTTTAATGTATGGAATAGTATTTTGTTTTCACTTTTCATTACTTGTTTGGAACCCACAGGAAGCAACTATACCTGATTCCTGATTTCAATACAGCTAGGATCTTGTCCCCAAGCTTCAGTTCATTTACAGGAGCTGAAGGATATGCTAATTGGAATATCAAATGATCTTCTTGACAATATCTCTAACCTAAACACTGATCAGATAGAGAAGCTTCGTCAAGACAGGTCTGCTTCCTTTCCTCTGTCTTGCTTCACCTTTTCTTTTCCCCTTTAATATTGATAAACAGATGAGAACAGATAGGGTAAGCAATGTGGGAAAACAATAAAACCTATTAAACTTTTTATGTTCTGTTTGTTGTTGCACATTCTTCCTTCATTATGTAGTGTATCATATCAAGCTTTTCTTGTTTACATTTTCTAATTCAGGCAGCAATTGAATGCCCAAATTCAACAACTTGAAAAGCATCTTCGTGCTACATCAGCCAGTGATGAAAGGAAACTCTCACACTTCTCTGCGTCCATAGCAACAGGCTCCGCTTTCCAGTATGAAACTCCTCAGTCATCCTCCTTCAAGATTGGTCCGACAAGGCTTGACAGACAGTTCTCTACACAGACTGAATACAACGGTTTTGATAGATGCAATTCATCATCAATCTCATTCTCTACGACTGACTTGTTTGGAACTTCAACAGCACCTGTTGAAAGAGAACAATATGTCCCGCAGTATGTTGATGTGAATTATATTGAAGGGTCAACTGACAAAAAATGGAGCCGCCAGGATTTTACATGGACAAAAAAGCTAGAGGTGAGTTTTCTAATTATACTTGCCTTTATCTTTGAGATATTGTGCTTAATTGTCTCTCAAAAGGTGCATCTTATCTACTGTTAGGCAAATAACAAAAGGGTTTTTGGCAATCATTCCTTTCGTCCCAATCAAAGAGAAGTGATCAATGCAACTATGAGTGGCCATGATGTTTTTGTATTAATGCCAACTGGAGGAGGAAAAAGCCTAACATATCAGGTGAAAGAATTTTGTTCTATTCCCTCAATTCCCTTTATTGTATTTCTCTCTTGTCAACGTGGAAGATGGGGCTACATATCTAACTTATCCTAACAAGCCATTATATTTTATACCAATGTATTTGCTTTAGTGGAATGGGGTGAGAATTCTTTCTTAAGATACTTATGTGCAGTAGACATTATACTTAGTTTTATTTTTTTGTGCCATCCAGGGCTTGTCTTATGTTATTCGTACGACATTTAGTAATTTTTTCTCTGAAAATATGTTTCAATTTATATTTCACTGAAGAGCTATATTGCGGCACCTTTTTAATTTTGACTAGACAATTTCCAAATCTTCTTTGACAGCTCCCTGCTCTTATATGCCCTGGGATAACTTTGGTTATTTCACCCCTGGTTTCTCTCATTCAAGATCAAATAATGCATCTTCTACTGGTCAGTGCGTCATTAGCTAATGTCCTAGGTTAACTTTTCTTGATGTCCCTCAGTTTCTTCTTTTCAATCACTTGTTAGTGTACAGGCAAATATACCTGCTGCTTATCTAAGTGCCAGCATGGAGTGGACTGAGCAACAAGAGATTCTTAGGGAGCTTAATACAGATTATTGTAAATACAAGCTGCTATATGTCACGCCTGAGAAAGTTGCCAAGTACGTAATTGGTTTCTCCCATTTTTACTTCATGTGCTTCAATGGATGCATTTTCTGAAGCAGGTTGATTGGTGGTATCTTTCCTTAAAGTTTGCTCTGTACATATGTATATTTTTTCATCCGATTTGGATAAGTAGAAATCACTAGCTAATGAGATACTTGTCTTAGTAATCAGATGTGCGGCGCGCGCACACACACACACACACACATGCACACGCATGCACACACGGATTATATATAATATATAATAGTAATGATGCAACCTCAAGATGACATGCATTATAGCTATTACGGATTCCAGAAATCTAAACATCTAGTTCTTCAACTTCTCCTGAACAAAAACCATATGATGCATTTGTCTGTAGGTAGCGTTTCTTGACATCTTGAATGCTGCAGTCACATATTCATATATAACAGTAATGATGCAACCTCAAGGTTGGCATGCATTATTCATTATGGATTCCAGATATCTAACAGGGCTATGAAGTGCATATCAAGAAACCTAGTAAACAATGCCTTGAACTCTTTGCACATTTCAAGTACTATAACCTGTAATGAATGTTTCTGAATTTCATTTGTCTTGTCAACCAATTTTTCAAACAAATACGTTGTTATCATCTATAGTGATGTTATCATAACAACTGTATCAAAAGTAACCTACACATTTATGATTCGTGCTAAATGTCCTATATAACTAATATGCAGAAGTGATGTTCTGCTACGACACCTGGAGAATCTACATGCTCGTGGATTACTCGCTAGGATTGTTATTGATGAAGCTCATTGTGTAAGCCAATGGGGACATGATTTTCGACCAGATTATCAGGTTTTTTCTTTAATCTTTTGCAATTCTGTTACATTATTTGACATTCTTTCAGTTGATGCTCATTACATTATTTGGCATTATTTCACTGACTCATATTTTTCTATCCAGAGTCTTGGTATCTTGAAAAAGAAGTTTCCAGATGTACCTGTATTGGCCTTGACAGCTACTGCAACAATTAGTGTCAAAGAAGATGTAGTGCAGGCTCTAGGTCTTGTTAATTGCATTATTTTTCGGCAAAGTTTTAATCGACCAAACTTACGGTACATGATGATTTAAAATCATTTTGTCAACAAGAAAAGGAAAGAAAAACATATTTCTTATTTGTTTTACATGTACTGCAGATACTCTGTTATCCCAAAGACAAAGAAATGTGTCGATGATATTGACAACTTCATTAAACAGAATCATTTTGATGAGTGCGGAATCATTTATTGTCTTTCGAGAATGGATTGTGAAAAAGTTGCTGAGAAATTGCAGGTTAATGTCCTTTTATTGATTTTTCCATTCTAATAATTGTGTAAAATCCATTTTGCCCCTTAAATGCATTAAATGATATTGCTAAGATTTATTTATTTATTCTTTATTTTTTGTATCATTGTTGGAACTTAAATGCAACACTCGTGCTACAAAATGGTGTGATCTAATTTTTAATTTAAAGTTGATAAAAAGACAATTATCTTATATTCTGATGGACAGGTCTTGGTGAAACAATAAATTGGGTCTTGTTATAGGTGGGAGTGAGTCTCTGGGTAGAGTGTTAGGACTTCTTACACTAATTCATTAATTCATTGGTTCTGTGGTGCCTTTTGCTTTGTGTTTGGCCATCTGTACATGTGCACTTCATAATTGCAATTAACTAACCAATTCAAATGATGCTTATCTTTTAGATATTTTGGTAGATAAAAGTTCTACAACTTTTGTAAGTTCCCATGATGCACCTTCTTGGGCGAAGATCATACTTAAATTTTCATACTTCCTTGTATTTGATTTTTATCTATGCATACAGGCTAGCTGTTTTCCCAAAAACCTTGTTTCTTTTGTACCTTGTACAGCCACAGTTCTTCATATGCAATACGATGGGTTACCTATTTGTACTGTAAATCTGTAATAGAAAGTATTATATATTTATATTTCCTTATCGTTTCTGAGTCAGGTCTATTGTTATCGCGCTAAAGAACTTATTCTAGAATGAGATTGTAGGTAGTTCATCATCTAGGATTCACATTTCAGTTCTTAACAACTTTTGAATCTCACATACTGACCCTGGTCAAAGCATTTTACTCTTTTGTACAAGACAAAAGTTCAAATAGACAATTTACCCAATTTAACTCGTGCAAGGATGCTTCTGATTGTGTGGTTGGACATATCTTCTTGTCAGGAATATGGTCACAAGGCCGCCTTTTATCATGGTAGCATGGATCCTGCTCAGCGTGCATTAGTTCAGAAGCAATGGAGCAAGGATGAGATTAATATCATATGTGCTACTGTTGCATTTGGAATGGGTATGCATGACAACTTCTAGTGCTGTCTTTAGATCTTATAACCATGTTACTGACGAGAGATATTCCAGGTATAAACAAACCAGATGTTCGTTTTGTCATTCATCACTCTCTTCCAAAGTCAATTGAAGGCTACCATCAGGTTATTTGTCGTATGCATTTCAAAGTTTGGCTTTTTATGGAGTAAAAAGTTGGTAACATCCTAAAAAGTGAGACATCTTGAAACTGTCTAATTGTCAGGAATTTTCATTTTCCATATTTTAGGAGTGTGGTCGTGCTGGTAGAGATGGCCTACCTTCATCATGTATCTTGTACTACAGTTACAGTGACTATGTGAGTTCCCTTTACCATCTTTTACTGTTTAATTCATTCTTCTTTGACAACGAAGTGCAGCTCAAGTGGTAAGACGCTTCTCCTCCAATTGGTTGGTCGGGGGTTCAAGTCATGCTGCAGGGGAAGTGGAACCACTATTGATCCTCGTTTTAAAAAAGAAAGTTAAATAAAAAAAATCATTCTTCTTTATTTCACAGTTATCTATTCTTTGTTTTACAGAAGATCCACTTCTCGTCATTTTCCGCTATATTTACTTGTAAATATTCGTCTCTTTGTTTCTTTGAAATACTGCTCTGGATGTGTTTGTTCTCGTATTCCTTCAGATTCGAGTCAAGCATATGATAAGTCAAGGTGCCATGGAGCAGAATTCGATTTCATCTGGATATAATCGTTCTACAGCAAATAGCGGGAGAGTACTGGAAACGAATACTGAAAATCTTCTGAGAATGGTACTTTGGAAAACCTCATTTAGTTGCTCATGTTACTTCTGTGATCTAGAGTTGTTAATTACCAACTGTTAACATTTTTCAGGTTAGTTACTCTGAAAATGATGTTGATTGCCGACGTCTCATACAGCTGATTCATTTCGGTGAAAAATTTGATTCCGTCAACTGTCAGAAAACTTGTGATAATTGTTCCAGGACTCAAAATTGCATCGAGAAAGATGTCACGACAATAGCGAAGCAATTGGTCTGTTTATTTTAACAGTGTTCCATCTTATATTTCGATGCACAATTCAGCCTTTTTGTTTTTTTTCTTCCATTAAAGGGTGATGTCCATGCATTTGTCAGATTGAACTGGTGAAGATGACAGGACAACAATTCTCGTCAGCTCATATATTGGAAGTCTATAGGGGTTCCTTGAACCAGTTTGTAAGGACTAAAGACACTTTCTGACGTGTTATCTCTTTTTGGTTTTGCGGTCTTATTGGTGATATTCTCTTGTAAATCTAGGTAAAGAAGCATAAACATGAGACCCTGAGTTTGCATGGAGCCGGGAAACATCTGCCTAAGGGTGAAGCATCTCGTGTGCTGCGTCATCTTGTTATTGAGGATTTTCTTATGGAGAACATTAAGAAAAGTGATGTTTACGGATCTATATCATCCGTGTTAAAGGTACAATAGGTTTTACGTTGAAACCGTGTTGGCTTCTCTGGGATTGTCTTATATTGGCTTCTCTGGGATTGTCTTATATTGGCTTAATCCTAACGGATTTCAGTTGTTTGGTGGATTGGTTTCTGAAGGTGAATAATTCTAAGCTCTACAATCTGCTTACTCGCAACGAGGCAATTAAATTGAGGTTTGTTTTCTTGTAAACTGCCGGTCTGAATTTAGTAGTTACGGAATCTCAGTCAGGGTCTTGAGAACCTGTTCTGGGGAAATAACTTCTATTCATGTTAGTAGGAAACTATAGCCTAGGAGCAGTTGCCAAATTACATAGGAATAGGATCTACACACTTGAATGGATCATGTGCTTTTAGGTCTTCTGAAAACATTTGCTGATAATCATTTTGACGTTGAAGATTCAAGAATTTCATAACATGACTTTTTTCATCCTGTGGACCTATAGGAATATTCTCTAATCACCGATTCTTCACCACCTGTTTATCCACTTTCTCCTCCTGATATTTTTTAGACGAAGAAATGACTGGCATTTTTAACCTTTTAAGTTGGCTTTAAATGTGTAAGTTACCAGTTTCGCTTAGGTATGTCATTTTGCTGTAACAAACATTTGTACGGCAGAAAATTTGAAATTCTGCTTTCCGACACCGAAAGTGTTACAAGTTCAATCTGACGTTGCTGTTTGCATTGCAACCATTTACTTATACTTTCTTCTAGATTTTCTACTCTTAAAAGAAGGTTAAATACTGTGCTGCAGATTAGACTTTTCAGTTTAGGATGGATCCCTCCATGGTCATATCACCTTATGTCTCGTTCCTAAATGCATTTGGATCCTTATTATTGGCAACGCACTTTCGTACTGGGGAGAGTTCTTTAAACTTATTTCTTTTGTTGGTGGGCTGACAGTCATAACCCAATCCCTATATCTTTTTATTTTCTAATGGATTTTAAAATCCAATCCTATCTTGCCATAAACTTCTCTTGGCCTAGCACTTATGTTTGCTCCTTGTAGGCTGAAATTTTCTGTTTCTTGCAGATTTCCCTCCTCTGCTAAAGCGCCTAAATCGGGTAAATCTGAAAAGACACCTGCAAAAGGCTCATTGGTATCGGGGAAGCAAAGTTCTCCAGTAGTGGTTTCTCCTGGCCAATCTGAAAATGCAGTGGATTTGGTTAGTTTATGGGTTAACATGACCATTTCTTTTTTCTATTGTCTTAGTTTCCCTGAGCCACTAAAGTAGTTCTTTTTTTTTACGTGTAGGACCTTTCAGCCAAACTGTATTCTGCATTACGGATGCTTAGAACTGCTCTTGTCAAGGAATCAGCGGAGGGGGTCATGGCGTATCATATATTTGGGTGAGTTTTCCTAAATCACTATAAATGCAAATAGACGTTAAGTTCCTGTAGTCATGTTTCTTTAATTTCTTCTTCCTTACTCCATTAATTTTTTTTTCCCGTTGTGGGAGTGCGGGGCTTGTGATGATGTCCTTACTGAAGATTGATATAATGTAGAATCACTATCTCACTATAGTACTTGCATCCTATGAGCAGAAATGCTACATTGCAGCAGATAAGCAAGAGAATACCCCGAACCAAGGAGGAACTTCAGGATATAAACGGCGTTAGCAAGTAAGTATTATAACATTGTTCAAGGCTCAGAATCACAAATCATCAAGTATAAATCTCTGATAACATATTTTTGCTGAATGTAGGGCCAAAGTAACCAAGTACGGAGATAGATTGCTAGAAACCATCGAGGCTACCATCAAAGAACACTACAAGACGGATAAGGATAACAGCGGCAGTAGCAGTAATGACAGCAGAGAAGAGAAGAAGAGAAGAAGAGATGCAACCAACGTGCCTCAAATAAACTCAAAGGAAGTGGACGACTTCAATGAAGCTATAGGTCGTTCTAAGAAAAGGGTCCTAAAGAAAACGAACAACGTTGTTGATGCTAACCAAACCGAAGAGCCACCAGTTTCTTACGAGGAATTTATAGATGAAGATTTTGACTTCGACGACTCTAACTATGAAATGCAAACTAATGACGAAAACTCGAAGGTTGATGCGAATGGAGGAAGAGTGCTGCCTTCATGGTCAACTCCAGGTACTAAGGTTTGTACTTGAGAGATTATTCATTATTATAATAGCTTCTTATGTAAATTTATGAATGCAACTTTTCCAACTTCAAGTTGGAGAAGTTACAATTTCTTTCTCTCTTCCTTGTAGACATTACACTATCCAACATGAAGTTCAAAAATCAAATTTGATTTTTTTCTTCTTTTCTTTGGTAAATATCAATGTTAGTTAGATACTACTAGAGCAACTAGAAGATTCGAAGTCGATTATATAAGTAATGTCAGTTTGATTGAGATATGAATAACACTATACGATAATTGTCACTTTCGAATATAAAATTTGGACCATCAGATGATCATGAATGAATGACTTTTTTCATTGGATTAGACATCACTTTATCATTAGAAAAGGCCGAGGGTAGCTTTATGTGATGCATTATTTTCCATATAGGCATGACCACGGTTACGTAATTTAATTTAATTAAACAAAACAATATTAAATGTATTTAACTTTTCAAGATGATTTTTTAGCCATTTCACTTACTAAGGCCTCGTTTGATAAAAGTTGATATGAAGTCCAAAGTTTGAATTAGTTAAATTATAAATTGTGAACTCTAAAATCTGAATCCTGAATTAATTAAGATGGAATGTTTATTTTATCTTAATTTTGAATACAAAAGATTTTATATTGTATATTTATTTTTCAAAGAATGTAAAAGTTTTGTTCTCACCATCTTAAATATTACTTTTAGACATATCAATTATAAATTAGTAAAAATATATTTTCTTAAAACTTTAATTTCCAACGAAGAATCTCATAAAATGTATTTATCTCGTAGTAATTATATACAAATAGAAATGAAAATGTATGAAGTTATGAAGAAACAAATAAAAATTCTCAAGAAATTGATGATTTTTTAGAAAAATATATATCACAGAGTTAAGGATTCAGTCAAAGTAATGTATTACTATTGTGTTCTTAAAGCCCAATTCGAATGGAATAGGTAGATAATGCTTATATTTTGTTTAAGATGAGACCAAAATACCCCATTCCACTTTTTTGGTAGTGCCGTGAACTAAAATCCAAAATAGTTACAAGAATAAACATAACTAATAAATAGTTAGGGAGACTAAGAGAAAATAGTTATACAATAAAAAATAATTACGAGACTAAGTTTGAATTTAAAAATATTTAATAGACCGTTTTTTCGCAAAAATAAAATAAAATAAAATATGAAAGTAGTATAGATACTTCCACCGACGGGAAAGTAAGAGATAGAAATTAGGAAATAATATCCACTAAGTATATCAAAACTAGGGCCCACAATTATAGGCTACCTTTTTAATTTCTCCGTCATTATCTCCTTCTTCTTCGTTAAATAAAAAACCCCTTTTCCGTAGATTCTCTCAATTTCATCATCATCATCTATCTATCATATATAATTCCAATGAAATTATTTTCTCGTCTCCATCTAATTTCTTCTCGACCCCCAAACCCTAACCAAAACGAAGATCAACCGATTGTTGGATTTGGAGCTGTTGAGGCGGTTGCCGGCGACGACGGATGTCAGACGGCGACATCCTCTAGCCGGATTGGAATTTGTGGTAATAATGGAGGAAGTAGTAGTAGTAGTAGCGGAGAGAGGAATTTGGAAATGGAGGATACGGCGTCGTCTTTCCGTGAGGGAAGGATTGTTGAGGAGGATGGTGGTGGTGAGAGTTCTAGGGCGTTATTGGCGGTGGCTACGACGAATCCGGTTTCTGTAGAGGATAAGAGGAACAGTGATAGTCCTCCTACTGATGATTGCTGTACTATTTGCTTTGGTGCCTTTTCTGTTCCGTGTAGAGCTCCCTGTGGTCACTGGTATTGTGGTAAGACTCGCGAATTCTACTTGTATGACCAATTGTGGTAATTTGGACCAGCTTTAATTGAATTTTTGTTTGTTTACCTGATTTTGGTGGCAATTAAATGAGAAATGCGGATAGTTAATTGACTTGTGCTATTTTATGACATCGTTGCATAAGAAAGTTGTTGGGAAAATTTTTCAGAAATGAAATTGGGCAATGTCTCGTTTTGTGTTTAATGTTTTCAGAGTGGTTGATCATGTTTTAGTCTTGCTGCTATCATAATCCCCGGAGTTAAAAAGGATATTGGAGAAGTAGGAAAATGTTGTTGGAGAATTCTACAATCTCAAGCTTTGCTGTAGTCTTTCTGGTGTGCTGTTAAGAACATGATTTTTTTTCCAAAATGAGTAGTTTATTACAAAATTTTAGTTTGAAGTTGATATGTTTACAAAAAAGTACATCTGAGATTTTGCATCCCAGAACAGTACTGAATAATGTGGAACTTAAAATAGTCCTGGTCGGGTGAATGGGAGTTGGTTTTTGATACTTCAGCTTTTCAAATTGGGGAGGGAAATATGATAGTTGAAGGACTATTGATTAGGGAAGAAGTTCAGTTCTATGGGGGTTCAGATATAATTTTCTTCTATATTATCTTTGAGGATGATCAGCTGTTATATAATGGTTAATATTTTCTGATTGTGCAATATCTTAGCATCTAAAGCAAGCTACTATTCTTGTGAATCAGGATATGGTTATCTTTGCCGACCAAATCTATACAAATTTAATGAATACATGCCTCTTAAATCCCAAAAGAAGAAATGACGCTTTGCTTAATTTGATGTTGTATGAACCGGATGTTGTTTTTCCTCTCTTACAATGTCTTGCTCTTTCTGTACAGGAGGTTGCATTCTGCAGTACTGGAACTATGGTGCGGCACTTCAGCCTTGCAATTGCCCAATGTGCACAAGGAAGATAACTAATTTGACACCCGAAGCATCATTAGGCCAGCGCCAGGGAGATGAAGTTATTGAAATTCTGAAGAATGTTCGCAGATATAATCGTCTTTTTGTGGGAGGGACATATGGTTATCTTCTGGTGAGTCTGTCTCTTTTTGTTAACCACCTTCTTCCCATTTTTCTCGTTCCGAATGCTGATTAATCTTACTCGTATATGAGCTGTAACATTTATTTTATGAATATCATTCACTAGCAGTGTTTATAGCTTTAGCATATGGAACAGAGTTGGTTTTCAAATGGTTTGCTAGTTGTTAAAATTTTGGCTCTAAAGAATGCTAGATCTTTTGGGTGTTCCTAGGAGTGTAGGACTTGCTCGAGGGACAACATTTGTCATGATTGTGCAATTCTCCCCCCCAACACACACACACACACACACAAGTTAGTATAAAAGCAGGATATTGCTTTTATTTGAGCAGTATGGGGTCAAATTCATTTAGTGCTTCCCCTACGACTCCTTTCTCATGTATAAGAAATTTGGTAAAATAGCACCCATAATAAATGAATATGGTGTCACATCAGGTACTTTGTATGTGGTGATAAAAAAAACGTAGAATTCCTTTCCTGTCATCTTAGGTGAGTCTACTGATTGTAGCAAGCTCTGTCAAGGTATTTTGTGTATTTAACAGTATGTGAACTTCAGCGTCAGCGCTGCTATATTCTTGTGTGCTTGATTTTGTACTAAGATTACATATTGGAGGCCTTTTAATTTGTTTTAACTTTTTTCTATTCTGCAGAGGCTTCTTGAATTGCCCCTGTACGTTAAGAGAATGTTCCATGATATGATGAATCCGGACAGACCTGGTGCTCACCTCAACAAATTGCGTATTTTTGCAGTTAAGTTTATCTAACAGTTAGAAATCTCTGTGGAGAAGAATTTAAACTGGTTTACTAGTTATTGAATATTTTCATCCTGTCTACTTTAGTTCTTACCCTTAATATGCTTTCTATTTGGTGATTGACTATACTGTTCTTTTTTCCAGATGATTTTGGGTTTGCTTTACACATTCAGCCCCTTTGATTTCCTGCGTATAGGTGAGCTATTATGGGATTTAAAGATGATGATGAGCTTTGAGCATTCCTTTGATGCACTAATAGGAAACATGTCATTTAGTCCTCCAATGATGTTCTAATATTTGGCCTTAGTGCCTAGTGACGTGCATTTTTTTTGTTGAGAGTCACATTTCTGCTCTTTGTAGGTCGACAACATGTTATCGATGTCTTTGATTATTCAGCTATGGCACTGTCGTTCATGTTGTACATCTTTGGGCTATATCACCGAAGGAGGAGGTTGCAGCGCGTTAGGGAGATGGCTGCAATTCAACTTTGATTTATTTATTAGATAACTCGCGGTATGCCTTGATTGTGGTTCTCTTCTTGTCTCAATCTTACTCAAGATATTTGCCTTTTGCTTCTCTTTTCATTTAGGAATCCATCTCAGGTGTCCAACTGTAAATATGGTCAAAAGTCGTGTAAATACAGTCAAACTTGTGAGGATAGCGGTAGCTAATAAGCATGTTGTAAATATTCATACAAAGGCTCATTCTGTTGTTTGTATAATGTTGTGTGGAAACTGGTCTTTTGCCAAAGCTCTAGAAATTTTGCATTTGAGACTAGTCCATCTCATACTTGGTCCATACTCCATGTAAGGATACTTGTATTGGGTTTGGTTTAAGTTTGAAACACAAATTTACATAAATTCAAACGTAAACTCTGAAGTTTGGGAATGAAATCTCGTGTACTAAAATCATAGAGAATAATCTATTAAATTACTGTGAATCGAGTCTAAGAGTAGTCGGAGAGAGATTCCTTTATTTTTAACTTGTATTTACATTATTACTTTCATATATAATGTTTACAATTCTAAAAAAGCACACTTCGGCTGCGCAGTCTATTTATTGTGTTTAATACGAAACAAATTATTACAACACATATGAAGAGCTCCTAATATATGCACAAACCGAATAATCTAGCAAATGTACCTTCTTTACATTTTTTCTGCTAAACAAGCATACCAAGGGCCATGGATATCAATGGACAAGGTAGCTACTATCCCTAATGATGTTGCAGTTCCTACCACTTCATCAAGAAGAAATGGCGAACCCACCTGCCGGAGGGAAATTTCAGCCATCTCTCTTCCATATTTTCCAGCACCCGCAAATAGAACGCCTCTTACAGCTAAATATATTGCACGGGAGATGCGATCAAAAACAGTATCTCCAGCTTGAAGGCTTTTAGTTAACATTCTAGCCATGAGGTTCTTGGGCGATTGAAGCTTCTTGCTATCAATTGGATTAGCAACATTATCTACGAAGTTTTCCGAGTACCTCGGTAATATGTGAGATACCAGCATCCTCGATTGTGTCCAGGAGTTCAGAAAGTTGCTTCACACTATCGGAGACTATGCTCTCCATTTCTCCGTGGCTGCTAACAATTTTTTCGCTAAGAAGAGTTTGTCGCAGGACAAGAATGCTGCAGTATTTATTAAGAATTATGTATCAGTCACATGAGGTAGGGAAGAAGCAAGCTAAGATTGTCTTTAAACCGGGGAAAGAGAAAACATGCACTAACCTTGTAGCGATAACAATGATCTTCTGAATGCGGGCCTGAACAAACCTCAATCGGTAGAAGTTGAGCTTCATAGTTTCAGGCAAGCTTTCTTCTGTTATACCTGAAATCCCAAAGACCATCTTTAACAACCCAAGCCTCACCAGCAAATCGACCTTCTCTCCCCTGCATTCTGGATATGCGCCAACCATCTCTGAGAAACATGAAGAATGCAGCATACAAGAAGATATGTTACACGCCGTTCGACTGTTTAGAAATCAAATCTAACAACAGAAAGTAATCGTTACCTGAAGAAGTCATAGAAGAAGGTGGTTTCAAAGATATAGATACACCCGGTCCAATTGAAACGCTTCCCCCAGCCTTAAGTATGGCTGCAGGTCCAATTGAAAAGCTTCCCCCAGTCATGAGTGTGGTTGCAGGGAATAAATTTTTTGACGAACTTTCTTGTTTTCTAACCAATTCAAAGTATGTATGTATATGCTCGTTCCATTCACGATCTTTACCACCACTAACACCTGAAAGCCATTGCATTGTTAAGGGTAAATTGGCAAGTGCATCAATAGGAGATCCATAGTGCTCGCTGAAAGTGTTGCTCAAATAATCCAGAGCATCAGGCCCCTTTAGTAATGGTTCAAGAAGTCTAATACGTGTTTTGCTCACTTCTTCCTTGAGTGCCTGCAATATGCAAATATATCAAACTCAGCACAACTAATGTTCTATGTCGCAATAGCACACTTTCATTAAGGGTACTGTTAATAAGTTATGCTCCCTTATTGTTGTCGTTGTTAATGGGTTATGTTGTTGTTGTTAATAAGTTACGCTCCCTTGTACTAATGGAAGAGTGATTTTCCCCGCCATTTATTTCAAATCTCCATTGTATAATTCTCAAGCATCTTAGCAATATTCAAAAGTACTTGTCAGTGTTAGATAGGAACCTGTATTTGCTCCAGGACAAACTGCAAACCCCTCACTAGTGCAGCAATGTGCGACTTCCTTGATGCATCTACGGCTCGGCAAATCTGGGCATAGATCTTCTAAAAATTTCTCATGAGTTGCCCTTAGTTCATCCTCTTTAACTGGAGCACAAAGCTTCTGCAGCTTTATCAGCGCATACTCCATAATTTTCCCAAGATAAACCATGTCTAGATTTCCTGAATTCAGAACCTGCAAGTGAGAATAAGAAATTTAACATGTTAAAAGGTTCGACAATATCCACCAGAAAAGGAAAAGAAAATGAGAGGACAAATCGTGTCAAATGAATCGACAGAAATACATGAATACCTGGGAGACAATGTCCATATCT
Organism: Vinca minor; assembly: GCA_026122235.1. Taxonomy (NCBI): domain Eukaryota; kingdom Viridiplantae; phylum Streptophyta; class Magnoliopsida; order Gentianales; family Apocynaceae; genus Vinca; species Vinca minor. The sequence goes on along the minus strand of JAOCZM010000201.1, from coordinate 3,119,055 downwards.
ACCGATTCAAAAATCTCTTGTTTCCAGCTCTCAGGAGACATTCCACAGAGTTCATCTCTCACCTCCCTCACTAATCCACAAATACGGACGTAGTTAGGTGTATCATGTTCCACAGATTCCATGATGCCATCCCAGAAAGCTTTCTTCATCGTCTCTTTAACCTTTGCCTGTAAAATTTAGGTGTTTCTTAACATTATACGACATTTTTTCTGGGTGACCTCCCATGCAGCTTAAAAAACAGCACAAGAAAATCTCACACCAAACAGAATGAGGAGAAAAACTTATAATTTAAAAAAAAAAAATCACAATACTCAATTTCAAACAAAACTATAATTTCCGAGGCAGCTCACTAACCTTGATATTATTCTGGTGTTTACTTGTAGAGTCAGCACTATTATCAAGGAGCTCTCCATGAAGACTTTCATTCACTATTAACTCATTTTCAGAAGAGCGAGTCTTTCTACTAGAACCAACTTCATCTGGATTAGCTTCAGCTCCAAATAATTTTCTTGCTACATGGCTTGACTTCCGAGTATCCTTTATCAAATTGCTTCTTTCAACACCAGTGGAAGGGGAGGCAGAAATACCAGCAGGTGGGGAAGCAGCAATGTGAGAGACTGGTGAACCCACACGACTTACAATTTCTATTGCTTGGAAGTATTTCATTCTTGTGTCAGATAGGGCACTTTCCATACGTTCAATGCCAGCATTTCCACTCAGATGATGTACCTTTTCTCTCAAAAGTCTCTGATCCTCTGTGACCTGCATCATTGGAGAAAAACCGGCAATCATTAATCGAAACCTCAGAAGAAGTCTATCTCTACATGTATGAAGTGGGTTTACGCATCGCTATGCTTGGGTGATAAAAATGATATAAAACTCATAAGGTTGATGCCAAATATTGATATCCATCTCAAAAGGAAAAAAAATTTTTTTTGCCAAATAATGGAAAAATAATTCTTGCGACTTCTTTTTCCCTTAAATATATTAGTAGCACTAAACTGTACAGAGGATGCTTTATGTACCAACTGTATTAAAATGAATTATGGGGCAAATTTGATGCAGTTAGCTATTACAGAACATTTTTTAACTCCCATGAGCCCATACCTGCTTCTGGATAGCCTTCATGTCATGTGTAAGATTACCGCTATCTCCTTCAGGAGTCATCTTACAAGTCTGAATCATCGACAGTTCGAGCTGGCATGCAGCTCTAACCAAATCCTCCTCAAGTGACTGAGCATCTTTGTCTTTCCAAACGACAAAGCTATTCAAATAGGAACACCACGCTGAATCAAAAACATGAAGTTGAGATCTGAAGCTTATTCTTCCTTTTGATGCATGTTCAGAGTCCGCAACAGAACTCTGGATAGCCCCATCTAATATTATCTTGATCAGCAACTCAAACTCTCTTATAAACTTCTCAGCAGACTGAGCCAGAGCAATCTCTTGCTCCCCTTTCCCGCTAAAAACTGAAGTTGGATGACAGAGAACCATATAAGCAGAGAGTATAACTCTCACTTGGTACCTACATAATTTTACATAAGTATTAGGTGTTTGTCTAGTGGAGACTGGTTTCTTTGACTCGTGGCTCCCTGCAGATCTCCTTGGGGTTGCTCTCTTTTTCGGGGAAGATACACGCCTCAGAAGGTGATCAATATCATCCCAGGAGGAAGGACTTGGTGTAGGAGCAAAAGCCTGTGACAGTTTGTACCGATACTCAAGGCGGTCGAACAAGGCTTTCGCAGTTTGAAGTGTAGAACCTGATCCAATCAGAAGTGCAAGCTGCTCAAAAGGCATAGACTTCACAGAGTTCTTGTTGATATTTAGTGCATTATAAGACTTTGCAAGATGTACTGTTGTTTTCTTCAGGTTAGCAAACTGCCTCCAAGACCTGTAACAGTGTTGGGGGGGGGGTACAAAAATAAACAAATAAGATATCACAATCAAATTCATCAACGAGTTCTCAAGTTTTTGTTTTAAAAAGAAACATATCTTTCATAGCCGCTCAAAAACAAGACCTGAGACATGGATATAAAGAGTTCAATCTTAACTATCAGATACGCAATCACAGTTCTGCCGACGGGCACTAGATAAAAATGAATGGAGAGAAAGAATAAAAGACATGAGCTGATGCCGGGAACTTTTATGGTAGCAAAATGAGAGCATACGTTTCTTAAAAAAACAAAGAATAACATTACAGTTTGAATGAAAGTTACACAAAACAAAGATAAAATTCTTTGTTTTAATTCAATTACCTTGCTAATTTTCTAGAGTAAGTGTCAGCCTGCTGCTGAATCTTGTTCCAATTGCCATGAGTGGAACTCGGTCCCCGTCCTCTTTGCATTAGATATTGTGCTCTTTGTCTCTTTGCCTGTTTATATCCAAAAAATGGAATAGTAAGATATATCAACGCACTTATGGTGAGGTTGGTCGAAATTGTAGAAGCTCAGAATTGAAAATTCAGATCCTATAAGTACCCTTTGGAGCTTGTCTTCTAATTTGCTTTGCATCTCCCTCCTTTTGATTTCACGCTGATGAGATATAGACTTGGCTACTTTTCGTACTTTCTGTACTCTTGCACACGCCTTCCTTTTCTCTGCTTCCAGCAGTCCTAAACGCTTCTCCTCAGCAGCCGCACGTTTTTGGTAGATAGCAGCTCGTACTCGCTCCTTATACTTACTCTCTCTAGCCATCCTTCGCGATAAGGACTGAGATGTTCTCTCCTTCATCGATGCACGTTTCTGCCCGTGAGCCTTGAGGATAAGCATTCTATTGGCCTCTGCCTGCTGAACTCGCAACTCCACTTTTGAGCCCAACTCAGCCCTTTCCTTGATGAAGCGCATTTCTGCCACAGTTTTAGCTGCTTGTCGCAGCTCATCCAGCTTTGCTAGACGCATTTGAGCCTTTCTCAGGATGGTTAACCTATTGATCAAGTTAACAAATAAATCACAGGCAGTTCTAAATGATAATCATCTCCCATGTGGTAGCGCTACACTGCTTGAAGTATACGCCCTCCATCCCAAATATGAATAAAGTGGACATTCAATTTGGGACGGAGGAGTATGATCTTTGGTTAACAGTCCAGATAGTTTCACTACTATAGTTACATCGGAGTAGCATGTATGTGAACACGAAATTCCGACGATGGCTTACTTCAATTTTCCTTTAAGTTATCCAACGTAGTTTTCTTAGATGTTAACAAGGTATATTGATCAGGCATTAAGGTAAACATTGGTGCATAAGATAGAATTCACTTCAACCAAAATGAAGAACTTATGTCTTCATTCTATATTATTCAGAGGAAATCTTTGGTCTCATAATAAACTCAGATTCTCAATTTGTAAACAAAATTCAGACAAGAAAGGGGGTCCTTCTCCCTTCCTTTTGTCCTTCCACCCAAAAGGAAGTGGCAAGGTATCATTATTGAACCCCCAATAAATATGGTTAGTGGCTAATGAGAGGGTAGAAAGCAGATGTAAAAACAGATGAAAAGTATGTAGACAGGTGAAGTTGGTGAGATCTATTAATAAGAGCAAATCTGATTTTCCATAATTGGGGAGAGGGAAAAAAACAAAGGGACAGAATCCGCCTAATTGAGAGATTAAATTGTCCTCTGGGACCTAGACAATGATGATAATCATCACATGGATGACTTTTTGAAATTCAACAAACAAACTGACCAAATTTCATGCATGACCTAATAATGTGGTTTGTACGCAGTGGCAGTTCTGGTAAAAAACCTAACTCAAGAAACCGAAACATACACACAGAGCAGCATAAGATTCCAGCTTTGAAAAATAAAGCAGAAACAAGATAAGTATTACCTTTTCGTTTCAGCAACTTGAAGCTTAGCCTCAAGGCGCTGTCCACGGTCCTCCTCACTAGAGGAGGAGTGCGAGGGACTTCTCGGCTTTGGCCTGGCCTTGCTTGACAAATGCTCATAGAATTTCTGTAGTTCAGGAAAATAATACATATAGTTTAGCAAAGAGGCTCAAGTTGATTGATAAAAAGAGAAAATCGCTATATATAGCACAATCTTTAGACCCCACTTGCATAAATAGTAAAAACTTTAAATTAAACTATTTTTAGCACGCATATTTTAAGTGACTGCTAAAAGTGTCCAATTAACGAATCCGGCCAAAATTCAGGCCAAAAAAGTCACGTGTCGGGCACATGTGCCCTGTCAAAAGGGCAAACAAGTCATTTTATGACTTATTCTACTACCTCTTTCTTCTTCCCCGACCAACCCACCCCAATTACCCCCACCCCAGCAACATCACCTCTGCTCACCCTAGCAACCCCCCACCCCCACCCACCTGTAGCAACAACCACCCCTACCCCCAAAGGTCTCCACTACCTCTACTCCCCTGGGCATTTTTAATCCCAATTGGGACAATTCAATGGATCATCTCCGGCCACTTCCAATGCCGGAATTCCACCGTGATTTGTTTCTTGAACTTGATAATTTAAGGAGGTTATTACAAGAATCAAATGAAAGGGAGGTTAAATTGCAAGGTGAGTTGTTAATTGGATTTAAGAGAAATTCTTGGAGTAATTGATTTGGAAAGAGAGGTGGAATTGAAAAGGAATGAAATTGATGAACTTTTGATGAAACTTAAATTGGTAGAATCTGAAAAAAAAACTTTGAATTTGCTGAAAAGGGAAAGAAATTAATGACAATTTAAATGGAGGCAGAGAAGCCGCAAGCGGCACCGGAAAGAGGGAGAGCAGAGGAGGGGCGCCGACCAAGGTGGAAGTAATTTGGGGATCTTGCTTGCAAGCTCCAGCTTCAGAAAAGGAATCTTGCTTGCAAGCTTTCTTCCATGGAATCCCAATTTGGGGATCTTGCTTGCAAGCTCCAGCTTCTTCCATGGAATCCTGCTGCGAAGCTGCTGCTGTCGCGGTGCTGCTATTTCTGGGTGTGATGAAGATGGTGGGGGTGTAGTGTGTTTTAGTTCCACGATAGATCATGGACCGGATTTCCCAAAATAAGACATGTGTACTAAGTGATAAGTTGGACAATTTTGGGGGTTTGGTGCATAGTCCCACCTGTGGACTTGCTTCGGTTTAGCACAACTAAATCTTTTTAGACTTTTTTACCCCGTGGTCGGGCACATGTGCCTAGCACGTGATTTTTTTGCCTGAATTTTGACCGATTCGTTAATTGAACACTTTTAGCAGCCCGTAAAATATTCGTGCTAATAATAGTTTAATTTAAAGTTTTTGCTACTTATGCAAGTGGGGTCTAAAAGATTGTGCTATATACAGCGATTTTCTCTTGACAAAAAAAACCACAACTTCTTTACATATTTGACAAGCAATATCAGGCTCAACTTACTAATAACCATGAAACCTTTAAGTCTAGAATAATTACTCGAAATGAAGTTTTACCTTAAAAATTCAAGACAAAAAGAGCTTTCGATAATTGAAAAAAAAAATTATTTACAAGTTGTTCATAAAAAGTAGTTTTAGAAAAAGGTTAAAACAGAAACTGAAGAAGGATAATCACCCGCCGCTTACCTAACCCATACCATGATTGAAGCATCCTTCAATACAAAGGCAAAAGATTCAAACTTTGAAGAAACTAAAAAACATATTACATTCCTCCCATAACATAAGTCGTCTATGACATGTAGCGAAAAGTAAGTAAACAAAAAAAAAACTTAGTTTGCTAGTCAAAATTTTAATATTACTCAATTAAATATAATTTGTATCTCAATATCTCTATTTAAAAGAATAATATTGATATTTTAATTAAAAAACTTCATTGATTTTGCGATGCATGTCATAGACGACTCATGTTACTGTGAAATAAAAAAGCAAAAAAAATAATCTTAAATCACTCTGAATTTCGTTATTTCAATTTTTTTCCAAACTTAGTTACTAGTAATTTACTACAATTAAATATTTAAAAACAAACAAAAAGTCTTCGGAGAAAAACCTGTCGACGAAGATCAGCCCTTCGAAGTTTAGCTTCGATTTCTTCAACAGTGGTAGGGGCAAAAGTCTTAGTCTCCGACAGCCTCTGCCGGAGCCTGAACGGCATCTCCGTTACTGCATCACTTACCGGAAATTCCATCACAATTCCCGACATCCTTCCACTCTCCGGCGACTCCATCACCGGAAAAACACAATTAAATTTTCTAAAAAATTCCAAATTCCAAATTACGATCAATTAAACACTGAAACTGATTAATTGAATAATTTATTATTCACATAAGAATTTACAGAGGAATTGGACAGTTTTTTGAAGAAAGAAGAAGAGAAAAGAGTTTTTGATTCCAATTAGAAGAATGATGAGAAATAAAAAGGGCAAGAGCGCGTGTTAGAGAGACGAGAGAACGGGCGCGTGTATAAATAAGCGGTAGTATGAGACGTAGTTTACTTATCTAAAAAGAAAGGAAAGCGTGCCACGTCCCCCCTTATAACGGTAACGCCGTGTTTGGTTCCTCCTCTTCTCAGATTTTTCATTTTTTTTCTTTTTTCTTTTGGAAGTGTTTTCTGCTGTCCTGACAATTTTGCCCCTTCTTTATGCAGAAATAGTCAAAACTTTATGTTAATGTAATTGTTAATCTGGTAAATTAATAATATTTGTATTCGATTTCTAAGTGCAAATAAATAAGCTGAATGTTGACACATAAATCAAAATGGTTCTCGAGTATATCTTCTCTTATATCTTTTGGCTTTGATTTGATGACACTATTTCGTAGCAAACGTAATGGTATATGGGTTATTGTTTCATTGGTTTATGTGAACAGCTATTTTGCACATTAATTGTCAAATATCATGTCAATTTCTAATTCATCTGTTTCAGTCGTATTTTGAGAGAATACAGTATGCATTTAGTGTCACCCATACTCCATATTGTCGGATATTTAACGAGTTATATTATTACTATATTTATTTTTTACCCTCAATCCTCAAATTATTTATAGAAAAGAGGTAGGCATCGTAAATTAGATTTATTTAGGTCATTGTAAATGTGTTTTTTTATAAAGTTTTAGAATCTTTGCTTATCTCGTCTTAAATTAACAAGTGATTAGAAGAGTGAGTACAAAAAAAAAAGAGTTATTCATACTAGTAACTTCTAAAATGCAAATTGGAGTTTGATTTTTTTTTCATTTGTTATAACTGATTTTTACATTTATATCATGATTCTTTTTATATACCTTTTTTTTTAACAGATTCTTTTTATATACCTATTATTTAAATGAGATTAATAACTTTATTTATCCTTGCTTAAAAGGCAATATTATTTGTGCTTTAACATGGATCTCACATTGGTAGAGCAAAAGAAAAATATATATATCATTGAAGTCAAAATAATGATTCGTATATAGCATTGAAGGTCGCATTTGATGCGATGATCAAATAACTGTTTACGTGTGATATGCTTGTTTACGAGTTCGAACTTCGAAACAATCTCATTATAAAAAAATTAAGGGTAATGTTATGTATATCGAGAGATTCCTCAGACTTTACTGATGCGGAAACCTTATGCATTGAGTACGAAATCTATACTCCCTCCGTCCCAAATTATCTGTCTATTTTGACAAATACACGTGTATTAAGAATTTTGTGATTTTGATGGTAAAATATAAGTAAAACTCCAAAATACCCCTCATTAATTTTATTAATCTCATTTAAAATTCATATATTTCTTCCTCATTCCTCTCATACAACATCCAAATACCTCTTAAGTATGTGTTGGAAAGTGATAATTTTAATTAACTAAAAGTATTCAATGAGGAGTTGGAAAAGGGTAAAATTAGAAAAATTATTATTAATACATACTTTATTTAAAAAGTGTATATTTAATTTGGGATAAATAAAATGTGAACAGTTAGTTAATTTGGACGGAGAGAGTATAATACAATAAAAGAGGGAAACTTTTCAGAAGGATAGAAAAAGACTAGGAAAAAGTTACTCCTACATTTTAGTAGTAACTAGAATTTGGAAAAATAAGAAACTAATTTCATAATAATCATGTAAAGAAGTAATGTGATTATTTTTTTTTAATTATTTGCCGACGACTAAAGAAGCAATAATTAGAGAGTAAAATTGTATTTATTACTTCTTCCTAAGATAACAACTTATATTATTTCCTCATTTTAATTTGTCATAAAATGAACGTTTATTTTCATTAAAAAATATACACTCTCATAATTAACCTTCTTGTTTATAGGACACAAAATGAGCTAACACATGAATTATTAGTTTTGTGTCAATTTAAAAGATGATGTTCAATCGTGTATAAGAAAATCATGTATTAAGATAAATTTTCATTTGTGGCTTGTGGGACCACGTTCCTTCTAAAAACAATTTAACTTTTTAAACAATTTGACAAATTTGTATTCAAATTAAATTATATTACCTCCATTCCTAAATATAAGACTTTTAGGATAAGTAAAAAAATTAAAAAATAAAATTAAAATACTAAAATTATTATTTTTAATAAAATTTGCATGCAACTAATTATATTTAAAATAATAATAATAATTTATTTTAAAAATATATTAATAATTTATTTTTTTATTAATTGTCCGAAAAGTCTTATATTTATATTTAGGAATGGAGGGTATGTATGTGTCCGAAGTGACTACCGGAAATAACCCCGAAAATGGGACGACAAACCAAAGCATGTGGGGAAATAAATTATTTTTGGCAGGACCTTCTTGTCCTTATCCAACATGTTCCGTATTTCAAGGCCAAAATCCAAAGAAATACGGGTGAAAATACTCCGTCCTTATTCCTATCCCCATCCCATATCCCAACCAATCAGAATTTACTATATAAATATTTTTTCTAATTATATATATACATGGTGAATTGTGATTAGTTGGGGACAGAGAATTTTTTGCCAAGTAATACAACGTCAACTTTATTATTAGCAAAAATAATAGTCAATCCAAGATCGAGCAGGCGAAGTATAGAAGTTTTAACCCTTTAATGTGGAGTAACATTTTATGGTAGATTAAGACAAGTTTTCTTAATTAGTCGGATCGTTAAATTATCTCCATTTATATCTTTCAAATTCTCTATCGTATTGAAGAGTGAGAACATGTGAGCGTAAACAACACCTTTTGTGCACAAAAATAATGGTCAATTGGACAAGGTAACGAGGGTAAAATCGTAAGTTTGAGATACTTTCTCCTAGATTACTCTACACCTCACGGAAGGGATCTGGTGAGATGGTGACGCTTCGCAATGACGGCTCCACTTACTTTCTCTTTTGGACAAATGGAAGCCCACGTCATCACTCTTATACACAAGAGAATTACTCGCCTATGGCGCAGCTTAAGTGCCGTGGAAAGGTCTACATAGGACCACTTTTTTTACCAACACAAGTTGACTTAGTTAGTAAGAATTTGACACGTTCTTACATAGGCCAAATGTTCAATTTCCGCTGCCGACGTGAGGGGTTGTGTTGGTGGGTGATCTGTAAGTACCCTTTAAACGACCTATAATCCTTAAGACCTGTCTTGACCCGTGGTGGTGACAAAACCCACCCGAACTTTTATTCAAAAAAAATATATATATATATATATATATATATATATATATATATATAGGACCACTTTTTCTCTATGTGGAGGTGAAAAAATAAGAAAAAATTTGTGTCCAGGTGCATCTCCATCTCAATCATTTGGGAATCTCTATATTAAAATTTAAAAGATTTTTTACGTGTGCTTCGAAATATGCGTTAATTAAAATAAATTAGGCAACATATGCATTTTATTTATATCAAAATTTAATATCCTAAAAAAAAATAGGAGAACGTTAAGAGAATAATAAACTTAAACTACTATATACAATAACAATATTAATATTAATATGTATTCGAGTCACGTATTCAAAATTCAACTTTAAAATAAGATTCTACTTGGACAAGGTTTGGTTTGGGTTTGGGTTTGGGATTAGTCTCAAAATTAGTGGGAAAATACAAATTTTGACATAGAAAATTAGCGGGAGAATTTCAAATTCAAATTTTTTCATTCAAATATTCGTTGAAATTGAACTTTTTGAAAGAAATAAATTGAATATGAATTGCTCCCGCCAATTTTCTTTAAAAAATTTCAATTTCAACGAATATTTAAACGAAAAAATTTGAATTTGAAATTCTCCCGCCAATTTTCTAGGTCAAAATTTGTATTTTTCCACCAATTTTGAGACCAATCTCAAACTCAAACCCAAACCAAACCTTGTCCAAGTAGTAATACAAAATAATTTTCATATTAACTATTGAGTTTGAGTCAAATCTAAAAAAATTACAAATATTTTTAATGGATATATATATATATATATATATATATAATAAAAAAATTTGGTTCCCAATTTTTAAAAGTTCTATGCAATCAAACACTTTAAATATTCTCTTAGCCGCCTCTAATATAACTCAATAGTGAATTAATCAAAAGTACGTATCACTAATAGTAACATAACGGATATTTAAAATTTTAGAAACCATGTCAATAAAATTATCTTTCAATTCTTAAGAATCATAAAAAAAAGTTATAGCCACTCGCGGTGTAAAGTTTTTAGCTTATTTCCTATATTAATGAATAGAAAATTTCAAGATATGGTCGTCTTTGTAGAACTAACTCCACATCCTTTTTATATAAATTGATGTAATGGACTACTTTGTACATAAATTTCGTCCCAATTAATATGAGAGAGTTGTTAAGTCAGTGGCACAAGAACGACTACATGCTCGAATGACCACAAATGAATAGTTATCAAAACAAAGAAAGAAAATTGCACATAGAGCAGGCATTGTTTGACCACGTGTCCCGACAGTCTAGGTGGAAATTCGACCATGTAAGGAGTTGTCCTAATTTTATTGGAAGTGGGTCCCGAGCGAAAAGGTAAGCGGTGACGGGTACCCCTAAAGAGAGAGCTAAGAATCCTATTTTCCCTTCACTGTCCCACCAATAAGAAAATAATATTATTAAATTTTTAATTAAAAAATTATAATCTTAAAAAAATAGTGAAATTCACGAAGGAAAAATATATACGTGAAAAATATCTATTCGTGGAGAGATAGAACCAGGATAGAAGATTTTTTTGCCCTAAAGAGACACCACGACTCCAATGCGGAACGGGAAAAGGTCTGCACGTGCGGAACTTTTCTCATCATTTGGATTAAAATTTTGACGGTTAAGATTAATTTAAAAAACACATGTTTTGATTTTCAGAACACATGTTTTTAAGCTTAAAAACACCTATTTTTAAGCAAGAAAACACTTTTTATAAAGTGTTTCATATATACTGAAAAAACCCTATCCCGCATAGGAGCCGGACAGCTAAAGAGAATAGAGCGGTGTATTCAGATTGGTACTAGGCAAGGCTGATAATATTACTTAAATTACTTAATATTACTCACTCAATTACTTAATATAAGACTTTCAGTATAGGTAAAGAAAATTAAAGAATAAAAAATTAAAATATTTAGTTAATTAAAATATCAATGTATACTACTAATTTTATTTAAGAGAATAATATTTATATTTTAATTACAAAATATCTTAATTTTTACTTATTTACTTTTTGCTAATATCTTAAAATTCTTATATTTAAGAATAGAGGTAGTATATATTTGTGGACAAAATTTTTTGTTTAACCTAAAAAAAGGGACTTTTGTTTAAACAATAAAAAAATAAAACTAATTAATAAAAATGAGTTTAGACACGTATTCTGATTTGAAAATTGAGGTGCATCCGTATATATCTGATTATGGCATTCATCCCCAAATAATTTTATTTCGCTTAGCTCTCCTAGCTGTTCATGTCTCCTCCCCACTCCACTGGAAAAATTCGCTATGAGACGGTCCTTATAGGTACCTGTGAGACATGAAGACCTACATGACCTACCCTGCAAGTAGACCCTGTCTAAAATTATACGAGAGAAGTGTAGGCCGAACCCAATAAATCCCAATGGATCCGGCCCATGCCAGATTTTCCCCACTCCACTCCACTCCACTTCTCGAAGCTTGACGAGAAATTATCTATAACTTCGGGTGTCTACTAGATTGGATGTTCATGAAAAAGGTATGTTGGTCCTAGTTCCCAAGTATATTCCCTTTCATTTATCGATATAGCTGGTGGCATTCTAGTGACATTTTTAAATAGAATTTCATTATTTTGAGTCCTGTTTATTATTATTAACAAATAATTTATTTTTTCAAAGACAAAAATTATCCACTGAAACCAATCCAATCCAAAACACACCAATTTAAATTTAATTCGTTACTTTTCATTAAATGAAAAAAAAAAATGTACGAAATAGAGATTTTAGGGCTTTGCATGGGCCTGACCCACTTTTTCTCAATCGGTCATGACATGGCACCCAATTTTGGGGACAAACATTTTTGGCAAGAACGGAAGTCCCACTTCGGTCCTGAGGCCAAGACGGAAGTGGGACTTCCGTCCCCGGTTGACGTGGCGACCCACCGCAGTTTTTTTGGCACGCCGACCGTGACTGAAGTCCCAATTCCGCCTTGGCCTCGGGATCGTGCGGACTTCCGTCCTCCACCACCCGAGTTTTTACCCCTTTTCCTCTTCCCCTTGTCGAGTTATTACCCTAAGTAATAAAAAAAATTCCCCCCCAAACCACCCACCCGCTGCGCCGCCTCCCCCCATCCCTCCTCCACCGCCTCCGACACAGGCCGCCGCTTGCCGCTGCTGCCCGCCGCCGCCAACCACCGCCCCTCTCATTGATTCAACCTTCATCTCCCTCAAGCTCTCTCAATTGGGAGGTAATTTTTTTTTCAAATTCAAATTCAAATTGATACTTTAGCATTGAATCTTGTTTTGTGTACGAATGTGAATTTAAATAATTGATATTGTGAAATGTTGATATTGTGAATTTGGATAATTTTGAAATTATGGCAAATTTTGAAATTATGGCAAATTTTGAAATTAGGGGTTTTGTGAATTGGATATATCTTTGAATTTAGGGTTTTGTGAATTTGGATAATTTTGAAATTATGGCAAATTTTGAAATTAGGGGTTTTGTGAATTGGATATATCTTTGAATTTAGGGTTTTGTGAATTAGGTAATTTGTGTATCTATGCATGTAGACTTGTGAAAATGCGGAGATGTTGTGAATGTGCAAAATTAAATGTAAAGAATTTGTGATTTTAGGGAATTAGACAACATTTGAAATTGTTTTTTTGGTAATTTGTGATTTGTGAATCGATGTCACTAGTATATTTGTTGAAATCACCTGTGTTTTTCCTGATAATTTGTATGCATATTCTTTTTTGTATAGATGGTCGTACCCGCTCATCTTCAACCCGGTCCTTTCGATCCGTCCGTCTTGAACAAACAACCATCCCATAGATCCTTAAGAATCTGGCTAGGAGATGCGACAATGAACGAACCTTTAAAGGTTATTAAAAGTTCGGGGAACTTTTACGCCGCCTACAGTAGAGAAACCAACCCCAGGGTAATAGACCGAGTAGGTTTAAGAGGTTGCTGTAGGTTAGGTAAAATGAATGTAGATCACGCTCTCGTGACTGCATTAGTTGAGCGGTGGCGCCCGGAGACCCACACGTTCCACCTCCGTTGCGGTGAGGCGACCATCACACTAGAAGACGTAGGCTGTCTTCTAGGACTACCCACCATGGGCCAGGTAGTGTCGTTGAGTCACAACTACAATTACACCAAGGGTCAATGGGTTGATCACGCCTACAATCTTTTAGGATTTGGACTCACTCGGGATGCAATCGGGGGAACACTTTGCGCACTGGTAGAGGTGTATGCCCATATTAGTGAGCCCTTACGAAATGATGCTATCGACCGCCAGGTACAGTAGAGAGCTAGGACATTGATCTTCATCCTGTTGGGTACTTTTCTTTTCCCGGATAAGTCGGGGTCCCGGGCCAACATGCGTTATCTTCTAACCCCGGGATGGTAACTCGGAGCATGACACGCATTCTCGGGCTGGGCGGTGTTCTCGCGCATTTGTACCGCCAGATGTCCATCTCGTGCATGTCTGATTCCAAGGACATTAGCGGGTGTTGCTTGCTGATTCAGGTTTGTCATCTACCTTTAAATGTAAATGTGATTTTGTGATTTAAATATTTAATAATCGATTTTGTTTGTTTTGACCAGCTGTGGGCGTGGGAGCGTATTTCATTTCTCCGCCCGGCAAACCGAGGCGACATTCTGGATGAGATCCCCGCCGACGGTAGACCGCATGGGGCTAGGTGGAATGCCCCCCGGAGTTTCCGTAACGCTCCGAAATTGCAGCTGTTGGTGTTTCGCGAGCAGCTCGATTTGATGACCGAGACCAAGGGGGTGAGTCAATTTCATTGTTCATGTTTTTGTTTTTCCGTTAAATTATTTGTAAAGTAAAGTAACAATTAATTTTTTTTTTACAGTTCATGTGGAGGTCGTACCCAGATGCAGTATATGCAGATAGGGGTGGCTCGGGATTTTGACTTCTTTAAGACGTGTCGATCCCGTACGCCACTCGCCTCGCTTTCGAGATGGTTGAGTACCACCGCCCGACGCGGTAATGCGTCAATTTGGGCTTCCACCAAAGTGGTACCAATCCCGGCATGCACAGAGGGCACAGATGAGGGTCGAGACCTCCACACGGTGACGGCGTCGGCCACAAACAAATGGGAGACCGTCCACTCCAGTTACATAACTTTGTGGGCCCAACACGTCGATGCACTGGAGGGCGCTGCTCCCACTATTGGTAATGTGATTGCACCAACCCCTGAGTACATGGATTGGTACAATCGCATTACAGTTCACCGCATAACAAACCCCCAAAATCAGGACCCGAGGCAACTCGCGATGGGAATTCAACCCACCGCTACAGCTGAGGACATTTTGGTAAGTTTTTATTCGTGTACTTATTCCTTTTTTCATTTTTTATTTTTGAATTTACTAAATTTAATATTCTGTTGCAGGAGGAGTCGTCCAAGGTGATGCTGGAAGAGTTCGAGAAGCCTGCCACTCGAACAAATGAGGATTACAAGTCACTCATCACCTGAGTTGCCAAAACGATTAAGGATGCATTCGCCGCTGCAGGAAAGTCGGTGTCATGCCGATCACGGGCCGCTGATGTTTTAGATGTCGCTGCTCGCAACCTTCCACACGCACTGAGCGAGCGTGTTGCTGGGTAGGACTCGAGGTCGGGAGGCGTGGTACTCGTCTGAATCGACAGCCCAACACAAGAGCACTCGCAGCCGCGGCGCAGAGGCGGCGTGGCGGTGAGGCGGGTCCGTCTCAGCCCGCCGGAGCAACCGACTCGGGCCATCGCTCAAGACGGGACTCAGCCTAGATGTACCCTCTTCAATTTCAATACCACTCGCCAACCAAGTCACCGATTCTCCCTGGCTTTTCAAACGGGGGCCATCCCGCGCGGGGACTTCGTCGTCGGGGACAGCCCTGTGACATGTATTTTGTCGCGACGCCCTCGCATACGTCGGGGACTCGGACCCGCATGCAGACGCTTCAGCAGACTCCGCAGATCCAGCCAGACTCCCCTGAGGAGACGATACGAATCGACCACGACAGTGCCGAGTTCGTCGAGACGGAGCATGGTAGTGCGGTGCGAACCCGTGGCTCAGCGACACCTACTATCTCCTGACTAACCCGCGGAGGACCCACGTATACACCCCCTTCGCAGCCGTAGATTGTTTTTGCTTTGTATTTAATACATTCGTTATATTCGCCAAGTTTTTAATACAAACAGTTTTATTTATTTAATATACGATTCCATTATTTTTTCTGCCATATTATTATTATTGAAGTCCGGTTCGTCAAAAGTCTTATTTTACACTTAATTTGGTTATTAGTATGCTAAAAAAAAAAATCAACTATTCCAACGAAAACGGATATTTCTGCCATTAATGGAAAAATAGGGGATTGCAATTTTTTGTCTTCACTCTCGGGTGGTGGAGGACGGAAGTCCCACTTCCGTCCCGAGGCCAAGACGGAAGTGGGACTTCCGTCCTGGTCGACGTGGGACTTCCGTCCTTGCCAAAAATGTTTGTCCCCCAAAATTGGGTGCCATGTCATGACCGATTGAGAAAAAGTGGGCCAGACCCATGCAAAGCCCCGAAATAGAGTCACAGGCCTATCTCTAAGCATTGGGCTCATAGAATCTTATGACCCACTAATTATTAGATAAATCCAGTTTCTATTTGGGCTTTGTATGGAGAAAAATAACCTTCAAACTGTCCTCAAAAGCCCAAGTAATTAAATGTCCAAATCCACCGAAGAAATGTCCCACCCACTCATCTCCAACACAGTTTTAATACGAAACAAGTGTTTGTCTATGCATGTAAAATAAATGTTAGTCGTTCAATAATTCATTTGAAGATTGAGAAGAGAGTAAATATCTATTCCCGTAAAAAAAAAAAGGCATTTGTCTTCAATAAAACTCATTCATCATCCAAAGACAGATTTATTCTATGCACCGAAACGTTGAGTACTCTCATCTCATTCCTTACCCCAATGGGAAATTCTTAGGTGAATATGGTATCCGATGAGGCCGGATATCGGGTTCATTTAAGAAATTTTCCTACATAAAACACACATGCATACACTATCTGTTCGATTATGGTGCAAAACGAATAAAATTCAATACACATAGAACAATTTTGCCGTTCTAACGGTTAAAATTGATTTTAAAAAAATGCCTATTCTGATTTTCATAATATCTATTCGCGCGAACACCTATTTTAAACTTAAAACACGTATTTTAAGTTAAAAACACATGTTTTAACGTGTTTCATATATACTTAAAAAAACCTGTTGCGTATAGGAGCCGGACTGGGCTATATGGTTCACAAACCTCAAATAAAAATATTGTCCAGGTTCATCCCCCACGAATTTAACACTCTCCGTCAAACCCACGCCCCCCATATAAAAATTCGAAAATATTCTTTTCCAAAATTCCTGCAAATATTTTCTAGGTTTCCTCGATTTTAATTCATGGAAGCTTCATCATCAATTGTAGATTCCACATATTATCATCGTTCTTGTTCTTGCCGTTGTTTCAGATGCTGTTTTTGTTGCTGTCAGTAAAAAACCCTATTCAATTTAGTTGAGAAATTCCTTTTAAAGTGTTTAATTTTTGAAAAAATTGGAATTTTGAGTGGAATTGTTTGATTTTGATATGGATTTATCGCACTCGAAATCGAGTAATTTATCTCTAGGGTTTCCATCACACGTCTCGTCATCGCCGGCACCTGTTTCGAGTAATCGGAGGCAAATTGCCGATGATTCAATTTCGTTTCAAATAGATTCGAGAATTCCTGACCCGACCCATCATCCGCTTCCGGCAATTCCGCTTCAGTTAATGGAGCAACAAAGTGAGAGCTGCAACAAGGAAGAGGAAGAGGAAGAGAAGAATGGTGGTAATAATAAAGAGATTGAAGGAGGTGAAGAAAAGGTGGAGGAGTTTCTTATCTTAGGGCATTCTATGTGTTTGAAGAGAAAAAGGGAATGCGATTCGGTATCATCATTGACTTCTTCGACTCCAACGAGGGATGGTAGGGTTTCGAATAATGAGCTTGAGTGGCGGAGGAATTCTGTTAGGGCATGGGGGAATCAGTGCCTAAAACAAGCTGACCCAGATATGTTTGAGATTATGGAAAAGGAGAAGCAGAGGCAGTATAAAGGAATTGAATTGATAGCTTCTGAGAATTTTGTTTGTAAAGCTGTAATGGAAGCTTTGGGGAGCCATTTGACTAATAAGTACTCAGAAGGGATGCCTGGGGCTAGGTATTATGGTGGGAATCAGTATATTGATGAGATTGAAACGATGTGTTGCGAACGAGCTTTGGCTGCTTTTGGACTTGATTCAGAGAATTGGGGTGTTAATGTGCAACCTTATTCATGTACATCTGCTAATTTTGCTGTTTATACTGGTTTATTGTTGCCTGGCGATCGGATAATGGGATTAGATACACCTTCTGGTGGAAATACTAGCCATGGGTATTATTTGCCAAATGGGAGGAAAGTTTCTGGGGCTTCCATTTTCTTTGAGAGTTTACCATACAAAGTGAACCATCAGACTGGTTATGTTGATTATGATAAGCTTGAGGAGAGGGCACTTGATTTTCGTCCCAAGATACTTATTTGTGGTGGCAGTTCGTATCCCCGTGAATGGGATTATGCTCGGTTTAGACAAATAGCAGATAAGTGTGGAGCTGTTTTATTGTGTGATATGGCTCAGATTAGTGGGCTTATTGCTGCAAAGGTCACCCCTTGTTCTTCTTATGGCATTTTTAGTGAGCTTTCTCAAATGTTTGGTACTGTGTTCCCTGTGTTGATGCATTACAATGTGGTTTACCTAATCAATTGTAGCTTCAGTCTTTTTTAAGTTTAATATACACGCCCAATTGGTATATATTATTTAACTTAACTCTATCTGTTAGGAAGCTCCACTGATTTCTCTCCAGCTGTGACTTTTTGTAGTTTATTGTAGGTTGTAATTATCAATCATATTCAGTATTTTGTAATTTTTTTTTTTATCTTTTTAATCTTTTGGGTAATTCCTGGTAATATGTGAAACTAGTTAATGTTTAGATAAATGTATTATAGCTGTGTCGTTTATATAGTAATAGCTTTCTGCTAGGGAGGTCAACTTGGGTGAACAAGGGGGGTTCAAGAAACTTTATTAAGTCCTGCAAAATTAATAGGAATATTGTGTCATAGTCATAACAATTGGGCTGGCATCGACTTGTGAAAAACTAATGATGCAAATTTATCAGGTGAAGTGTGATGAAGGACATGCTGAATCAGGTTTTATTGAAACAGTTGATTCATTCAAGTATATTTGTGTTATGAGAGGTCCAAGATTGATTAGAGTTAGCCGCCTATTATATTAGTTTATCTTGACAATATTCTTGGAACAGCCAGAAATTTAATTTCTGCTTCTTCTGTTTCATAGGAGCAGATATACTTGTCTTGCATGTATGTTTGGACAATAAGAAAAAACCATGCCTTCCAGAGGAGAGAAAATTGCACCCTTCTATCTGAAAGAGAGTTGAATGAAACAACTTGGTGCACTAAAGTCTAATATTAAAATCTTGAATATATGAGCTATTGCTTCATTATAATTAACACAAAGACTGTGTGAATTCGATGAAGGGTTTTTTATTCATAGTGTTAATTGTTCATCGAGTTCTAACTTCAGTTTTGAATTTGAAGGCCAGAATCCAATATTTAATGGACTTGAACTTGCATCTGCCAATTATTCTAAGTAACCATGTTACATTGAAATTTGGGTACCCTGTCGTTAGATCACCGAACAATTGACTAGAGTACAATATTCTGATCCTTCTATTCCTCTGGTTTGCTTGCAGGAATGTGTTAGTCCTTTTGATTATTGTGATATTGTTACATCAACAACACACAAAAGTCTTCGTGGTCCAAGAGGAGGTATTATCTTTTACAGGAAGGGATCAAAGCCAAGGAAAAGAGGGATGCTTTTGAACCAAGGTGATAGTAGTGATAGATATGATTTTGAGGAGAAGATAAACTTTGCTGTTTTCCCTGCATTGCAAGGTGGGCCGCATAACAACCACATTGCTGCCCTTGCAATAGCATTGAAACAAGTGGCAACTCCTGAATACAAGGCCTATATGCAGCAGGTAAGGAAAAATGCTCAGGCGTTAGCAGCTGCTTTATTGAGAAGAAATTGTAGACTGGTGACTGGAGGTACTGACAATCATTTGTTACTTTGGGATCTAAGGTCATTTGGATTCACAGGTATATTAGTTTTTCTAAGATTTCCTTTGTTTGTCATCTTTCTGTATCTGGATGTTTAATATCTTGTTGGGCTGGAATTGTGGTTTTGTGCACTATTGATTTGGAGTATAAGATATGTGGCTTCGGGATTTGTCTCGAAATGCCTGGATCATAACTCTTTTGCTTCCCAAGGAGAGGTTTTATGTAGATCAATGTTTTATGCATTCAGCTAGAATTGTTAATCACTACCAAAAGCGCATTTTCATTCTGGCATAGCATCCACCGTCATTAGCGAATCTGAGGATTAAGACGCCTCACTTGTGGATGTTAATAAATCTAACATAGTGCTTTGTAGGATTTCCATTTGTTGTTTTTCCTAATCTGGACTTACCTCTTCTCTGCTCGGTTTAATCTGCTATATTTGCATTATTGTTTTTGTTGAGTTTCATCTATGGGGGGTTTAAACCTTGTCAAATAATAAGATGGCTGATGTTTTGATATCATAAAACACGTATGCTTTGATAATTTCTCTATTGCCACAGAGGTAGGAGGAAAACTCATATTTTCCTCTTTATTTTTGCAGGTAAAAACTTCGAGAAGGTCTCCGAATTATGTCACATCACTCTTAACAAGGTTACCATATCTGATGATAATGGCACTATTACGCCTGGAGGTGTAAGGATTGGTAAGTGATCCCGGGTTGTATGGAATTTGCGAACCAATAGTTGATCCATCTTCCCTAATCTCTGCCTGTTTACGCTCTGTAGGTACTCCTGCTATGACATCTAGAGGCTGCCTCGAGTCTGATTTCGAGACCATTGCAGATTTCCTACTCAAGGTTGCACAGATTGCCAGTGTGGTACAGAGAGAACACGGGAAACAGCCTAAAGCTTTTCTGAAGGGTCTTGAGAACAACAAAGACATACTCGAGCTTCGGGCTCGAGTTGAAAATTTTGCGTCCCAGTTTGCTATGCCGGGATTTGATATTTGAATTTAGTGTGTATCAACAGAGAGAGCTCTACTGCGCAGCGGAGGTTGATCGTTGGCTGTAAATGCAAATTTTAGTTTTGGGGAGGGCAATTGCCCCGAGAAAGACTAATTTCATTATAATACTACCGAATACGAACGTAAAATACATGTTTAGTCTTAATTAATAACTAGCTCTTGTTGTGCACATGTATTTACGGTTTTCTTTTTGTTCTTAATTACATTGTAAAATTTGAATGCGCATATTTCTTTCACAAACAATTCTAAAGATTAAAAACTTATTTTACGAAATTTGAAATAAAAGTTTCAAAAACAGTCTCTTAACATTGAAATGGAATGTCCCAAAAGTACCTGCTACACAAGTCTAGAGAGGGAAGGTGGAACTGGAGGTGGTCCTAACTTTATCGGTTGTGGTTCCACGCCCCATTCACATCAACTTTGAGACCCTCTATATACATGTTGAGTTGAGCAAGAAATGAGAGCGAAACTAATGGACCGGTCTACCTCCCATTGCTAAAAGAAAACATCATAAAGTAAAATAGACAATTTTTGTAGTTTTAACATATATTTACATTTGAGTTCTTTTCTTCTTTCATGTTAAATAAAATAAATGGAAGAGAACACTTTCATAGCACCTCTTTCTGGGGCTTTTTTTTTAATATATAAATTGAGGGAAGGGGATTTGATCAGCAACATACAAGTCGAATGTCACACCACATTGCCTACTACTTTGGCGAGTGTTGGCGTTTCTGGGACCTATTAAGATGTAACTATATACCATATATATACTATATGAGTTTATTTTTTGTATTTGATACATAAATAATAAATTTAAGGATCACTATCTTATGTTATGTTAGAGAATTAGGGTCTTCAATTAGGTAAAGTTTGTCATTATCTCTTATAACTTCAATAGAGTCTATTTCAGCTCCTTCTTCATTTATGATCAAAGCATCTGTTGCATCAAACCCGAACTTTTCGCCTGCCAGAAAAATTTTACAACAGCAAGTATTTCTGTTTTAACTTTTTTCGCGAATAAATCTATACGAAATATTAAGAAGAGGGTAAATTTATACGAATATTTGTAATTTCAGGCATCATATTTGTAATATTATGAAAGTACCTGCAATGGTTTTGAGCTCTTCAAGTGATTTTGGCAACCTGATTAACTTTCCAGGTTTCGGTACAATGTGATTCTCTCCTGACCACAGGATGACCTCTATACAGGCTGATCCTCGCCCTCAAATTTGAAGAACGACGGAGTTTTTCCTGGCTGCAGTCGTGCTTTTTCTTTGTGCAACTTGAAAGCATCTTCGGGTAATGTGTCAGGTACTATTATGCGATGCCCAATCTCTCGCTTTTGGAGCACTTCATTCAAATTCACAGACGAGAATTTGTCCCTAAGGCTATTGCTAATAACAGCTCCGTTCATCAAGAGAAATTTAACCATGTCGACAAGGTTTTCTGATGTTGCAACTTCAATTGCAGTAGTTCCATGGCGATCTTTGGAGTCCACATGTAATCCGTTTTTCAAAAGCTCTTTCATCACTGTGGCGTCATTTTTTCTTGCCGCGCTGCATAGAAGGTCACCTGCGATGTAGGGATCAGAAACGGACGCCCAGTGGTATAGGATCCGGAATATGGAGTGGTGCTTCGCTGCTATAGCATCCCATATTGCCGTATTGCCATCTAAATCTGTCAAAAATGAAATGATCTTGATTCTTATTATGCTCAAGAAATATCATTTAATTTTTCGGCATCTGTGGACTCTATATTAAGATGTTAAGATAATTCAAATACCCTGCAGGTGTATGTTACAAGCATGCTTGAGGAGCACCACAACACACTCTTCATGCCCTTTCGACGCTGCTATATGCTGATACATAAAAAGCAATGCCATAATCATCGTCTGAACCAGGAACTTTAAGTTGGCGGGGGGAGAGGGGGTGGGGGAGGTTAAAATTTTACATGATTCTTGAGGGGGCGAAAGCTAAATTTTTAGTGACATATCTGAAAATTCTGATATTTATAAAAGAAAAATACAACACTTTAAAAATTTTGGAGGGGTGGCGGTTGCCCATCCCTAGCCCCCCTAGATCCGTCTATGGCCATAATCATAACAGACGAGAAGAACGTGAAAAAGAAAAAAAAAAGAACGAGAAAAGCTGGACCATTATAAAGCAGCACGTAGCAAGTAGACTTGGCCATATGTTGAGATACGTAGTTATTGGTCTGCCAATTCTATGGGGGAGGCTTTGGATAAAATACCAAAAGAATTTATTTTAAAACATAAAGAACCTCAATAGGAATCGGAAATTTAGCACAACAGGAACATACCAGTGGAGTTCTTCCCTTAGAATCTCCGACATTAGGATCCAATCCTGCCCTGAGAAGCTCGTCGAGAAAAGCTGCATTGCCCGTGCTGGCAACAGTAAGCAAGTTGATAGACAAGTTTGGATCACCATCTCCGTCCTCAACTTCAATGAATAAATCCCCAAGTCTCAAATCTTTGAGCTTTTTGTGTTGCTGCAGCCACCATATCACTTACTCAGATAAACTATTTCAGAAAAAGACTTGAATGACTTTTTACACGGAAAATATTACATTTTGAAATGCATCTCGCTAAGAAAGATGAGCGCTTGAGGGAAAAGATTTCCCGATTGCTAGTTCCAAAAGGAAACAAGAACTGATTATTAGTTAGATAGCTTACCCGCAAAAAGTTCTTAATCATGGTAATATTATCCTCATGTCTTGTCTTCATTGCTTCAAATAAAGTACTGGTTTTTACTCTCAAAAGTTGCGAGAGAATCTTGGTTCTATATGTAAAGCACTGGGGTCTGTAACAAAAAGCGCCAACTTCGCCAAACATGTCACCACATCTTAAAGTCCCGACAACTCTCTCTTTATCCATCTCACAGGTGATTATTTCGATTTGTCCTGATACAATGATGTAGATGTCATCGGGTGCTTCATTCTGCATAACAACATCCTCTCTAGGCGGGATATATTCCGCCTTCATATCTGCGACCTGATCAAGCAAATCGATTATGAGGTGTGATTGTATTCATTTTCACCAAAAAATATTGTATAATTTAGACGAACAAAATTGCAAATCAAACGATGGTAACGAAGATTGAACTTTGATCAGCGGTGAAATAAGAAGTCATACCAGGAGCAAGAGATTTTCCCTTGAGACGCCCTTGAAGAGGTAAACTTTCTCAACTGTTGGCAAAAACAAATGCTGGGAGATAGTCTTGCAAATACTTCTCGGAAGCTGTTCAATCAGCTGTTGCTGATTTAAGTTCTCGGCTTTAAATCTTAAACACATATAAGCTAGTATCTGCTCCTTCAATCTCGGGGGCAAATGATTTCGGCTCACAAAGTTAGATGCAGCTTCAATACTATTCCTCTACAACACAAACACACAAGATTTGGATGCTTATTTACAATGCTACAACACTATACCTTATCGATAACAAATAGGCGCAAGATAAATAAAAGAAGCCTTACAAATTCCATAGTGCGACGAGTTCCTTCAACAACAAGATTTGTCATGTTGCCGATTATATAAGCAGTTAGGCCAAGATTGAAGAGCATATAGAAGGTTATGAAAATCATTTCCACACTGTTCACCGCATGCATATCTCCATAACCAACCGTAGTCATGGTAGTCATAGACCAATATATGGCTGAAATATACCGAAAACAGAGACTTTTCTCCCTGAAATTTGGATTTACAGCACTCATCCATGTATTCCCTTGGTGTGGATAACGATCTGCTAACAAGTAGTAGAGGCATCCAGCACAATGCACAAGCAGCAGTGTCACCTATAACGGAAAATATCAAACTTTCTTGAGTTTTTTCAAAACTGCTCCGTAGGTATTGATTTTTTAGACTTTTAGTCACTTGTTTTCTAAATTCGCTCTTCAGGATTTTTTTTCAAAACCCCCTTATAGATCCTCGTCCCGCAGCAAAGGCAAAGTTCTAGTTCCGTCTATACCATTAGAGAGTCGAACTAATTGAAGTGCATACATATAATTAATCCAACAACACACATGGGAAATGGGATTGAAACTTACAAACAAGAGCCTAGCACATCTGACCCAAAAGTAGTTGAATCTAATATCCTTTTCAAGCCTGAAATACAAGCAAGAAACATTTTACCATCAATACTATTTAGAGAAAAACATTATATATGTACATAAACTTGTTTTGCTCTCCTTTTTATTGCAGTAAACTTTCATTTTAGCTCCTTTTGTCCCAAACTATTTTTGAACTAATGTTTTTTGTTAAATTAGTGCAAAACAGGTATTTTTCTCCCATTTGTGATCACTTGTTCTGCACATGTCGCCAGTCTTAACGGTATTTCTGTTAATTTATGTTCTCAAGACCAACTACATGTGCAAAACATGTGATAAAAAATGACAGGAAATCGCAGGTTTTACCATAATTTGACAAAAGTAGTAATTTACAATACCTTAGCTATATAAAGAGCTAAAATAAAAGTTTACCGACAGAAAGAGAAAAACGAAAATAGTTTATATAGTAACACTTTTCTCATAATATTTATTCTCAATATCAAAATTTAAGCTACCAAGTTCATTTCTAGCAGCTAAACCCACAACCAAAAATGCTTATTTTCTTCATTCAAAAGAATATAAGCCAACAAATCAACCTTAAATTTTACGAAGAAGAAGAAGAAGAATTATAAACATTGAAAAAGCAAATTAAACAGACCTAGTGAAGAAGTTCTTAACCCGGCGAAGACGCCAAAATCTGAGCATTCCCAAAACAGTATAAGAAACACCCAATTGATGTTTTCCTGTAAACAAGAACCCAATTGTCTCGAATGGGATTGTTGATGCTACATCCATAAGAAACCATGTTGATACATACCTGTATTGTTTTCCAATTCATCAGAAACCTTAAAGTACTCATCTTTTTCTCGCAGGTTTAGACATAAATATCCATTCTTTTTTCACTTTTTTGTTTTGTTTATCCTTGAGCTCATATATACAAATCTCAACAAATTTATATTTTTTCTTCGAGATTGATATAAGCTGTTCAACAAGTTATTTCTAGCGCGAGTTCAAATATTTTTTAGTTAATTTTTACTTAAATATCATTTTTTACTTCTCACTAAACATCTACAACTGTGAGCATCATACCGAAAACTACCTACAGAAGTTGTGGTTCAATTTAAATTTGTTAGTCAAAAAATTGTATATAAAAAAGGATTATATAAAATTAATCTTACAACTAAAAAATATATGACTAAAATCGCATATTAGTATTCCCTCCGTCCCAAAATAACTGTTAACATTTTCTTTTTAATCTGTCATAAATTATTTGTCCACTTTCTAAATAAAGGTCTCATTAATTACAGTTTTTTCAATTCTAACCCTTACATTAAATGTTGGAGAGAGAAAGTTATAGAGAGAAGATGAGGTAGAATTAAATTGGAATAATATTAAATAGGGTCATGTTTAACATTAGTATCATATTTCACTATAGAATTTGATGAAACCTTAATTCCCGTGCAAAATACAAAATAGACAGATAATTTGGGACGGAGGGCGTAGTTGTGAAGCAGAGAATATAAGTTCTGATTGTTAAAAAATTGCAGAAGATTGAAGAACCTTTTTTTTTTTTTTTTAAGAGGAAGAAATGAAGTATAAGTAAAAGTGAGGTGACCGAATTTGTCAACTATATTACTATTGTCTCTTGCGATCTTAAACCTTTCTAAAAGAAAAGAGAGTATTGACTTTTAAATAAAGTGTAAGTAATTTTGTGTATGAAAAAATTCTGTTAAAAAAAACCGACATTACAAAAGGTCTGAAATTAAAAAGAATAGATTAATTGTATACTATAAAACGGACAAAAATATCGATTAATTTTTGGACAACTTGTCGACCAAATCGAAACGTGTTCCATGGGTCAACAAGTAGTGGACTTAATTAGCTTTTGGTTCGATATTTCTCTTATTTTTTATGACCATAAAAAATAAAAATAAAATATTTTTGGTTATTAGATTAGATGATTGATTGGGTGGTCCACCCACCATTCTTGATAATTCTTCAGCAACCCCACTTTATCGTGAAGGATATAACAATATTCTTCCCTACCTGAACAATCCGAATATGATGCACAAAATGTGTCTGTTGTGCACGTACAAAATATTTATTTTTCGTCAAATAAAATAATTTGACGTTCAATTTTGTTTAGAGACGGTTGTTATTATTGTTTTTAATATGTATTACTATTTTTTTTTAAAATACAAGTTTTTTATTTCTTCTAAAAAGTATTCAATCGTTATTACTAACAAGTATTCAATCGTTATTACTAACAAGTATTTCGCACGTGCAAACAATCATATGCCAGATATCAATTATTTGGTGCATGTCTAATCTCATCAAAACTTTATATTTTGACCACAAAAAGTTTGATGCATGATTAATAGGTCAATTTATAATAGAAAAAAAAATGGTTAGAACTTTAGGACACAAAATCCAACCTAATATTTCATAAAAAAATTGCCTAAAATTGCCAATCATTTGAGTAAACAAAAATTGTTGGGAACTAACCTTGTTGCAATCTTTTTGGAATCAAGAACAAGAAGTTGAGTTCTTGGATCAATATAGGCAACAAAAAATGTCAAGACAATATCAACAGCAAAAAAGAAATCCACAATGTTGTCTGCTATGTAGAGAGGTTTAATTGTGTGAGAATTGAGAAATCCTATCTCAAATGGACAAGCCCATGCTGAATATAACACCAATACTACCATTAGTGTCTCCCAACACCTACATATAATTGCACAAAAACACAAGTTATATATCGCGATTTCTTATAAATTAAACAGATAATTTGGAGCAGATTAAAGAGGAAATATGAACAGATAATTTGACAGATAATCCTAAACCGTCTAGAAGACATATACTTGTTTGGCTTCATGAAGGCAATGTAAAGCTCAATAAAACTATATGCTAACCTGTATCTTGAATCCATGGGAGAAATGAACTTTCCTTTGGATTCTGCTTGATTTTGGTTGTAATCAGAAGAACCTAAAGGAGGAAGAATAAGCTTAGACAGGTTTCTCAAGCTTAGATCTCCAGAACTTGTACTACCATCTTCCACATGTTTATCATTTTGGAAATTATTATTTTGGCCATTTTTTTCCATATTTCTTTTGAGCTCAAGTTTAAACACTCACAAGAAGAAATCTTAAAGTTTCCAAATTTCTAAAAAAAATTTACAATGATATATATTTAGAGAAGAGAGAAAGATGAGGAAGGGAAATAGTACAATGCTAAGTTTGGCTTTTGTTTAGTGAAAAATATTTGTGGTGTGGTGCATGTGAAGGATATATAAAAATAAATGAAAATTTAAAAGGGTGATTTTCTTCGGGTACGATACTGAACTCAAAAAGTTTAGTACATATTAAATATTTTTTGGTTCGCCCCACAAAAAAGCTGACGGTACAAATTTTTTTTTGGAGCAAACATCTATTGTAAGTTTGTAACACTTGTATAAAACATGTGTTACGTGCATTAAGACAGATGTTCATTAGAAAAAAAATACATATTACATAAAATATAAATTTGTTTAAAAATCTGTAATATTTTTTTTTATTCTGCACTATAATCGGACTTATTTTCTTGGGTGGTCATATAAAGTATAAGAGTCAAATTAAAGCTGAGATGAAATTTGTCCCTTAAATGCAGTTGCATTTGATCTAGTTGTACATGGTGTCCAATATTTTGTATCCATGTTTGATATTGACTTGACTTCTTGAGGGCCCTCTACAGTTACATATAACTTCCAAAATTATTTTTTGGCGACTGGTATTTAGGTATTCGATCTGACTAATTTAAATATATATTATTATTTATTGACAGAAAATTTTATAATTGTGTGATTTAATAGTTTTCAAAATATCTCGATTCCGTAATTTTGTCTGAACAAGACATAATTATAAGTGTAACGTGTTAAATTATAATCACTTTACCAAAATTATTGTTGATGTTTACATTTGAGTAGGCAAATTTGTTTTATGTCCCTTTTTACAAAATGTTTTAACAAGTGAGGTTCTCTAACCCTATTTTGCACTCCCTCCCTCCGTCTTATTATAATTATAATACAAGAGTCCTTTTATTTATTTTTATATCTTTGTAAAATATACGTCATTTTCTAATTTGTATGTATATATTTTTAAAATTATTCTTATCCCTTATCCATAATAATTTATTGAGAGATGTGAAGAGGTAGATGGTTGAGATTTTAATGGAAATAAATTAAATTCATTAAGACTATAATATAAAAAAATATCTTTAATCTATACTAAAATATTTAGGAAGCTTTGAACTCCCTTCGTTTATAATATAAAGGTATTTTAGATAATTTAAAATAGACTAAGAAAAAGATAGACAATATACACACTTTCTCAATTATAACCCTATATAGAACTAAATTTATTTATGTTAAGTCTCAATTATCATTCTCTATAACTTTCTCCCTATAACAACGACAATTTTAGAAATATATCATTAAAAATTGAAAATATATGATATATATTTTGAGAAGAGAAAGAAAGAATAAAGAGACTTATAATATAATGCAAAAGGGGGGTATATTTTCTGTTTGGCTATAAGGAATGACACAACAACAATCATTGTGAATAACAAGTGGTGAAATTTCAAATATGTCTTTAGCAGAGAAATATTATTTCGAATAAGTCTTCAATAATTACTCATTACAAATCAGGTTGGTGGATACTATTCTCATTCTAGGATGATGTTCTCTGTCTTAAACAAAAATTGAAGGATTCTGAGAAATCTAGAAATGAAAATTAGAAATCCAACTAGTGGCGAATTCAGAAATAAAGAACATTAGGGTCACTTGACAATTTAAAAATTTGTGTGAGACGGCTTAATTATACATTTATCATCTAAATGGAACAAAATATACTATATATACTAATTTATTTATTTTTCCCACCGGAAGATGTGACCCCACTGCTACCATGCTACATCCGCCACTAAGTCCAACAACATCACAAATTTAAATAGTTGCATTTTTTTACTATCATTATTTGATATTTGATCCCCACTAATCTGATAACTCACTAATTTGATTAGAATTTTTCAAGACAAATTTGGAAGCATAGCACACTGAAAGACATCAGGAACTTTGAATGATTTGAACTCGCGATTTTGCTCTTGAGAAGTTGAAGGTAAAGTGAGCAAGTTTGTCAACTACGCATGTCACGCCCGCGTGTCCGGAGTGCTACTCATGGGTTTGACAACACCTATAACCACCTACTTGGCAACTGAATTCGCTATGATGCCTCATGTCGTAGAGGTCATGAGTTTGACTCCCTTTCCCCGCTTCTTAAATCCCTCTAATATGCTTTCATCCCCTGATTAATAAAACTTAAAAAAAAGAATACGCTATGCCAAAATATACATCTGAAGGTGATAGTGAATGCTAGGCAGGATTCTAGAGGTGGCTCACCTTGCACGGTGTACCACTTAGTTCCGGTACGCCCGACACTTAGTTCAAGCACGTCTGCCTTGTCACTGTGTCCTGATACTATAATGTCACGCTCTGTGTTTGCGGGCCCAAAATGTGACCCCACAACCATTTATTTGGCAACTAAACTAGTTATGTGAAAATAAATTTTTTGAGGTAATAATAAACACTTGAACACGTACTCATGTAACAATCAAACATTTTAAACATATTTCTAGTGGGATGTGGTATCACAGCGTCACTGCCTCTTATTGTGATAGTCGCATTTTAGCATCGCATGAATAATATGCTCATAACTTGCCTTCCTTTTCCACGAGATACATGCAAATCCCCCAAAAGTTAAGTTCTTTAGTATGTCAAAATTTACTTTTCAAATTCTTTTATTTTGATTCCTAAAGTAAAATTTAGCGCGTTACAATTGAAGTCACGACTCAATGGTCAAATAATTGAAAGAGAAATTGAGGTTTTGTTGCCTATTTTAAATCGATGTGGGAAGAGAAGAAAGAAGAAGGTAGCGGTGAGGGTTTTGGTAAATTTGGGAAGAAGGGTCAAGTATTAAAAAAAAAAAAAAATTTAGGTACACAATGTAATATAAAATTTTGATTTTAGGGTTTATTTGAAATTAATTTGATCTATTACCTATTTTTCCCTTCACCTTCCCTCGTTTTGTGGCATTTTTAGCACTCATAAAACATTTCATGGCAGAAAAGGCACGAAAGAACTATTTGTGGCAGATATAACACTTGTAACTAGTTTTGTGGTAGAAAAAATACGAAAACATGATTTGTGACAGATATAACACTCGTAACTAGTTGTGTGGCAGAAAAAGCTATTTGCACTTTTAGTCTTAGAAATGGATTTGTTTTCATCCTCTTATGAGGTTAAGGTATGTTGACATATTCTAGTACTAATAATTATGAGTAAAACTATGTTGTACTAAACTAGAAAAGAATTTCTACAAATGTAAGAACAATGCATTTGCCATATTTTGTTTTGTATTTACTTCATTCTTATATTTGTTCTGAATCTGCTAAATGTGTTCATAACCTATGGTGGCCTCCTCTACCAATACACCCAAAATATTTCACCTAGAAGGTCTAGTAACAGTTCTAGTATGCATAATTGTACATGCAGTCGTTATTCAAAAGTGCAGACTACGTCAAAGCTCATTGCATGCAATAATTCTCAAACTACACGAGAAGGTAAGATGTATTGGACAAACTATGTAGGGGAAACGACGAGATCATTTTTTGAATTTGGATGGATGATAAAGAAATTTCACCTATCTAGCCAAGTTTTGATTATTCTCTGTAATGTTTAAAAACAGGATCCTCCACCGAAATCCTTTGGGAAAATGGTGTCAACTAATATTATATGTTATTTTCACGGTGAAAGTTATTGTCATAGTGTGATTCAACCACCTGTTAATAGAATCTCCACCATTGAATCTATACTGAAAGATAATGACTACACTGGAGATGACCCAAATCCACCTGCCACAATTGCACATGTTTCTTCTAAAGAGACGATTTAGGTTAGATAAGAATCCAAAAATAATTGTTTCATCTAATCATATCATTTGTAGACTTGTCATAATATATATATTTTACAGAATCTCCTTAATGTTTTAAAGGCCTACATTTGTTCAACTAGCTTATGAGTATCTTTCCATTATTTTCCTAATGCTACATCCTGCAATCAATTGTATATCTGATGTAAAAGATATGAGTTTTTAAATGGCTAAAGCTACAAAAAAAAAATTACCAATGTAGTTCCAGAGATTGATGGAGAAATCCATGTACGTAAAACATGCTCCGGTTAATTTTGCTCCTATAGTTGTTTGTAATACTTCCCTTGTTATGATGACAAGACCCCCCGAAGAACGGTTAATCAACTAGACCTGATGACTTGAGAATCCGTAATCCATTCTACGTTGTTTTCTTCACAACTCCGCCTTTGATTCCTTGTCCTCTGATGAAAGGCCATCCATTGAGCTTTGCGTTTCAGGGGGTGGGGCTGTAGGTTCATGGAGATCCATATTTTCCCCCTAAGACCTTTGCTGTGAAAGTTCTTGCTTCTAGATCAAGATCTGGCCACTCTGCAACAATTCTTCTCGCCCCCTAAAGTTCACGAGAAAGAGAAAAAAAAACGGATGAAGAAATGAAGCTAAGCTACCTATAAGAACAAAATGATTATGGAGTTGAAAAGAAACCGGGATTGACCTGGAGTTTCGGTTCCTTAGTCATGGGATTGTTGCAGAGATCTATCGTCTTTGCCTTTGTTTTAGTTGCATTACCGCACCACGACTCACACCACAGCCATTCTTGTGGGAGAGAAAATATAGGGGACGGAGTGCTGTGCGTAGTTTGGAAGATCCTGAGAGACGAGATATTTTTATCAGAGTATATCGACAGACAAGAGAGTAGTTAAAGATATAAACTAAAAGACATATAAGCCCCAGTCGACAAAATGTTCTCCTCCCCAGTTTAGACCAACACTTGTACCACGAAAAGGTTTACTTACTTGATCCAGATTAGAAAGACTGTTTGGATCTTTGCTGAGAGTTTCATAGACCACTCTTAACTGATCCCCAGCTGCGGATTCTCGGAACTTGACTAGGTCAACGACATACAAAGCACTACAGGTTGTGCCCATAGGTAAGACTTGATATCTTCTGAGATGAAGGGATTTTGAAAGAATATTCGAGAAAGTGATATGCTTACCTAATATGATACGGTCTTCCCCGTAGATGTTCTCTCCAGAAACCCTGTCAAAAAAGTCGGGAAAATAAAATGCTGATTTCTTATATTGCTTCAATTATTACAGATTAATTTGATTTTCTTAAAAAACAAAGAAAAAAGGACGCGGGAGAAGGAAAGTGAGAACTGATCTAGGACGATTTACCTGCTTCCAGAATCGGTAGCCATCCATTTCTTTATTATTATCACAGAAAGGGGTGTATGCAAGAGGTCGTCCTCTTAGATTCATGTCATAGAGTTGTCCCATGTCAGCCCTGACGATCTGGTCTGCATCGACAAATATGACCTGGAAACATAAATAGTAAATTTCAACGTCTCTCCAGTGCAATGCATAAGGCAAGAAATATCAATCATCACACCTTTTCTAGAGCAAGCGGGAAAATGACGTCGAGGAATAGGATCTTATATGCCCATATAATTCTCTGCTTCTCTTTCTGTTTGTGTAACCATGTAGGCCATTTGTAGGTAATCAGTTCATACTCGAAACCATATTCTCGTGCCATATGTGGGATTACATCCTGCATAATAAATAACGAAGAAAAGCCAAACATGTAAGGAAATTCATAAGTTAGAGCATTTATAGTAAATGTTTGAAGGAATTAAAGCAGAGTAAACGAATATTTAGAAACCTTGAATTGAGGAGAAAGGTAGTTCTTTATAAACCAGAATTTCACTGGCCTGTTTGTGTTTTTCAGAACACTCAGTATCATAATTTTCAGAAAGCGTTCATACCTGCAGAAACAGTATTTCGTAAAGCAACAGAATATTAAACGACTTCCATCCAGCAAAAGAACTTATATATGCATCCAAAAGAAAAATAGCTAAGGACATCGGCAATGATAATAGAAAAGTTCGGATAATTTTCTATATAGACAAAAGAATTTGACTATATTGCTTTCATCACATTAAATTTCGGAGAATTCTTGAATAGGACAGTGCAATTAGGTAGTAGAAGGAAACAATTTGATAAATAAATAAAGAGCTGAACGAGGATTAGAAAGACATGGTACTTACAAGTGCCCAGATGCAACAGAAAATATGTTTATAGTTTTCCCATAACGACCGCCTTTTCCATGCTCCTAAAGAAAGGTATTGAAAGCTGTTAGAGCTAACTTGCGTCACGTACTTATATTGAACTTTTACTTTTACAATTAGTACAAAAGTGATAGTACAATCACCACTGAAGTGTTCTCGGATCTCTTGGACGGAGTGCCACCGATAAATCCAGAAGCCCATTTAAGGAAATTAGAGTTCCAATTCTTTTGATTATCCTGCGACATTAATAGATAAAATAGTATAGCAGATGTGTAAGTAAGCCCCTTCTTACTCTATCTATTCCATGAAAATAGAAATATATACTGGAAACATGTTTAAGCAAATATGTAATTGCTTACTTTTTCTGTTGAATGGCCGTCATCATTATCGGAGGAGACCAACAACTTCTCATGTTCCTTGCCCTTTTTCTTCACCACTTCCATATGAACTAACTTACCTCGCAAATCATCTATTGTGATACGCTTGGACAAAGTCGTACTCATACTACCACCCTCCCCATCTTCTTTCATGACATAGAGCTCAGAACTTCTACCTGGAGCAAGCTGCAGGTACCAAACCCCTGGAGAGGCTTTCATTTGCCAGTATCCCAAATTGGCCATGACAAGAGTGTCAACCAAGTGGGGTGCACTCTTGGTCCCAAGGATCAGCTGAAGGCCTCGAGGCGGTTCATGATCCTTCTCTGAGCAATGGCCTGATATAAAATTTATTACAAGTTAGCATAAACTTGATTTAACTTCAGAATCCTAACTGGCAAAAGTGATGCATTAGCACTAGAATGTAAGCAGGTAAAAGAAAGTAATTCTACCTGTAAGAACAAGAGCTTCGAGCTCAAATACTGCTTGCAATGTTCTGACATCGCCTAGGTTCTCAAGCAGAATGTTGTCTAGGTCATGGCTAAAAGAATCAAGAAAAGAAATTAATAACAATAGTGAAAGAAGCAAGGTAGTAACAACGAATTCAACAAAAATTAATATGCTACAATGCAAAACGAGCTCACGTACACTGCAATGACTGGTTCGACCAACCATGGCTCCGGAACATCAAGATTCATAGTAAGAGTTTTGGATAGTGGCATATTTGCAAAAAATGCTTTTGGGCCATATACGGTCGCATCAGTACTGCTGAAGTCATCCTGCCAAAGATTAAAGAACACAATGAAAAACTAAAGAAAGAAAAACAATTAGAAAAAGAAGTTAAGAAGATGACATGACTTCATGATACCATTGACGGCACAACATATCTGTAGTAATTCTTCAGGGGAAGATCAACCAGGGAACTCTGCCATAAGAACATGAAAACATCAAATTTTCAAGCCAAAGTTCTGCTAACATGCCAAATGTAGACATCTATGATCGCAAGTTGTTCCGAAAGGAAATTGAAGAAAGAAGCAAAACCAAGCCAGCAGTATGTAGGATATCTCTCATCGCAGAGACTACATAATGTAATACAGAAAAACTACAACAGACAGACCCACTAAACTGAGGTCATTATTCACTTCTTGATTAGCCAACCAGTCTTGTTAAAAATGGACTTGGGCCTAACTCATTCCCTCAAAAGGTACCTCAAGAGGGGGAGGATTGCCCAAGCCTTATATATTGCAAATATGCACAAACTAGCCGATGTGGGATCTTTAACAAGTCTCAAATAAGGTAAAACGAAATGACGTCTTAGCAATCAATAAAAGAAAACATCACTTCAGCGAGCCTAAAAAGAACAACTATGGGAAAATGGCATACCATTGGATTAAGCACCAGCCTCATGCTTGGCTGGACATACTTTGACAAAAGTCGAAGAAGTGATGACAACTTTTGACCAGAAGCACTCAGAGGATCAACAACAGCATCAATATGTATGGCTGAATCATCATTGTCAAGAACAACAGCACTTCACCAAGAAAAAGAAACTGAATTAGCCCACAACATCTCATAAGAAAATGTAGTAGCGATGCATTTACATTTACAAGGGTAAAAAATGTCATATTACAATAGCTAAGGGAAGGGTTGAAAAGAACCATTAAGAGAGGAACAATAGTTTCGATGTTTTACATTAATTGGTGCAAAAAATAGTTGATAGAAAGTAAGAAACATAAACTAAGGCCAGAAAATCCAACTAATAAAAGCTGTCAGATCAAATCTGCTGCTAAAAAAGATAGATGTGAGA
Source organism: Vinca minor (assembly GCA_026122235.1). NCBI lineage: Eukaryota > Viridiplantae > Streptophyta > Magnoliopsida > Gentianales > Apocynaceae > Vinca > Vinca minor. Next base: position 3,082,842 of record JAOCZM010000201.1, on the reverse strand, counting down.
CAAGGACACAGAACAGCATTACCAGTTCCCAAATGTCGAAAACTAAATAATAACCCTATAACCCCCCAATAACAGAGAATCATTATGGTGCTCAGTTTTTCATAAAATGACAATGCTCTCACTCTCTCGTAAGACATTCGTATATTTCATTTGGCACGACTTAAAGTCACTTTTTAAGGTTCACGTAAATAGAAACGCCATTTTGACACCCAAAAGAAAAAAACTCAATGGAGTCTAGTAAGAATGGTCTGCACCTGTGTGTCGAGCTCAATACTTCAAAGCGAGCACTTTCAGAACTCCGGTCTCTCGTAGCTATTGAAGATGCAACGGACAAAATGACATCACTGATGAACTTGCTACAGAGATAAAATACCATAGAAACCTTTAGTGCGTCAAGCCTTTTAACTCAAAGAAATAATCTAAATGAGATGTAAATGCATGAGAATAAAGCAACAATTAGAAACTAATAAAAGAAAGAGTTTTGTGCAAAGCCTTCTAACAATCCGAGTTAGAAAATAAGTTACCATGAGCAAGTCCATTTTAAATACAACTAACAGAACAACCTGAGAAAATGAGATTTTCACAAAAAATAATACTATTTAACCATTATACACTGAAAGCTACACACCTTGTCAACAGGTCAGGATCCACGTTTTCCCATTTCACTTCTTCAATAATTTCAGCAACATGCTTAATACGTTGCTTAAACTCAATGGATTCTAAAAGATGCAAATCTTCACTCAAAAATGTATTTCCACCACTAAGGCAAACAACCTGTAAGATATAGTTCGAAATGAAATGTCAAAACTAAACACAAGAAGAATGAAATACTGAAGATAATTCCTCTCTTAATAAAACTTAAAGAAATCCAGATAATTATTCAGCTAGAGGGAAAAAAAAAGAAAAGAAAAAGGCTTAAAGAAATCCAGACAAAACCCACCCTTCCATTGGTAATAACTGCATTGGTACCAGATTCAAGGCCAACATGCCTGTACAAAAACTGTGCTACCTGCATGCGTGAAAATTGATGAGTTAACAATGTATATCAACCGAATAGTCAAGCACTCTCACAATCAAAAGTAGCGACTAGGAAAAGGAGAGTTTGATTGAATACATAAAATAAAAGCATCCTAGCTCATGAACTTATATATAAACTTCAGAAATGAGAAATGTAAGAAAATTACAACCACTCACCTTATTAAAGTGATTTCTCAAACTGTCAGCAGAAAACGCAGAAAGAGAGGACTCGAAGCCCTTAGATGGTAACCCATTTGCACCAGCCAATTCAATGATATTATCAATAAATGCTTGTGTGCTTCCAGTATCTAACAATATATATTCACGCTCATATAATGAGGACACTTGATCGAGGAACTCCAGTACACCTTTCTTATGACTGCATAGAGTCATCGCACAAGTTTAAGAAGGGTCGAATAATTGTGAGAAAAAAAAGGAACAAAGGAAGGGTTGTGCATTTTGCAAATAAAACGGTTCTTGAGAGTGTTAAATACTCTCGTCAACCATGTAAAGTGTCTGACTAAACTGGAAGATTCTTTCACAAACCTATACGAAGATGCAGCTATATCAAAAGCCTTCACAAATATAAGACTTGGCGGATGGACATGCTGATCAGCATTAAACAACACGCCTAGACGAGCAATTTTGGAACCCATCATCTGCAACGGTTAAAGTAACTCGATTATCATATTGGTAATTAGATGATATCATCAAACTATGATGTCGAACTTTGAGGATGCAGTTACCAGATAACGCAGGCCTTCACGAAGCAACTTCATCCCTTTCTTTGATGTTATATCGACAGCAAGAAGATGAGTAACAGGCTTTATATCATCTGTGGCTGCAAATTGAGTTTGACAGTTGAAACATATCGAAACAGTAACACCAGTGGAAATTACATCATACAAAAAACCAGCATCACAAGAACAACTGTTGAGGTTAGAACTTACTTTCAGCTGAATGCAAGTAGCTTATCTCATTTATCCAAGATAATTTCCCAAGAATTGATGAAGATAGGGACACAAATTTTGGTTTGGCCTTCCCATCCGCTATAATCTACATGATAAACATTACACAATGTCTTGAAAAGAAGCTTTTGATTGTATCAAAATTACTCCAAAAAGCAAAGCCCTCAAGTCATAGGAATCTCATTGCTATTACCTGTGGATTATAGCGCATAATACCACTTTCTGATAGAAATTTATCCAGAATATCCGTATGAGAACTAATTAGGCCGTAGTAAACTTGTTCCTGTATCCTGGGAAGCTCCTCATTCATGGCATTTAAAAGAGCCTCCTGAAAACAGTAATCAGAAAGTTCTACATTTCGTACTGTAGTAATAAATGCAGTAATGTAATAGTAGACAGTTTATACAAGTACCAAAATCAGGACAAATATAACGAAATTAAAAATTTTCAAACCAATGGCCAAAAGTGCTAAAACAATTCAAGCAGTACCTCATTAGAATCATAGACAAGCCCATTCATCAAGAGACAGCTTTGAAGCTTCGCCAAGCCGAGCTTAAACACAAACATGGAGCTCTCCCGAGAGATTTCACTGGACGATTTCTCTTTTTCCAGTTTCAGTAAAATATCTTGTGGCGGAGATTTAGCAGTAGGTCTACAGAGAGAGTAAAGAGGAATAGGAAAACGACAACAATGTAAATGACCCACAAGCAATAGGGTAGAAAACACTGATAAAATCAAATAAAGGCACATATAAGCACTATGAGCTCTCAGTCTTTTGGATACTTACAATAGTGTTTCTACAAAAGCTGCTTCCACGTGATGAACTTCGGGAGCTTCTTCAGTATCCGACTCAAGTCTCAACTTATTTACCTGAAAAGGCAAGCAAATCAACTCAACATCTAAAATCAACCAAGTGGTGTCCCTTAAGATTTTTGGAGAAAAGAGGTTTCTGAGATTTAGCACAAACGTAGCTGTACATTTTTCCGTGACAAAAAATATTGAGATCATGAATCATGATCAGTAAGGAGATGAAATTCATACATTGTTTAAAAACTCGAAAGCCATTAGAGCCCCATGGTTCTCCTTTATATAGATAAAAAGACGAATCACCTGCACAATTGAATTGTAATCAAATCATGAGCATCTGTATCTTTTCGTCCTATATAAGCAGGTTAACAGAAGCAGCAGGGGTAGCCATAATGATCATTTCTCTATTTTTACATTTCTTTCTTTTGTGATAATCAGCAAAACAGAAGCAAAAATCATAATTTATCGTAGAAATAAGTGGAAGGAATTAGCAACTGGAATGAGATGAGCAATTACCAAACTGGAAACATCTTCTGATTCATTGTCACCCTCCATAGTACCATGCTGGAGTTGGTCAATCTCTGTCTCAAACTTCTGGATTAACTTTGTCGAGTACAATATCACACCAAACCTCATAGGGAGATGATTCTCAAAGAGAGAAATAATCAAGTTGACAGTCTACAAAATTCATAAGTGTACAAAGATTATTCTTAAACATAAAAATAACTGTGTCGTCAGTCTACAAGAATTTAAAAGGCTACATGAGCAGTAAAGATATTTATTTAAAAAAAAAAAAAGGAGAAGAAATGAACAGCTGAGGTACTTGCCTCAAGCCCATAAACAGAGGCAGGATCCAGAACATAAACGGCATGAAATATGTTTTTACGGATGTATCGTAATTGTCCAGGGAAAACTGGCATTAAGATCTACATCACCACATTGAAAATTTTGGTTCAATACAAAAGTATAGTACGAGATACCGAGTCTTCCCCCAAGAAACAGAGCTCTCAAGTCAAATAAGACAATGTACCTCATTTATATTGCTTCTCCAACGATTATACATGGCATCATTCTCCAAATCATTGAGATAATGAACATGCGTAGAACGAAAATCTACACGGACCATGTTGGATTCAGACGGGGGTAGAACTGAAAGAAGTTTCCTCACTATACTTGGGGGAATCTGAAAATTCCGGAAATTGTAATTAATGGAGAATCAAATAAAACAGAACACACTCTGAACCTCTCGATACGATATCATCAGTTAGAAAAGTTCCAGAAGTCCGTACCTTCAGTTTAGAATATTGTTCAGCCAAAGATAAATCCTGATGAATCATGTCAAACAGCCTAAAACAGCAAGGAAAAACACCAGGTTAATAACAAGTTAAACTTTTGAGAGAATTTGATTTTAAAAAATTGACATTTTAAGGCAACAGAGAAAAATATAATTCCTGCCCAAAAACTGTGGCAAAAGATAATCAGCATTAAATTTCTTGAACTATATGAACAAAAAAGCAAAAAATATCTTTATCTTTTACTGAAAAATAGTGTAGTTGACATTTGGTTAGATAGCTTTCTGTTTTACCATTTATAATCTAAATTCATTCAAATTCTTATCTGATAACAATTTTATTCTCTCCATCCCTTTCAAGAACATCAACAAAATGCTTTGTGATAACAAGGAAAATAGCAAAATGTAAGGACAGCAAAACAAACACAGGCTGAGAATAAAGCATTACAGATAAAGGTCAATATCTTCGATATTGAGTAAGGCACCATTTAGTGCCATTAAGGACTTGCCAGGCGGGATCATACGCTGGTTTGCCACTATTTCATCTTTGATGGATTCGTTGAGCTGAAAAATGTTCAAATACGTTAAGTAATCATAGACGGTCCTCAGAAGGAATACACATATGCATAAGAAAGCTAATATTCCGTGCATCAACATGTCCTCCTCTCTTTTCCCCTTTTCAGGACGTGGTTCCATGAACCAGCTCCATGTTAAAAGTAAATGCAAAGTGTACCGTAAGATACTTACCTTCATCCGGGAGAGGGAAGATACAACACTAGGGAAATTTTGATTGATTTCCTGCATCGCCTGTAAAGGATCGGAGGCATGAATTATCCTCTGTGCTGTTTGATGTCCCAAATCTGAAGTTGACATTGCAAAATGAAAAATAAGTCAGATGCAACATATTTCTGAAACAGTCGCTACTTGCAAAAGAAATAGCGCCCTTACCCTTTAATTCCCAAATATCCAATGTATCAGATACAGTTGATGACAAAAGAGAATCCCTGAAAGCCATTATCTCGGAATTCAACTCTGGTTTGCGTTCCTGCTCAAGAATAGACATAAATCACAAAATCAAATCAACAAGTGCGAAAACGTTAAATGATACCATTACTCTACGAAACAAAATAACAATCCTAGGCTACTGCAGAAAAAAACAGACACAGGTGGACACAAGTCTATACCAGTGATTCATTCACAAAACAATTTAAGATGGAAATCCAAATATGGCTTCCACTTAAAACAATGAAACATCAAACTAGTATAAAAAAGGTCCAAAAGCCCACAGTCACAAATATTTATATGTCTGATCCACTTTGGGCTCCTTATTGCACAAAGCGTATCATTATATTCTGAAATAATCTTATCATGTGATGAAAATTTTCCCTGGAAAGTAGCAAAGTTCACAGCAGGCTATCAAACTAAGCTGAAATTGACTAACCAGAATCTTGGAGAAGATGAACCCTCTGACGTCTTGGCTGAGATCTTCAGTATGAGGATCTTCAAGGGTAACACCTAGAAGGACAAACAAAAGTACCAAAATTTACCCTTTTATTTGTCAGAAATTTGCTAAGCAAACAGCCAAACACAGAAAGATAAGGGGAATTTTCTCTTGTAAGTAAGCTTGATCTTGTGGAGACAATTAAAACAATGATAGAATTCCAGTATCTTAATTGTTTCGGTAAAATCATAAATCATTGTGTTACAATCAGTTAAGAGCAGACGTTATTAAGGCATTTTGTCAAAGGAGCAGAATGATATCACATTTACCGAGGCAGACTTCACCGAATTTCATATTCTTTAAAGTCAGCACTTTATTTTATGAAAACATTGAATCGAACAAGTATACCGTGACTATATATCTTGAAGTTCACTGTTTCAGGAAAAAAGGGTCATGCTTCAGTTATAGACTCGAGGATCAACAGGGCATAAAGTAAGAATTTGGGAATTCTTAATGAAGCAAATTTCAATCTAGTTTCTTCGCTTCTCTTTATATGCAACCATATATCCTAGAGATGATTCATACATTTCCTTGTTGCTTCGAATAATTTTTCGAAGAAATAAGAAAAAAGGAAAATAAACAGGAAAATAAGGGGATAGGAACAGACTGATATTTCATAATTACGGACGCAGCCAAATTCAGAGCAGAGAAACATTTAGCAAAGTCACTAGAAAAGGAACAGACCCTTCTTAACTGCGCTGTCATCCATAGCCTTATACTCCATGTTCTTCAGAGCAAGTTCTACACCATAACCACCTAAGTTCAACGCATCTCTGGTACCAATGGCTCCACAAAGATCACTTTTTGATGCGCAGCTAGAAGGTAACAGAGGTCTAACAACATAAGTGATTTTACCCTGAAATTAAATAAAATATCAACATGAAAGAAGAACGACTCAATCAAATAGAAGGAAAGGAAAAAGGTTAATAAGAGAATGACAAAGATCATCTTGTTAGTAACAAACAGACCTGTCGGGCAGCATCAACCAGGACAGCATGAAATTCCCTAAAGCAGTCAACTCCAAGAGCTCCATATAAAATGGCAACTGGAGACCCAAAATTTGAATCTGGATGGACATGATCAAATTCAAATAGCTCAGGCTGTTGAAATGCATCACCAGTCCTGGAAGAAAAGCATAATGTTAAAAATGTGTATGGGGGAAACGAACATTACACAGTTGAAACTAGGACTTTATTTTGTACTTATCGAAAGACTTACACTTTGTGAGGAGTTTGAAGCCATTGTTGTAACTCAGCAACATCGAAAAATATTGCAGACCCAATATCAACCCAAGAACATTTCCCGTTAGGAAGCGAGGGTTCAAACTTTATGCTTTTGATACTATCAGTTGGTTCAGAAATACCCTCATTGACAGTGTTCAAACTACTATCATCTGCCAGTGGGAAAGAGGAAAGAGAATCCTCCGCTAACTGCCTATAGAGCACTAACCTCGGGGATGCTGATCGAAGAGTAAGAGAAAATTCAAAAACTGATGCCAAAGGCTCACTTAGTACAGATTTCCCATAATTTACAATTTTCTTCAAGCAATCTCTGGCTGTATAAGAATCAGAATCTTTGTTTGCTTCATGTAGCCAAAATTCAGCAAAGTCCCAGAAAAGGTCTTTCCATTCCTTAGATAGCAATTCCCTGTCAAATAAAATTCCAAATTAGCAACATTTCTTTTTAACCTGGACTGTCTGTAAAAGCTAGTTGCATCCACCTATCCAGGACAAAAACATGAAAAGGATTCTTTCTGCAGCCCGTTACCAGATGAAAATGACCATGACGACTACAAAAATAATAGTAACAGTGATAACCTAAATAAAGTAACTTAAAGTTAAAACAAGAAAAGCCAGGTCAATACTACACCTGCATTTACCAGACACTGCAATTACAACATACTACAGATTTTTAACCATTTCATAGTATGCAGTTTGAACAATTGATCATAGAATCTAAACTGACCAATTTGCAAACCAAGCTACCGCATATGAACAACCGATACAACAAATATCCTTCCCACATTCATTACAAATGGCAACTTCCTTTACTTGACTAGCTGCAACCAATAGCATACTGACTCGAGATAATTTGAGGAAAAGAAGGAAAATTTAAATGACTAGGTATTGTCACGTTCAAAATAAATGAGAGACAACATATACCTTTTACTTTATAATAAAGTTGATGGCTTATAGTTGAAAGCACTATTTACCAGCTTGGTATGAGTTGGTACAATATAATATCAGTCTTGGATACTCTAACAAGCTGGAATTTCTAGATGTGAGAACTGGCGCTGAAAGCGTTCCACACATCTGTAGATGTACTAGTAGTTGCAACTAGTAACTTATTATTCATACATCCCGATTTCCTCATCATAAGAGCCAATCTTTCATAAATAAGCTTACTAAATTTTGATAATCATGAAACAACAATCAAAAACTGATAATGCTACTGACACTACAAAAAAGCTCCACACTTTATTCTCTCTTATCTACTTTCATTTCGAAGTCTGAATTAATATTCCCCACTATAGCAATCAATGTCTAAATTCAAAGTTTAACTTCAAGAATTTAAATCAATCAATCATACTACCTCCATTCCACAATATAAGTCGTTTAAGATATATGGCAAAAATTTAAAAAAAAATAGTAAAAAACAAGGTACTTTTTTAATCAAAATATCAATATTATCTTTTAACTAAACAAGTATATTATTTGTTGCTTCCTTAATTTTCGTTACATATCCTAAGCCATTTATATTACGAACCCCGTAATAACAACATCAAACTAACTAGCACAATTACGATCATCACGCCCAAGATAATAAAATTTCCTTAAAAAGTTCATACATACCCTGCTTCTAAAAGTAATGAAGTACCAGACCACTTAGCCCTAAGAGCGACTTGAACATTCTTGGGCCTTCGACTTTGTGCATTAACTGAATGTCCCGACAAGCAAACGAGGATAAAAACAGCAAGAAATGCCCAAAACCCAGATCTAAATTGCGGCGCCATTACTGAATCTTGATCACTGTAACAAAAACCCTTTTCTCAGATGATCAAAATGTATCCATTTACAAAAAACCAATTAAAATCTTGAATATTCTTTTCTTGACTCGTCTTTGAGTTGAGTCTTCGGGTCTGAGAAGAGAGTCCGAGTGAGAGTGTTGGGGCTTACTCTCCTGTGTTCACATTGCTTCCACGGGAAACGTAAGCTGTCAAATGAAGTTGTGCCACGTTTAGGTTGTTTGGGTAATTTAGTCTTTTAGCAAGGTGCCGAATGGTACAGACCCAGATTGACTGAAATTATCCGTGTCATACTATGACGTGGCTGTTTCTTATTGGTTGGAGGTAACAGAAAAAACTTTTATGGATTTTCTGTTTATTTTTTCTTTTGGGAAAAGAAGTAAATGATTAATGACTATTTAAAATTGATTAAAATTGGCAAAAAAATCTAAATTAAATGTTATTTACCTTGTTGGTATAAGAAATTCGTGAATTATATAAAATTTACGAAAAAAATGGTGTGTTTTTTTTTGTATGCGAGGGGAATGGATCTTTTATTTTTATTGATGGGAAATATATTTAATGGAACCATAATGGTAACTAAATTTACAATTTAAGATTCTAAACGAGGTATTATACAAAAAAAATTGGTATTAAGGGAGCGAATTAAAGATAATTATACCTAGTTGTGTTGTAGGTTACTTTAGAGCTCATCAAAATTTGACATTTTGGCTGTTTGAACTTATTTCAAGAACTCAACCATTGCATAAAAAAAATTAAAAAAAGGAATAGTTAGTATTTAATCATAAATATTGTCCTAATTTATTTTTTTGGTTTGTCTCAAATAATTTATTTTTTTTTAAATAGAGTTTTTGCCAAGTGTATTTTTAAATAGAGTAACTATTTATGTTTGATTTTTTTACTTTTTCCCTTACCTCCAACCACTCATTTAATATAGTAAACAAAATTTGTAAGTTTCAATACAAGTTAAGAGATTAATGACTGAAAACCTTCCCTTTTTCCCTTTTCTCTCTTCTCTCTCTTCTCCCTTTTTTCTTCCTGCTTCATTTCTCCCCTCTGCTGCTAGCCAGATTTGGCCATTGGCTCTGGCCAATGGTGAAATCTTGATCCTTTTGTTCCGTTTATATTACTCTATTTTGTACTACGAATCATACGAAACATTTTTCAGAGTTTTTTTCTTCAAGATTCAAGACACAGTGGTTAGATGAGTCTCAGATCTTCACAGATCTAGACTTTTTTTCTATGTTGCTAGGAGGATTTGTTCAACCCGGACTAGATCTGGGCCCTTTATCAACTTTTTACATCTTCCCGAGGCAATTTGTAGGACAGTTGATACGCATATAGTCCTATAAATTGTCAACCCCTAAGGAAGATGTTGAAAGTGATATTCTCCTGTCCCTGTGGATCAAGGATTGCGATGAAGATGCTTTGAAAGAGAAGATTATGTATTTGTTTAGTTGGCTAATTTTTTTTAGTTGTTTTTCCTAATCATCCAAGTTTTCTTGGCGTGTCTTTTTCATGCATTATCGTGATTTTTTAAATCATTGTATAACTTTTACTTTCTGTATTTTCAGATTTTCCTTTGATTGTAATGGCTTCGGCTATTTGTGATTAATGGAAACTAAATTTATTCAGCAAAAAAAAAAAAAGAGAGATTAATGACTAGTTGACAAGAATTAACTAAGAGCATTATGGACTTTTAAGCTTATTTTATCATTTAATTTATCAAAATTCTAATACGCACTTTTTGACAATTATTACGATTATTTTGGTACGAATAATATGTTTTTAGGGGCAAAAAGAAGTTGACGGGGAGAGTTTCTTTCTAAAATAATGTTGCTAAAATAATTTTCGGCGCCATCTGTGGAGATTGAACCTACGACTACGTGGTTAAAAGCTACGTGGCTCTATCACTGAGCTAAGATGGCTTATGTATTGTTATGTTTAAATATGAACGGATCAAACTAAAAATAATTATATCTAATTGTGTTATATTCTAAATGTTGCAACTATTATGGAAAAAATGAAAACTATAGATGTTGTTACTAATTTTAAATGAAGGGAGTACAAAATTGACATTAATTGGCTATTTTGATCTTATTTCTAAAACTCAAGCATTATAAAGATAAAAAGGAAGAAAATTATATTGGGAAATTTATATAGTATGCATAAAGTGATAAAGGGGGAAAAATTATAAAAAGATAAAAATGAAGAAATTATATTGGTAAAATTATATAATTTCTTTTTAAAAGCGTCGTTTGTGGGGATCAATCACGCGCTTTACCACTGAGCTACGGCGCCTTGGCTTATGTATTGTTATGTTTAATTATGAACGGATCGAACTAAAAATAATTATATCTAATTGTGTTATATTCTAAATGTTGCAACTATTATGAAAACTATAAATGTTATTATTATTTTGAATTGAATGGAGTATAAATTGACATTAATTGGTTATTTTGATCTTATTTCAAGAACTCAAGCATTAATAAAAAAGATAAATAGGAATAAATTTATATTGTATGCATAAAGGGGAAAACATTATATTTCTCAAAAAATAAAAGAGAAAAACATTATAAAACGATAAAAAGGAAGAAATTATATAATATGCATTAAAGGGCATAAAAGATTCGAAAAGATTTGAGGGGAGAATCTTTTAAAAAAGCGCCGTCTGTGGGGATCGAACCCACGACCACGTGGTTAAAAGCCACGCGCTCTACCACTGAGCTAAGACGGCTTATTAATTACTGAAGCTTTTATTAATTATTTTACTGGTTAAATGTATAATTTATAATTACTCAACTAATAAATTTAAAAGCTTGTTAAAAAAGGGAAAGACAAAAAAAAAGAATTCTCCTGCTATTAGTTCTTCCCAAAACAAATAACCATAGTAATTTTATTTTGATACACGAGCAAGTTTGAAATTTGTACTTAAATTAATGAGTACAATATACGCTAAATAAGACAAAGGATCAGTTATCTTCCATGTGAGTTGACAACGTGAATTGCACACAATAATTTGTGTACAAAATTTAAATTTACTACTAAAGCAAGCTAAAAATATTTGATAACCAAAGCCCCAAGCCTCTACCTATGAGGAGCGTCACAGTTATAATGCATAACACAATAAATTAATACATATTTAACATATTTTAACAGGTATTATATACTTATAGACAAGTGTAACATTACATATAATATGTGTTATATGTAACACATATTTTATGCAAAAAGGCGTTAAAAATTTTCAAATACATACTAAACATGAATTGGTAGGTGTTACAAAATTTTAGGTAGGTGTTACATTCTTTGTAATATATGTTTTTTTTTAATTAACACTTGTCTAAGACATGTAACACAAATCAATCGGTTCCACCAAGCCAGCTATATGTTGTGTATTATCAACTATTTCAAGACAAAACATCAGTTGTGCTTGAGCGGATGAAGACTCCTCCTCCGTTAAGAATGATCAGGCTTCGACTGCGGCCATGACATTTGTATGGAGTTATTGATGTTGGGAGGGTCACGAACTTCTTAGGCCTCTGTAGTATGCGGTTCAGATTAGTCAGGTCTGTTCAGTTTGGACACTGGATGGTCAAGACAAAAAAAAACTATTTCAACATAATACTTATTTTTGTTTTAAACAAAAGGCGTTAAAAATTATACTAACACTTATTTGATAAAAAAATTTGGACTATCAATTTTTTTATTAGACGACTGAAAAAACATCATGTATATAATGATTTATTAATTTTTTTTGTTTAGCATCATAAATGCAGGAGAGGGCGGACAGTGCGGATTATAGGCGAAACAACAAATTTTCCGTATATATGGATCATATATGTCATGTACGACAAATATCGTAAATCAGGACTGGTGTTTGGTGTCCCGTTTTAAATTAATCGTAACTGTCAAACTTTTTGATATGACTGACCAGGATCCGGAGCCGTAGCGCCGCACGGTGCTGTGGTTTTCGACTCAGCACTCTCTCCCTCTTTCTGTCAATTAAGCAAAAGATTGAATCCACAGAAAGAATTAGCAAAACCCGAGGAAAGAAAGTTAAAGAGGTAAGAAAAATGGATTCTGCAAATGGAAATCACTCCGGTAACAATGTTACAGTTCTATTGGAGAAGACTTGCAGAATCATTCACATACCAGACAAGCCTCCAGTTCCACCCTACCTCCAACCTACCGGTAAAAAATAATAATTAAAAAAACCCCCACTGTGAAAATTATTGTTTCATTTACTTTTTACTATAATTTTTGCTACATTTTGATGTGATTTTTTTTTGCTTTTTTGATAGTTAATGTTTATGCTGCTGTAATTGAACCAAAACATGCCAATACTTTAGTAAGGTTTGTCTTGTTTTTTTTATTGCTTTTCTGTGGTTCTTTTTAACTATTTTGAGATGGGTTTTTTTTTGGAATTTTGATATATTTGGACTTTATAAAGATCGTGTTTTGATGGGGGGTGTTTTTGTATTTCCTTTTGGTATTTATTAGGAAGTTAAATCAAATTGCGCCTATGGAGAACTTTCGCCATGTCAAGCGTATTAGAAAGATGTGTCTTGAAGGAGGTAAATGTTTAAGCTAAATTGAAGTTTATGTTTCTCCATTTTTGAGATTTTATTATCTAATAATTTGGGTACTATGTTGTAAGCTTTGAAATAAATGTTAATAGTTTTGTGGATCACATATGATTCATGGGAAATCATGGATTGCTATCATGATAGTAAATGGTTATGGTCCAATCTTCTATAGAAAAGTTTATGAAAAAGATAGAATCTTTAGTTAGTATGCTGAAAAATAAAGTGATAACAGTTAAGAGGGCATATAGCATTTATAATTCTTCTCTCGAGGAGGATTTGTATGCCATTTGTTATTAGATAATTTGCTTCAGCTAATAGGACGAAGATGTTTATATTGTTGGTGATATGAGTTGTCTTGTTTGACAGGAAAACGGGAGTTATCTGTGGTCTTATGCTTGGCTGGTGAAAATGATGGTGAGCTGGATGGGATGCCTAATGGAGTGATTGAGGTCATCCAGCAATACCAGTTGAGTACTTTTGTTGCTAAAGTGCGTTATCCTTTTATCTTTGATCGTTTTTCCTCGTGTGTTTCAGCTCTTTGTTTTTTACGTGTTTGACAAATCATATCTTCTTCTGCTTAAATGCTTAATGGACAATAACCAGTCGAGTAGTTGATCCCTCAATTTTACGGGAGCTTAATATTGTCTTAAAATATTATTGTTCTTCATTCACAATAATTTTCATAATTCCTTCCCTGCTGGTTTAGGCAGCCAGTATACAGACCATAGTCACACGGGTCGGAATACGGTTCGCAATACGGAGTACGGTTCGGTACGGAATTCGCTTAGTTTAGAAAATCCGGTACGGTAGGGGTATATTCATGTATTTTTTTATTTTCATTTTCATAATTTTCAACTTTGAATCCAATTTCATTTAATTGGAGTCTTGAAGGTTGGAGACATTTAATACTAGAATTTTGAAGGTTGAAGATATTTAATTGGAGTCTTGAAGGTTGGAGACATTTAATACTAGAATTTTGAAGGTTGGAGACATTTAATTGGAGTCTTGAAGTTGAAGTGCCGGTATTTAATTTCATAAATTTTTAAATAGTATATAATGATCCCATACAAACCAAAGTCATAAATTTTTAATTTCAATTTCAATGGTATTTGGTAAAAAAAACATACTCATTGAAGAAGAAGATCAACAACAAATATCCGATAATGAATGTAATAGTCCCCCATCTCATCCATCACAATCACAATCACAATCACATTCTCAAAAGTCCAAGTGGGGGTTATCTTCACAACAAGCAAGTGCACAAAAAGGGCCTCTATATGAAGAAGTTGAATTGTTAGGAGGAAGGTCCATATAAAAAGTGGGATATCAATCCCAATCAATCCTTAGAAGATGAAAACGAAGAGTTGGAGGATATGCGATGGAAGTCATTAATCGATGATGACAATGCGAGTGGAACCAAGAGAAAGGCTACGGATGCAAAGTCGGATCAAAGAAATAAAAAGAAAGCTATTTGATTTATTTTGCTTTATATTTTATAATTCAAGAGTATTATGTAATTTAAATATTTTTAATTGATGAGTATTTATAAAAGATTATCTTATTGCAATTTAATTTGATACCCACATGTCTAATATTTTAATCTGAAATAAAATATTGTATACGAATAACATTAATGAAATACGGTTCGCAATCGCAATACGGAGTACGGTTCGGTACGGAGTTCGATTGCTTTTCCAGCGAACTGTGTGACTATGATACAGACCACTTCTCATGTAGATATTTATAACTCTTTACTATATGAATTTGAATAACTAGGCTAAGAAAATCAATTAAGTTGTTGTCAAGTAGCTAAGATTACCCTAACGTATTTCCGCATGTTTCTTGTCTTACAATGCTCTGTGGTTCCTTATTTATCTGGCTACCGAGTCTTTTGTTTTCATATTATACATGATTTTCTTCCCTACTGGTGTTTATATATTGCTGTTCTTTACTTGTTCTAGGTCTCCAAGTATGCCGCATCAACAAAAGAAGAATGGGATGAACAGCGTAAATTTTGGCCCACATCTTTTCATCCACCTATATAGTAAGTACTTGATATCCCGTGTCAGAAGATTAGCCTGGAACTGTTAATCCTGAATTTGCCTGAGATTTCCTTTTTTCTTCCATTGACAGTAATATCTCAGGCATAACGGGCTTTAGTGAAGAGGATACACGTTCAGTTTTGGGGTTCATGAAGCATGCTATTCATTTGGCAACGTCAAGCACTGATGTGGTAGCTTCAGAGTGCTTTCTAATACATTTCCAACTTCTATTAAAGTTGTCCATACCAGACTGAATGCAGAAAATTTTTTAAAGCCTCTTTTGTGTGTGTGTGTGTGTACTTTAATCTTTTTGACGTGAACTTTTCATCACTCTGGAATTCCATTTTATCTGAAATAAGATCTGCGGAGATGCTGAAGGGAATAAAGTTTTAAAATATCTCTTCCTAAACTCTACTATAATGTAAGATAACCGTGCACTTTTCTTGGCTTCTATATCAGCTTTTCATAAGTAGAAACGCTTTGCCATGCCTTGCTTCCAGTTCAAAGTGTGTGTAACATTGTCATCTCTCTTCAGAACTTTCTTATACATTGAGCAAAGGAGTAACTCTCTTTCAGTTGCAACTCTATTGGCATGGTAATCTTTGTCATACGTAACCTAGTTATTGATTTCAGGTGGTGAATGCTGCTGTTATTGTCGATCCTTCAACTAAAGAGGTTATTTCAAGTGCATGTGACCAGGTCCTGTCTTGTAGTATTCCTGGGAGTTACACCAGCAGAATAACAAATTGCTCGGAACCAACTGAGTTTGGCGAGTTACTGTACCTGAAAAAACACCAAAAGAAAATTCCAACCCATTATTCAAGTGAATCTGAATGGTTATGTGACTTTGTATCTTGTTTGCATCCATGGCGGTGGGCTGAGCAGCAGCTACCCGTAAGTTCTAGTTCTTGGCATCCTCTGCAACATGCTGCTATGGTAGCTATTGAGTCTTGTGCTGCTAGAGATAGACTTCTGTTTTTCCGGTGAAGGGCATTCTGGGAATGAGTTTATTCAAGAGGATCATACACTTTCTCTTGGAACAGATCTGCCTTCAAAAAGACAGAAGACAAATCTTTCTACTGTAAGCTTACTTCAACCCTTTTTAAGTTTATTAATGTGCGATTTTTTATTTCGTATTTTTTTTAATGATTACAAAACCGTCTTGTCTAAAAGAGGAATGGAGCCATTCTTCATTTCTTTAGCTTAATAACATGTATGGGATTAATGCGCTTTCATTTGCAATGATTGATATTGTTAGATAAAATTGGAAGTACGTGAATTACTCATCTTCATGAAATAAACAGAAGCGATTTTGACTATTGCTCTCGAATTGAAACAATTATTTTTCCTTGTAAAAGTATATTCTTCCGGAAACTAGTTCTTTTATATCTAAGGTTCCAAACAGATGAATCGTGGTGTTGGATTACATAAAAGGAATTGCTTCTTTTTGTTCCTTCAGGTCAAGGATGTTCAAGATCTCGACTGTGAGGCTAATTGCTCTCTTACCGATACAATTAGACCGTATCTATGCACTGGTTATGATATCTACCTTGTCTGGGAGCCCTGCACGATGTAAGTTCCCACTGTAGAAATATGTGGCCTTTGTTTCATTTACTTTTCTTGGCCTTTGTTTTGCTCTCAGGCGCGTCTTCTTGGTGTCCTTCGGATTTGAAAGCTTGTGTTATATCTGGTTTCATATTTATATTTTCTGAGATCGTTTTTTTTTGGGTTTCCGAGTTTTAGGTGTGCAATGGCACTTGTTCATCAGCGAGTTAAGCGCATATTTTATGCTTTTGCAAATCCAAATGCTGGTGCTCTAGGAAGTGTTCATAGATTGCAAGGAGAAAAGAGCTTGAATCACCACTATGCAGTTTTCAGAGTCTTGTTGCCCGCCGAAGACTTCCTTAAAGAAGATGATGCTCCAATTGCTGTTATTTCTGAAACAACTTTATGAATGTGAACTTTGGAACTACAATGCTTTCTAATTTGACCTAACTATGTATTACAAAGAGATCTTCACATCTTCTTTGATTCTAAATCTTTAAGGATACATTGGGGGACGGAGATGTAATTCGAACTTAAATTTTATCTGGTAAAGCGTACTTCTAACTAACTTGTTGCGGCTCTAGTAGGCTATTCCTTCACTACCTAAGCATGTCTCCTGCTTTTAGCTGCAATCCACTCAATGCTGGTGATATGCTAAAGGTATTACCAACACCACCTTTAAAGGATGGATGGAGAAGAGGTGCTGGCCTATCAGGAATTGCAGGAACCTCGATATCGCCTTCGAGCATCTTCAAAGCTTCTGAAATGGTAGGTCTTAAAGCTACCATTACATGAGCACACAAGATCCCAACAAGTACAAATCTTTCCATTATGCTTTTCGGATTATTTGAAGTCGAAGAAGAATCTCCTCCATCATTCAACAAAGCTGAATCCAAAACTTTTTCTATCTTCCCTGCTCTCACCATTGACCAAGCCCAATCTGTAATTAAAAACGCTCGAGGCGATCCTGAAGAAGACAAATCCAGAGCTTTCCTTCCACACATTATCTCCAAAACCACTACTCCGAAGCTATAAACATCGCTCTTCTCAGTTAGCTGTCCATAGAGTGCGTATTCTGGTGCCAAGTATCCGTGTGTTCCTGCTACTCTGGTGGTTAGATGAGACTGCCCTTCTCTGCTTTGCTTCGCCAACCCAAAATCCGCGACTCTTGCCCTCATATCTGCATCTAACAATATGTTAGTCGCCTTGATGTCTCGATGATAAATTGATGGCTTAACTCCATAATGCAGATAAGTTAACCCTTTCGCCACATCCAAGATTATGCTTTTCCTTTGAGGCCATGTTAATGGTGGCTTCCTCTTCCCACCTTCACTCGCCGGAAACAAATGATCATCAAGATTTCCATTAGGCATATAATCATAAACAAGGTATCTTTGGCCTTCTCTATGCCCATCATTAGGATCTTCATCGGTTACACAACACCCTATAAGGGGCACGAGATTTCGATGTTTTAAATTACTAATGATTTCAACTTCATTGCAAAACTCATCATTTCCTTCAAAATCAGACTCTATAACTTGCTTCACTGCAACAATGGAACCATCATCAAGTTTTCCCTTATAAACCATCCCAAATCCACCTCTACCTATGAAATTTTTACGAGGAAAAGTTATCGGTAGCTTTCTCGAGCTGATGAATCTTGAACCATACAGACCCTGTATTAGGCCTCATTCTTGGGGTAGATCCAACTTCCTCTGGTCCCCAAACAAAACCATTATCGTCTTTTCGCCTCAATCTCTTATCCCACCAGATATAAAATCCCAAGAAAATCGACAACAAAGTAACCGTAATCCCTGCTCCAGTTAGTCCAAAAATCAAAGCGTAACGCTTCTTACTCGAAGAACCCTTGTTGGAATGAATTTGAATATTGAAAATACAAGAAATGGCACCATCACTTTCAGGTCCAAATTGATTAACAATCCCAGCAGCATACAAAATTGTGAAATAAAAACAATCTCTAGCATGAGAACTATTACCATCAACTCTAACTAAATCTGGCTGAATCTTAAGACCCGCATTTAAACACGAATCGCAGGCTGTAGGATCAGTAAGATCAGCCTTACAACCCGAATCCAGTGGATTCGAAGGCCCAAGCTTGTTGACCCAATCTTGAGTTGTCTCAATAGAAGCACAGAAATCCGGGCTAATCACAAACTGAACTGGATCAAAGCATAAAGAAGTCAAATTAGAAGGTAAAGCTAAAGAATCAAGCTTGGATTTGAAATCATTCAGACAAGAAATT
The DNA here is from genome assembly GCA_026122235.1 of Vinca minor. NCBI lineage: Eukaryota > Viridiplantae > Streptophyta > Magnoliopsida > Gentianales > Apocynaceae > Vinca > Vinca minor. Next base: position 3,063,794 of record JAOCZM010000201.1, on the reverse strand, counting down.
GAGGTTTCCAAATTAGGGTAACTGGAACAAAGATGTTTCTTTTAGCCTCCTTGCAAAAGCTATCCCATAAAGGGAAATCAGGGTTTGACAACACTGGCTACTGGAATTAGAACTATTTGAAGAAAAAGAAAGATGATTCTTGCAAGAATCAGTAGACCATGGGATTCTCCCAACATAGTTTAGATCCATAGGACAAGAACTACTATTGTTAGAAGCTGTAAGAACTGATGAAGAAAGACCAAGTAAGAGTATGAAAATCAAGAAATTGGAATTCATCATCCTCATTTCTTGATCTTCTTCTTCTTCCTCCAAAAGTAAATCAAAACTAAAAAGGTGAAATCTTTACCAAGTGGGCATTGATAAAAACATAAAAAAGCAAATGATCAGACTTTTTTGTTTGTTCTTTTCTTGGGACGTGTAAGGTACTGCTGTACTGTAGTGGTAGTCATTGAAAGAGATAAAAGTTTAAAGGAAACCGGTCCGGGTCCTATGCGGAATAGGGATTATTCCCGCAAGTACGGAACAATCCCAACTGTCGGATAATATTTTGAACGGGTCAGATCTAGAGAGAAAAAAATTACGACTGGACTTAAAATATTAAAAAAATTCTCTCCAGATCTGAACCATTAAAAAATCTCATACGACAGTTAATATCTTATCCCGCACATAAGGAATAAAAAGCTGTCCCGCATAGGAGCCGGGGCGAAGGAAAACAAGTCAAAGATTTGATTTTAGTATATAAGGTTTGTTTGTGGCGGCTGAACTAAATTGGAAATGGAAAGTGAAGAATATGGAAAAAAGTTTGATGGGTAGGAAATGTGTTGTTCAAATCTCTTCCATGATTGGGAATTTGAGATGTCTCTGTGGTAAAGCTTTATCCGAACAGCTTAGTAGTTTCGTGCTTTCGATTCTTATATCTCTCCATAATGGGGCAAATAATTCTCCTCCTTATGAGGCTTATTTTCCCTCCCCAAGCATGGGAAATGCTTCAATCTTCTCTATCTAGGATACTCTCTGCTCTTCCCCTTCGAGGGCAATCGCCTTCGGGCGCTCAAAAAAAAAAAAAAATCTCTTCCAAGATTAGTTATTTAGTTAGTTCCATAGTACTTTCTAATTTTAGATTTATCTTTTTTTTAGTGTGGATTACGAAAGTATCGTATAGACGAGTTTATTTAGGGTGATTAAATACCTTTAAATAGCAATTACGAGTTTATTTTGTGAAATATCCTTATTCCTTATTATTAATTAGTTACTTGGTATTTGTCAAGTTTTTTTTTGATGAATAATACCTCATCCTGTCATTAATATAAGAAGAATTGACATCATAATTACTCATATGGAGTTTGTACCTTAGTCCGAGCATAATCTATCACAAATATGCCCAGTAAATAGAGGGATAGATTGAGGGGGGAGATAGCCTATATAGTTATTACATTTAGCCCTTTCGGCAAGGTTGTGCGCAAAAGTGTTGCAGTTCCTTGGTATAAAGGCTAATTCTCATTCCCCATGTTTCTTGAGATACTCTCTTCCTTTCATAGTTAAGAATTTGTTCTGCCAATTTTTCATCCTCTAAATCCTAAAAAAAGTTTGGATCTCAAAAAGAACATTTCAATCAATAATAAACTTATGACAAAAGATATCCTCACAAATTGCAAAGTAAAAGTTGGTTGTTACAGATTCAGCCGCAAAAAACTGAGTGTTACACTGATGGTTGGTTCAAGCTCCCAGAGTTTTGTCAAGTATAACTTATATATAATATATTTCTCTTATTGATTGTTATTGGGTCTGGATTTCAGGAGATTATTTGAATTTAATCCTTGAATACATTTAGAGCATTTTGATTTTTGAAGGGTTTATTTATTTTGATTTTCTTGCAATAGAAAATGTTGACGATTTGTTATGACGCGGGGGGTGCTATTTTTCTTGAGTTTTATTTGGTGTTTGGTTCAGTCCGGCTTCTATGCGGAATAGGGAAAATTTTGCACTGTGCAAAATAATCTGAGCCGTCAGATGATAATTTTAACGGCTCAAATTTAGAGAGAGAAAAGTTGCGGCTGTACTTAAAAAATAAAAAAAATAAAAAATTTTCTCTCTCCAAATCTAAGTCGTTAAAACTATCATCCGACGGTCCAAATTATTCAGCATGGTGCAGAATTTTTCCTGTTCTACAAGTAGCTGTTGAGAAAATGAAATATTTTCTTTCTTATTACAATGCAGATACGTATTAGTTGGGGAGCAGATTCTCAATGAAATATTATATAACTCTGTTAAGGGTTCAAGTACTATTGATTCTCTCCCTCAATTCGTACCAACTGTGCATATGCTTCGCTTTAAAACATACATAAATGATTCCGCCTTTTGACATTTCCTATTTGAGAAAAATAATTAGCCATTATGGGAGCCTGGCCGTCGCACATTCATATAAATACCAATTTTTTCTTCATAAAACATCATTTTTTCTTTTTTATTATTATTATGGAGATGGAACTTGAGACGATTCAAATCAAAGTGATTCAAATTAAAAGTGTTAAGTCAGTCTTCCTTAACAAAAAGCACATATATTCTATTTAACAATATATATATATATTCTCATAATTGAAAAATTAATTCAGATTCGACTCAAGTTACACCACCAAAATAATTGATTCTTTGTGTTGGATATATTATTTATTTATTTATTTTGAGTTTAGAATTGATTGATCTGTTATATATAAAAAAAACAATATACCTATAATAAACTTTTGAGAAATCTCCATTTAAGCAATTAATTCAGAAGTCAATGGTTGGTAGCACTTAGCTTTGTATTCAAGCCGTTAACTAACCTCAATTATATTAATTTCAAGAATCTATTTATACCTGCCAGGGAAGAATACAAGGAATGATGGAATGGAATCCCATACTTTTGTCCTAGAAAATGAATTTCATATCTTATTCCAATTTATTAGAAAGGTAGTTGGTGACAATTTTTTTATTATTATCAAAAATGATTTTTTTTTTAAATATATCAAAAAATGATTGAAAGCCTTTTCTCAAAATCATCATCACCCACCTTTTTCTAAGAATTAAAATTACTTTGCTATTATTAAAGACTTATTCTAAATTTCTAATGGTTAGTGTTGAACTTTTCAAACTAAAGTTTCAAAGTCGACTCGATAATTGTTACATGTTTAAAAAAAAAAAAAATTCGAGTCGATCAAAATTCCTTCTAAATTTCAACCGAATTAGACAGATCAATAATATGTCAATACTGGTATTCCTTTATATATATATATATAACAACTAAATTACAACTAATAATAAGTTTAATAATAAATTTCTGTCCTTAGAATAGAATGAGACACATAATTAAACAGATGATCTTTATCGGTGATATTGTGAAGAAGTTGGCATATGCTATGAGGTCTAGGAAGTAATTTATCTTGATTGATGAGTAAGTTTAAAACTTATATGCAGACTAATAAGTGTAATACACGTAGTTAAAAAGTGCTAGTTCACAAGAAATATAATTGACTTTTTATCCTACGTGTATTGTACATATAAATTTTAAAATTAGTTAGTCACTATCCAAAATAAAAAATACTCAAGGTCTAGGACCTCGTCTCAATGGTTAGGAGGTCCTCCGAATTTCCTTCTACCACACATCTTTTCTTATATTCATTAATGATATCTATTTTTTTCGTTTAAAAAAAACGCATCATTTTTTGGTCAATTCTGGGGCTGATTTTTCCATTCAGGCATTTGATCAGGCAGAGAAATTGCGAGGAAACCTTAAGATTTTGTCATTTATCAAAGAGTTGAAAGGGGATGGTCTTTTTCGACGTCTCAATGGCCTCCCTATTGAAAGTGATTAAGGAATCTACAGAGAAATGTATTAAATTAATCACAACCAGCTTAAAAATAGTTAATAATTTATTGGGAAAATTGGGTTCAATAAGCCAATCATAACAACCAAAAAATGATGATGTGGGAATGTAAACCTTTTCCCACAGAATTATTCTGGAAAATGAGAGTCATCTCATTCTTTCTTTATACGTTTGTTTTCACTCCGGCTCCTATGCAGAATAGGAAAAGTTTCGCACCGTGCAAAACAATATGAGCAGTCGGATAATAGCTTTGAACGGTCCATATTTAGAGAGAGATTTTTTTTTTTTAATTTTTTAAGTCCATCCAACTTTTCTCTCTCCAAATCTAGTCCGTTAAAATTATCATACGACGGCACAGATTGTTCCGCACGATGCAAAATTTTCCCTGTTCTGTATAGGAGCAGGACTGCTTTGTTTTGGTTTAGGAATGGAGCCGGACTTGTAAAGTAGGCCACTCAATTCTAGGACTACCATCTCATATGAATTGAGCAGAGCTCATATCTGTGCAGTAGGGCCCCACACAATTTATGTGAGGGGATCAGTCCCACAAAAACGATTATAGGATGGAATTTTCCATGTAAAGTGGTCATAGCTTAAGTCTAGGGATGTAAATGGACCCACTTGAATTGGAGGTCCGATCCGTCTCGGCTCAGTTGGGGTGGGAATTCCCCAATTTAAGCTGTAGGCGGGAGAGATGATATCCTGTCCTCACCCTGGCCCATCACACATGTCCCGCCTAAAATACTAAAACAAATAGACAAACACATAAATACATAAATATACAAAAAAAAATAAATAACTTCAAAATGGAAAGATACTAAAAATTCTCAATCTCTTTCGATACTCTTCACTTTTTTAACCCTTTAGGAACCCATCTTTTTTAGGGAGCAAACTAGTATTTTTTTAGTAGTGATATTTCGTTTAATATTACATATTCTTTGTTTACAATTTTGTATTCTTTTTTAAAGGTTGTAATTATTTGACATATTTTTGTTAAAGATTCACTTAATTACTCTAGTCGGACCTTATCGAAAGTCTAAATTTGAAAGAAAAAAATTCTCGATGGCCGATAATGTGATACTCAATGGCAGAGCAGAGCCAAGAATGAGGATCATGTGGAGAAAGCGAGGTTGGGGCTAGGGCTGGAGATTATGGTCTCCGACCCCACCACCCGCCCTATTGCCTTCCCTAAGCTTAACTGATTATAAATGCGATTCTTCAGGAGTTGCTTAAGATCCCATTGTTAACAGCAGAAGGAACACAACAACTCCCATAATTTTTTGACATTCGGCCACCACTTCTCGTAGAAGAGCTCAGCCAGTGAAGAAGAAGCTTCAATGCTCCCTTGAGGAGTTGTGCACCGGATGTATCAGGGTACGTATAATATTCCGTCTCCTATCTGAAATGTCTGAATTATTAATATATAGTATATAAATTTAAATTTGGACCACATATTCTTTTACAATACTCGAAACAAAAATTCCAAATTTGCAATTTTATCCAATCCCAGCCTATTTATTCATTGTCAATTTAAGTTTGAGATGATATGTAACATCTTTTAACTTATTCTCGTCCCAATTTATAGATGATGGTCATCGCATTTTTTCTTTAGGTTCCCACATTTCTTTATGGCATATATTCTTTTTAAAAGTAAAACATACACGAGACAACTTGTTGATAAGGTGACAGAGAATGTGTGAGACGATGTCACAACATTCCTCAAAATTTTGGAAACTTCTTATTTAACCCTTTTAGAATTTGAGTTGAAAGATTATTAATGCAATTTGTCTCTTGCCCCTTGTGAATTATGTAACTTACATTTTCACCCCTAATTTAAAGTTTCTAGTTTCCTCCTTCATGTATGTGGAAATGGTGCCCAGACTCATGAGTCGCTCTCCTGTTGAGCATCAAAGCGTGATAATATGTATCTAGGACATTTTCCTTTATGATCATATTTACGAATGCTAAAAATTTGGTCGTAGATACTGTCAAACTATGAGTCTATCAAGAACATTTTAAATGATCATCTTTTAGATCAATTTGTCCCCTTTATTTGATGAATTCTAGGATTGTTTGATGATGTTGTAACAGGTTGATGGTTAAAGAAGAAGAAGAAGAAGAGGTGCTAAGGATAAGAATAAAACCAGGATGGAGAAAAGGAACAAAGATAACATTTGAAGGGAAAGGAGATGAGAAGCCAGGAATGCATCCAGCTGATGTAACATTCGTAATTGAAGAGAAAAGGCATCAAATTTCCAGGTTATCAAAAAGTTATTCATGGCAAAGGTATGCCTTATTCTAAAGATGGTATTACAAGAGGTGACCTTTTTTTTTTAAGCCCGATTGGACTGTTGCCCCATATAGGGAGAGAAAACTGCCTCAGACGAGGAGAAGATAGCTCTAGAAAGGGGAGATTAAAGTTTGCCGCACGCAGACGGAGGGTATCAAACCCACGACCTCAAGATCGTGGACAGGCGCCTGCCCCAATGGGATAGGACACTTTTGATGAGGTGACCTTAAACTCAAGTTTTTTTATATGATTTTTCTGTTCAATTAAGTCCAGAAACAGGATATGAGGTTGTTAGCATTTTACAAGGTTCTTGATTATTAAATTAATTTTAGATTGGGGCTAAGAACACATAAAAGTATATAGATTTTTGGAAACCTTAATGTATATATACATCTCAACAATTTTCTTTTAACATGCGTTTGAAATCAAGCAGAGGATTTTGCATTATTTTGATGATAATGCAATTTTTTTTCTCACTTTGGTGATATGTTGTGAAGTACTCCCTCCATTCCCTATTAATTGTCTTTTTGGAGATATCTAGGTATCCAAATTAATTGTCGTTTAAGGTTGTTTTATTAGTTGTCAACAATTTATTCCAATTATACCCTTAACATTTTCCTTTTCTTTATGACGTAGAAGTGAGAGAGAGGGAGGGTGGGGGATAATATTGGAAGTTTAGGTGAAAATGACAAATTCCTTAATTTTCTCAAATTGTCTAAAGAGTCTTATATTTAGGAATGGTGAGAGTAGTAAACTATATTCTTTGCTGTTTTCTACCACTGTTGTATTTATTTTAATGCACCGAGAATGAAGAACGAAGACTTGAATTCAAACATTGGATATGGAAAAAAAAATTTAACCATAAAATTGAAGCAATTACACATTGAGTTTTGGACCTTATTTTAAAAAATGGGGGAAATACTGGTTTATTTACTCGTTAATGAGTATATAAACTTTCTTTTTTTTAATATTTGAGACCATAAATGTGAGTAAGCTCCTTCGTTTATTTATAAAAAATTGCATCTATTTTATTTATATAAAAAAAGATAATCTTAAAATCATAATTTAATATTATGTTTCCTATTCATTTATACAATAAAATAGACATTAGTTAATTCCTAAAACAATGTTCAAGCTAGAATAAATTATTGAAATATAGTAAAGAAAACTAAAATTAGAGGTGTAAACATTTTTAAAAAAAATATTTTTTGGTAGTTAGATATGTAAACAAGTAATTTTCATCTTAAAACGAAATGAAAACTTTAATAAGTGCTAAATCATATAAATAAATAATATGTGAAGTTCTAGTAAAAAAAAGGAAAAGAAAATAACAAAAGCTTATTTAACAGAAAAGCATCGAAATTAATAAGATCAAGGGTATAGAAAATCATTTGATCAGATAAGAATTCAAACCATCGCATTAAGCCATCAGAAAATTTAAATCCGGCTACAACAACAACAACAACAATAACAATAACGTAACCAAAAAATATAGTGAAAATCTGTTCCTAATTGAAGCAATCAAAAGTTCTCTACTTGGATCGGTTTTATTTTTTAAAAAAAATTATTTTCACTAAGCTGCGAGAAACAAAAAATGTGAATTTCAGAGTTTAAATTTTTGAAAAAACCGACCCAAGTAGAGTGAATATCTAAGACGAAGGGTGATGACGATAAATGGGTGGGAGAATCTGGTCCAGATTTGGTGAAGTAGAAACCTCATTTAATTGTTGACAAAGGTAATTATAAACCTGATCATCTAAGGACAGCATGCTCATGTCTCCATGATAATGATCATCTGCCGCCGCGACGTATCCATAGTTGAGTGGCATAGGTGGTGGTGGTGGTGGTCCGGCAGGAATAGGGAAATCTCCGGGGAAGTTGGGCACAGGTGGAAATCTTGAAGTTGAAGCAATATCCATAGGATCATGACTTGAATTCATCATAAATCCATTAGGACCAATTCCTGACCCGTTTGTAGTCGGGTTAGGATTGACACAGTTAGTATGATTACAAGAATGTTGAACCTCTTCTACTTTTTGTACTGGACCCTTCGCATTAACATTTATTTTGGCAACTTTCCTGTAAATTCTACACAAAACGACATCATCTAGCTGCACACACAAAAAATAAACAATAAGATTGGATATAAATAAATACCTCTACGTACTTTCGAAATAAATTTATATACAAATCAATATGAATACGCAGATAATTTGAAGTCGTGGTAATATGCACTTCAAAAAACATTATTTATATGCATACCAATATGACATAGCAACAACAATAACACGTGTTAGAAGGTTTGCCCCTTATACTACTTTCCACATACAATATATGCACAAGAAAGAACAATAACATGTTATAATACCTACAGTTACATGTTAAAAACAATAAATTTTGTATACTTTAAAATATTTATACACTAATAAGATTTCCCATTTAAAAGAATGGTTTTATTATAACCACCATATAAAATGAAAGTATAATATATATAAAAAATAAATCAAGCATTATAGTGTTGCACTTTAAAATATTTAGGCACACTTTGAAACAAGTTGAAGTTCCATTCCCACTTTATATATATATATATATATATATATAATGAATCAAGTATTATCATATGTATGCTTTAAAAAGATCAATATGAAACATTTAAAATCATGTTATGAGGAAAAGAATGATTGGTTTTATTATAAATGCCATATAAAATCAATAAAGTGTGATATATAAAATGAATCAAGTATTATCATACGTGAAAGTCAGAGACGAAAGAAAGATTTCATTTATAAAAATGATAAGTCAGAGTATAATTATAACTATATATAAATAAAGAGAATAAGAATATTTACCCTCATATTGATGCTGCTTTGGTCCTTGGAGGACTTATCAGTGGTCTTCTCCTTAGATTTAGTGGTACAATACTCATGCATAAGCCAGTTTGTTTTTTTAGCATTTTTTGGTTTGCCTTCAAAGTAAACCAAAGACCTCTTGACCCCAATAGTTTTACCTTTATCCTTAATAGCATCGTCCCCTCCCGTCGCCTTCCAGAATCCTTCACCCGCATGACGCGCAGGCCTACTCCCGTTCTTATATTTCCTATCCCTCGGCGTAAAAAAATACGACTCCTCCTCTCCCTCTTTGTTTCTCTCTGAAGCATTAACACAAACACCTTCCGTATGTAATTTCATCAATCAAAATAATAAAAAAATACCGAGTAAAGAAAATTCAATAATTCGATCTGAAGCAATAACACAAACACCTTCGGTTCATGAGATTTAATCGATCGAACGAAAAATTAAAACTAAAAAATCGAACCTGTGATTTCATTTGGATGATGTCCGTAAATATTCACATCTCGGATTGGATTAGGAGGCAAAACATTGCCAGCGATTTTCGGCAAGAGGTACCACTTAACGAGCTCTTCTTTCGTCGGACAGAATCGGAAACCGGTCGGCAAAGAATTGAAGAAATCTTCGCCATTATCGCTGACGGAGGCGGAATCCAAGGAAATTCCGATCGGCACAGAATCATATAAACCTTTAGTTTCTTGATCGTGATGATGATTATAATAAGCCATATGAGGATGAGGATAGGTAAAACTATAAGTTCGCCCACCATCTGCACTTTGAGTAGTACCCGGGAGCATGAATTGCGGCCGGGTTTGGTGGTGGTGGTGTTGGTTCTGGTTATCATCATCATGATGAGGAAGAAAAGGATCCATGGTTATGGCTGACTGGTTTAGTGAAGGAAGGAAGAAGATGTAGTAGAGATTGAAGAGAAGTCTTTCTACGTTGCATGAGAATATATAGGTTTTATAATTGCTTAAGAGTTCTATTAGGGAAAGGAAATTATTATTATTATTACTATCAGATATATGTTGTGGTGGGGGGTTTTAATAAATAAATAATAAAAATTAAAAAAAGAGAAGAAAATGTTGTGATTATTATTCGGATTTAGATTTTGGTTTATCTATAGTTTGAAAATCTATTCGGTTTAGATTCTTAGGTATCTATATGAACAATTTTTTTAATAAAAAAGAAAGAAAATTATGGGTTAAAAGGATTAGACCGAGGAAATAAATATGAAATGAAATTAATGCGAGCCAAATATACCAATTGTAAATAGATTTGGATATTTAATAAAAACTTAAAAAAATACTAAGCTTAACAAATAATTTATGGTTCGTTATAGTTTTTTATATAATACTTATGGTCGACTAAATATCACCTTAATATCACATGAAGGAGGGAAGATGGAGTAGAGATTGAAGAGAAGATTTTCTACGTTGCATGAGAATATGTGGGTTTTATAATGGCTTAAAGAGTTCTATTAGGGAAAGGAAAATATTATTATTTTAGTTGTGGTTGGTTTTAATAAAAATAGAAAAAAATAGAAAAAAAAAGATAAGAAAATGTTATGATAATTATTTGGAATTAGAATTTGGGTTTATCTATAGTTTGACAGCCATATAAAATCTATTGGGTTTAGATTCTTAAGTATCTATATGAACAATTTTTTTATTTTATTTTTATTTTAAATATGGGTTATAGTTTTTATAAACATTTTTATTTTTATAAACATTTTACAAAAATTCTAAACAAACATTTTATGGTTTGTTATAGTTTTTTATATAATACTTATGGTCGACTAAAATGATAATTTTCACAAATGCACACAAATATTGGAACTCAATGAAAATAGTGGTGTGGCTTCCCATAAACAAATAAACTAACGACCTTACAAAGTTTTTTTAAAAAAAAAATGAGTTAGAGCATCACAATTTGAGGTAAAAAAAATTGCATTATACTTATGTTCCCGTTTGAACTTAATATAAAGATTAATGTCATTAACGGTTTTATAACGCTTGTTGACAGTCCTAAAACAAGGGGTGAAAATCCTCTATTCCCGTTTTTCTCCATGTCTCCAACCAATCAGAATTTACTATATAAATATTTTTTTCAATTATATATATACAGGGTGAATTGTGAACGGGGACAGAGGATTTTTTGCCTAAAACAGAGGCCACGATCCAAAAGTTATAGCCACAAGAAAAGGCCGATCTGTATAGGAAATTAAAAACAAGAAAAAACAAAGTTTTACAATTATTTTTATCCAACGAAAATTTGGGTGTCAATGATAAACGATTAAGAGAAAATATATCCAATTGAAGAAAGTGAAAAATCATCTTAGAATAAAATTAAATAAAAAATTGACATTTGATTCAGGAAATTTTAAAAAATAAAAAATATAATATTCAATTCCGCATGTAAAAAGTAGTAGAACTCTATCTGCTCCAATTTTATATTGGAGATCACTTCATAGTACAAAATCAGAACCCTACCAGATGTGATTTTGCCAATCTGGTATATGAAAGTGAAGACTAACAATTTTTGTATGTCGATTCACGTGGTTGTTTAAAAATGTGTATCAAAGTTGCTAATTATATCTGAGATAGTTTTGATGAAATTCTTTACATATATATATATATATATATATATATATATATATATATATAAATAGAGGAAAATAAAGTTTGAAAACATATTGAAAGAGATAGGATAACATATTTTTATCAAGGATTTTTTTCCTTGAAAAAATTATTTTGATGTGCAATTATCTTAGGCTAATGTATTAATTCTGAAGATTTTGCTCATTAAGACATTACCGACTGCAACATTAGAGAATTGAATGTTTCAATGCATCAGTGCAATAATGTCGTAAACAGAAGAAGAAAAACATAAATAACAGTACACTATTTTTCTTTACCAGAGTTTTTTTTTTCTCACTGGATTTTTATCTAGAAAAGTTCTATTAAACCAAAGAGTTATGAATATTGAGATGTTATTCTATTTTACTTTGTTTAGTTTATTCTGTTCTAGAATTTCGTTCAATTTTATAACATAATTCACATAATACACAAACACGAGAGTAAAAGAAACAAAGGCCGACGGGAAAAAAGTAATATAGTAATATACACTCACTAACCTCTTAAAATAGAGAGATGCAATTTACAGGAACCTCACACTGCATTATATATCTCAACTGAGCTCAAAAGCAAACACTATATGATAAATAAACAATGATTGGGGTGTAAAGAGAAAAAATAATAATAATAATGGGAACACTTGTTAAAAGTACCCAACTACAGGAGAAGGTGATTATCTCCGCACCAGAAAACCGGAGACACCGCGAAAAGGAGCAAACAAAAACCTGCACAACAAGATCAAGACATACATCAGCAGATGTCCAAGATGTAAGAATGCTAATAATCAGCCAATGGTGATACTATCCCCTACACTTTTTCCCCGGTGAAGGGCAAGAGGGGGCGGGGGTGTTCAAAATACTACCCCCTGCATCGTCTACGCTTTTGGCCACTAAAAATCATGTGTTTGACTTTACTAATTTTATTATAAGAAATTGGCAACAAACCTGGCTGAGAAATCTTCCATGCCGCGGCCATCTCTTTATATGGAGCACAACAAACAATGCATCAAAAATGACTTCCCAGCAACAAATAGTAACCACAAAATGATAAATGATAAAGCTGGCTGGCTGCGTTGCTAGTTTTATCAGCTCTTAGGTGCAATAGCAGCTAGAGCATTTTCAAGTGCAGGTGAAAGGTTGGCCAAAAGAGGCTGCATTTGATGACCGTAAAGTGAAATCAGGTGTGAGAAAGCTCTTCCAATAAGAGCTTTGACTTCAGGCAATTCAACAGGTGATTCAGCAACCAGGGCAAAAAGATTCACCAACTCTGGAACTAAAGACAGAATCTGCACAGCGCCCAAATTTTGGAAAGAAAACAATACGGATCACTGTCTGAGAATATAAACAGGAAAAATATTTTGACAAAAGCATATCCAACAAGTACCTCTGGATTCGATGATAAGACAAGATTGCATATGCAGCTATAAACAGCCATGGATTCTTCATGATCTTCTTTTAGGGGTAGAACTTTCAATAATACAGGAAGAACCTGAACCCCCAGAAAAAGGAGAAATATAGCATAATTGAAAGAGTCTTTTAAATAAAAAATCAGAAGAAATAAAAACCAAAAGAACCAGAAAACAAAACCTGATTGAGGGGAATAGACTCTGGATGCACCATGATTATCCTAGCCACAGCACCAGCGGCATTGTCTCTCACGGCATTATCTGGTTCAGATTCTCCAAACAACGGATAAAGGCCACGTAAAACATCACCATAGTATCTAATACTAATTTAAGGAAAATGACAAGATGAGCATAATGACAAGGGACAGGCACACACATAAAAGTCAATAGGGGTAGTGTACATAAAGAAAGGATACTTCAGAGCATATTCTCCACCATTTTTGCATAGTTCCCCAACACAGAATGCTGCATTCCTCCGATTCGTTGCATCTGCTGATGCCATTTCTTTGAGTACCAAAGGCATCACAACCTGAGATGATTTTAGAAATATTAATTTGATATTAAAGAAACCTGACAGATGGACAATCAGTCTCAGATTCTATAAGTACATCAATATAGCCTGCAATTGGGGAACCCATATCTTGAGCAACTTCTGCAAGACATGCGACAACCATTGTCCGGTCTTGGGGCGGACGTGAAGTTTTCTGTAATGCAAAACATCAAAGGAAGAAAAAAGTAAATTACTGAATCAGTAAATGGCCATATTGCATGCCTGCCACAGCTGTATGGGAAGCTATTCACTTACAGCAAATTTCATCAATGGTTCAAACATTTTAGCAAAAATGGGAGCAAAATTTGAGCCCATGGCCTTTGCAAATGCAGGAAGGAGATCAGAAACAGCATCCATAAGAACTTCGTCATGTTGGGTATCATCGTCATCAATTTCACCATCAGATTCAATCTGCTGACATCCAGACTGCTCTTGGAGCAATAGTAGAGTAGTCTCCACAACCTTGGGCACGTCTGAAGTCAAAGCAAAGCAGTAAATTAGAAGGTATCAAGCACTATTCTAAAACCAGCAAGTATTTAAGGAGACAGAACAAAGAAGCCGGCAAGATCATGCTTACAGGGTTCCACAGCCATGTAACCAAAATCTCTGATGATGTCAGCTACACTCATACAAGTTTGAGCAACAACTTCCTTATCATCATCTACAGCCATTGTTTTTAAATATATATTCATCACAGTGTCTGGTTTTGTAGAAAGAATGTAAAAAATTCCCGTCAGTTAACTTGCAGGATTGAGAATTATTAGGCACCAAAGTTGCTGCTAACAAGTAATCGGCATACCAAGAACTTCTTTGAACTTTGCCATTCCTTCCTACAATTAAGTAAAATTAAGATGGTGTTAGAATAAAACAGAATAGACAACCATAAATGCTTAGGTAAATACAGCATTAAGGAGCTTGGATTACTGTAAAACAGAATACTTTTGGAACCATGGCAAGCCTGGAACTGGTCTATAGATTAATGAAACATGTGTAAGAACAAATCACCAAAGCCTTCAACCGAAATATCTCAACCAGATGATAATTGGTTTTCCAATGTCACGCAAAATTCGGAAACAAAAATGAACTTGCAGCCATAGGGCGAGGGACTGAAGGAGCCAGTCAATTTATAAGGAAAGCAAATAACAAGCTTAAGATAACTCTGTTTGTGAATGAAGATAAAGAAAAATTAAACTTACAATGTGACCTTGACAAACTGCTTGTGCAACTATTAGAATATCTGCCAACATAAAAACAATTTAACATGAGCAAGCATGGTTCATAAAACTGTTTTGATCTCTGCATAAAGATTAAATTATACTGTCCCAGTGCACATATCTAAAGCATATGCATATGTAACATGCTAACATAAAGGATTCAAAACAAAGAGGGGAGGGATGGAGATCTCTTTATCCTTGCAAATATTGTCCCCCACCACCCCAAATCCCCCTCCTTTTGCTGCAATAAGGATAGGTAGGCACAATTGTTAAATTTGACCATGGAATTAACATGTCAAACGCCTTTTACTCGCAAGAGATCCATAAGAAACTACTGTGACGTTTGAAAATTGACAAGAAAATGGAGAACACTCGACACAGGCCAA
Organism: Vinca minor; assembly: GCA_026122235.1. NCBI lineage: Eukaryota > Viridiplantae > Streptophyta > Magnoliopsida > Gentianales > Apocynaceae > Vinca > Vinca minor. The sequence continues at coordinate 3,048,601 of JAOCZM010000201.1, read as the reverse complement.
AAACAAAAACCTTGTATACGCTTACGTTTTAGAGCAATAATAGCTTGGAGACGAACATCTTCATGAAAATAGCTTGAATGTTTTACCAAGATCTTCAGTGACTCTTCCAAGTACCTTAAGGATAGATTAAGGAACAAGACAGAGTAAAAAAAATTATTTTTGTAGTTTGAGATGTATTTAGTTGAATAACAAGGATACGGTGCATAGGAATTCTTGGTATGCTGAGCAAACATGCCAAGGGCTTGAGTTGCAGCTGCCTTTTCATCCAATACGCCTGTTCTTATACTTATGTTACGAACCCTTGGCTCATCATGTGCCTCATCATCAGATGAAACTCCACCAAATCCACTGACATTCTCATCTTCATCAGATTCATCAATATCCACAGCGGATCCATCGTCAAGGTTGCAAGAGTTAAATGCCAGAGGAACGACGTGAGGCAGGTACTATTGCGAAAAGAAAAAAAAACACGCCACATGTTTTACAGATGTCATAGCAATAAAAGAATCAATGTAGTTCTCACAGAACAAGAGTTACCTGAGCAAATCCTTCATCTAAAATTTCTGCTAAATTGCTGAAAAACCCATGAGTATACTCCCGAAGCTCACTGAATTCCAGACCAAAACCCTGAAGTTAACTTTAAAAAATTAGGTTTAGGGAAATAACTAATACTTTAAATAAGAGCAAATGATGATTAAGTTATTACAGAAATTGCAGCTTCAATAAATTGTGGTAAAATTGGCTCCATCCTAGTTCGTCCAACCGACATTGCAACAATTCCAACCAATTCAGTAGCCCTTGCTCGAGATCGAAGGTCCTCATTATTTGTAAGTACCATAAAAATCTTCATTAACTCTAGAACCCTCTCAGCATAAGGAATGAAGGCTTCCTCTGCAGCTGATGCAACTGAACCAATTGCAGACTGAAATAAAGTAATAGGTCAATAAAAAAGTCATCAACAATTCATGAGCTAAAAATGAATAAATAATAGGGCATGGTATTAATGGTCTCACCATGCATGTCTCCTGCAGATTACGGGGGCTAGTTTGCAGGGCACCCAGTAATTTCACCATCAAAGGATCCAAGAAAGGAAGAATTTCTTCACCCATATCCTCACAGAATGCTGCCAAAGCGTAGTAAGACTTTTCCTATTTGGACGAAATAAAATGTGCTCGTTAAGAACAGAAAACAATAATTTATTTGCATTTGTCTTTGTCTTTGTTTGACAAGCAAAATATACCTTAACTTCATCTGACGCATCCTCCAAGGCATTTAAGATGCATGGAAGAACACTTTCATAATGAGATACAATCTCAGGCTGCAGATGCTCTGCAAATTGACCTAATGCAAATGATGCAGCTCCTCTAACCATTTGTTCAGGGTCTCTAAGAGCCCCCAGGACTATGCAAAGGATAGCATCTAGCTTATTTTTCATCCACTCCAAACAACCCTCAGAAATTACACCCAAAGCTGTGACTGAAGCTTCCCGGAACTTTGGATTCGCATTCTGACTGCTGATAGAAGCAAACTCAAAAACCGGAGGAAAGACATGTTTTGATAGGTTCAAAGCCATGGTATCAATTACTTCTGCAGCAGCTCGGTCTGGAGCAAGATCATCATCTTCATCCCTGTCAGATGATTCTGCCAGCAACGGACACATAACTTGCAGAATTGGTACCACCAACTTGTACTTTTTCAGAGAGTTAGATTTATATTTGGCAAGCCATGAAATAATTTGAATAGCCTGACACAAAAGATAAATAGGCGTAGGAAATAATTTAATGTGAAACTGTAGAGGCAGGGAAACAGAAAGTCATCATCAGCTTAAGTAAGGCATGAAGTACTTGTTGTACTGGCATTGCATTTTGATACAACTTTACCTGATGCCTAGTATTAGATTCTAGATTGGGACTTGAGCAAACTTCAAGAGCGAACTGCACTATGGACTTCACTGATTCCCCAAGAAGTGGTGCAGGAGATTCAATCAGCTCATCAAATATTTCAAAAGCAAGCACAGCCACGTCCTCTTCACCAGAAGCAAGACATTGTCTTGATACATGCAAAATGCTGGGAATAAACTCGCGAAACTTTATCTAAAATTAACAAATAAACAGAATCAGGACATTATTGAGAAAAAAAACAGAATTCAGCAATGGCAGAACAACAATCACTTCAGCCTAACTTGATTGTTAGTCACAAACATTAGACTGTCTCACAAAGAGAAAGTTAGAAAGTCGAGGGTTAATCAAAAGCTTCAAAAAACAGCAGCTACTATTCAGCTTCAACCACCATAATCGACTAAAGTATCACAAAATGTGAAGCTTATGAATTCATAAACATATATTACCCATGCACTACCAGGTAAAGATTTTACCTTTACTCAGGTCAGAAGACTAGTCGAGACTTGGTGACATAGACATTATGCAACTACAAGATATTCACTCTACTCACACAACAAACTAAAAAAATGTATGTAAAACATAAAGTCATAAATACATCTCCGGATATCACCCAATTAGAATGATTGTTCTCTGTTGAGGATAGCTGTGATAGAGTTATTGTCTAAGTAGCAGAACTTGAAGGAGATATCTTAGTTTTTTCAATAAGCGCAGAATAATCATTGGAGAATCCCGGTGCTAAGTTTTGCAAAAGGAATAGCAAAGATGGTCAAATATAATATCAAGAATAACAAGATATCAGATGCAAAATCAAGTACCAATTTAGAGGAATCTATTGATCAATAATTTGCATACAATACACGTGTCCCAGACCTCAAAATTTTGCCTTATCAAATTCCTTTTTTCTGTTCATCTAAGCGAATTTTATAATGATAGCAAGCTAGAGGGAAAAAATGGAAGATATGAATAAGAACTGTAAAATCCTCTTTTCCCCCGTAAAACCAGGTACAAACAAAACGGTTTAAGAATAATCAAATCCATTTGAGACTTCAACTCAATGCAATCTATAGCTTATAGGAAACATCTGCTTTTTGCTGCCTCATTTCAGTTTTCATCAATGGTACAGAGTAAAATCAGGTATCTATTGTTCCTAACACATTAATGACACAACATCATGAAGTAACAACGATGTTATTGTACATTTCCTACTGAGAAGCATCTTTTACGAATGAGTCAAGCTCCCCATAAATTAGACAAATTTCGAATTTCACCATTGATCTTAGAACTATAAGCAGTTATAAGAACCCCGAAATAGTAATAAAGAAATGCAGAAAAATCAAAAAGGAGCAAAGGGATAAATGAAGCCCTAAAGCAAATACAGGGTGAGTTTATCAGGGATAAAACAAGTTTAATCCATATGAAAAGAAAGTGGAAGACCACTATGGCTTACCACTTCTGTCTCATCATGAGTGAACTCCAAAAATGAGCCAACCGCCCTGGCAAAACAAAGACATCAGGAACAAGAAATCAATTTTCCCATTTATCCAACAAAAGGGAATGCAAAGGATGGGATATAGACATTAACAAAACCAAAAAATTACTTGAGAGCAGCAATTCTGACACGGTTACTGGTTTCATCCTGAAGGCACTTGAGTAACAGAGATTGCAGATCCGCAAAGTATGGCCGAAACGAATTCCCAATTGTTTCAGTTAAGGAGCTGAAAAGTATTAATGCGACCTACAACACAAAAATCAAGCAATCATCGCATTAAGTCATTAGATAGGGTACTACATAAACACAGAAGAGAAACGTAATTCATTCATATAACTATCAAAAGTTCAATAGTAAGTAAACTATATCAGTAATTGTCTTTCAAAAGAAACTGAACAAATGCAATTCAAGATAATCATACGGGTTAAAAATTTCTCAACACAATTATGCAAAGTGCAAACTCAAAACAGTTCTAAGAAATCAAGTACCCTCTTCTTATTCTTCGACATTATCAAATTTTGGAGTTTACCAAAGACAGAATGGAAGGGAACTTAAATGAAGAAGGGAAGTACAAAAAGAAATTTTATGTTTAGACAAAAAACGTTAGTCAAGGAATTATCTTTAAGAGTTAAGTGAAGCTAAACATACTTCTCTATGGTCTTCTTGCACACTCAGACTGCACTGAAACAGAAATGGCAACAAATCAGTCCATTCTCCAGCCGGTACTGCGTATTTCGCTATAATACTCACCACATTTGCACTTGCTTTCCTCACCGGTGGACTGTAGAAATAAATAACCATAAAAGTCCAATCATGCTTCCACAGTAAGAATCTAATTCTCTATGAAAAGTTTAATACTCGCTCTGTTACTTAATATAAGTCATTTAGGATTAATGACATCTGGCAAAATTTAAGGAAGAAAAAAATAAGGTGTTTTTTTAATTATAATATCAATATTACTCTCTTAAATAGAGTTAGTGGTATGCAAATTCTATTTAAGAGAGTAATATTGATATTTTGACTAAAAAAGTACCTTGCTTTTTACTTCCTTAATGTTCACTACATGTGCTAAACTACTTGTATTATGGCATGGAAGTAGTATTCATTAGCTGATACTGATAAATTAGACATAAAAAACAAATAAATTTCCTTTTCCGAAAAATCAAAAGTTAGTAAATGCAATTGCCTGTTGGTAAACAAATCATCACAAGTGAAACTTAAACAAATTGGAGACCTGTGTTCAACAGTGATGCTCTCAATTAAGGACTGCTTGACAAGTTGACGGAGCTGAGGTGAGAGCTTAGGCCAATGACCGGTAATCTTCTTACGGAGGAGTACGGCGGCAAGCTGCCGGACGTTAGGCGTCTTAGCTGTACGGAGATGGTGAACAAGAGCCGGAACAACCTGTGGATCCTTGGAAAGACGCTTAATTTGATCCTCGGCTTGTCTCCGGGCGTCATTGTCCGGCATCAGAAATTGAATTAACAGCAATTCAAGTGACTGCGCCATCACTATATACTCTCTCCCCTGTACTATGTGATTGTGTGGAAGAGAGAGGCGGAGGCGGAGGAGGGAGGAAGAAAAAACCCTATAAGAGGAGAAAGAATTTAGGGTTTTGGACGGATGTTTTATACTTGATAGTGAAAAAGACAGAGACGGCGGCGGTGGTCAGAGAGGAGGAGGAGGACGCTCTTTTTTGGTAGTGTTTGTTAAGAGAGGTTTACAGTACCGGGAAAGGTTTCTCAGCATGTGGTAGTCACGTGCCATCTCTTTTCCTTTTTCCTTTTTTCTTTTCAATCTTTTTTTTTGGTTTTTTTTGGGTTTTTTCACTTCATAAAAGTAGTTGTGAATGTTACGTTAAAAAAAAAGGTAATTGTAAATGCTTAGCGTGTGTTGTGGTGTGACTCAAACAAATCGAGTTTAACATAACTCACATTCAAATCATTTAAAAATTTAAAAGTTCAGCTTACACTTCTAAATAAACTTATAAAAATTGCGTCATTACTCAGCTTAATTTTTTTTAATTGTGAGTCAGACTAAACTATTATAGCTAATGAGCTAAATATATTCTAGTTGAGGCAACTAAAACAAGATTCTAGCTTCGAAATTAAAACTCTCTCATTTTCGAAAATAAACTAAAAGGAGCAAATATTAATTTGTTGATAGTTGATGACAATCTCTTTCCCGAAACGTGTAATTTGGGTATATTTCGTTTTCAAATATATATATTTTTTCTCTTTTGTTATCTTATTTTCAGTCGTAAACAATAATCTTTATAAAATCTATTAAAATCCAATTCAATTCAAATAAGATGCATCATGTATGTTGGGCCAATTTGCATTTAAGGTTTCATTGGTACACTATATAGTTTTTATACCGCGTATGCACATATTTCTAATTTCTATATATGTAACCTTTGACACTATGAAGTATATATAACACTACATATGAAAAGTATATAATATACCAATCACACAATCTGTATCCCAAATCCATTTAGATTTCTTTTTCCTTTTGGTAAATGAGTGTCTTGGTCCACAAACTAGATCAATTGAACATTTAACTTCTGTTGAGCTAAATTAAACATCTGGGGTGGTGGCGCAGTTGGCTAGCGCGTAGGTCTCATAGCTTCTGAGTAATCCTGAGGTCGAGAGTTCGAGCCTCTCTCACCCCACAATGTTTTTGTTTCTCCCTTTTAAAAAATTTGTTTTTTTTTTCCATTTCTGCATAATTCAGAAGGGAAAGAGCAGTGTAGATTGTTTTTTAGTTACTGACATTTCAAATTGTTGTAATTTTCCATTCTTGAAGAATTCACAATAAAGATGGTCCAAATAACATTTTCCTCATTCTTCTTTTCATTTTTTGTACAAGTCACATAAAATGCCCTTTAATTATATCTCTCTGGTTTGTTGAGAATTTGATTTTGGCACAATATATAATAAAAGACAAAAAATAAGTACTAGGGAGTAACATAAATGAGAATGAAATATTAGATAAGAAAATTCATTCACCATTAAAATGATGCTCCATGAGCAGTAAATCCCCTAAATATACACTGCCTCATTTGTTTTATTCGAATCATACTCCTTCCTACCATTACTACATTCTTCAATCCAATGCACTTCAGTGAATCCTGCAAATAAAAAAAAACGATCCATCAGTTTCAAATTCGAGTTTTGTGTATATAAAACGACTCTATTGGGCATAAGGGGTGTTTGACAGTAGAGTGAATTAGATTCGTTGTAAATCGTAAAAGTAACACATATACTAATTGGTCTTAAGACAAACTACTACTTACGCCTCGCAGTTAGTGTTCATGGAGACAGGGAAGCCAACATTGATCTTGCAAGCAGCAGGAAGATTGCTCAAGAACTTGTTTTGAACACCAGCAAAGTTCTTAACACCAGCTTCAAGGCATCTGCAGATGGCCTTCTTGCCATCCAAAGACTTCACGGTTGAGACGAGCTTTTGAAGGCCATTGCAACATGCTGGAAGTGGGGTTGGAGCCTTACCTTGGGCAAATGTCACACAAGGAGCAGCACTCATGTCCACGACGCCACAACTTACGGCTGCATTGCTCTCGTAAGTAACCGAGAAGACGAGACAGAGGACGAAAATGGCGGAGAACTTCATTTCCAGCTGCTCTAGAGAGGGATTGATTGATGAGCAAGAATTAGGTAAGTTCTTGAGCTGGTAGAAAGTGCGTGTGTGTGATTGATGAAAGGAAGCAGCCTGCAAGCTTGAGCTTACATAGTGAGGGCTGAGGGGCATTTGCATATTGGAGGGTGTGGTGTTTAGAGTTTCCCAAGGCGAATCCACGGATAAAATTGCAGGTTTTTGCATTGGTATGATCAATATCAATATTCAGAGTTAACAGTCATGGAAAATATTGCAGTAATTTGAAAAACTAAAATAAATTGATAAGCAAAAGAATTACCTTGAGAGATTAACGGATCGGAGAACTAAGAATCTGCTAAATGATTACTGAACTATAATAAGGACCTTCATTTCATATCCATTTCTCAAGCCATAATGTTGAATAAGTCTTAGATTTTGCATGATAACGGCTAACATTAAACCTTGCAATATTTCCAGTAACTATCAGCTAATCGTGTTAACAAACAAAACTAGGCTCTTCCTACAAATATAAATATCTGGCAGTATCACCAGAAGTCACCACAAAAAACAAGATCCGTCTTTAAAATGATGAAATCTATTGACATCCCTCACAATGATTTCTCGTCTATATATTCTGCAAATGAATTTGAGAGCCGTGTGACAATCCCCACACGAAGAACAGTACCAGGGCTTGTACCAAGGAGCCCGAAGGCAACAGCCAGCTTCTCGCTGAGTATTGAGATTCGCTTTCACAATACCAAGTTAGGTTATCTCAAGTATTCGATATATTGCAATGTTTTTATACACAAAGGAACAAAGAGGGTATTTATAAATTTCTAATAACAAGGGGCAGCAGCAATCTTCCCATACTAAACCATCTAATGCCATGTTTACAAGCCGTTGCTCCCGCTGACTCAACTTGTCGGAAAACCTCCATGACCTGCATCTATCCCAGGCAGCAAATCCCAGATTGAATTTGAGTACTGATAAAACTGCAACAAGATGAAAGTTATACCCGTTAGCCAAGATAATTTACATATGGCTAGCCATTTTTCAATGTCGAAGAAATTTTTGTTCTCCAGAAATTTTTACAGCTAATCCGGTTTAGTAATCTAGAACTAGAAGGGTTGCAATGTTACTCTAAGGTGAACTACATGATCCATAAAACATCCAAAAACACATGGGCAGAATGAGAAATACCCGAAAAGGAGTCGCATTAAGTAATGTATAAGCAGCAAATCTAAAAAGTCAAATCAAAGACGCAGATAAAAGTGGAATTCAGTAACATGCCTGACCTAATTTTGCAGATGAGAAAATAGATAAAGACATTGGGAATTTTGTACCTCTCTCACAATCGCTTCAGATTTTAGGCTCAATTTGTGCATGTTAGCTGCTCCAGACTCATTGACCGAGTTAATTTTTGCAGTTACGGTATCAGCCTGATAATGAGAGGACAAGGCTTAGAAACAACATCCACTAAACAAACTATTATTTTCACCAGACGGATCGAGGAAACTATACCTCTGTGACTACAGCTTCCACTTGCTTTTGCCTTGCATCGAGATTGCTTCTCCTTGCTTCAACTTCCAACTTCACATTGTTCAGTTCTTTCGTAGCCTCCTCACAGTGGAGATCTCTTTCTTGCTGTAACTGCCTCTTCAGTTCATCCAGTTGATCAGCTGAGGAGCAGGCGCATTTTATGTTTAGCATTTTTTTTCTTGTTTAACTAAACTATTCTGGAAAATATAAACTTAAAAGTTACCTTTAGCTTGTCGTTCCACCAATTTAGCTTCAAGTGACTTGTCTAACACTGCTTCATCACCCAACTTAACTTTGAGTAATTTCAGTTCTTTTTCTGTTGATTTGGCAGAATTCACCTGTAAGAGATTCCGGTGTCACTTGTATATATTGAAGAGAATGAAAAGGTACTTCGCTAGTCTCACAAGTGTACATCATCACTATGCTCAAATTGAAAAAATAACATAGAAAGTTCAGAGTATGGAAAAACAATTTGAAGAAGAAAATGTACTTTTCCAAAACAAAATAAACTACTTGCGAGAGTAATAAATGAAATCACAACAGAACATGGTAAGACATCTGAAGTCAGATCCAAATAACCTAAGAAAATTCAAATAGTCTATCATCAAGCAAGCAAGCACTATTTCACGCTCAAGGAAGACTAAACTGGGATAGCAACAGAAATCAAATCACTTTAAGCCAGACCTGTTCTTGAATGGCCTTCATCTGAGCAGAATGCTTGGACAGCTTCTTGCAAGCCTGAAGAAAACGACCCAAGAATCAACATTATCAATACTTTCAGTCAGAAAGTCAAAGTGACTTGTCTGCAGAAGATGCATCAGCACAAAACAACCAAAATGCATGAGTTGAGATCAATTTTAGTATCTAAAGATAGCTTAATCATCTCAACCAAATTTATTTCCCTTTCTCACTAGTATACTCATGTTGTGTTCTTTTGCGGACTTTACATAGATATGAAATAGTACTGAAGAGCTTGCTCTTGAAGTCCGATCATTATTCTTACAACATAATGCTGCAATGATTATTCCGTCATTGGAAAAACTGAAATACATTTGACGCACAACCACCAATCTAAAATCTAGTTATCATTACATTCTCAAATAGCTGTAATAAAATAAAAATGCCACAGATAGATCTCAGGAAAGGGAAAATCTCCAAGTTAACTGATTTTTAACAGGATTTGTCACCCGAGTAAAAGAGGAAGTACTTACAAAAGTCTGTACGATTGTGAACATTAAATAAACAGAGTGCAATTATAAGTAGACATAAAATCGCAAGACATCGGAGACATAGAATCTCTCAGAATGAGCAAAGATAGGAAGGGTAGTTTTGAACACTTCAATCTGAAATTACAATTGCATCCATTCAGGAAATGTAAGATGAAGATCACTCATTTGTAAATCACAAAGTTTAAACAGCCCGTTATTACATATCCCAATACTAACTTGCAGAATGATGTTTATATACAAATGAAATGAAATAAAGAACAATAATATTCCAAAATACACCTTCAGATAGTGAGGTATCAAATGCAATGTGAATACTCAATGCATCATAAATATGTCGTATAAGATTTGCTCATAAACAAGGAAATATATCATCAAATGTTTTCACGCCTATTCATTTCTATAGGCACATCAAATGCATGGAAATACAAGAAAAGCGGTCATCCAGAGATCAAGTTTATTGGTAATTACCATTGATCGAATAAATATTATGAGTATAAGCAATGCACTACCACCATTATCATCATAATCAGAAACATGTCGTGAAACATAGGGTATGTTGTATGATCTTCTTGAAAACAATTCCATTGACAACTAGGACATGAACAAGTGAACTTCTCTGTTCTATCTGACAAGCTTGCAAAGTTTCAGAAAGCACAAACAAAAAGAAGCAGTTAGGAAATAACTACCTTGGTATACATCTCAAGAACACCTGTTTTATCATGAAAAGATTGCATCGCTGTTCTTTCAGCATTTTTTGCCTCAATTTTAAGCGATTTTTTCTCCTCGAGTGCTCTCTGTAATATGAAAGAATAAAAATGCCAACAGAATAAGGTTAAACGAAATCAGCCTAATAGGTAGACACATAAAAAGTACTCCCTCCATTCCCATTTAATTGTCGTTTAGGAGATGTATAGGTATCCAAATTAATTCTCATTTAAGGTTCTTTTATTAGTCAACAATTTATTCCAATTATACCCTCGACATTTTTTTATTTGCCGCCTCTGCCATCCCTATTTTTTCCTTTCTTTTCTTATGCTATAGAAGTGAGAGAGGGGTACTATTAGAACTTTCGGTGAAAATGACAAGTTCCTTAATTTTCTAAAATTGTCTAAAGAGTCTTATATTTAGGAATGGAGGGAGTATTCTACTGGAAATCCAAATAGAGGTAAGGAAGGTATGCTAGTAAAAGATTCCAAGCATGATACAGCAAAAAGAAACAGATTCCAAGCATGAAAAACCATCAATCCTAAAGTAACGCTTGTTCACACAACGAATTGCATCCCTGCTCTTACCGAAGTGAGACAAATCTAAACTCAAAAGCCTTTTTTACACTCCAAACCACGCTTCAAAGTTACATGCTATCTATGAAGTTTGAAGTGGAACATGGAGTAGATCTTGATTATTTTCATGCCAATACTAACAATATTGGTTCTCAACCACAACGAGCGAGAATCCAAATTTGACCAGACTATCAGGTCATTTATTTCACAAGTTAGTCCTTCACTTGGTTTTAGTAGATAGATGCTTTACAATAGGTAGAAGAAATGCAAAAAAAATAAAATAGGGGAGAGAGAGAGAACTTTGAAATCAGCACAAAGATTTCTCCATCTTTATTTTATAGGCTGAAGATGGCTTGTGAAATCAATGAACTGATCGAATGAATGAGCACTTAAAATCCGTACAAGTGCGATATATATCTTAGGTTTTATGGTTGCCTACTAAGGGCAATGCTTCCAGTTGAAACTGGGATATGGAAGAGTATATATGGTATATACTGTGTCACAAAATGGCAATAAGTGCATGTCAAATATGTGAGATAATAGCACTCTGCCACAAAACCACTATTGCAGTTGATTTTTAAAAAAGATTTTCTGGCAAAGCAATGTGTAGATTGAAAATCCTCCACTGTCATTGGATATTGGAAATGAAGATCACTATAAGCATCCAAAACATTTCAAATTCATCAGAGCTCTCTAGAATGCAAAAATGAGCTTAACAAATAACAATCCATATGATCCACATAGATAAGTATCACATCTGGTACCTGAAGTTTATCAGGTGACTGAACAATTTTGGAGTGCAAACTCCCATTTTCTTGAACACTTTGTACCAAGGCAAACTCGGCATTTGCAATCTGATACACAAAAGAAAACAATAATTTAAATAAAAAACAAAGCAAGCTAAATCTATTAAATAGTTGCAGACCAATATATAGATATGAAAACTATAACCAGCAGAGATGAATCAACAAGCTGACACCTAACAGAAGGAAACAAAAAGAAGGGGCTAAAATGCACGTTAATCCCAATGAGGCGACCATATAACAACAGATAAATAGCATGATAATGAATATAGACGCATTAATTCTCTGAAATTTGACATGGTAAAGATCTCTGGTACCAAGACACGAGCCCCAAAAAACTCTAAGAAACTATAGACAGCCATATGCAAGACAATACATACATATTGCTCCGTGAAGTAAAGAATCAGAATATCACAGGAAAACGGAGAAAAGAGGAGACTTTAGCAGTGATAGACCTGCAAAAGTAACGGAGAATGGATACAAGGGTTCGAGAAGCAACTAATAATTAATTATAGCTTAATCTAAAGCTATATTTACCACATACAAGAAACATCAATAAGAGACAACATACATGAAATGGGGTTATAGACAGAGAAGATATTAGTCAATTATCTACTTTCTCTGTTTCCAGTTTTTGGTTCATTAGCAATGACTCGTTATCTATACTTTGCAATCTTAATCTACAGAATATGTCAGACATCAGAAATAATAAAGAATACCTAGTGCTATGTTGGATGAAAATATATTTACATATAGCTTGCACTTCTCATAAAGCAAAACTATGTCTCAAGTCTCAACAACAGTTAGTTTGAGAAGCAGACCTTCTCATCCATCTCTTTAACTTTTTCCTTCATCTTTTTCACATTAACCTTCAAGGACATCTGGTGATTGTTAAAATTTTGAATGCTCTGCCGTAGCTCTTTAACTTTAGCATCAACTTCATGAACAAGTGGCATCTCCCTTTGCCTTAATTCGTTATGCTCTGCAATCTCTCCTTGTAACTGCAAGGGTGATAAGTAGTGATTTCACATAATATATTTTATCTAGAATTTAATTCTTAGTCAAGCAGTTGCCCCATCAAATTTACCTGAGCTATTCTTGCTTCGAACTGTTGTTTTTGCTCTTCAAGAATGGTCAACTCATCCACAACAGGTCTGAATAGGTTCAATTTCGTTTCTCTTCATAATAAGAAATGCAAAGAACATGTTATTCGAAATTATCGGAAATTTCATCGAATGAGCTCATGAGCAGCTATTCTAAGCAACTCTTTAATACAGCAAACCTAACACACAAAACATATCAAATAAAATCAAACGTACAATATTTCAGATATTTATTACATTTTTATCTAAAAAATTAGCCAAAGCTAAAATTTTCAGCTACAGTTTTACTAAACATCCAAATTCATTTTGTGAGAAAATGAGCTACCGTTGTAAAATCTCAATACCTGTGAAGACAGAAATTGAGAATTGCACTGAGAAAAGTCTCGGTGCGATCGGCTTCGGGCTTTAGCAAATCCTTGAGAGTGAACCGTTTAGGACACTCCACAGCAGCAACAATTTCTCTAATCTTATCAAACAAATTCATCATTCGAACGGATTCCACGTGGTTCTCCGGATTCTCAAGTCGCTCGAGAGCATCGAAATCCACCTGGTCCTGAAACTGCTCCTGATCCTCCCTAACCAAACAAAAATCCAATATTTAGGGTTAGGTGTTCTAAATGCATAAAAATAACTAAAATAAATTACGAAATCGGAGAATTACGGGAGAACGGCGATGTGGAGGAGGATAGTGGAGTAGAGATTGATTACGAAATCGGAACTAGGGCGGAGAAGGTCGGCTTCGGAGACATTTGCTATCTGAAAATCGGTAAGAACGCCGATGATCTCGTGCCGCGGCAGCTTTGGATAGTCGAATCTCGACATTGTTGCTCAGTTTGAGATCTTCTGGAAGGATCGATTTCTGGTCTCTTCTGCTCGAACAATACTATCAATTTCTTGCGGAGTGAGCTCAGTTGTGCTTCTGCAGGAGTGAAGAAGAAATAGGGAAATGGAGGGATTCTTTTTTTTTTCCCGCTCAAAAGACGGGGATATTTTCAATATTTTTCTTTCTTTCTGAGCCTAAATTTTTTAGATATTTTTTCTTCTAAACAAGAAGTAAAATGTCGCTCCACTCCACTCTACTAAACAATTGCACAAATGTTAAATTCTCTAATCTAGTTGTGGGGTAACTTGGATATAGAGCCGCTATTGTGGGACTGGTCTCACACTTCTCTCTCACATGAGTTGAGGTGAGAACTTATCTGCAAAGTAGGCACCACCCCAGTTAATGTGAGAAGAGTGTGGGGTGCGGATCTACCTTGGAATTTTCTCTGATTATGACGGCAGATTTCTACTTTCTCGGTTGGAGATAGCGATGGCAATGGGGCAGATCGGGGCGGATATTTCAAATATCAGCCCCGCCCGCGCCCCGTCCCAGATCAATAAATTGTGCCTCGTGCCCCGCCCCGCCCCATCCTATTTTTTTTTAAAAAAAATCATTAATTTTTTTATTTTTTTTAGTAATTTCCTCAATTCAAGAGTATGTGTATGGCTCAATTTTGGTAGAGAAGATTTGTCCATATTGTTGCATCCAATGACAATTTTCATTCAGTTTGCATTCAATGACCATTTTCATTATCAATTTAGCAGTATGGCTCAGTTTTAGTAATTTCCTTAATTATCTACAGTTTGCATCCAATGACCATTTTCATTATAATTCAAGAACAAAAGCAGTTTAATTTTCTACATTTTTTTATGGCAACTTCCATTTTTCTTCTTCTTTTACAAAGATTCAAACAAAAATCAAATCTTTTTCTTCAATTTGGTAAAGAAAACAGCAAATTAGTACTAAAAATAAACAAAAATCGGATCTTTGTCTTCCATTTGGTCAAGAAAACAACAAAGTGGTACTAAAACTAAACAAAAATCAAATCTTTTTCTTCCATTTGGTAAAGAAAACAGCAAATTAGTACTAAAAATAAACAAAAATCGGATCTTTGTCTTCCATTTGGTCAAGAAAACAACGAAGTGGTACTAAAACTAAACAAAAATCAAATCTTTTTCTTCCATTTGGTAAAGAAAACAGCAAATTAGTACTAAAAATAAACAAAAATCGGATCTTTGTCTTCCATTTGGTCAAGAAAACAAAAAAGTGGTACTAAAACTAAACAAAAATCGAATCTTGAAATATTAAATCTTGAAATCTTGAATCTTGAATCTTGAAGAGAGGAGAAGATAGTGAAAAAAATCTTGAAGAAGAGAGGGAGGAGAAAGAAGAGAGTGAGAGAAAGAGGGAGGACTTTAAAGAGGATTATTAGTGTTCATAATAATATAACATGGGCTGGGGGCTGGGGATGGGCTGGACGGGACGGGACGGGACGGGATGGGGCGGGGCGGGGCGGACACAAATATCATGCCCCGATCTGCCCCGTTCTCTCTACGGAGCGGGGTGGGGCTGCCCCAAAAGACGCCAGGGCGGGGCAGATCGGCGGGTCACGGGTCAAATTACCATCCCTAGTTGGAGATAAGTGTTTTTCACATTTAGAGACAAATGATTTAAGTGACAAATAGTCTGATTAAATTGGGGCGTTTAATTGGGGATCCAGTCCGACCCAATTTGGTGGAGTCGGGATTTCCCGGTTTAAGTTGAGGGGGGGATGGGGATGAATTTGGCCCCGCTAAGGAGGCCGGATGCGGATGAAATAATATCCCCATTCCATCCCGCCCCGCATGACCCATCAAAAATACTAAATAGAAAGAGCATACAATTCCTAAAAAAAATGAAATCGATGTCAAATTTGGAGAAGAACGCGTGAGTACAATTCTCTCTGAGACTGCTAATTCTCCTAAACCTTATACTAACCTCATCGCCTCTTCCATCTTACTGCAGTCGTTTCTTCTCGTATCATGTACAATTATGATGTTTAGATATTTATGTTTGTCTTTGTCTTTGTCTTTTTTCTTTCTTTAAATTCATTGGAAAATTTAGATATTAGTGTTAGATTCACGATATAAGACGAGTTTAGTCAATTATGTATTTCCAAAATATATGGTGAAGTTGAATCTTCTAATATGATTGAAAAAGTTAAAAAGTCTTGTATTGATTTGTTTAATGAGTACAAGTCAAAGAATGAGAATCAAACAAATAGACCAATAAGTTCTTCGCCTTCTTAATATTTAGTTTTTAGGAAGAGGTCACATGTCTTGCAAAGTAATTTATATTATGTTGTTGGGCAGCAAATGAGCGGTGTTTACAAATTAGTATCGTTTAGTGAGCAAACTAGTATCAATTTAAATTATGCTATTTCGTTTTACATGAATTAAATATTTTTTTGCCCTTTTTGATATCTAGCATTACACTTCCAGGATCGCCCTAACATAATGGTGAAATAGCGTGGCAAGTGATTGTTAGCATGAACAAATCGACCAACAAGCGAGACCTTGTTACCCGACAAGCCACCTTGAACATCATCCTTGTTACCTGACAAGCCACCCTGAACATCATCCTTCTCAAAAGCCATAGTTTGCTTTTCGGAACCCCGCAGCGAAAAACTCGTAAGTTTCAAAACAAGGTTTGAGATGTTAGCCATGAAAAAGTTGGGTTGCTGGAGAACTAATATGAAGCAAAAAAAGTTTTGGTTGCTTAAGAATACTATGGGCACTAATTAGTAAATTTCGACATTTATAATATGGTCTACGTCTGGAAAAACCTAGAGTTTTTAGGAGTTATATTACAATTGGGTTAAATGACTGTATAGAGAATCTCATTATTTCCATAACATGAATAGGGAATAGTCTTCCAATCTGTTTGATAACTATAATCTTTGTAGATTCACTAGGATTTTGCAAATCCTATGAGATAAAACCTCAAGGAGATATAAGAGTGAATAAACTCAATTAAATTCCTGAGAGATAGAAGAATTCTCCTTGAGGAGAAACTTAGAAACTCTCGGAGCCGAGAGAGTAATCCTCCTTATAATATTCTTAAAAAAAATACTTTATTAATCAGAATATCGATATTACTATCTTACACAAAACTTGTATATCACTATTTTTATTTAAGAAAGTAATATTGATATTTTAATTTAAAAAATATTTACTTTATTTTTCGTTATAGGTCATAAACTGCTTATTGCATGGATGAGTACTATTACGAGATAAACAGATCGCCGGTTGTTTGTCTCGAGAATATTGAACGACGTCGTTAACAGTAGAAACCGTACTTAATAAACACTTTCCACTAGTTTGCCATTTTTCTACAGTTTCTGAAGCAAGGCAATGGGCGGTCCCTACCCAACTCCGATAGCTCCAGGCCAAACCCGAGTAGGCTGGGTAGGCATAGGAGTGATGGGTTCCGCCATGGCATCCCGCCTCCTCACCGCCGGCTACGCCGTCACAATCTACGCCCGTACTCCTTCTAAGGCACTCCCTCTTCAATCCAAAGGAGCCCATCTGGTCAATTCTGTTGCCGATGTTGCCAATCTCAGCGATGTTGTTTTCACTATGCTGGGTCACCCACCAGATGTTCGACAAATTGTCCAAGAGAATCTGATCCCTAATCTGAACTCTAACAGTGTAGTTATTGATCATACTAGTAGTCACCCGATCCTCGCCCAGCAAATTTACGATTCTGCGCTCGAAAGGGATTGTCATTCGGTGGATGCTCCGGTTTCCGGAGGAGATATAGGAGCAAGAGACGGCAAATTGGCCATCTTGGCTGGCGGAAATGAGGATGTGGTGAAGTGGTTGAAGCCACTGTTTGATGAAATGGGGAAAGTTACCTATGTCGGTGGTGCCGGAAAAGGACAGCATTGCAAAATTGCTAATCAGATAACAGTGGGAGCAAATTTATTGGGGTTGAGTGAAGGGTTGGTTTTTGCAGAGAAAGCAGGTTTAGAGAAATTGAAGTTTCTTGAAGCAGTAAGGGGCGGAGCCGCCGGTTCTATGGTGATGGAGCTGTTCGGGGAGAGAATGATCGAAAGAGAATTCAAACCTGGTGCGTTTGCCGAATACATGGTGAAGGACCTGGGAATGGGCGTGGACGCCGGGGAGAAGGAAGGCGGTGAGGTGGTGGTGGTGTTGCCTGGTGCTGCATTGTCAAAGCAGCTGTTTTCCGGAATGGTGGCTAATGGGAATGGCAAACTTGGTACTCAGGGACTCATAACTGTAATAGAGAGGATGAATCGCAAATAGTGTATAGACTTTAAATCAACTGAGATCACAATAATAAATTTCGATATATTTGAAGAAATCATCTATGGAATATACAGAATCTTTTGATCTACCTCTCAACTGCCTCAATTTACGCTTGAATGATGAGATAGCATTGCTTTTGATACCGTATGTTGTTTTGATAATGATTCAGCAATAGTTTGCCTTCCAAATAATTGAGCATTTTTGAGAAGCAAATTTCTGGTGGTTGAATCAACAAAGTATCCTTGACCAGGCATCCATTGTAGTAACCGAAGCAAAAGTTCTTTCTTCTCGGTTTCTTTAAGATATCGCGATATAGCAGTATGAAATAACTCCTGCAACAACAAACATTTCAGACCGGTCATTCTTGCATCTGTTTCTCTTTTTTTGTGAATCCGTGAAATGTAATAAGAACTATGCTTGTACCTGAGTAATCTTGAATCCAGAACTATGGACGGTCTTTATTACGTCATTTACCAAGTTTATGTTGCCGGATTTCATAAAGTAGGTTGCAAACTTCTTAATAGCCGATTGAGATATCAATCCTGCATTGTCCTGCCCAGTTCGAAGAGCTTATAGCAATTACTATTATAGGAAGAAATAAAAGCCAGATTGCTATAAATATTTCGCTTACCTTTACTACTACATATGCATCTTTCAGAAGTCGACCTCTGATTAAAATATGCAGAATTTTTTCGTGAAGAGATTTGCACATAGTCCTCTTGCTGTATCTTAACATAATATATACAGAAAACGCTTCTTTGTATGCGCCTGTTTTACCAAGATGAAACATCAAAGTAGAGCATAGTTCCTGCAAAATGAGAAAACGT
Organism: Vinca minor; assembly: GCA_026122235.1. NCBI lineage: Eukaryota > Viridiplantae > Streptophyta > Magnoliopsida > Gentianales > Apocynaceae > Vinca > Vinca minor. Next base: position 3,029,679 of record JAOCZM010000201.1, on the reverse strand, counting down.
TATCCACTAAGCATAATATTTAAGTATTAATGAGAAGAACAAAATCATTTACTAATAAACCAAAAATCCATTTCTCCCTTTCTTTTCATTAAGTAATTTGCTGACCTCCTCAACTTGGTACCCTTTCTTGTGCATATCGTCCATGGTACGATAAGCTAGAATATACAGCTTCGTTTTGCAAAAGTATTTTATTAAAATATGGAAGGTATTCCAATCTGGACTAATTTCAGACTCGTCCATTTTCTTCATCATTTTCATCACATTGTCCATCTCTCCTGCTCTGCAGTAAGCACAGAGCATTGAATTCAAAATAACCACGTCATATTTGTTGTATTTTGCTTCATAGTTAGAAATCAATTGCTTTGCTTCTTCAAGGAGCCCACCACCGCGGCAGAAAGCAGAAATCATAATACTGTGGGAATAGCCGTCTGCAAAAGCGAGAATTAACATATGGGTTTAAAGGGATGCCTAAAATTCATGCATAGGAGATGTTACAAATGGTCCAAACTGCTAGCTGGACATACCAGTCTTTACTTCTTTCGTCATCATGTCATCAAACACTGATTTGGCTTCAAGAATTTGACCAGATTTTACAAGGCCGTCCATAAGTATACAGTACGGTATCTACAGAGAAATCACATTTGATTGAAACTTCAAAGGAAATAAAGATATAAAAATGAAAAATCAAAGCTAAAGAAATTCAGTATAGTGAAAACTAACAGTCCAGTTTCACCACTTGATTAGTGGAATACAAGGAATGTGGAATACAAGGAATGGACTTATCAGAAGTATCTTTCATATGAACAAAATTTTGGAGATTTATTAATGATTGCAAGTTTTCTATGATTGTCAATGATGAGCTAATCTCTATATTCGTATCGCTCACATTCTGTATAACTGAAGCAAAAATCATAATATAGATTTTTTATTTTTTTTATTTTTTATGAAAACATAATATAGATAATTCATAGTATCCTCATGCTCTTTTGTCAAAAGAAATTGAAGGGCCGTGTAAATTCTAATATGAAATGCCATAGTAAGCTTTTGAGAAGCATGAAACGGAGAATACATGTTCGTATCTTCAGTACCTCATCTGCAGCATAGCCTAAAGTTTCCAGCTCATTTAGCAGATCTCTTGATTTCTCAAACAAACCCCCTCTAACATATACTTTTAGCAAAGTAGTCAAAATAACCTGCAATATCACAGTAGTTGTGACAGAGTTTAAGATTCTCCTTTTTCTTTAGAGTTAAAATAGAATTAGATATGCAGGCAACAAACAGAATAAACATTTATATCAATACGATCACTTGGAAAAACATGATGAAGAGAAGATAGGGTTGGGGAAGGCCTAGAGTTGGTGTGTGCATACAGACAATAACTCCTGTCATCAATGATAATCTAACTCCAAAATTGATCTTATAATTCAACTGAATATAATGAATTATTTGAGAAACTATATTGTGATACGTGAAAATTGTAAGATTTAAAGAACTACCTTCACAATTAGGAGCAAAACCAACCTTATTTAATTCTAGCCCCGCAGACTTCATTTCTTGGATCAGTTCTTCTGCCTTCTTATAGTTTCCATCAACCGAGTAGGCATTGATCAAAGAGCTGTAGTGAAAAACGTTAGGAGAATGCCCTTCACTCTTCATCTCCTCAAAATACCTCTCTGCCTCCGTGCATTGCTTGTTTGAAGCACAGACAGATAAAAGTGTACCATAAATTACACTATCCATGGAAAGCTCATTATAATTCAGCTCCTTAACCAGTTCTAGTGCCTTGGAATAGCCATCTTTGACTTTAACACAGCCTACAAGTAGCTATAGATGAGAGAAAAAGACACGAGTGTCAGTACAAAGGTTCAAATCAGTCTCATAGATTTTTCTAGAAAGTGAAAGATGTTGTACAAGCTTCAAAGACCATGTCAGAAGATGCAACCAAATCCCCTCATTCTCGTTATTTTCCAACACATATTCTTGTCATGAAAAGTTAAAAATGTAAATTGAAAATATTACTATCAAATATTTTGATTGGCTGTTCTAAACATCTCATTCTGCTGACTCTAGGAAACTGACTATGTTGATATGCCAAGCAAACTTTTTGATGATAGGGTTTAAAAGCATACCGTAGAATATGTCACGATATCTGGCTTCAGGCCATCTCGCTTCATTTGATGAAACATTTTAAGGCTGCTCTCAAATTTGCCACTTCGTACCATGCAACTAAGAATAGAATTACAGACCGAAACATTGTTCTTTATCTGGTCATCCTTAATGATACTGTATATTTCCAAAGCCTTCGCTAGATTGAGGCTCTTTCCTACGAACTTTATATAACTGCTGTAAGAAGCAATGTTAGTCTTCTCATTTTGCTGCATCCATTCAAACAGCTGCAACAAATTTTGAACTTGAATGTGAGACTTATGATCTCCAAGCAAACCAAATCAGACAAAATGATCATGAAGATAAGCTGGTTTAGATACTGGCAAGAAAAATTCAGCTTCCTGAATTTCACATGTACAGCTAATAGGTTTTCCCCCTTTGAAAAGCCTATAAGGATTACTCCTATTTCAATGCACGGATCTAAAATTACATAGGAGGACAACCATGTTACCAATTTTGATCTTTGTCACTAAGATATATTTATGGGGAAACCTCATTCTAGTCTATTTAGATGCACGGATTTTTGCAATTGACAACACGTGAAAGGAAAACAAACAATGAAGCATCACCAGTAAAATATGCAGATAAAAACTACCCAAACATATGTTGGCTTCATATCGAACCTGTGAAAGTTCCTTCCATCTGCTTAGGTTCCCAAAATGGCGCAAAATTACATTTAAATCTTGAACTCTCAATATTCCCCCAGACCTGTAAGCCACCAAATGCCATCACTTGGTTAAAGTTGCAACGCAACAATCTAAAAAGAACCACAATTTAGAAAGAAATAATTACCGTAACAGACACAATAAAACAAGGTACAAACTCGAGCACAATCATAGAAAAAGAACAATGAATTGAACAGAAAACACTTAAATAGTAAAATCAAAAACAGCATTTACAAATTCAAGCACCAAACGTTATCGCTTTCACTATATAAACGAACACTGAAAGAGGCTCAATTACACTGCATACATGGTCAAAGTAATTTTTTTTTACTGGATTGCTCAAACAAACAAAAGAAGTATATAAACTTACAGATTAATCCAACATGAACGACGCGGAAAAAGTAAAACTCAAACTGTAGAAACTATTAACTTAACAATTAAATCTCAGATTACATGAAAAGCCATCGCTAGACAAAATGAAACCTTCTGGATAATCAATACAGAACACTCAGTATGCACATTGAACGGGTAAAAAGAAGACTTTCTTTACACAATTTGAACTCCAACCTTGAATCCCAGCCAAGAGCAAAATGTATAACAATACAAAAATAAGTAAATAAATGCTAAAAGTGCATATGATGAGCCATAAATAATGTCTAAATAAACTGGAAATTAATTAACGCGACAGTCGTATAGGGGACCATTGTTTCAGAGTTATTCTGTGAGCAACCACAGGTGCACTCATTGTTATGGTCAAATGTTATGTTAGTCTATAATCCATCAGTTTCAATGGTATCTGTGAACAACTACTTCATGCACTTGACAATGTTAGGTTAGTCTCTAATACATCTGTTTCAATGGTATTCTGTAAGCAAACACTTTGTGCATTTTATGTCAAATGTTAGGTCTGTCTCATATCCATCCCCGCACATACCCCAATTATTGAGGACTTCATGGATTATGTTTCTTTGTTGTTGTAAACTGGAAATTAATTCAACCAAATAACGGAAAACAAAACAAATAAAAGAAAAATGACAATCTTTCAAGGGAAGCAATATAATCCAAAACTTGAACCCAAACAAAGAGAACAGCTAAAAAAAATGAAGAACCTTGAAAGAGCAGATTCCAGGTCAGACGATTCTTGAATATCAAGAATGGCTGATTGCTTAGTTTTACGAAAAACACCCTGAAGATTTGAAGAAGATGTGGTGGGCCCTCTTCCTCTATGAATTTGATCGAGCTTGGAAGTAGTAGATAGAGTGGTGGAGAAGTCAAAATTGTTGTTGATAGCTCTAATTGCACTTGAAGATGAAGAAGATAAAGGCAGCGCCGCCGGCGAAGAAGAAGAAGAAGTGATTAATAAGATATGATGATGAAAGTGAAAGCCGCGGCTTCCAAAAACACTGCAAATCTCCATAGTCAGTTAATCAATTTTGCTGCCATTTCTTGTAATTCTAAAGTTCTGCTATTCTCATATCTACTCTTTCAGTGGCCGCCGGTAGTATAGTTTTTGGTCTTTTATTTTTTTGATTTTTTTTTAAGTACGCATGATGATGATAAATTATTCAATTTTTTTTTTAAAAACTAATTATGCGAACGAGGAGAATCAATAGTGTTGTACACGTACACGTATCCGTACTTTATGATTTGAATTCTCAACATATTACTTGTCCACAAAAGGCGAAATCTCTCGCCCCCAATCTGATTTGACAGAAATTGTGGAGAAGGTTAATCAAGTAACTCAGCAATTCCTAATGTGAGAGGACTTTTATCTTGGTGTCTCCCACATTGGAGAGTTCAAACTTACACATTGTGGCTATCAATAATCGATCTTGAGTCATTATCCATAATATGTCACCCCAACCAACTGAGCTGCCTGTGCGAACTCTCAATCTATTACTAATTTGGACTTAATGCGGCAAAGTAAATTCGACTCTTGGTCACAAATAAGTATTAGGGTCTCAAAACTCTCGAATATGACGCTATTTTTAAGGAGATTTGTTTGTTCGGTTACTAATGTGATATTGTCGAGTAACTACCAATCACCCTATATTGAAAGTTATGTTTGGTATTACCATGTTATTATATTTGTTGCAAATTAATTGTTCACTTTTCTATTCATTTCATATAATAGTGGACATTCAACTCTAAAGGAATAGACGAGTTGGTAAGATTACGTAAAAAAAGATTCCTACAATTCAAATTTGAATGTCATGTGAAACATATTTTTATCGAAATTATATTACGAGGGTTTGTTCGGGGTTCACGTATAGTTTTCTATATAAAAAAGAAATAAAGAAAGGAAAATAGTGTCGCATGTGGTACACCCGTGCATTATTAAGATACCACATGCATAATTAAGAATTGCCTAATCCTAATCTATTGTGTCTGTCAATAAAGTTGTCACCTTTTTGCATTTTTTTCAGTTAGCGTTTTTTAATTTAAATATTAATATTACTCATTTAAATAAAATTAGTAGTATACAAATTATATTTAAGAGAGTGAGATTGATATTTTGATTAAAAAACACATTTATTTATTTTTTGTTACATTGCCTAAATAATTTATATTAAGGGATATAGGTAGTATTCTGAATTTCTTTTTTTACTTTAACTGCTTCTTATAGTGAAATTGATCGACAACTATTTGATTTTCCCTAGTTGTATTCTTATTTTACTATTTTTTTTTTTCAAATTTTTAGTTATTTCATTTTCTCTCTGCGTTTCATTTTTAATGGTATTGAAGCTATGATTATGGTCGTTGATCTTGTTTAGCTAATGATAACTGTGGAATCTTCATAATTTGGATTTTTTGCTTATGCCTTTTTGTCTTTTCATCATCTTTGTGTTTGTTTTATAGATAGTTGTCTTGGTTGAGGAATGAGGATTGTCGGGAAATTAGACTCATTTATAGTCTTTGATTCATTCAAGATTAATAATTGAAGAAAAAAATTGGGGCAAAAATGGCAAAATGATACATGCGAGGGTTACCAAAATGATACATTATATCATTTCTAGTTGCTCACGCATCAATCGCAACATACGCATCTTTGTTACACTCATTTCAGTATATGACATCTTTTTACGATCCAATACTTTGTACCATATATAAGGGTGTCAACGGGTTCGGACCGGATAGGAAAACAATTACCATACGCAATTAGGTTCGATGTTCAACACACAAGAATGGTAATTTAACGTTTCATCCTATACAATAAAACATGTCTTTAAATACTTCCAACACGAAGTTCCATAAGTATAAAAGCAGATATTTCATGGATTTTAGTACCCAAATTAGAAGGGTGAAGAGTCTTACTTGAATTTATAGCAAGCAATTATATTCACAGAAATTCCAAAAAAATGCAGCAACTTCAAACACATAATCCCGTCCACTGGAAACTCGAAATGGAAATCCGCCATTGTCTAGTCGTGGCCCTTTCGATTACCTTCGAAACTCACTAAAGATCGTCAAAATCGGAGTCCGTTTACTATTTCAATTATGAATAATGCTCACATCTCTATATTTCCCCCCGAATTTCACAACCTTGTACTCCGAATTTTATATCTCTTAATATAGCCGTTAGAATAACATCTCCAATTGAATTTACAAAATAAAACACACCAAAAAAAATCCAAACCATCCCACAACCAATAAAACACACCAAAAAAGTTGGAAAAAATATGGGTTTTAATTTTAAGGCAAATTGGGAAATTCGTCCCCAAACAATTTACGATTGGTGACTTGGGTCCCTAAACAAATTATGGAAATGAGTTACGAAATGGGAGTTTGGTAAAAATAGAGGTTGAAGAAGAAAGGGGGAGGAAGAAGACAAGTATGCAATTGAGTAATTAAATTTGTATAGTGTGTTAATTATGGAAATGGGAGTTTGGTAAAAATAGAGGTTGAAGAAGAAAGGGAAGAGGAAGAAGAGGACATGGGTGGGTGGGTTTGGGTTGAGTTAGTATAGGAAATACCAAAAATACCCTTGTGTTTTGAGTGGAATTTTTAAATTCGTGTTGACTAATCGTTGACTAGCGGTTTTTTGAAGAGAAGGACTCATGGTGCAAACCTGCAACTTGTTTGAGGATCTAAAATAAAAATAAAAAATTGATTGGGGATCCAAGTTACCAATCGTAAATTGTTTAGGGACGAATTTCACCAATTAGCCGTTTATTTTGCTTCAAGAATTAAGCATCATTGTATTATTATGTATATTTGTATTATTGTCAGAATTTAGTTTCAATACTCGTTGTATTATACTATTCTTGCTACAAGATTTTTATTTTTTGCTAATATAAATGAGCTCAAATTAAGATGTAAGCTGAGCGTGAGCTTTTTCGGGCTGAGCGTAAACTGAGTTTTTTAATTTTTATGTGAGCTAAATCTAGCTCGGCTCACATATCGATTGCCACCCCTGACCATACAACAATGCGACTCTAACCCCTGTTTTATAAACTTCCCCTTCAATCTCAACAGATTTCATTTCAACCAACCAACTTTAACTCGATGCACCCAAATAACGAACATAATCATTTGCCAAGATACTTTTGTCATATAAATTAATTACACTCTATCTCTACTTCGGCCACTTATCACTATACTTCATAAAATATCACGATGCTACAACATTGATTTGGAATTGAAAAAATAAAACATTTTGTGATATTAATATTTTAATTTTAAAAAACACATTGACGGGTAACAAAAATGAATTCCTCTATAAATACAAGCTTACAAATTACAATCATGACCGTTTATCCTTCATCTTCTTGACATTGTCATAATTCTTGGAATGGAAATCAACAAAAAGTGCCAAAAGAGAGGCATTGAAAACAGCATTGAAACACCAACCCATAATCCCAGAACACCCTCCTTCTTCGGATCCCATAAAATGGTAATAAAGCATCAAACCGGAGATGGCAAAGCTGAAAACGAACTGAACAATCTGACAATCCGTCACCAATCTCTTCCACCACGGACGGCGGCCCACGGCGGATAACAAGTAGTAGGCGTACATTAGCACATGAACCGAAGAATTGGTAACCAGCGCCACCGGAAACAGCGTCTGGGATGTTGATAGCCACAGATAACACATTACCAACACTATTGAGTGGTGGTAGACGTGGAGGAACGAGAGCCGTCGAGATCTGGAATTACTGAGAATGATCAAAAGGGTGTCGACGAATTCAAGGATTTTGGATAAGTAGAAAATGTAGGCCCAGAAAAATGTGGGCCCGATTGGAGGTGTGCGATTGGCTGGGAAACAGACGGCCCAAGTCCAATCATTATGGGGCATTTGGGTAAGAGTCGAGAGAGTGCAACCCACGGCCATGGTGAGGGAAAGGAGGCAGAGGATAAGGTTGTGGACGGCGGTGATGAGGCGGAGGGCGGTGGGGTGGAGTGTGGGAAGAATTGGGAAACGGTGGAAAATGAAGGTCAGAGTTAGGTAAATGAGGACTGTAAGAGTGAGGAAGAGCGGCGAGGAGCCGAAGGTGATTCCTTGTCTCCATTCGAATTCGTTGATGGTTGGATGGTCCACTAGATAGTGGTGGAGGACGGAGGAGAGGCCGTCCATCTTGAGTCACGCGCCGCCGTGGATTATAGAAAGAGTAGTAACTCGAGGAACTGAAGAAAGAGATGAATGAGGAATATATAAATAAATTCCGATTATAATCAATCCATCCTCAATTATAAATAAAATAAAATTCAATGGATATCAAGCAGCCACGTCATTTTTATTTGAAAATGTTTTTTTCCTCCTATGTTCGGTCACTCAATATTATGACTATTTTTTAGGACGAGTTTCACCGCCCTCACATGAATTGAGCAAATCTCACATCTGCCGGCAGGCCTCACCCAATTAATGTGAGGGGTTGTGGAGTCAGTCTTATAAGGCGGCCATAGGGGTGGAAGTGAGTTGAGTCGGCTCATGAGTAGCTCACGATTCGATTCGATATTCGGCTCGACGAGCTCAGCTCATGAGCTAAGTGAGCTATACATGAGCTAAGATTTTTGACTCATCTAGAATATGAGTCGAGCTTGAGCGAGATAGAGTTCGACTCATGAGCTGGCTCTATATATATATATATTGCAAGGGTCCCACTATTCATGTTTCTTTTTACATGATAGATAATCCGTCATAAAAATATTTTTCAGAAACCAACAACCAATACACAAATGCCCTAAACGCCTATCCATCGGCTCAAATGGGCTAAACAGTAGTTCGGTCTCAGATTTCTCAGAAAATATTTTCAGCCAATTTATCATCAAAACCACTTTACCCATACTAAACTCAAGATTTTTGAATTACCTTTTCATCAAAAGATCTTTGCCATATTCTTAATAAATTAATTCACAAGTCAGACATAATTCAACATAAAGGATTTAGCCTATAAGGCTCATCCTTAACATAAATAAAAATAAAAATAAAAATAAAAATAAAATTACAAAAAATTAAAAGACCTTACAATATAAAGTTGCTGCTAGATATACACAACAGAAGATTTTATTTATATTAAGAAGGGAGAGCGTTTACAAAGTAGAAAGATAAGTGTTAAAGAAAAGTGTGCCTATCTTCTAAACATCTGCCGCTTATATAGACATTTTGCGGACTTAAAAACATAATAAACTATACTATTACTACAGTTTTTGTTGTTCACCATGATAGTTTTTACTGTTCATAACAGTATTTTACGTTCACAGCAGTACTTCAACTTTTTATAAAAAACTTATCAAAGTCTATAACTTTTCCATACAAATGTGATAACCTAATTTTCTTCAATTTTCTTTTTCCCTAAATATTTGTTCTTGAGATGATCTCTAACAGTAGCCATAATATCATCCAATTCGGGTTGAATATCATTCGGATCTTGAGCATCTTCCAATTTTACCATTTTCAATATTAGGAAGTTTAAATTATATTTCTCCTTATTATAAAAATCTTCCAATATAATTCGGATCTTGATTTAAAATCAGGCTACTTGCAAATTCAAATTAATAAATCTGATAGATATAAAACTGATTTTAATGTTCCTTTTGGACAATATGAATGGAATGTTATGCCTTTTGGCTTAAAAATGCTCATTCTGAATTTCAGAAAATTATGAATGATATTTTTATTCATTATAGTGAATTTATAATTGTCTATATTGATGATATCTTAATATTTTATAAGACAATTGAAATGCATTTTAAACATTTAGACATTTAAAAAAAATGTGTTATTGCTAATGGTTTGGTTATATCTAAACCTAGTATGTCATTATTTCAAATTAAGATAAGATTCTAAGGCCATAATATTGAAAATGGTAATATTATTCCCATTAACAGAAGTATAGAATTTAGTTCTAAATTTTCTGATGAAATCTACCAAATTGGTTCATTAAATGGTGGCAATTTTATGGCACATCAGAAGATATTCTTCCTGCACATTTTAAAGAATTATTTGTTGAATGGGAACAGGTTACACCTAATCTAACTAAGAAGATTTCTGCAAGACCTATTACAAGGATTACTCAGATGCATTTCTTTATAGAGTTTTCTATTCCATGGATATGGTAGAATAAACCTATTGTCAGTTATACTGAAGATAATTTGTTATGCCTTAAGCGATGTTCTTAAACAAGATTTTGGGATACCATGATGCGAGATGATCCCAAGACTAAGTAGTTAAACTGTATAGATACGCTTAATAACTTAAGAGAAAAAATTGAGTCATATAATCAGTTAAAAATTGATGAACAAATGCGGCTTAAAGCTTCTGAAATTCAAAATTCTAATATGGAGCTCAATAAACCATAAAATTTGAAAATGTTTAGATATATATATATATATATATATATATATATATATATATATATATATCCCTCCACAAAAAGTATACACACATTTTCACAAGGAAAAAAACTAAGAACTATAAAATAGTTTAAGTATTGATTTGTGTAGGAGATTGATTTCGAGACACTTATGTCATTAGGAAAAAAATCATGGGATATTGCTACTTGTCTTTCCTTAATGATAATCACAATTTATTAGTTTAAAAAATACTTTTTTTTTACAATACTATAGTTTCATTTTTCTCGGTGAAAAAACATTTCACATAATTAAATTGTTTATATAAGAAGGCTTCAAAACTTTTACATTTAATTAATAAGGATTGCAGTCTTTGGTAACATTGGTTGGTTTACACGGGTATAATTTTATAATTTTTTAAGATTTTTTGTTTTTTTTTCATAGTCTTTACTTATTATAATTAATATAGATATTAAACTTTTTTTATATGCCATTGTGCAAAAAAAAATCTCTTAGTTTATTTTGTATCAGTTGGATATTAAACTCATATTATAATCACTATGTTTTTTTAAAAATATTTCTAGACAAATGAGTTGTGTTGAGCTACTAATGAGTTGAGCTTGAGCTTGAGTTCAACTCATTTGGCTCAACTCAACTCAGCTCATTTCCACTCCTAGGGGGTCATAATATTGAATTTCCCCTTTCGTTCTAGTACAAAAGGAGTACTTGGATCGAGTCTTGATTAAGTTTGATTTGTTTTAAAACTGGGGTTTAGACCCGAAATATTAAATTAGAATCGGGTTTCGTTTTGAAATTGATTTGAAAATGAGAACACAATCCCAATCTGAAATCCAATCCAAGCATACCCAATGTAAAACCTTCATTTCAGCCAAGAAATATTGCATTATTGGACATGATATGAAAAAGAAGAAATTTCAAACTCAAGTAACCAAATCTAAGAGGAAGAATTAGACTAGATGAGGAGACTTTCAAATTGATAGTGGATCAGCTATAACAACTACTGTCTTCAATCCTTAATATAAAACTTTCAAAATCATATTGAAATATCATACATATTGAAATATCATACAAATTAGTTATCTCAAAATTAACTTTTACGCTACATTAATTCTCTGAGTCAAATGTTCAAAAAAATTATCTTGAAACCATTGACCTTTTGTAAAACTAAAGACATTCTTCATCAGATCTCAGTTCAGACTCATGTTCTTCTGCACCCCAAATGTGTTGTAAAGAACAAAAGCAATCCAATGAGTGAAGGAAAAAATGAATATCCTCTCTGCACTAAAGAAAGAGGGAAATCTTCTTGATTACAATTTTTAGTCATTTTTATATATATTCTGAATTCATAGTCAGACCAAAATTAGTAACTTTAAGAGGAAGAAAACAAAATGAACAAAAAAATATTCCCCAGCACCTCATTTCCTTACATATCTGTCTGCCCCATACTTGACCCCAATTAGAACACTTTAGCATTCTTAGGTCACTGCTTTTGCCTAAAAATGCCCCGACTCACTGCAAAACTGAAGGATTTATGGCTACTACACTTGACTCGCTCGTTACACTCTTGCAACCTTTTTCTTAACAATCCTTTTCCTACGAACCTTGGATGGAGCTTCGGATGTAGATTCACTCTCTCCCTGTTTTATGCCAAACAACCCAAGTCTGGAAACAATTGCGTTCTTGGATATGAACCACTTGGAAGAGGGTTCATTGATGCTTTCTTCTGCTGGTCTATTGTAAGCCTTCAAGAGATCTGACTCGGATAGTGGATCTACCTCGACCCCAAGCCAAGTCCGCCTTGATGTCTCTCCTAATTGAACATTCAAGACCCTGTACGCATTTGAATCACCAGTTAATCGAAAATCTAAGGTGTAAAGGAATAACTTTTGGACTCCAGGTAGCCAATAAGAGAAGGAAAGATAATTTGACAAAAGGAGAACAATGTTTTATAATACTAGAATTAGTGCAGTAATAACTAATGAATAACTATAAACTAATAAGATATCATATGGCGAACAACAAAGGTTGTTATACAATGTTGAGAGCAAAACTAAGCAACCATGCAAATACTAATTGAAGTTCTTAAATGAAGAGAGGTAAAAGGAGGCACAGATAAACCTTAACATGAACTAACAGAATAAGAGTGAAACCATTATAAGCAAACGTAAAAGATTAGGCTAGACGAGACAGTCCTACACAAAAAGAAAATATTAAAACTATACATATCATTTAAGCTCCCCACAAACAAGAGCATAAGATACTTAGGTATGCCACTTGTTTGACGCGGTCTTAACAGCACTAAAAACCCAAGTATATAGAGAACACAAACCTTAATGCTGTGCCAAAGAATAGAGCGACACCAATAACATCAAAATAGCTGGTAACTCCTCTATCAAACCCACACAATAACTGATAGCGCAGATTTGCGTATAGACCAAGGAACGCTCCATAACCAAGTGCATTTGTGTTCACAGATGGGACAGTTACCGATAACCTGCAATATAAAGGCAGACATTTACAACTAAAACAAAGATTCTGCTGAACACATATTGGAAGGCAAACTATGCAACAGAGGATTCTGCTTACCTTCCCTCCTTTTTACTAGCGACAAGATTTGATACCGAACCTTGCGCAGCTCCTGCAGTTAGTCCAACCATACACAACTCTGCTGCCTTGAAGAAGAATGACTGAATCCTCTTTTGCAAGTCAAATTCTCTAAGAGGATAGCTCTTTTCGAAGATATTGTTTGGAAGCTTTTGCAAAGTATTTTGCAAATCGTAGCGAAATGTATTCCCGTATGAGCGACAAGGAGCAAGTGACCAAACAACAATGGCATTGCAAGCGGTGACAGTAAGCACGTTTATAAGGGCAAGATCCCATTCTTGCTTTATCCTAGCATCAGAAACACAAACATTTATTCACTCATCGGAACTGAAAACTTCATAAAGAGGTTAAATACCTGAACAATGTAAAAAGAAAGTCACCTTTCCTTCCGACTTTTCAACTCCCACCAAACAGAGCAACCAATAGTAGTTGCCTGTTCTAAAAGCAGCTTATACAGAAATGATGGATCTGCAATCATCCTGGCAAGCAAATAAGACATAAGAATGACGTGGATTATGTATATCAACATGCTATAAGACCTTAGCCTAAATATTTCTATCGAGCCCTTCGTATCGGAAGACCTGCCAAAATGTGATTCCATCCCTAAAACGCATACTGCCAAAGTTTGGAACCCAAACTTGGAATCTATCAGTTTTACCCTTATTTACAATTTTATTTCACTTTCAAGATATGCTCCTGGCTATGCTTACTCAAAAAAAGTGAACATCAAACTTTAAAATTTAGTACATTTCCATAGCAGAAGAAAAGTAATTGCCACTACAAAGACCAATTTGTTATTTATTAATTTCCCGCAAGTCGTGGATAGAAAAGAAAACGGCTAAAAGATAATGTCAAACTAAATCAACATAATTATCATAAAAAAAACACGACACGCGCTGAATCACTCCCGTAGTTCCTCGATTTACAACCTCCTTTCTCATCATCTTTAACTCTGTTTCCTTCTGCATCTTTGTCAAAGTCAACATGACGACGGACATGGCCTCCACATTTTACCTCTTTGTCGGTGAAATACTTCAATTTCACTAACTAAAATTCCGGCTACACGTCAAAGACATGTCCCCAATTTTAAATATATAACTCGTCCAGAATGTTGTAATACTACTAGAACGTCTTCTAATGTTAATTTTTCAGCATCAAGTAGAATCACATTAATTAAAGAAGTTCTCTCATGGATACCAATCAATCACTACATCAAACCAATTGTTTTAATTGTCCATGCATCAGGAAAAATACAGTAAAGCTACAAATAAAATAATTATTCCAGTGAAGAGGATGGGTTTTGTTCCAGATATTCGGTAGAATGGAATTGTGGGGGGTCTTCTTTACTAATTTCATAAGCACTATCAACTAGCAAGAGAAGGTGGTCATTGCTGCAGGGATTGGCAGTGTCATCCAGTAGATTGAGGGTCCTAAAGCTCACATTATTTCACCAGAAAAAATCAGACACTATCAGTTACCTGCCAATAAATGCCCTAGATAATCCTTCAGGGAGTGCCCGGGAAATGGCCCTAGTGGTAGTAGGCCTAGCATTTATTGCCAAGAATTTCACCATCTGAGCAGAACTGAGAAGACCCTGAACAGAATGAAAAATTTCAATGTCTATCCAAAGACTAATCCAGTGTATATTCATGAGAAAAATGATTTACCAATTCATAAGCTTGGCGTAATCCCGCAGGCAAATCCGTCATTGTCTTCTGCCACTCATTTAATACGGCATCAACAAATTTCCGGTCAAAAATCTGCCACAAATATAATACAATTTCTCTTTATAATATCAACAAACCATGCTTGGGATAAATCAAGTTCATAAGATAAGAAAGCTTTTAGCGTTTATTTTAACATATCTTTACCTCCCCAAGAATAAATCGCCTCCTGAACAGTCCACCTTCATCTCCCTCATCGCCATCATCGAAGTCATCAAAATAAGAATCATCATCACCACCATCATCACCTCCATCACCACCACCATTATTAATGCTCTTTCCAATATTACCACCGCCTCCCCCAGTTGACAGCTGCAAGAATACTGAGAGTTGCATAAAGGGGTTTTCAAACAACAACCAGAAAATATGGCATGGCCAGCAACAAAGGTAATTAAGAGCTTGGACCCGGAGAAGAATCTTTAAAGATAACCCTTGTCTATTACCATATGAATACAAGGGAAGAAGTAGACGAACTAGATTTCCAGACAAGCGCCACTGGATTTTATCCGGAAATTAAGATAAATTCTTCTCAGTCTGTCGTCTAGGAAGAAAGATGGTCCCCTACTCCACTTATCATGATTGTCTGAAATGATCTCATTAAATACCTAACTTCCAGTTGAAATGAAACAGTTCCCTTTGCTGATCAAAATAAGACAGTAGCAAGATTCTGATTTGAAATTGAGACTCAGGTGCAGTCATTAAACATTTCTGAGCACTTTATCGCCAATATTTCAAGCACACTACAGCTACTTCAGATGTTAAGCAGCAATAATGGCAAAAGTTCCAGAACCTTATTTAATTAGTAGTAATCAGTGGCAATTGCCTTCAGAGTAGAGTATCTTGGAGAATGCTACGCTATGCATTGTTCTTAAGATATGCCAAAAAAAAGCTCCTTACTTTCTCCAAAGACGACTTTTACAATACTCCCAAAGCCACCCCGATATTCCTGCCTTCCGGGGCATAGACACATTAAGGAACAACCACCCCGATATTGAAATTGAAAGAAAGAATTTTAATTTTGCAGTAACGTAAAATAATGAAGTTGATCCTAATAAAACTTCCAAGCTTGTGCAACTGAACAAATGAGATTCAACAACCAAACTAATTAAGAAACATTATAACAAATAACTCATTCGAACCATTACCTTAAACTAAACATCACAAAGAAAAACTTGAACAACTGACAAGCACATACTACCTCCATTCCTTAATATAAGACTTTTAGAACGTGTAGAGGAAGCAAAAAATAAGGTAATATTGACATTTAATATAGTAAATGTATACTACTAATTTTATTTAAGATAGTAATATTGACATTTTCATTAAAAAACACCTCATTTTTTGTTTCCTTAATTTTCGCTACCCGTCCTAACAACAGTCTTATATTATGGAACGGAGGAAGTATAAATTTAAAAGAACTGCTCGAATTACAAACAAACAAAAAGTGACAAATTCACAAAGTTAGATTAAAAATAATAGGGAATAAGTAATCATAGAGCAGTGGGAAACCATAGAAACGAGAAAGAAAAAAAAACTCCTCAAGAGCACAGACCTCGGGGCTACTTTTAGTCTGCTGCTTCTGAGAAAGGTCAAGCTTGGATCTTTCTAAAGTAGCACCCTGGTTAGCACCGAATTCCTTTTTCATAACTGCACCTTCCATCACATTAGACGAAGAAGACGGCGGCGAAGATAGAAAACATCGCTCCAATAGCGCAAAAGAGTTTCCTCCATCAACCACACCAGACGACGACGCTTTAACCACCAGAACCTTCCGGAGCTTACCACCGACGGCCAGAGACGGCGGAAAACGGCGAACAGTTACGGTCGGGGGTAAAAGTGGAATTTTGGATGATAAGGTTTTGGTGGATGGAATTATAGGGATAATTTTAGCCGTCTGAAACACTGTGTGAGACATTTTTTTTGCAATTTATGTTGATGATTTTGAAGGTTTTAATTATGGAGGTATAATCATGGAGGATATTGTTCTTCCTTCTCTCAGAGAGAAAGAAATTGAATTGGGCAAAGTGGGTTTTTTCATATTGGGATTGGGAGTATGGGCAGCGACAAACCCAATCCAGGGCAGCGAGTTGAGTTGACTCGGCCGCTTTTTTCTGAATTGTGATCAGGAGTTTGTAAAAAGAGCGGCGACTTATTGAATTGTTACGATTAATAATGTGAAAATATGGAAATCGGGTATCTCAAGTGGTAAGGTTACTCGGTCACGGGAGATCGATTCCCGTATCTCTCCTTGTGGGGCAATAAATTCTCCTCCTTATGAGGCTAAATTCCCTCCCCGACTTGGGGCATGCTACAATCTCCCCATCTAGGGTATTCTCCGCTCTTTCCTTTAAGGGGACAATCGCCTTCTGGCGTCAAAAAAAAAAAAAAAATGTGAAAAGAATGTCCAATAATTGGAATTAATTAATTACTTTCTTTGCAATATAAATTGGTTCAGTTGGTAAACATGTAATATATCCTTAAATTAATAATTGTGATTAGAGCCAAACTCATCTCAACTTTTTATTATACCTAACAAATTAATTATTTTATCATTCTCAAACTGTGGTCGTAACTGAATCTGAACTCATCCTAACTTTTTTTTTGTTTACCTAAAATAAATAAATTTATGTTTCCTTCTTTTACTTATGACTTTTCAAGAATTTTCATGCACTTATCAATTTATCCAATAAAAAAGTATAATTAACTTGTGGGTTATTTTATTGTTATAAAAAAATATTATTAACTTTTTTTTTTATAACACATTTACTCTATCTTTCAAATTAATCAAAAAAGCACTCCCTCCATTCTTAAATATAAGACTTTTTTGATAATTTTAGAAAATTAAAAAATTTGTAATTTTCACTGAAAGTTTCAATATTACTCCTATCTCTCTCACTTCTATAGCATAAGAAAAGAAAGGAAAAAATAGGAATGGCAGAGACCGCAAATAAAAAAATATCGAGGGTATAATTGAAATAAATTGTTGACAACTAATAAAAAGAATTTTAAGCGACAATTAATTTGAATACATATAGATCTCCTAAACGACAATTAAATGAGAATTAATGGAGTATGTTTTTTCCGGCTTGTCCCAAACTAAATATCCGTTTTTTATTCAAAACATGGTGCAATTTCTCCACAAATTCAACAATGTTAAACAATCTCCAAAATAATTGTTCTTCAATTTGTATGTAACTTTGCAGTACGGATCCTAAGCGGAACATCTTTTTTTCATTACATAGAAAAATTTTAGGACAAAAAAATACATCTGAGCCTCAGAATAAGTGTCTGTTTTAAATCAATCATAACCGTCAATTTTTTAATCTAACGAAAAATGAAAATTCCGCACGTGCTGTAACTTTGAACCAGACATTCCTAGATTTTGCCAATACACTCAATGCTGCTGGAGATAGAGGTCATCATGAATAATGTTAAACTGTAACCAATCGAGAAGAATCAAACTAAGCGATACAGCGATAGCAGTAGACAGATGGGTCTTAAAAGTACAATAATCCTTAGCTAGTTTCTTCGCGGCATTAGTGAATTACTAAATTGCCCTTGCTCGAAAGTGGTCATATCAACTTCGAGAAATCCGGTCTGCCCACGATGTTGTGGGTTCGATACTCTCCTCGCACATAGAGTATGCTTTAAATTGTCTCCCTTTTTAAGATTATCTCTTCCTCCTCATATGAAGTGCTACTCTCTCCTCTTAGAATGTACGCCCAATTGAGCTAAAAAAAAATCGAGAAATCAATCCCCGTGGATAGTATAGCGCTCCCACTTCTTAGCTGGGTCATAAATCTGCACAGACGGAAAGGAAAGAAGAAAGTTGCGAATCTTTTAGAACGTCGCTTTATAGTATTCCTGCAGTGATTTTGTACAAATGCAACATGTCTGCAATGGTGGTGCCAGGGGCGGCTAAGATGGTGTTCGAGTTGATCGACCGTATAGGACTTCTAAAAATTGGGGGGTTCCAAATTTATATTAGTTATATGTGTGTATTTGTATTTTGTTGAAAAATTAAAAATTGTAATTATTTGGGAATTTTTATGTTGACAACTACCAATAAATATTGTTAGCCTTTTTTACTGGACAAACTAGCCCACTCTATTTATACTTGATACGATTAAAAAATGGACCTTGCTAGGCTACTAGAATTATTGGCTAAAAGATTGACTAAAATAGTGTCTTTGGACCTTTTTGCCCTTATAGTTGGGTGAATCCCTATACCAGCAGGGAGGTAAGATAGTCATTTAACACCCTTAATTTGGGAGTTTAGGGTTTCTATCCCCAAAATTCTAGTAGAAAAGCATTTTCCTTGAAAAATATATATGATTAGGTAAAAGTCTAAAACATGAAACTAGTAGATAGGTTATCTTTATTCATCTTTATATATATTTTAACAGGTTGTTATCTTTAGCCTTCAAGTTCCTTCGCAATTTTTTTTTTTTTTTATTTTATAATTTTATATGTTCTAGTTTCCACTCTCTGATTTACAATTATATATATTTAGTTCATGATCTTGTTGACTCCTTACCAAGATTTTTCAACATCGACAACTAGCCAATTACGATAATACAATTATTTCAGTCCTCCCTCTTCATAACAAATCAAGTCGATTGTTAAATTTCAAGTTCTTTCGTTTCAACTTATATATGTTACTTCTCTATAAGTTGGTTTATTATCTTTT
This sequence comes from Vinca minor, assembly GCA_026122235.1. Classification (NCBI taxonomy): domain Eukaryota; kingdom Viridiplantae; phylum Streptophyta; class Magnoliopsida; order Gentianales; family Apocynaceae; genus Vinca; species Vinca minor. The sequence continues at coordinate 3,010,018 of JAOCZM010000201.1, read as the reverse complement.
GTAGTGAATGCTTTTTTTAGTAGGTCATCTAGAATTAGAAAATATGATTCTAGATACGATAATCATAAGAAGCAAAAGATGGTCAATGAGTTAATCGAATCTCAAAGAGGGGCTCTTGATAAATTTGTTACTAAGGAACCTCGCAATTGCTATTTTCAAGTGAAGAAAATTTTGTCCGTATTTATATTTTTAAAAATATGTTTAAAATTTTATGTGTACATTTTGGAAAACAAAAATTATGATATAATTGTAATGATTTTTTTGTTACATTTACATGAAAATTACTTTTCTCTGAGTATGTAGGGTCTCATTTTAAAATTTAGCAAAAGGCTCTTCAAATTGATTGAGACGCTCCTGGGTGGTGCACTTGTTTCTCAAAGTACTGCCACCGTGTTAATCGTTTATGAAGTGAATTGCTTTCAAGAATCAGATGATGTATGTATAAAAGAAGAGTACCTCCCAACGTGAAGCGGGGAAAATATGCTTGTTCTTTTCATACCAGTGCCGTTCAACAACTTTCCCAGCATGTGACTGAAACAAAAAGTACAATATGAATTTACAACTAGCAAGAAGAAACCAGGAAAGAAGGTTCATAGATTTACAAGGTTGATAGAGATAAAAACTTGCAACAATGTTTATAACCGATTTCTGAAATGAGCACTGGAGGAGCAAGGGCAAGAATTTTCAAATTTTTTATATAATAGGTATATATCCAACGGTTTAAATTTTTTTTTTTTTTTATACTACGGCCCCCCCCAAGAATTTTCAATTTTTTCTACGACCCCCTAAACTTCAATCATGGCTCCGCCACTGGAAATGAGGTCATGTAGAGACATAGTAGAAACATTAGCAAGCTTGACGAAAACCAAATGCAATTAGGACTATCTAAGATTCCTTGCCAAATACTCCCTCCATTCCCATTTAAATGTCATTTAGGAGATTTATAGGTATCCAAATTAATTATCGTTTAAGAGCTATTTTATTAGTTGTAAACAAACTGCTCATGCTGCCACTGTTTACGCAACCTTTCACGCTCAGCTTGCTCCTCTGCCTCCCTCTCACTGAAAGAGTATGCTTTAAAGCAGTTATTGAACGTGTATGTATACAATTGAAAATCTTATAACCACATGAGACTATTTCATTTGATAAAGAAGTTATTGAACGTGTATGTATACAATTGAAAATTTTCTTTTCAATTTATTATCGTACTCAAAACTTCTCAAAATTTTTTTTTTAAGGCCGACTGGGCGGTTATCCCATGTAGGGGAGAGAAGTGCCTCACAGAAAGAAGATGGAAGCCCTAGAAAATGAGATTTACACAAATTAAGCTTCATTTATACCTCTTGATATGGGCAAACTGGCCTATTAAGTCATTTTCGTATTTTGAGTTTGCCGATAGGATCCCTTTCAATTTATGCTGGTATTATTCAACAAATCTATAACATACTTTATTTGAGATAGAAATATACAGTCTTTTGATTTTGACCATTTCTATTATTTTTGAATATTTTAATTTGAAAATATTTTTTCTGATATAGAGAATGGTCTAATCAACATAGTTTATACAGGATAAATTTAGATCATATAATTTATTGAATCATGTTTCATATCAGAATTAAACTCTTTGAATTTTGAAATGAGAACATGTTTTTGGAATTTAAAAAAAAAATCACTTTTGAAGTAGTACCCTCTTAAAACGGTCGAAATTTCAAAAAAGTTCAAAAGGTAGGTTCAATTTTTTTACAAGCACCAGATCGAAAAAAAAGCGCTCTCTCCTTTATTTACTGTTTGAAATTTAAAAATAAAATCTTCTTCCCTCCCAACCCTTTAAATATACCCGCCCTTCCTCAATTTCATCTTCCTTATATTTCTTTCTCAAGCACAATCTCTAGACCTCATTCTGAAGTTCAAAATTCATCATTCTTTGTTCGCAAGTGTATCAAAGGATTCAAATTCACACCATAACTGTAAGTAAGTTTTTTTATTTGATTTATTTTCCTTATTGATTTTTACGTATTTGTCAATTGCAGATTTTTTTATAAGTGCAGATTGAGTAATTTGAACATGAAAATATTGAATCTTGTGCAATTTGAAGTGTTTTCGCTTATCGTTTTTGGTCAGTTTAATGTTTGGATATTTTAAGATCCAACCTTTATTGATTATGTTAATTCTGCTTTGTTTGTTTCCGCGCTCTGTTAAATCCGATTCGGCTTGATAGATATGTGTTAATTTATCATCTGGATTATCTATTTGAATTGCTGATTGAGAATATGATTTTTTCGATATTCCTGGTGATTTTTTGAAGGTATTAATTGCGCTCGTCTTAATAGGTTTTCTCGTATTTACTACCTCCCTTCTATAATAAAAGTATGTTAGTACATGTAGCGAAAAATTAAAGAAACAAAAAGTAAAAGTACTTTGTCAACAAATATAAATATATATATTTTTTAAATAAGACTTGTATAACACCAAGCTCAACTTGGATTGGATTTTAGTTTTAGTTTGGGTTTGAGTTTTGGCGGGAGAAATTCAAATTCAAACCCAAACCAAAACCAAAACCCAATCCAAGTTGAGCCCAATTCTATTTTAAAAGAGTAAAGTTGATATTTTGATTACTTCCTCGATTTTTGCTACGGTTATAACAATTTATATTATGGAATTGAGAAAGAAGATTACGTTTAGCCATCAAAATTCAAATAGTAGTAGCGTCTTGGTATAAAGTTTGTTTGGTTTAATAAAACTGATTTTCAAATGTCATTCTATTTTTTTTTGCTGAATATTTCCAAATATCATTGAATAGCATAATTTGGTATTTTGCTTATAAAATCAATGGTTGTTCAATAATTGATAGGTCTAGAAAAGATGAATCTGCAATTTGATTACTGAATTTCCTTTTTCTGGTAAAACTATTATAATGAATACGAACTGTTTGATGTTTTGAAACAGCGGATGGACTCGTTGCCTGAGGCCATTGTGCAATACATTTTGTCGTTTGTTACTAATGCCAAAGATGTGGAATCTTGTACTTGCGTTTCTAAGCGATGGAGGGAGGCAATGCCATACTTTCAAAGCCTTTACTTCCCTCGGAATGTTTTTGATAAACTTAAGGGTGAGGAGACTCCTGATGTTATCATATCAAAAATGATTTCATCAATCGTTCGGTTAGAAGAGCTCGTTGTATATTGCCCTTTCACTAGTTTAGGTCTGGCTTCGTGGCTAATGCACCAAGGAACATCTCTCAGGAACCTTGAACTAAGAATGACCAATATAGGTGAACATCAATCCTCTTTTGATGACCCTCCCAGGTTGGATTGCATTAGGTCTGCGCCAAATTTGGAGTCACTGAAGCTTTGGGGTGGCTTCATGATCCATTCTCCGAAATGGAACACCTTCAATAGGCTAAAAAATCTTGAAATTGTAGGCGCTAGAATGGAAGACCCTGCACTTACTGATGCTCTCCGCGCCTGTCCATTTTTGACTAATCTGACACTCCTTGGTTGCGAGGGTTTGGGGTCTATTTCAATTGAACTCCCCCTTCTGCAGCAGTGTACACTGGACCTTTCTGGTGTCGGTAACTGCTCGGTTTCTGTGACTTCTCCAAGGCTTGAGCTACTTGAGGTACAGGGTTGTAGCTGCATTAGAGTTCGAGAGACCCAGTGCTTAAGAGAGCTCACCATTGCAAATAATCAAGGTATTGCCTTTTTGTTATTTTCAGCTCATACAATTTAACTGACTTTGAATTGGCATTTTGTTTTTCATTTTGAATAATTTAACTGACTTTGTATTGTTTTTAATCCTTTAATCTCTTATCAGGTAGAGTTTACATAGTCGATTTTGGAAAACTCGTGGCCCTCGAGTCATTGACCATGAGAGGGGTGCAATGGTGCTGGAATGCTATAAGTCAAATGCTGCAACTGGCAAGTGAGGTGAAACACCTCTATATGAAGGTCGAATTCACTGGAGATTTTGATTCACTCTTGTCGTTTCCAGAGGTTGATTTGGTCGACTTCTTCAACAGCCATCCAAAGTTGCAAACTTTTGACGTGCACGGGGCCATGTTTTCTGCTCTTTGCCAGAAGAACAACAGCCTAAAAAATGTAAGTATGAACACGAAAAACCATCATTCAACCCATCCCTTTATCGTATAAACTGGCAATCATGATTAATGTAAGACACATCATTTTTTTTTGCAGGTAGATTCGAGGTTTGCGATTCCTTGCCTTGAGAAGCTTGTGATCACAATTAGGTCACCTTTAAATGCTGAACAGAAGATGAGTACTATGGAATCCTTGGTACAGTATGCAAAAAATTTGAAAAGGATGACAGTGAAGATTCTTCAGATGAAGAGTAACCATAGCAGTGCTGATGATTTCTTTGAGGACATTTGCAGATTTAGACATGCGAACCGGAAGGTTGTTTCAATCGAATAATAACTTTCTTCATTTATAATCTTGATTTTTCTTCTATAATAACTTTGAAATTTATTTTGAATTTGTCATTCTAGTTGTTTGTTTTCATATTAATATCTTTGTTTACGAGTTAAGATGTACCCTTGAATATTTAGATTAGTTTCAAAAACTCAATTCACTTTGATCCCACTCGGCTACTCTTCTTCAAAACTCACTTTTCTGAATCCCAAGACAAGCGAACCTTGAAATAAAAATTCTCATTCCATGTTGGATGATTGGAATTGTTGGAGAATAGTCCATAGTTTGGTTTTGTGAATCCACATCCCCACATGAGGTAATCCTAAAATTCTGATTGATATATAAATTTAGTCCTAAATATTGATTACAACTCACAATATCTATTTTGATATACAGAGTTTGTTACCTAAGTAGGTAATTGTGAGTGTGCCGACGCATGAGTCGTGGTTGAATCGAGTTCATGACAAAACTCTACTTTTAAGGATTGAGGAACCAAATTATATTCTTTTTCATAATTGCAGACAACATTTGGGTACAAGTAGTTCTCACATTAAAAAAATTTCCTTCTGCATAATTTAGTTTAAAAAAAAGAAGAGGAAAACAAAACAAAACGAATCTAAATCTGAATTGCTATCCTGAAGTATAATTCTGACTAACAAAACCTATATTAGCTTCTTCTTCTGAAAATATCGCTTCAAATACAATATCTGCGCCACAGAAACCATAATGCATACTCCCAAGGACATGATACTGAACCAGGCAACCCTTGAATTAGTTCTTTCACTCACCTCCCGCATCTCTGATTCCCTGAAAACCATATCAATGAAACGTTAAGTCATTAAACCCAGCATTTTTCTAAACGTCAGATTCACAAGTATCACAAGTGAGAAGAGAATGATTACCTGGTCTTGAGATACAGTAAATTTTCATGGATGGCCTCGACTGCCCCTTCAAGCTTTCTTAGCTCCAATTCAACTCCCTACTAGAGCCAGAAATATAAGTTGACAATTTCCACAGAAATAAAGATATTACCTAGTTCCACCTAACAAGCGCCAATTTGACCCCTATTTTGAATAGTCAAAGTGAAAGAAACTACATATAATGAACATCAAAAGATCTAAAAGACTACAATAAATTTACTAATTTTAGTTCATCTCTGCACCACATCTGCTTAAGCTTAAACGATATTATACAACGCTTTTGATGTTATTCACAGACTTTGTTTAGCCAGATGAATATGCATCTTCCTATTGAGCAAATCGTGGAGAAAGTTTATCGATATCTTTGAGCAAAATATGTTGACAACATTTCAAAAGTCCCACTAAAGAAGTTGCGACCGAATTTAAGTCTACTTCTACGCTTATTACTACTAGTACACAAAGTTTGGCTCATGTATGAAAATGTAGAAATATATAACTTTAAAGTCTCACCTCAAGCTTCTCTTTTCTTGCAACTGATTCCCAATCCTTTGCTGCAATTCCAGTCTTCCAATCAATGTTAATACTTACATCCCCAGTTCTTGAATTATGGCCATCCACCCAAAAACATGCCAAATAGTTTCCAGCCTCAGTAGTTGTAAATGCAAACTGACCATTTGTCACATTCTCCTTCTGATGAAGGGTGTTTCCATATGGTGAAGTGACCTAAAAGAATGGACCAAGCTTTAAACTAGATTTATAGAGTATAGATATACCAATGACAAGCAAAATAAAACCCATCACACTTACGAAATTTGAACAAGTTAGCAAGGTTTAATCGCAATTCTCTAAATGAATCCTAAAAAACCAATTTGCACACTGTTGGGAAGAAATACATAAACAATTGATTAGACTACGTCGATCACCATGTAACAGCAAGGAACTAAAGTCAAAAGTATCCATATATCAACCAGTTCTTATCAAACTATTGTGGTTCTACGACCACCAACAGAGTCAACCAAACCTATTTCAAAAGTATCCATATACCAACCAGTTCTTAATCTTAATAATCATGACATCTCATTTAGAAAATTTGTAACTCTAGTAGTGTGATAAAATACTCTCGAGACAAATATGAAACATATACCTTAATAGATCTCTTCTTAGGGAGGGTGTGTGTGCTGTGATATTCATTCAGAACACAAGTAATAAATCGCGGATAGCGGATCATGGCGGCAAGCCAAAAAAATGCCACAACGTTATAGCGGACACATGGCGGACACAATAAAATAATGCAAAATATACATTTAACACTGCATAATTTAAATATAAAGAAAAAAACAACAACATGAATTAAACAAATAACTCAAAAGTCATTAACCAACCATTAACTAGGACATCTCGTAAGTCACAACTCATAACATAACAAGAATGCATAACTTAAAACTCTCACAATATGATAACAAAAACGATAATCAAAACATGACCAAAAAAAAAGCCAAGCAAATAAATTTCTTGAGCTTGACACAATCTTGAGTAGCAGATTGTCATTCAGGACACAGACTCAGAACATGGAAAAACTTTAATCATCAATCAAAACCTTGAGTCTTAAATGAGAACATAGGATAAAAAAACAAAGAAGAGAGAAAAAAACATAGGATAAAAAAAATAAGATATTAAAAAATCACTCTTTGATAATAATAAAAAAATCAGCAGAGATTGAGAAGAAGATTGAAAAAAAAAATAGAGATTAAAAAAATCAAACAGTGATGGAGAAAAAAAGAGAGAAGAAGGAACGTCACTTATACAGAGACGACAAGAAAATAAAGACTGATTACGTTGATTGTTTGTTGGGATTAGGTAAATATAATATAAGAGGGGAATAATCACATGGGTAGCAAAAAAGTAACCAGACCAGTTTAAAAAAACAAAAAATGGCCAATATTTCGCTTTGTCCGCTATGCCCGACGTAACATAAACGCCATAACGTCCGCAAAACGCTGAATAGTGAACACCGCCATATTAGAGCCTAACATTCATTGCGTATAGCGGTGACCGCCGAATCCGCCACGCCATAACGTCATGGCGCCACCATGGCCGCCATTTGACAACATTGAGTAATATCTAATGATTTTCATGAGTTCAAACACAAAGGCAGTCCCTTCTCCTGTACATAGATTTCTTCTGTTCATCCTCCATTTTTTAACCTTGGCTGAGAGGGATGAGATATCCACTCTCCTTCCTTTAACTCTATCTACCTCTATACTATCAATTGTCACAAACACATGCTTATGTTATTTCATTGGACATAATTCGCTTACTCTTCATTAGTGTTGTCAATCGCGGATGGTGGATCATGGTGGCAAGCAAAAAAAATGCCATAACGTTATAACGGGCGCTATAACGTTAAATAGCGGACACAATAAAATAATGCAAAATATATATAATACAATGCATAATCTAAATAAAAAGCAAAACAAAAAACATAAATCAAACAAATAACTCAAAAGTCATTAATCAACCGTTAACTAGCATATCTCGTTAGTCATAACTCATAGCATAACAAGAATGCATATCTCAAAAGTCTCCCAACACAATAAAAAACGATAACTAAAACAAAACAAGAAAATTCGAGAAATCTAATCATCCTCTCCCTCTCCCTCTTCCTCTTCCTCTTCCCTTTCCTCCCCCTCATCTTCTTCAATATACTCATCCTCCTTGCTAGGAACAGATGCAAATCCTTCACATTCTTCTCCATCTGATGGGCCATCAAAATCAATATCAACATCTTCAATATTTTCATCTATGTCATCATCTACAAATTCAGGTTCTTCTTCAACTTCAATAATTTGCTCTTTTCCTTTTCTACTCGATGAATCAATTCCTCTACCTCTACCCTTACCTCTTTTAGACACTCTCAAAGCTGATGTTGGTTGCTTTCTTTTCTTATTTTACCTCCTTGTATTTACGCTACGCTCTCCAATTCCTAAAATCCTATAAACATCTCTCCACAATAGAGAATCATCTACCTGAAAAACCCGCTCATCTTCTACCTCACCATCATCTCCATCCATCTCTCCAACTAGACATTCATTGCACTCATAAATCTCATTCAGGCAAATTGGGTCAATTTCATTCTTAATATTATGTCTTCGCAAGAGTGCTTGATTATATTTGACTTAAACTAAAAAATCAAACATTGTGGATACAAAAAAAAAGAGAAGAGAGAGGAAGATGAAGAAGAAAAAAAAGAGAGGGGAGAGAAATATAGAGAAAAATAAGATAGAGAAGGGAGAGAAGATAGAATACATAGACAGAAGATGGAAGATGGAAGATGGAAGGGACGTACCTGTTGCAAGGATGCAGAGTGCAGAGAGACGGCAAGAGTTGATTACTTTGATTAAATTAGGTAAATATATTATAATACGGTAATAATCACACGTGTAACAAAAAATAACCCAAGCCCATTTAAAAACAAAAAACAAAAAAGACCTGCCATACCGCTATGCCCGCCATGAAACGCCATAACATAACCGCCATAACGCCTGCGAAACGATGAAAGTCGGACACTGCTATATTAGAGGTTATAGCGCATTGCATATTGCGGTGGACCAAAATTCGCAACACCATACAGCCATACCCGCCATTTGATAACACTGCTCTTCATAGGGTAAAATCTTTTACAAATTTATCTTCTCCGGCCTTGTTATAGGAAATTATTTGGTTAATTGCATTATAAACAGAAACAAAAGGTTCATATTGAATCTCCAACTGCATATTACTTGAGGATAATGTACCTATTTCCCATCCAGAATACCTAGACCGCGAGGTGCACTGAATATCCTTTTACAGAGCCAAAAAAAATACACAAGCAAGAACATGGGATTGTACGGTAAGTTGGATATGTGCCTACATAAAACATATCTTCTGCGCACCAAAAGTTGGTTCAATATAACCCTTTTATATGTTTTCTAACATGAATAATTTCATAATGAAACAGAACACACTGGATATTCCACATTTACTTGTTACTTATATCACTCCAAATTCAAGAATCCAAATTGAGCTTCTAATTCATCTATGCCATTTAATTCATCACAACACCAAGACCTAATCTATCAAATTATAAACCCACAAAGGACAAAAAAAATTCTCTCGTAAACAGTTTACTGCAATATAAAAAACATAAAATTTCAGTATTATCAAGTCAGCCTTTTTATCTTCCTTTCCCAATATGGCATAATCCCCCAAAAATTAGCAAGTCTAATCCTTATGCTAAACAGTTGATTCGGAAATAACATACTACCTCCATTCCATTCCTTAATACAAGTTGTTTAGGACATGTAGGGGTATACAAGTCCTATTTAAGAGATATATTAATATTTTGACTAACAAAGGACCTTGTTTTTTTTCTTCCTTAATTTTTACTAGATGTCCTAAATAACTTATATTAATGAATTGAAGGAGTAGCATGCCCGGTAACACATCAAATGGAGAAACCCCGAGCAAAGAATACATTTGTAGATAAATTTGAACAAAAAAAAATCCGAAACCCTAGGGCAATACCTTAGCGGATATGCTGGGGGTAGGGTGGACATGATCGTCGGAAATCACAACGTAATCAGCCAAAACAACAACGTTGTTGTGGATTTCCTCCGACACACACTTAGTACCCGATGCCGGCAAATTCAGCCACACAGCTCCACTCTTCTCCAACGCACACAGCACCAATAGCAGCGCCGTCAACACTACTCCTCTGCTGCGCATGTTAGCATTATTCCCCATCATCATTCGAATTTCCTCCCAATCGAAACGCATATAGAAGTATTTGATTTTACGGATTTTCGATCTTCAAAACTGAATCTTGTCTCCCGGATTCAGCCTTCAGCACTTCCTTCTGAAACAGTTCTTCCATTTTCTTTCTAAAAATATCTCAGAGAATGTTAGGACTCAGTAGAAGGCCCATTTAACTATATTGGATATGTCCATTTTAAATAGGCCCAATTAAGAATTATGGACTTTTAGCAGGACGCATACAGGGCCTAATAACCCGATAACAATTGCCGCCACTTAAGCTTTTTCGAAAGGTTAATAACTAGTGCTCCAGTCTCATAGGTAAGAGTTGAACTCTTAATCTTTTTTTTTAAAGGAGGATTAATAGTGGTTTCTACTTCCCCTCCCGCATGACTCGAACTCCCGACCTACCGGTTGGAAGTGAAGTATCTAACCGCATGAGTCTGCGCTTCGTTGTCTCTTAATCTTATTGTTAAGAGACGATGTGATCTAACAACACGTCACCCCTCAGGGCGGTTCTTTTTTATCTTTATGAATTTGTTAGAATTCAAAGGAGATAACATGTGTGATTAGATTGAGTTTAGGTTTGAGATTTTAATCTCATTCTTAGTTCCAAAATCAAATTCTAGATAATTTAATATTTCAGGCTCAATTTAAAACGGAGTTGGATCTGAATTAGAGTCTCAAGTCATGTCAAATTCAAATTAGACTCAATCCAATAACACATGTTAATAGTTTGACAAAGGATACTCATGGTTGCCCACTCCACCACCCATATAGATTCATAACTATGATTCCATGAGAGGGATAATGCATCCCAATAGGGAAAAAGGAAAATGAAAAACCTATAAAATAACATGATTCCCAATTTTTTTCTTTAAAAAATATAAAGAAAGAACATGATTCCCTATATGTCTTCATCCCTAATTATAAAATATTAAAAGGAATTTCCTATTCCAATTTAAAAGGGAATTTGCATTTCCCACTTTTAAGATTTGATCAAATTATCTTTTTGTCTTCAATACATAATTTCAAGTTTCAAATAAATCAATTGATAATTGAGCCTTGATGTTAAGTTTTGTCCATCAACTATTAGTCCTTAAATGCATGTTACTTGCACCAATTAACCTAAGTTTCATGATCGCCTTAACATATATATTTTAGGTTTTATGATAACTCTAGTATATATGTATTTTGCGTTAGGAGGTGAATGTGATATTCGTATTCCACGCAAGATAAATTTGAAAAATACGAATGATAATTGCCGAATAAGTTATTGTAAATGTTGTTAAATTCATAAATCGCACTCTAGTCTACAAATACAATACTACTACATTTATTTCTAAATATAAAACTTTCATTACATGTTGCAAAAGTTAATGGAGTAAAAATTAATATGTTTTCGTAATTAAAATATCAATATTACTCTCTTAAATATAATTAGTGGTATACAAATTATATTTAAGAGAGTAATATTGACATTTTAATTACAAAAACATCTTAATTTTTGCAACATGTAATAAAAGTTTTATACAGTAAAACCTCTATATAAGAATAACATCCTTATTGTAATAAAAAAAATTTGGTCCCAACTCGGGACCAGTTATAAATAAGAATAAACTCTACATTGTAATATTTCATGTTTTTTTTAGGACTGTCCTTAAGAAATTTACCTCCATATAGTAATAAAATAACATTAAATTTTAAATATATTTATATATCTATATAAAATAACAACTCAAACTTATGGGTATCTTTTAACCATTTTGCAATATATTTGGGTTGGTTTCTTTCATTTTGAGCAACTCGACACAAAATACTTTTAGTGATTTGAGTTCGTTTGTTTTTAGGTGCCATGACTTGCTTGAAGTATAAAATGTATGATTTAAAATGATAATGAAATTTGTGATTATACTAACATTTATAAATGTATAATAAAAAAAAATGAAAAAACGTTTCGAAAATACAACATACATTAGTGAATATTTTAAATGCATACATGATGTACGTACTTTTTTTTCTTCTTAGATACTGTATCTATATGAGTGAATTTTCTAAATCTAATATACATAATATGCCTGCATGATGTACGTACATTTTTTTTTAAAACTCATGAATCTTATATATCTTTTAAATTCATGTTTTTAAAATAAGAAGGGACACATTTTCAAATATTGTACGATGTATATTAGTTATTTTTTAAAAATTATAATTTTTATATATAAGTCTTTATTTAAGAATAATCTCCCTATAATTTATCTAGTCGCGAAAAGTATTATTATATAGAGATTTTACTGAATTTAGGAATGGAGGGAGTATTACATATACATAATTACATTTTCCAGACAGTTGCCAACTAATGTGAAATCATGAACGGTGTATATCACTAAATTATTACACAAATGAAAAACAATTACCGTTGTGAAGAAAGTTAAACTTTTTCCTTAAATTCCATCACGCAACTTTATCATATGTTTCCACTTTACTTGAGAAAAAGATGGAAAATCATCTGTCTTTGATGTTATCCATATTGTTCTAACTATTCAGTCGTCATTATTTTAAATATACAAGAGATGAAATAGAATCAAATTAGTTAATGAATATGAATAATGATGATTAGAGAAATGAGATTTGAAGAGTATACACTAATAATTTGTGAATGTTGAAACAATAATGGGTCATCATTTGGATATAGACGATATTTTTGCTAAAAAATAATTAATATAGATTATTTTTAATATGAACTAGATCTATATGAATATTGTGATTCAAAAGAAGTCACATTATTACGGAATTATCTCTATCATTTTTGTAATAATATGATCAATTCAGCAACATATAATGAAATGTATCTGATTTATATCAGAACTATCCATTAATATATGACACTTTATATGATTCTCACCAAACACTCACTGCACTCATATATCCTTCTCCCTCTCAAAGCAAAAAACAACCCCCCATTTCCAATCCCAAAAAATGGAAGCTCTAATTTCTCAATTCACTTTTCTCTCAGATCAATCACTACAAGACAAGAACTTCGATCCATCTACAATGGAAGATCTAATGAAACTCTTCGAAATAGAATCGTACAAGGCATGGGCCGCCATGGAATTAGATCAAGAAAAGGAAGTAGAAGAAGCCCAGAACCAAATGAAAGAAACAGAGGATTATCTCGATTCAGTAATGGAAAGCGCCATGGAAGAATTTCGATTATTTGAAGAAGAAATGGATGGATCCGCCATGGATGAATATTATGGATTAGTTAATGTTGCTGAAAAGGCGAGGAAATTGGGGAAATCCATGGAGAAATCAGCTACTGTCGCTTCTAACAAGTATATTGAAGCTGCTTTGAATTCTGCTTCTGCTTCTATGAAATCAGCCATGAAATCCCTTTCTTCTAACTCTAAAAAGGTTCATCCTTCTTAGGTTAAATTTTGGATCTGATTTTTCTGATCTGTTCTTCTAAGAATTAAGAACCCTTTTCCCTTTTGGAATTTCAGTGACAGAAAATTAAGTATTATTTAGATCCATTATATTACATCCATTATAATGGTTCTAAAAACTTTTGCTTTCTTGTGATATTGAGAAAGTTTAATAATCATATCTGAAGTATAAATTTTGTATGAATATTATGCACAAGTATCTTAATTTCAAGCCCACTTTTCTTTTTCTGTTTGCTTTGATTTATAGATGAGTAACTGGGCAATTTTGAGCTTGTTTTCTCAGCGTGATGCGCTGAATTTATTCATCGCCGCCATTGATAATTGTTTCTCGACGACGGAGGAAAAGTAACGTTGGGGAAAAAGGCATTTTGTAAGGCAAAACATAATATTGATATTTTGACTACCAAACTATATTACTTTTTATTTTTTAATTTTAGTTACATATTATAAACGACTCATACTAGTATATAATAGGGTAAAAGGTGCTCATACCTAAATTATTCGAGTTTTTTATTTTTTGACCCTCAATTAAAAAATGTCAAGTTTTGCCCCATAAATTGTTCAGACGTGTCAAATGTGACCCTTCTGTATCGTAACAGAAGTTCAAACAAATTAGGGTATTTTAAACAAATCATATTAAATTTTGACAATTTAATAAAATATTATAGTTTTATTAAATTGTCAAAATGAATATTGAAACAAGTAGTCATCTTACTCATGGACGGAAATCGAAGTTGTCGGAGCTGCAAATGTGGTCAGCGAGTTATAAAGATAATCGGGATGGTATATCAGGTTAGAGAAATCTATTTTAGGGGTTGTTTTGAATTTTTTTTTTTTTGATTTGTTTGATTTTAGGATTTAAAATGATTTGTCCAAAATGCCCTCATTTGTTTGAACATTTGTCACAATATAATGGAAAAAATGGACCGAAGGGTCACGTTTGACACGTCTGAACAGTTTAGGGGCAAAACTTGACTTTTTTAATTAAGGGTTAAAAAACAAAAACTCAAATAATTTAGGGAGTATGAGCACTTTACCCTATATAATATAGCTATTATATCATTTTCAAATTTAGGGAGTCCTAAGGTGCTACATAGAAGCATTATGTCGTGGATCAGTGCAAGTGGTCATGCTAGTGGTCACGTTCAATATCGTCATGATTTTGATTAAAATAATAAAAACAGGTGGAGCTTTATAATTTTTTTTTTTAATCAAAAGAGGTGATGTTGTTAATTCTGAACCAAGTGATCCATAACCCCACATATAGCCCAGATCTATATCAGAATTTTCCGTGCTACATATCGTATCCAAAATATGACTATGGAAAGAAATCCCCATCTAATTGGTAAAAGCCGTCGACGATGGTATTGCAATTAGATTCTACAATCAAATTAGTGAAGCTCAAATCACGCGCAAAGCAAAATCTTTCTACTATAATTAAGAGCAAATAGCTACTTTGTCACAAATGTAGTTTCATTGCTATTTTCTACCCTAAATAATTTTTTCGGTATATTTTTTGCTATATATAATTTTTCCGTGTCTTCTTTTATCACAAAAGAATTTCATGTGAAATAAGTGTGATAATGCGACATATTCAATTTAGACACGTTCTTATTCGACAATCTCTTATCCATTGTATTATAATTCTAGGGTAGAATTGACAAAATCACCTAAGTATAACAAATTCCCTCCAACCCAATCATTAACCCAACATACAAATATGAGGTTGATGGTAGGACATTTTTTGAAAAGTAAAATCATGATGATATATATATATATATATATATATTTTTAAAGTAATTTTTTCTATGAAAGTATTTCCAAAGCAAACAAAATGCTGCAAATGACTAATAATCTACAAAAAGAAAAGAAAATTATTTTAAAAATGAAAGTTTTAGAGTTTGAATTATCTCAAATGCAAAAAAATAAAGATAATATATCGCATATTTACAGAAATTCCTATCATGTGGATCAACGTGCTATTAAAATTTTAACTACAAATTACATCTCTTCAAATGCCCGAATATCGGTAAAAAAGAAAGAAAAAATTATTGAAAGATGGCCAATTTTTTTTTTTTAAGCCCGGCTAGACGGTTGTCCTATGAAAGGGAGAGAGGTGCTTCACAAGAGGAGGAAGTAGCCCTAAAAAAGGGAGATTGAAAGGCTTTACTACAGTATGCGGAGAGGGTATCGAGCCGCGATCTCATGATCATGAGCAGTGTCGCACTCTGGGGTTAGGGACATATTTTGGGCCCAATTCGTAAATCACCAAAATTCAAACCCAAAAAAGAATGGCTCAATAGCATAAGGAATCAACCGAATCAGTAAAGAAGCATATCGCTACCATTCATTCATCTCGAAACCGGTTAGATAAAGATTGAGGTGGCCCACTAAACTCCAAAGCCTTTGTTGTTTTCCTCTATAACAAAAAAACCCTTCAATTTTTCATTTTTTTTTTCTTCCTTTTGTGTACCCCAAATCTACTCATCATTCTCAAATTTCTCAGTTTCAAGCAAGGAACATTTAAATTCTCTCTATCTTTATCCAGTTTCTTCAGCTATGTCTCAGGTAATTTTTTTCTTCGAACTGAAAAATTGTTTGATTTTTTATTGTTTTACTTCATAATCGGGTAATTGAGTCTCGGAGAGCTTTAAATAATTGTGTTTTTTTTATCTAATTTGTTGGTGTATTGTGGATTTATCAGTTTGATTCGCTGGAAGGGGAAAGAGTTTGGAGAATTGTTTATTTCGGCTTATTTTAGCGATTTTATGATTTGTGCTTTTGAGTAAAAAATGCGTTTTTTTCTCTCTTTCTGATCAATGTTGTATTATATGTTTTTAATTTGTTTTGTTTCAGAATAAAGAGATCACAGCACCAAAAATTGGTACTTTTCTGAGCTTCACATACTTGAACTTGTAAATTATGCTTTTTTTGTGTGTGTTTGTTTATTCATTTACAAGTCTAGATATAGAGTCAAGTGGACTTGGACTTCATTGTAAGTAGTTCAAACTTTTTTCTGTCAAGATGGTGATTAGGGGTATGATTGGATTGAGTTTCAGCCTGAGACTGTTGGTCTCAGTCTCAGACTAGTCTAAAAACCAAACCAAATTCTTCATGGTCTCTGTCTCAGACTAGTCTCAAACCCAAAACAAATTCTTCATGGATTAATGCTTGAGGTTTCATTCCCAGACTCAATCCAGACAGAGTATAGGTCTTAGTTTAGGTCTCAAATCTAGATCAGACACAATCCAAGTACGTCTTTTTTCCCTGGGAGTGTACCTTATCAGTTTTTTTGAGGAACTGATTTTTGCCATAGATTTAGGTGCCAACAGATCAATTACTTGAATTATTCGCTGTGCAATGATTGCTTAAGTGGACTGATGCTGGCGATGCATAAATCTAACTAGTAACTATGTCGGTGTCACAATTATGTTTCTGTACTATCAGAGGCGTATGTGTCTGCATTAGCATTTCAGGATTTTACGATTCCGCCATTTTAGTTTAGGGGTAGTATTTGAAAATGTTGAAATAAGGGGGAATTGTGACCTCTTTAAAGGTTAGAACATTGATGATAGATAGGGAAACCTTCTAATTGCTTGGATATATAAGGATATAATATAAGATGATTTTTTTTACCTCCGATGTTCTTAGTCACTTTCAGTAATTCATATTGGAACACAATGCACTTATGCTTTTTTCTACCCAGCGGAGGAAAAGTCTGGAGCTGCTGAGGATAAAAGATCTGATTCAGTCTCGGAGTCGCAATCTGGACAGAGGGGCCCAACTCCTGCACCAGGAGCACCGATGGCAAATCCCTTTGATTTTTCATCTCTGTCTGGCTTATTAAATGTATTTTACTTCATTCATATCCTTGTTAACTTATATGCAGGGTCTTTAAATTACATATTAGTAATGCCATTTCAGATTTCATCTTTTAGCACTTTCACTTATTTCATCTTTCTTTCTTTCTTTATTTTTAATAGTTTCCAAGGCCTTAGAAATATGCTATTGTAAATATATAGTTAGAATATTTGAATTATCTGTTTCACAGAATCTGGGTCATGTTTTGTTAAGTATATATTTTCTGGAATTGTTTACTTTAACCTATCAAAAAATAAAAATATCATTTTTAACGGATTTTTTATTTTTTATTTTTAAAAAAAGAATCAATGTTGTACCCTGTTGTGATCTTTTCTAGAATTTTTTGAAAAATGTATTATCTTCTATGCAAGGGCATCAGTTGTTGTTAGTAATATTACTTTCTAAGCTTTTAATCTCCTACAATCCTGCAAAATATAGGAGCCGAGCATCAAGGAATTAGCTGAACAGATAGCAAAGGATCCTGCATTTAGTCAGATGGCAGAGCAACTTCAGAAGACCTTTCAGGGTCCTGCTGTTGAGGAAGGCATCCCGCAGTTTGATACAACACAATACTATACCACTATGCAGCAAGTTATGCAGAACCCGCAGTTTATGACCATGGCTGAGCGTCTTGGTAGTGCACTAATGCAGGTAGTTGCCAGATGCACCTTTTTGGGGGTTGAATTATATTGATGTATAATAACGAGAGTGTGAGAGAAGAGTATATTGTTGTTTGCAGGACTTTATTTTATTCATTTGCATGATTTGTTTATTTCTGCTTATGTTCAGGATCCATCTATGTCCAGTATGCTCGAGAATTTGACTAATCCAGCACAAAAGGACCATCTTGAAGAGCGGATGTCCCGCATCAAGGATGATCCTTCTCTAAAACCCATTCTAGATGAGATGGAGACTGGAGGTCCAGCTGCTATGATGAGGTCTTGACAAAGATTTATTTTATTTGATTTTCATGTTTCCTTTTGCTCTTTTCAAGGGACATGATGCTGTAAAATTTCTATGCTAGTCATTGTGCACACCATTGAGCAATTCTGGAATATCCTAAATTACAGTATGCCTATTCTGAAGATTATTGAAGAGTTGGGGACGGAAAGAAAGAGTAAAAAGAAGAAAAAAATATTAGATTATAGTAGAGTATTGAGATTCTTTCCATGGTTTTGACGTACATTTATCTTAAGTGTGGCTTTCTTGCTAAGTTATCTGTGATTACTCTTGTTTTCTGACCTCAAGTAGTTAACGGATACCTTGTTTGCGATTGAAATGTGGTTGAAACATGAGAACAAAACATTTGGAGGAAAGGTACATTTTTTCCTTTGTAAGGTCTCTTCTCTGGATGGTATATTAATTTGTATCCATTGCTTTGATAATATTTACTACCAACTCTTGGCCATTGCCTCTCCTTGTTCTTGTTTAATGTTAATACCCTCGTTGCTAGACATTGAGCAATGTTCATGGGGTAAATTTATCTCGAATACTCATTGCTGTCTCATAAGCATTAAAGAAGAGGTGGTTGAACAAAGATGAACGCTGGAGTCTATGTCTATTGCAGTCTTGTATTTTGTATTCTTTTTACTGCTTGGAATTCTTCTATCTAGCATGATTGGGAATCATTCTCTATTTCAAACACTGAATATGTTCTTGTTCAGATACTGGAACGATAAGGATACCCTACAGAAATTGGGTGAAGCAATGGGTTTTGCGGTTACCGGAGATGCAACCTCCTCTGCTGAAAATGCTGAGGCGGATGAGACTGAGGAAGCAAATGAAGATGAATCTGTTGTTCATAATACTGCTAGTGTTGGTGATGTTGAGGTATATCTTTGTAGTAAGCTATTTGTATTTGGGGGCATATAAATCTTGAGGCTTAAAAAAAAGCAACAATAACAAAGCATTTATCCAAAGTAATTGGGGTCGGCTTTACTTCTCATCTCCTATAGTCAAAAGTTCGTTAGTGTAATATTCTGTTCCTTGCAAGACATTTTCCATTAGATATGCGCCTTTTCTATAACTGTACCACCCTTTTGTTTGTTAACTCATCAGGGTTTGAAGAATGCACTAGCTTCTGGTGCTGATAAAGATGAGGAAGATTCAGAAGGAAGAACAGCATTGCATTTTGCCTGTGGATATGGAGAGGTATAAGAGTCATTTGGAACAAACATCTTATTAAGATTCTTTTGTCTTCTTTCCAAATAGAGGCTTTTTGCATCCTCTTGAATATTGCACAGTGCTGATTGTATTATGTTGTTTGAGCTTCAAAATGTCCTACGCATCTGGGCCATGTGGCTATGGGTTATGCTATAGAACTGTAATTACTGGTCCTAGCATTTTTCACCAGTGAATACTGGTTCCTCCTAATATGTGGATGTGTTATGCCCATTCTTTGGAAAGCCTAGGTAATGTTTTATCTGGCATCACGTGGGATTATAGTATAAAAGTTTAGTGATGATCAACGTTTTTTCATTTTGCTAAGTTTATTTGCTTCCCTTTCTATACTTACCAAATGAGTCTTCTATGTTTCCTTGGCCCCCAACCTCAGCATTCCTCGGTGAAATATATTTCTCAGACAAGTATCCCAGCCTTCCTTAGCTCCATCATAGGAACCTAATTTTTCGAGTATGACCCCTTATAGGTGAAGTGTGCTCAAATTCTTCTCGAGGCTGGAGCAAAGGTGGACGCTTTGGATAAGAACAAGAATACTGCTCTTCACTATGCAGCTGGTTATGGAAGAAAGGAGTGTGTACAACTTTTGCTGGACAATGGTGCTGCTGTGTAAGTTTTTTCTCCTCCTCAAATTTGTTATAATTGCAACCCACATTATCACCCTCTTGATTTTCCATTTCCCTTTTCCTTTTCTTTTCCATAGCACTCTTCAGAACATGGATGGGAAGACACCAATTGACGTTGCTAAACTGAATAACCAGCACGACGTGCTGAAGTTGCTCGAGAAGGATGCTTTTCTATGAAAAACTTGAGGAGGCACATAGGAGCATATATGCTCAAGTTTTCCAACTTTTAAGGTTGTTATTTGTGTTAGCCCTGTTTATGTATCCTGAGGAGCAAATTTATGTCAGCATTCCAACTCGATATATTGACCGTATTTGCTACTGCATGATCTAAGTTTCTGTTTTCTTAACATGGATGTTTCATGTTCTTAAGGCGGATTTCGATTGTACTATTTTGCTATAATCCTGGTCTTATGATAGTGTCAGGAGTTTGAAGATGCTGCATTTCTGAAGCCTGCTAAATTCTTGCGCTTTTTCGCCTGTAATAGATTATTGTAGTGGGATTCATTATAGTTTTCATGTGAGAATTTTGTTTTGAGTTTCGTAAAAGGTGAATTAAGAAGTGATTCAAAACTACAAAAATCGCATTGAGTCTCTCATCCTCTCTCTCGTATACCTCGTGAGCTTTAAAAAAAATTCGAAGTACAATTTTAAAGGGAGAGTAATTTGCAACGTTTTGGTTTGTTAAATTAGCAGTATTTTGGGCTTGGTGGCCTAATTTGGTACAAGTTAAAATCAGTTTTTCCGTGGTTTTTAATAAAAAAAATGACCGAATTTGAAATTGACTTGGTAGTTGGTAATTTAAAATGAGGAATTAGCCTTTTCTACCCATGCACTATTTACGAATTTCTAAGTTTGCTCACATTCTTTTTTTTTATCGCATTTTGCCCATAAACTATTTACGAGTGCCGAATGTGCCCAAAATCGGCGGAATCCGGCAACTATAGGGCGGTGACAAGGGGTAAAATGGTCCGAACAAAAAAAACATTATAGTTGCTTCAAATATAACCCCAAAACTATCTTATTGTATCAATTGAGTGCCTAAATTCTTTTTCTCTTTCCAAATTACCCCTCACTCTCTCTTTTTTTTTATCCATTTAGCCCCTCCCCCCTCTTCTTCTTCTTCACCCACAACTAGTTGAATCCACCGCGATGCCGCCACTCTACCTTAACACCACCACTCTTTGCAATTCACCACTCTACCTTACCCACCAAGATTTAAAAATCAAAACCCATCAAAACCCACCACTCTTTTTCTTGCTCTTAATATTCTTTGGGTAGGATTAGCTAAAATTATTTATGCTGTATTGGGTTTTTCGTTTTTGGGGTCATGATTACAGCCATGGCCATTTTGACGTTACTTTTTGAAGAAAAATTCAAACTTTCGGCTCATTTTATGGAGACACTGATGAGATTTCTAAGAGATATAGTGGATTTATGCTTTGTCTCTTGATTCTATTCAGTTATTAGAAGAAAAGTTGGGATTTTTATTTTGGGTGTTGTTTTTGTTCGGCGGAAGGCTATTCATCCAATTTCTTTGATTTCTTGTGTTGACTTGAAGATTTGGATGATAATTTCTTGGATTATACTTCCTTAGGAAGCTGTTTTTAGGGTTGTTTAGTCCCATTTTGGGGATTCTTGCTGGTTCGTTGCCTATTTTAAATTTTCGGACAGAAGGTAATTTTTTGGTTTTTCTGCCAGAACTGTGCCACTCTCACAGTTCTGCGATTTCTGGATGACTTGGTAAGATTCTTGTGCTCAAACTTTACAGTTAGGTGCGTATCTTAACTGTGAACATTATCTTATGAGTGATTTTTGGTTTAAAGATGTGTAGAGATTGGGCTTTTTATTTGAAGAACTCAGATTTTCGTCACTTTTTTTCTGGCAGCACTGTTGCTTGAACTTTGTAGACGTTTTCTGGTTGATTCATTAAGAATTTGAAGCTCATAATTTGCAGAAATCTTCCTTACTTAACTATGAACATGTGCATATGATTGGATTGAAGTGAAATGGTTTGTAGAGAGTGGGCTTTTCTTTGGAAATTCTCAGTTTTTGTAGACTGTTTTTTCTGGCAGCTTGAATGTTCATAGTTTTAAGTGATTTTATGGTGGATTCTTGGAGAGTTTGATGCTATATTTTTATATCCTGATTTGTCTTCTCATTGTGAACATGTTTCTGAGGTTAAATTTCTGATTCAAGGTTTGTAGAACATGGGTTTTTGTTGGTTTTTGGCAGTGTTCATGTCAAAATTTCTAGGATGGTTTGTGATGATTCCTCTGGGTTTTTTTGAATTTCAATTGAGGGATATTTGACTATACACTTGGTGCTTTGGTTAGATCTCTATAAGGAGACTCTTGGACTGTTTTTAGTGCTTCATAGGCTGCCCAGATTTTCAGATTGTTCAAGTGTTTATTGCTCCTTATTTGTGTGATTTTATGAGCTTAATTTCTTCAAGTTGAGTTGGGGTTGGGTGGGGAAGGGGCTAAATGGATAAAAAAAAAGAGAGTGAGGGTCAATTGAAAAAAAAAGAAAACAATTCATGCACTTAATCGATACAATAAGATAGTTTTGGGGTTATATTTGAAGCAACTATAATGTTTTTTTGTTCGGACCATTTTACCCCTCATCGCCGCCTTATAGTGGCCGGATTCCGCCGATTTTGGGCAGATTTGGCACTAGTAAATAAAGTGTGGGCAAAATGCGATAAAAAAAAAGAGTGTGGGCAAAATCGGAAATTCGTAAATAGTGAGAGGGCAAAAAAGGCTAATATCTCATTTAAAATTATAGATTTATGTCCATTCCTAAAGTAGTTCAATTTACAAGCACTAAAAAATCAAGAGATATTAGCCTTTTTTGCCCAATAACTAATTACGAATTTCCGTTTTTGCCCAAATTATATTTAGTGATCCCGGTTTGCCCTTGCACTATTTATGAGTGCCGAATCTGCCCAAAATGGGCGGAATCCGGTAACTATAGGGCGGCGATGAGGGGTAAAATGGTCCGAACAAAAAAAAAACATTATAGTTGCTTCAAATATAACCCCAAAACTATCTTATTGCATCAAATATAACCCCAAAACTATCTTATTGTATCTTATTGTATCAAATAAAAATCGAATATATTCCATCTTCTTTGGCCAATCGAATAAAAATCTCCCAGCTAAAGGAATTGATGTTGTCCAGCCAAATTAAGCCTTCTGATCCTTGAGAGCTTTGTCAAATGGGGCTAAAACTTCTTGAATATGACTTGAACAGAAAGGTTTATAACAATTATGCTAGATTAATATTCAAATATCCAGATGATGCATGTAATGGAATGTGATCTTTACAAGATTTATAGTCACAGAAATTATACAACAGATACATTTTCAATGTCCAAGTAGCCATCCACACAGTTATAAATATAGGCCACATAACAAAAGAGAAATAAGAACGACTCACCCTACTTCGCCATCATCATCAAAATCGGCTGCCTCCAAATCCACATTTGTCATTCGTCTAGAAAGAACCCACTTAACTAATTCCTTTTTGTCGATTCTCGGTGTTAAGCTCAGCAAGAACCGAGTCAAACAAAAAGTCTTGCTCAAAATCCAAACTAAAGCCTTCGATCAGTGAGAATGCCCGAAAAAACCCATCGACCCGCGAAAGCAAGTTTCGTTTACAGTGAGATGACCCAGCTAAATGACCACCCGAGCCGCGAACAATAACTCGGTGAGACCCAGCTGACCCGCGAACAATAACCCAGTGAGACCCAGCGACCCAGCGAAAAAATCGAATATATCCAGCTGACCCAGTGAGACCTGCAGCTTGACCCGCGAGAATAAAGTCTGCTGATGGCCCACAACAACTAAACAAGCGACATACTTCCCTACTGATGAATCAAAAAGCTACAAATTCATCTTCTTCGCGGAGAACACTATCAAGAACACCAAGGAAGCTTCAAAAATCAAACATCTCGGATCATGAAATAAATTAGATATTAGCGTTCCTCGGTCTCGAAATAGTTTGCTAAAAGGAAAAAAATGTCCCCAGATCATGTTGAAAACTAGTCAACCCTGAGAGAAAATATTTATGACGGTTTGCGAGCAAACCCCATAAATACACTGCTTTATCAAATAATGAAGACCTTACTCTTTGAGTTTAATAATATTCGGATCAAAAGCACCTAAAATGCTTAAGAAGAAACAATATTAAAAGCAAGAAAATGCTTCCCGATAATGCAAACCCACTTGAAATAATTACTCAAAACCCAGAAACAAACAAACCATTATACCCCAATTAATTCTTAAAAATTAAGAAAGAAATGGATACAAAGGTTCGACTCTCAAAATCATCCACGAAAATCAAATCTTTAAACATATTCCCTCCTAGAAAGCGAAGATTCAAGAAGAAAAAGGCAATGGTTTTGACGCCATATCGGATGCTTTTTCCTTACTCACTTGAGAGCTTTTTTTTCTAGAGAGAAATTTGCCACTCTTAGAGAATTCCCTCTTCTTTGGATTTTACTTATTTAGGAAGATGTTCAAAGGTATTCTATGGCTAATATTGGAAAAGGTTGGTATTTGGTCCCTTTTTTCCAGATGAAGAAGATGAGGTTGATGAAGAAGATGGATGTATTGTAGAGGGAGAGGGAGGGGGGGTTCATTTGGAAAGAGTAAAAGAATTTAGGCACTCAATTGATACAATAAGATAGTTTTGGGGTTATATTTGAAGCAACTATAATGTTTTTTTTGTTCGGACCATTTTACCCCTCATCGCCGCCCTATAGTTGCAGGATTCCGCCCATTTTGGGCGATTCGAGCACTACGTAAATAGTGCAAAGTGGCAAGCGGGATCACTAAATATAATTTGGGCAAAAACGAAAATTCGTAATTAGTTATTGGGCAAAAAAGGCTAATATCTCAAAAATCAATCCCATATTGCACTATTACAACACCAAAAAAAAAACTCGAATTACACTATTATAACACTAAATAACAGTCCTACGTTGCTAAAAATCAGTCTCAAATTACATTTATGAATGGAGGGAGGAGGAACCGTACTGTCCGAGCAACGGCCCCTTCGATGGAAGAAGGAAGGTAGAGTAGGCAGTGGCGCGCATGGTACAGGTTTTAAGCAATTATATATATATATATATATATATTAAAATTTTAAATTCGAAATCAATAGACGACCAACTGCTTTCGACCAATTCGAATTATTAAAATGATATTGAATTACCAAATTGAATTTGAATTCGATAAATACAGATTGTGTTCAATCATATCTTCAACAAAGAAATTTTTAATTGACTGTTGCATAAAAAACCAGCGGTAAGAATTCCACTAATATTAAGCTAAAAATATGTATCTCCACGCACCGGCGGATCTAGAGGAGTCTGGAGGGAGCAACCACACCATAACATTTTCAGAAACAAATAATTTTCTATATAAAATTTTTATTTTGCATGAAATTTATTTATAAATATTGGATTTCACTCCTAAAAAAATTTAATTAATTTTTTTATTATCTCAAATGACAAATTCCTAACTCCGCTCCTATTTGCACTAGATTTGTTCAAGAATGACAATTATATTCTAGACCTCCAAATCCATAAACACATGTTTATAAATCACCATATAATAATTGGAAAAGAACCATGCTATGTATTTAAAGGAAAATTAAAAAAAAAAAAAAACAAATAGAGAAGTTGCAATTGGTTGAGGACTATATAAGTTGAGTTCCTCTATCCACCCGGCTAAATCTGCAGTCATCGGCTTCCGCTTTCTACACGAAGAAAAACTCGAATTCCATTCACCTTAATTCATCTTCCAACCGAATGTTCTTAAATTAATTTTCCATAACAAGTTGGGAAACAAATGTCTGAACTGGATTTCTAGGGTTTATATCACTTTTGTTCAATCAATCTCCTTACAGATACATCAAATTGATGTTTTAATAGGTTAATTTATTCCTCTAATTTGTAATATTAGCTGTTAATTCATCATCGACAAAAAATATTCTTACTTTAATTTGTATCCGATGTTTTTTTTTGGTGAAAACATTTATGCTTGCGTTGAATAATCGGTGTTTTTGATGTTTTTGGTGTTATTACAGGCGTTTGATTGTTTGATTGATTGGAGATAAGCATATATTGTGGAACGAGATGGGGAGAGATAGGGATTTATCTAGGTCGCCGTCGTATAGGCGGAGATATTCACCTTCACCGTCGCCTGAGGGACAGAGGTATAGCCGAAGGAGTAGGAGAGACAGAGATAGAAGCCGATCACCTATTTCTTACAGCAGGTGATACCTGATTACCTTGTCTGGCTATGTGTGGAAAGCCTATCTATCTATTGTGTCTATACTTGTTTGAGACTCACATTTGTTTGTTGGCTGAATCACAGTTTGTTCAAGGCTTTTTGTGTCTTGATCAATTAAAATTGTGTCCGGAAGAATATGTAATGTGAGTGCAGCTTTGGAATTAGGACTGCATAAGGAAATGATGGTAGAATTTTGTGGAATATTTATTAGGCTGGATTATTTTTCTCATCAAATTTGTGAAAATTTGATGTGAAGTACGAGAAGTTATCAAATTTGAGTTTAGAAAGGGATTTTTGCCACTGCCTTTAGTCAGGGTCTAATATTTCTCGTTTGATGTTTTCTTCCATTTAATTTAGGTGTCTTCTGTAAGAAAAGGCAGAACTGTAGATGGAAACGGCTGTTTAGTTGCTTTTGGTGCCCTGAAGCACATATTTAATAGTCTCGAACCTTGAGAGATAGGGTATCTAGGTACTTTGGTTATTGCTTACGTATCTCTGGGAGCCCCTTAAGAAATTCCGTATGTATAGAAGGACCTTTCTCCCCTTAGATTCTTGTAATCTTCATTTCCGAATATATTGAGAACTCAATGGAGGCATGTCATAGCGGAATAATTCTAATTATTTAACTAATATTGTCTCATCATATTGTCTTATATTGTAATAGATCAATCAGCAGATGCTTATGCGTTGTGAAGTTCTGTGCTTTTTGGTATTGCTCATGCTGTGTTGCTGCTTATGCGAGTTTTCATCTTCTGCCAGCACCTTGATGCCCTACATGCTTGTAGTTGATGATTGCCATGTTTTCTTCAAGTCTTTCCTTTTCTTAGTTGATGTATAAAAATGGTGGGCAGTTGTAAATGATAGTGGTTATGCCATCCGAGTTGGAAATTTTTATTTTTTACTGCTATATATAAAAAGGTCTGTGCATTAAGGGAGTCTGGAAAAATTTCATAAAACATTATGAGTCCGATAGGCCCTGTCCTCTCTGGTTGAAAAATCATAGTAAAGAAACCATGCCTTCCCTTGACCTGGGAAGTGAGCAGGTGATGGGTGCCGATGGGTGTCCTGTTGCTTGTTTGTGATAGCGGTTACTTATGGTAAAAGATGGAGCACACAGTTTAATATCAATATATGAGGTAACTGAAAATGTATTTATTTTTATCCTATTCAACGGTGAGTCTGTGCTATTTTTATTTCCCTGGTTCTTTGATGTTCTATTTGATGCTCAATGATCTTATTTTATTACACAGAAGACGAAGAAGTCGATCTTTGTCCTCTCGTCACCGAAAAAGTCGTTCTCCTACACCAAGATGGCGTAAAAGTCGCTCTCCAACACCAAAGAGGCACAGAACACAGAGAACTAGAAGTATCTCGTTGAGTCGATCTCCCAGTCTTAGTATTGTGTCAAAAGAGCAGAAAGAGGTTAATGAAAAATTAAGAAAAGAAGAAGAAGAAGAGAAGAAAAGGTATACCTTTTGCTTGACTTCCATTTGTTTAATGTTTTCCATAATAGTTCATGTGTTATTTAAAAGAATCTGGTGAACTTATTAAGTATAATGTTTTTATAATATCGTTATTTGGTATTCGTTATGTCAAATATTTTATCCTTTGACACATTTTTGAAAGACTCAAATCCAGAAATATGAAGATGTACTTGAGATTCTGGAATGGGATTGTGGACTGCATCTGGTTAACAACAAATATACCAGCAATTTTAGAGAACCAAGGTTGGTTCCAGAAAGTAGTTTTAGTGTGTCAAAGAGTCAAATAGTAATTTTGGGAACTTTCAGTCTTGGTGAATTGTTGTTTTTCCTTTTATTTTTTCCTTTTTGTGTGGGGGTGTCATTTTTTCCCTCAGCACATACTTCTTTAGCTATCAGATATCGCTCTCCAAACTTAAAGATTGTTATAAGTGGAAGTCATTAGTCTTGGACTTCATGGGATGCTTTTGTAGATGTTTTCGGCTTTCTGGACATTCTGAAACCGATTGAATGTACAAAAAACCGAAATGTTATGCCATCTGAGATGTCAAGGACATATATCTCCTTACTATTGAACTGAATTGCAAGTTATCTGCTTGTTTGCTGCAAATGCCTTTCTGGTGACTTTCCATATCCTGTATTAGAAAATAGAAGTTTTCATCATGATACGAACTGTTAGCTACTACACATGGAATTTAGATAAACTTCAGGTGTCCCATTACTTTGCAATTTTTTCTTCACATTCTCTATTATGACTTGTCTTAAGGGGAAACTCGATGTAATTTGTGCACAGGGCTATCCCTCGTGGGGGAGACTGGACCAAATTTGCTTGAAAACTCCTTTAGCTAGTGTCCTTGTTTCAGATAATGTGGTTAGTTGTGTGACAGTAATTCAATAAGATGAGCCTATATAGAAACTTGACGAAGGAAGATTATTTGAACAGCTGATGTAGTTGTGCCTAATCTGCTGTAACAAAATCTTTGTGGCCTGGTTTTCGTAAAACTTCTTCGAGTGTTGCAAAAGGGTTGTTCTTTTGATCAAAGTAAACTAAGATTTCAATCCATGACCAGTAATACCGTGAGACATAAAGTTTTGGTTCATCTCAGATTTGCCTGGGTTATGGTTGTGATAATGTGATTAGTTCTTTTCGTCCTGAACCAAACTGCTACCGTAATGGCTTTCTTTGTTGCTGCAGTTTCTATTCTTTTTGTTTTTTTCTTTTCCCTGACCATGGGTACAAAAAGTTCACTAACTGGCTATTTGATAATTGCTTTTCATGCTCAATTGTTTATATTCAAATTACCATTGCATTTGCTAACATCATTTAAATTTGTTTTTATCAGCGCTCTGGCTCTATATACGATAATGAAATGGTTCAAATATTTGGTGATTAGCTTTAAAACTGCAACAGTTTACTTGACATTCTTCTTCACAGGATAATTTGAAGGAAGTTTCTGCTATATTTGTTTATTTTGATGACAAATTGGGTGCCTCCTTTATCTACTACTATTCACCAGTTTTGAAACTCATTTGTTTGGATCAGGAACAAGGTAGAGGTATGCTTTTAAAGCATAAGCATGTATATTTTAGTGCCTTTCTCAACATGGAAGTTAGTTTATCATCCGTTTTAGTTATGAATCAAGGAGAAAGAAACGGGCACATCTCTGCCAAATTATGTGGTTTACCCTCTGTTTATTACATAATGAAAAAAAGAAATTGACTAGAATGGTAGTCTATAGATGCATTTAAAAACTCTTGAAGGACAAAGCCGATCTCTCTCTCTCTCTCTCTCCCCACATCTTGGCAATTCGAGCTTGACTTTTCTCCTGCTTTCCAGGCGTCAACAAGAAGCAGAACTCAAACTAATAGAAGAAGAAACTGCAAAGAGAGTAGAAGCAGCAATTCAGAAGAAAGTGGAAGAAAGCTTGAACTCTGAGGAAATCAAGTTTGAAATTGAAAGACGACTAGAGGAAGGTAGGAAGAAACTAGTAGAGGAAGTTGCTGCTCAACTAGAGAAAGAGAAGGAAGCTTCTCTTATTGAGGCTATAACAAAAGAGGTAACTTCTGCAAAGAGTCTTCCTGGAGGCTAATTTTCTTTTTAATTAGTAAAATCATTTAATGTGAATTTTAAAATTTAAAATAAAGTTGACAAAATCAAACTAAGAATTTCAACATGATATCTAAATTATGCATGTAAAATGTGCTTAGGAACAAACTCGAAAGGAGAAAGAAGAGTTGGAAAGGATGCTTGAAGAGAACCGGAGGAAAGTGGAAGAAGCCCAGAGAAGGGAAGCTCTGGAGCAGCAAAGGAGGGAGGAGGAACGTTATAGGGAGCTAGAAGAGCTCCAAAGACAGAAAGAAGGAGCTCTACGGAAGAAAAAACAGCAAGAGGAGGAAGAAAGGGCAAAGCAGATGAAGCTGTTGGGGAAAAACAAGTCACGGCCTAAGTTGGCTTTTTCCTTGGGTCTCAAATGATTAAAATGTGACATTTTGTTTATTAGATTTCAAATGATGGATAAAATAGGACACAAATATCTTTTCCCTTTTAGTTTACAATTGGGTTGAGATGTCATTTGCAAGCTCTTTGGCTTTTGCTTGTAATATGGATTTTGGTACCAAAACTAGTTGGTTCCATTTGTATCTTTACTCTCAGGCAAATAATCGTCTGTACCCGTATATATACCTATTTATGTGCTCAACCACTCACAATTCACCATGCGTATACATAAGTAGAAGAAATATCTACATGACAAATTTTGAATGGTGAGCACAAGAATGAGAACATATATGATACATACAATTTTCACCCCTTTACTCGTCGTGTCATTTTGGAGCTCCTTCAAATTTCCCCTCGTGTTAATGTGACACTATTAATAAAATTAAAATTTTGTCAATGTGTATTGCACTGTTCCCATTCTAAAACGAAGTATCAAACTATTTTCCCACTCTCACCAACAATTCACTTTCTAGAAACCTAAAGACAAAATGCCCGATCAAACTTCAAACTAGCTCCTATCAAACCAATGTTTCACTCAGAGTCGAAGCGAGCTGAAAAGTGAAAACGTTTTGTCAACACATACGTGACAGACCAAGAAGGGATCAAGTTTTAATTTATAAATTGCACTTCCCACGTTTGTCACCTTCTGAATAATATATAGATGAATCAGTAGTCCCAAGAGAAATGTCACGAGAACAAATAAATTTAGTGCAAGATCTCAGGATCAGGCAGTAAAATAAAACGAGCCATATACATATATAAACAAGAAAGAATGATAAGATTTAGTTAGTTCTGATGTTTAATAATTGAGTTTCAATTCAATAATATACCTAGAAGAAAAAAAAAAAAAACTATACACTGGCTGTAAAATAAGAAATTTGTGTGTGCTATGACCACTTTACAACAAATGTGTGTGGATAAACTATATAATTTCTCTTTTGGGAAAAAAGGGGTTAAAAATGCACAAAATAGAAAGCAGGAAATGCTAATATATACAGGTACAAAGACCTCTCACAAAGAAGCAGGGAAAACCTTCTCCAAAAAGGCGAAAAAACGCTTAGCATAGAGCTTGGGTTCAATGACCGAAACGCTCATAGGATCAAACTTCATGGATTTATACTTGTGCTCTAATTTCTTTCTTATGTTGTATAGCTGCAATATATCGATTATTCCCATGTAAAGCACAACATCATATACCTCAAAAAGCTCAACTTCTGCTGAATCAGTTCCTTCCAGTTTATGATTTGCTTGTGCTGGCATGTTTACACCAAGTTGCACCCTTAACCTGAAACATAGAGCAAACAGACGGTAAGGAACTGTTACAACTGGCACGTATAAATTGCGAGTCTGAGAAGAAGAGCGAGGTTTTGTAAAAGTGCAATTTCCCAACCAGGCAGAAGTTTTTCTTTAAGAATTCAAAATATAACATAAAGAAGTTCGAGTCAGCAGGAGAAGTAATAAAATTGGCAGGTCATCATAATAATTCAAACCTACTTGAGGGTAAAATTAGTTTATAATCCCATAAACTGGTTGCTCATCTGATACCAGAACAAAAAGGAACCTTGCAAAAGGTGAAGATTGTACCTTCCAGTACCAGGCAGAAGAACATCAACTTCGTTGTCACCGACAGACATTGCCCTCAGAGCACTTCCTCTTATATGAGCACCTGTTACAGTGCTGACAGAACTGGGTTCGTGGGTCACTAAAAGCAAACCTCTAGGAGGGATTAAAAGCTCCCCCTTGGTATCCATACCTTTAAGAACAAAATAAACAGACATTAAAGCATTTCCACAAATAAACGAGATAAGAAAAAGACAACAAAATTCACTTAAGACATCAGAGTACGGATAAAAGATATCACGCAAGGGAAGTAAAAGCTGTTAAAGCATATAAAGAGGACAAACACCATTATCCAGTCATTCTTTACAATGAGCAAGTGAATAACGCATGAAAGGTAAATATTTTATTTACTCTTCCCTTTATCACACCCATTGTATCTGTAGTAGTTTTGTCAACGGCGAATCCCATGTTTTCCATGGTCCTTTGTAAGTTTTACAGATTTCAAAGTTATACGCATAGCTTGAGAATGAGGAGAGATACAACGTGAGTCTAAACAGAAAGAAATGTGCACTATCCGATTCTTTGGTTCATGCCCGTGCGTTTAAGCAATTTGAGGGACAAGGTCGTTTGCCAGAAACTGGGAGATGCATAGACACTACCTTAAAGGAAGAGAAAGAAAGGATGAGGCGGAGATAACTTCGGGATAAAGATGCTCAGAAGAATTACTGGCTGTAACAAAATTTTGGCTATATTTTAACTACAAATTTTGAAAATGTAGCTGTTCGCAAGCTCCATATTACATGTACAAGAAATGATGTCAGGTAAATAGTATTTGAAGTCGAGGTATCAATTCAAGATGATCATAAGTCATAACAATAAAAAATCAGAATTTATCATTATTATCCTTTCCGTGACACTTCCAACATTTCCATGATTAAAAAAAGTACGGTAAAAATAACTCAGATTTCTAGATTATAGTTGCATCTAAACCATTCAGTAATTAAGAGTATAAGATTACTGCCTTAAGAAGACATGTAATTTATCTTCAAATAAATGCAAGAGAAAACAGAAATTGCGCCCAAGCTTGTGGAGTGTAACTCATGATGCACAAAAGGAAAGAGATGATGCTCAACTCCCATATTGAATATAAATAAAATAACACAAGTGTAAGACATGACCAAGTCGGAAGAAAACAAAATTACTCCACCGATGATCTTCAAAATAAATCAACATTTAAACTTGCATGTACATAGTAGTGTAACTACTCCAAGAAAGAAGTAATAAGAACAGCATTCAAGTAGGCAAAAACAGATTTTACCTAAAAGAAATTGAGAAAACAAGATTACATGAATTATATATCATGCAGACAAATCAATAACCAGCTCAAGCAAAGTTTTGATAATCAGAATAAATATCTACCATCTGGAGCTTGTTGATTCCCAAGTTTGTGAAACGGTTCTGGTGGCTCTAGTAAGGCTTTAAGATTTTCTGGAGCTCTGAAATGCAACCCCAAGAGGAGACTATAATCAATTATTTGCTGGGATTCTAGAAACTCACAGTCCACAGCAATCTGTCTGCAAGAAAAGAAGCAGGAATCAATGTGTATACATGTTCTGGAGTAAACAACAATAAAATGTGATCAATGACAAAGCAGATCAGAAATATAAAGAAAATTGCACCATGCATACGGAATCAGAGTACTTCAACGAAAAATGTCAGAATGGAAATGATTTCTCATTTTCTTTTTTTTACAGGAAGGTTGACGAAGATAGTTCAATGCAGGAGACATTAATTTCCTCAGGAAAAATGATTGATAATTAATAACCATGTACCAAACCCGAGTAAACGACACCCATTACCTTCAATCCTCACCTACACAATGCAGCTAATTGACCTATATCAAAATTTTGATGTAACATAGGATAAGAAACCAAACACTGTTGTATGCACCTTCGCTTAAATATCAATTTGAAGCTTCGCCTTTTAGGTGCTGCATAGTGCAGTTTGATCACTGATACTACAAGTATTCCTAATTGCCAGCAGAATGCCCGCCTATACACATTGACTCCAGTAGATTATTTAGTTAAGATCTATGCCTGAGGTCAATTTTCACAACCATATATCCACATCTAACATCCTTTTTTTTTTTTGTCAATTTATGAAGTTCATAGATTACTCTTCCCTTGATTAGCTGATATACAAGCTCATCATCCTTGCATCCCTTACTGCACAATTATTCATATCAGGTTGGGAAGGTCAGATTGTCTGTTGCAATGGCGGAGCATAAGAGCCCCCCACAAGAATTTTCAATTTTTTTATATAGTAGGTATATATATCCAACGGTTAAAAAAAAATATATATATTTATACTACGGCCCCCCCAAGAATTTTCAATTTTTTCTACTACACCCCCCCCAAACTTCAATTCTGGCTCCGCCACTGGTCTGTTGGCATACTAAGAAGCGTCAAACATCAGGAAAATCAAGCACCAGGGCAGCCAAAAAATTCCTGGTGGAGAATGGAATTCTCAACAGACACATCAATTCTGTAAACATCACCGAATAGAAGGTTGATCCCACTCCCAGTACTTTAAACCTAGATGACTACACTATACCAGACAAATAGAACCAAATAATGATGTATTAAGTAAAATAAAGAAACCTAAAACTTTGCATAAATAAGTTCTTTTTTATTCAGACATAAACAAGTTGAATGGTCCTTTCAAATTCTTTACTATTATCCATTGACAAAGATCTACAGATTAGGATCAGAAGAAGAGAACATGTGCAAATAGTATAACATTGAGAATGGAAAATTCGAACTGGAAGCAGGTTTTTCTTTTCATTTTGTTTTTGGTGGGGTCTGGGAAGGAGCACTTACTCAAAAAGTGACTCGCGCAATAACTTGTCCATATGAAACTCAAATTTCAAATCAAGATCCTTTAGCGTAGTGCCTTCATTAATTTTGTCTTCCTCGGTAAACCTCCCATGAGTTGAACCTTTCAAATCATAACGACGGTGAATTCGCAATTCTGTGCAGAACATATTCCCCATGACCACAAAACGTACCTGAAAGGAATTAGTTAGCGAGCATCTGTTGTTTTAAGCACCCGTCAGACACACACACATATACATATACATATATATATATATATATATAGAGAGAGAGAGAGAGAGAGAGAGAGAGAGAGAGATAACTTACCTTTTTTCCGTTTTTTAGTTTTATTCTGTGCAGGCCAAAGAATTTTGTTATCAGAGTGTTCTCATGCAGTTTCACATGTTCATAGTAGGAAGGCAGCATCTTGAGGAAAACCTGCATGCATGGAGAAAAATACCCTGTCAAGGACCTTTCAGATCACACTCATCTGTTTACAAACCTCGCCTTCCTGGCAAAAGAGCCAGCAAAACAATAGTATTGCCAGAGTTCATTGGATGGCTGAATTGTAAATAGATAATCCAAATATGAGAATGAAAAAAAAAATCATGTAGCACAAAGTAAAAGAGCTGCCCACATCAGGTAAAATGTGGAAGCAAGATCTCTTCCAAGAAAGTCTGGAACAAGAGAGACATTTCGAAAGTGAACAACAATATGAAAACCATCAAAGTGCACATTCTACATTCTACAATTGCCATAAAAGGTGAAAGACTTCTACAAATGCTATAAGCACATTCTACATTCGTCAATTGCCATAAAAGGTGAAAGCCTTCAGAGATAAACTTTGGACTGTGCCAATGCTAATAGCAAGAGATATACTCTAGAGTCTAATTAGAGATGAAACCAATTTTAGTTGTAAAAAGAATAAGACCAAGACTTAACTGCCCAAGGATGACCACATCATACAAATGATTGTACTTTCTTTATTAATTAGCAGTACGACCTGACAATGCAAATTAACTGAAACCACTGGCTTCAATCTGACATAGATCAGGAATTGAGTTATGATTATATTATCTTATAGAAAGTCTCCAAAGAGCCTAATAAATCCAGAGGAAATGGCAATAGGTTGTTTCCAGTTGGTTGCATCAAATTTCTTTAAGTAATTACAAAACAACCAAAACTAATAAACCAAACTGCACTCAATAATCCCCGTTACATACTCAACATCCCTGTTTCAAACCTTCTCACCTAGATAGTCATGTTTAAGACAAACTGTAAGCCACTCTGTCAAAAAAGAAATTTTTAGTGTTGAGTTCCTATCAAGGGCCCCTCTTGCACAGAAAAGCACACACCATTTATACATAAAACTAATAGCGACTACCTCCCAGTTTTAATGTTGACCTTTGACCTTTGACCCTTCACTGAGTAGAGATGACGAGAGCCAAAGAGCTGAAATTCTTTAATCTCTCTCTCTCTCTCTCTCTCTCTCTCTCTCTCTCTCTCTCTCTCTCTCTCTCTCTCTCTCTCTCACCCCCCTCCCCCCCACACACACACACAGAGATACCTGAAAATGGGGAACATTTATGTTATGCAACTCGGTTCATATAATAAAAATTAAATATGCCAAAATTGTGAATCCGTAGCAACTAACATGTCAGAACAATATACAGTAAATTTTTGCTCCAACCTTCAGTTCTGATTGCTTTAAAGTCTTAATAACAAATCTATCATCAAGAGAATGGTAGAAAATACTGCCACTTTTGCCTGGAGAAGAAAGCTCTCTCAGACCATCATCTCCGCATATGGACATCATATACTCTGCGGCGTTTAACTTGAACAGCTCTCTCAAATTCCTGAAACATGATGCACAGACAAGTCATTTATAGAAACCGAAAGCTTCTTCTAATCAAAGGTACATCAATTACGTAAACTGACAAAATACATGCAATATAATACAACGTGGTTATAACAGGAAAGACTAAATATCCACCAAAGCTACATACATTTCCTCATGTTCTCTAGCAAAAAGGGAAAGAAAATTATTTCAGGAGACTCATTGGAAATTGATATCATGCACCAAATAGCTATAGAGGACCAAATAAATCAAATTAGTACCTGAAGACCATAGGGCAATAGTCTTTCCAATAGAAATCAAAAGAATGATGTGGAGGAGTCAACTGGGACCCTTTTCTGGGAAAGTACATCATTATTCTTGCCCGGTCTCCAAAATCAGATGATCTCACTTCGCGTGCCGGAACTGGTGTGATCTTACCTACTGTGTACCTGTAAATTTCAAGTAAGATATCTTATTGAAACATTCCACTACCTTAATTCTAAAATTATTTTCGGGGTCCACTATATGAAATCAGTACCAGCCAACAGACTAATACATTGTTTACCTAATGCCAAGCTGCAGGTTAAGCATCAAATAATAGCTTTTATTGCCTTTAGAAATGTCCACATCCGGTCTCTTGTTTATTTCCTTTCCATGAAATTTTCCCCTTTCTTTGTTTATATGAGACAACTTATTAATATTTATAATTCTTTCTTTGATTAAGACGTCTTGCATATACTCCCTTTCATAAGCTATTGTACCATTATCCTGCAACTCGGGTTCATCATCATCAGAACTATGAAATAACATGGATGAGGAGTCATAGGATGAAAAGTCTACACTAGTATCATCTAGAACCAAATCTTCAATGGGTGATGTAGTCCTTTGTGACATTTGACCTGAACTTCTGCGAAACGAGCTTGATATTTTCCCAGATAGAGATAAAGTACGGTTGACATGGGGCTTGAAAGACTTTTCTGACTTCATTGATGAACTATGAGCAAGTCTTTTCTTCTTGTCCAAGTTTCTCTGAGAATTAGACCTCCTTTGAGATGAATGTTTACTTCTTGCTGGATAGAATGTCCCCAATCCATCCTTCAAACCCTTGGTCCATGTTCCAAAATAGTAACTTCCATCAGCAAATCTGTAACAGCCTGACCCCTGTCTTAAACCGTTTAACCAAAATCCATCACAAAGATCACCATTGAACCATTTCATAAACCCTCTGCCGTCCATTTTCCCATGTATCCAATTTCCAATATAATAGTTTCCATTGCTCCAAGTATACCTGCCACTTCCTTCCCTTATTCCTTCTTTCCAACAACCATCATAGACGTGTGAGTTTTGATATTGTTTTCTTCCAATTCCATGTTGAGTGTTCATCCTCCAAGCACCCTTGTACACAGATCCATCAGAACCAGTAAATGTGCCAAATCCATGGAGGTAATTCCCAGAGAATTCACCATCATAGGAGGTGCCTGTAGGCCAAGTAATCCGTCCTTTTCCTGTCATCTTTCCTTCTTCCCAATCACCATCATAAATTGTTCCATCTGACCATCTATAAATGCCTTTTCCATCTGGAAGCAATCCCTTGAAATCACCCAGATAGACATCGCCATTTGGAAAGACCTTCTCAACAGTGCTGTAGATACAAGCTATGTGTCAGTTTAAGCATAAAATTAGCATGCACCAGCGGACATAGCCAGTTAATTCAAAGAGAAAATGAAGCGTAAGAACTGGATACCTTTCAACAGTCTCCATGTAAAGCGAGATGATTAGAAAGGGTCGGAAACCCTCTTTGATATCAAGAAATTCATCTTATGCCCTTTTGTGGTGAAAGGCATAAACTGATAAAAGCACATCATGAAGAAATATCCCTTTCCAACCTCAAGATAAGCAGCCTCCGGTTCACCATTCTGATCAATTTATAGCATAAATGAATTCAAAATAAAAATGAAAAATTGACAACTTCTTCATTTATGATAAGATTTACCTATAAATGGGAGTTAAATCTGATTTCCTCCAGTAACACAACTAAACATATCTGTACTTCAACTTTTTCTTATGCTCCTAGCTAATCAGTCCTTTCTCCTCTAAAACTTCGGCATGGCATTTTTTGAAGTTCAGAGTAATCTGATTGTCTAGTATTTTTAACCTATTCTAAGTTCATTGTTCCTCTATCTGCCTTTTTTAGGGAGTAACAGAACAAACTTATCATTTAAGTGAAACATATGCATACGCCATATATTGCAACTTTGACATATCTGTTGTAGGTTGTCCTGCCTTTATCCCTCTCCTGAAATGAAACTAAACAAGTACTTCTTACTGATTTGTTAGTAGTCTAGTACGAGAATATCCCAACCCTGTCTGTCTTCTAAATTTGTCTTTTCAGTCAAGCAAGTATTCGCTTTGAAGAATCTTTCATTCGTCATAAGCTGTTGCATCAAATGAAAGTTTTCCAACTTACTATAATGATAAAAAGTTATTAGGGTGGAAAAAATAGACCACCTTGGATGTCTAGATTTCAAAGACTGTCCAAGAGAGGCAAGAAATTTTTGAAGAAATAGTAAATCATTTTTCTATATATCATTTGTTCAACAAAATTGAAGTAATGCCAAACAGCTTTATATTACATGAGCACAATAAGATATTACCAATTCTTTGACTTTCAATAACAAAAAGTAATATATTATTGATCCCTTTGTCTTAAGAACTATAGCCTCTTACCATGAAAGGGGTTAAGACTGCACTCCTATAGATTTTGAAACCCTTCAAACTCGACTCAGCCCTCAGATTCAAATATACTGATCTGTGCACATTATTCTCAATCAATTCCTCCTAGAAAGAAAAAAAAACAAGTTCCACAATCAATTTCACCAAACTCTAAGGCACTCAAACAGATATAACTACTATAAAATTAGCCAAAAAAGGAATAAAACAATAAATTAGCAACATACACGCATATCTATATAATCTTAAGTGGCTAAAGAAATCTGCAAGAATCAATCCTTCATTTACTTTGATATTCAGATTAAATACAGCTATAGGAAGTCAATTATATATTAAAAAAAGAATAAAACACTAAAGTACCAACAATAACTCAAATCTACATTATTAATTCACCCTGGCAAATTAACTGGCAATATAATCTGAAGTAGCTAATGAAATCCACAAGAAACAATCCTTCATTTACTACAATATTTGGATTAAATACAGCTCTCAATCTAGAGAAATTCAATAAATTCGCCAAAACAAGGAATAAAACAAAAAAAATTACAAAAATACTCAATCTACATCAATTCACTCTAGCAAATCAACTGGCGAGATAATCGGAAGTTGCTAAAGAAATCTACAAGTATCAGTCCTTCATCTACTTCAACATTTGGATTAAATACAGGTCTCAATCTACAAAAAAATTCAATTAAATATATATAAAAGAGCAAATTATAAAAACCGAACTCACCTCACAGAGCAAATACTGAATCAATTCTCACTGCAACTGATTTAAAACCCTAGAAATCATCAGCAACGGAAGATATACAAAAACGAATCATCAGTTCCGAAGAAATCAAAGCTAAACAGCGGATTTAAAATCATACTAAATTCATCAGTAGTTGCTTTCATTTTTTGTAGGACTTCAACGGCCCAGTAGAAACGGCCAAATGAACGCAGGACTTCAGGCCGCGTTCGAATCCTGCATCTCCCCCCTATAAAAAAATAAAAAAAAAAAGTTGCTTTCATTTTTTGTTTCTCTCTCTAAAAGTTACTTTACAGTTAAATGTACCAGCACTCAAAATTCCGTCTGCGTTTTTCACCTGAAAAAAGAAAAAGGAGAGGCTTAAGGGGTCACTTTAGAATGGATATGACGTTTTGGACTATCAACACTCTCACATAAATTAGAGTGGAATATATTGTAAAATAGATTCTGTCACAATTTATATAAGAGAGTTGTGGGTAATCTCACAAAGTCACCGTATGTTAGAATTTTTCGGCTAAGGGGAGCCTCATATATATAATCTTTTAAACCTACACGTGGCAGGCATGATCAAGTGGGGTCCGTACTACTTTACGTGTGGCCCACAGATCTTATTTGTGGCTTTGTTTTGGGTGTACTGAGAATACTTATATTGAGATGTAGCTTATTTTTGTCACGCTAAATTATCAAAAATTTAAAATGTTAGCTTAATGCGAGTATCCTATTTCAGAGAATAATATTAATATTTTAATTAATAAAATACATTATTTTTTTAATTTTTTTAATTTTTTCTAAATGTTCTAAACGATTTATATTAAGTAAATGAGAGAGTATTTTTTAGTACGATAAAAGTGTATGTTTGGACAAGATTTTTACTAAAATTAATAAAAGTTTCTCATTTGATCTCACAAATAATATCTGTTACAACATTTAAGAACAAAATTTTATCCCAACTCACTTTAGGTTTTATAAGTTAATAATACCTCCATTTCATAATATAAGTCATTTAGAACATATAACGAAAATAAAAAATAAGGTACTGTATTAGTTAAAATATCAACATTACTCTATTTAATAGAATTAGTTGTATACAAATTCTATTTAAGAGAGTAATATTAATATTTTGACTAACAAAATCCTTTATTTTTTTCTTCCTTCATTTTTATTACATATCTTAAATGATTTATATTATGGAATAGAGGGAGTATCATTGCAACTTCATAGAGTATTTTGTATATGATAGCGCAAATGTCACTGACAAGGAAAATTAACAACTTCTAAAAGGCGAAGTTGTCGAACCAGTTATGTCAACCATATCTGAAAAACTATAAGTCATCAG
This sequence comes from Vinca minor, assembly GCA_026122235.1. Taxonomy (NCBI): domain Eukaryota; kingdom Viridiplantae; phylum Streptophyta; class Magnoliopsida; order Gentianales; family Apocynaceae; genus Vinca; species Vinca minor. Next base: position 2,968,409 of record JAOCZM010000201.1, on the reverse strand, counting down.
CAAGCTGCCCTTAACTTGCCAACCAACTCTGATTAAGATCTATTTAATTTATTTATTTTTGGTTAACCCCGAGGGAACCCGTTGTCCACCGACAACGTGGTGACTAATTTGAGCTCGGCTTGCGATTGGTCCATAGCGTGACCGCTAGCTGGGGAGGGCATGACTAGGGCTGTTATCGAGCCGATTAAATCGTAAATCGCTCGTTAATTGGTTCGTTATATGGAGACCGAATACCGACGGTCTGGTCAACATTGTTGACATTTGACTTGACCCAGGAACGACCGAATACCGACGGATAATTAGCAACGGAAAAGCGGGTCACCATATGGCGACCAGAATACTGACTGATCCGGTCAACATTGTTGACATTTGACTTGACCCAGAAACGACCGAATAGCGACGGATACTTAGCAACGGAAAAGAGGGTCACCATATAGCGACCGAATACCGACGGTATTTACCGTCTCTAAATTGTTGTTATTTAAAAAAATAAAAATTGAATTTAATTAAATCCCTATTACAGAACACAGCAGCAATAGAAGCAATAACCAAAATGCTCACAACCAAAATGCTCACAATCAATTCTCATTACATTAAATACTCACAATCAAAGTGCAAACTTCTTATTACAACACTTACAATCAAAGTGCACATTTTGAATAACAACATTCACAATCACAGTGTGCACCTTACATTACAACTCACAATCAAAGTGTACACATTACATTACAAAGCTCACATTCAAAGTGCACACTTTGAATTATCAAAACTCACAATCAAAGTGTGCACATTACATTGCAACACTCACGTTCAAAGTAATTTATTTCATTTATCAAAACTTACAATCAAAGTGTGCATTTCTCATAAACTCCTTGATGTCATTCATATGCATATCCTTGAAAATGCATGAGTTGCAATCTGCAAAATTTAAGAATCAAATTATTATGACAATAAAATTTCTACTTTGAATTATGTTAAAAAGTTATACAATATGACAATTAATTTATTGTAATAAAGTACAAAAAAAAACCAACAAATATGACTCACTTTCAATATGTGGAATTCCAAGAGAAGCGAGAAATCTTAATCATTCTAAATCATCATCGGTCATTAATTCATCCTCTTCTTCAGAATTGTCATCTCCCGACATAATTTCATCATCGTCATCGTCATCATCTTCATAACCACGGCTCGTACCGGCCACAAGTACAACTTCAATATGCCGCATGACCCATACTGCTCTTATACACGGAGCCCTACCACAACGGGAAAATCTTACGAGAGTCGATGTCCACTGTGGGAATCGAACCCTCGTCAACGGTGAGACATATGACAACTCCAATTAGTTGCCCCAGAGCTCGGGGTTAGATCTATTTAATTTGGAAGAGAGGAAAAAGTCATTTTCACTTGATGTTTGTGGCCGTCTTGCTTAGGCCTAGGCTATATAAATATTCAACTCGGCCTTCAGTAACTGGGCCGTCTGGCCCATATCTAACGCCTACTGGAACAACCACCAAGATCCACCTTCAACTTCCAACCATGGCCACCATTTCAATGGCCTTATCCACTCTCTCTCCACCACCACATCTCCTCCCTACCACCGCCTCTGCCGCCGCACGCTCACCGGCCGCCAAGCTCATATTTCATCAGTATGAAAAATATTCAACCACCCAACAGAGCATTAATCATCATCACATTGGCTTCTCAAGCTCTGATCAGAAATGGAGAACCCATATTTCTTTCTTCCCAGCTTTCTTGAATAACAAGCCAAAGGATGCAAAAATTATAAAGGAAGAGCTTCTTGAAGCCATTGAACCTCTTGATCGTGGTGCTGAGGCCACTCCTGAAGACCAAAAAATGATTGATCAGGTATTTTTAAATATTTATAGTTGAATTAATTTTATGTTAATATAAGTTGGATTTCAGTTTTTTCCTGGATTGAATTTTTTTCTTTTATGTCTTGATTTTGAATGAATGATTGTTATGATTATCCATGATTAGTAGCAAGAATATGATTTTGGCGCGTGTTTTTCTTTTATATCCACTGAAATGAACAAAGGGGGAAAAATGTAAAAGTGATTGGAAAATAAAGGAACAAGAATTATCCAGTGATTTTTGCCGGGGAAGCCGTCCGCTCAGAACCGCGGTCCCAAGATATCGAACGTTTGTAGCAGGGACGAAACTAGGAATTTGACGTTGGGGCGAAAATTGCAACAGTATGTCGAACTACATATAAAAACTGCAGGGGGATTTGATAAAATATTACGAACTACATATAAAATTTACTATATCTAGTAGTATTTTTAGAAATCTTGGGGGCGACTGCCACCCCCGCCCCCTGTCTTCGTCCCTGGTTTGTAGGAATTCTTGTCAAGTGTAGATTAATCGGACAAAAATGCATGAACACCGTATTAAATTTTTTTGATGAAGTACCATGAAGTCCTGTCATTTCTGTTACTGGTTTTTGCTGCTTCAATCATAACAGTAAATTGCAATTTCATGTTTAAAGAATAGTGGTACTGTCTTCTTAGGAGATTCAAGTATTATTCGTGCTTGACATTTGTTACTGGGGTTCGAATTTTTCTTTCTTAAATTTTTTTTTGTTGCTTAGATTGCTCGCAAACTGGAAGCTGTCAATCCAACAAAGGAGCCTTTGAAGTCTAATTTGCTTGACGGAAAATGGGAACTCATATATACGACTTCACAATCTATTTTGCAAATCAAGGTAACACTTGAATTTCTCTACGTTTCGTATGCACAATGTAAGCAGCATTGCTAAGAAATTTGTTTTGCTTTTGGTAGAAACTTCAGAAATGTATGATTTCTTATACTAATGGAAAACTCTATTTATTCGTAGAGACCCAAATTTCTAAGATCTGCAGCAAACTACCAAGCAATTAATGTGGATACACTTCGAGCTCAGAATATGGAATCACGGCCTTTCTTTAATCAGGTACTCTCGTTCATTCTATCCGATTGCTTAATTTCCATCTAGCTTGTATTTTTGCTCTACAAAATTGCGTTTTAAAGAAAGCGTGACATATTTCATACTTTATTGCAGAGATCCTAGATGAAAAAGAATTGACCTCTATTTCCTATCACCCTAGACTTTTTATCTGTTCGTATATTTTAATTATGATTTCTAACAGAAGCATTTTCTATCCCACCGTCGCCTAGAGTTGCAGAATTCATATGGTTCAAACTAACTCGTAAAGAAAGAAAAGATTGACGTTCTCAAAGATAAGATCAAATGGGTGGCCATTTCAATACTTATTGCTTTGAAATTTGAATTGAAGGTGTTGGAACTGATCCACTCTTATGAACGACGAATAAGTTCTCCTTGAAAATTTCCCTTTTCTCCGTTGATTAATTTTGCAGGTTACTGCAGATTTAACACCTCTAAATGCAAGAAAGGTGGCAGTAAAATTTGATTACTTTAAAATTGCAGGATTGGTAAGTCTTATCAAAGCTAATTTTTATGCTCTTGGAGAAAATATAGTAAAATGTTATTTCAAAACTTTGCTCCCATTTACGGTATCTATGCATTTCAAGAATTTAAAGTTACCATTGGTAACATCCATGCTTTGTGCCTTTGAGTTGCAGATACCTGTTAAAGCTCCTGATAGAGCGAGAGGCGAGCTTGAGATTACGTACTTAGATGAAGAGCTCAGGTTTCCTTACCTTAATATCTTGAAACTTTGTCATGAATGTATTTACATATTCAGCATCAGTTCGGTCATTTTCTTTTTATCAGTAATTAATGGCATTTTAAATAACCATTTTAAGGACAAAAGTCCTATTATTTTCTTTTACATTGTTTTTTGCAGGGTATCAAGAGGTGACAAGGGCAATTTGTTCATCCTGAAAATGGTTGATCCCTCATATAGGGTACCCACATGACCTACAAATATCATCCCCTCAGGAAACTTGAGAGAGAAAGAAAAAAGAATGCATGGATGAACTATAGATTATGTCTACATATTTATACAATGAAATAAATCAAACCATATAATATAACGTGTAAATGAATTTTCTCTTGCCACTATTGAAATTTGAACTTGAATTGGTGGGGTGTGGCGGGACTAGGTAGCTTGCCTGGATGAATTATCCTCTCCCCCCAAAAAAATGAGTTAGTATCAAGTTAGTGAGTAGGTCTTTAGACGAGCTCGAACGAACCGAGCATCAAAATTTTGACCTCGAACGTGACTAGTTTAACTTTTAAAAATTTGAATTGTTTGTCTAAATCTTGTCCGAATTCGTTTGACGATTTTTTTAAAAAATCAATGAAATATAAAACTCCCTCCATTCCTAAATATAAGACTCTTTAGACAATTTGAGAAAATTAAGGAAGTTATCATTTTCACCTAAATTTCCAATATTATCCCCCACCCTCCCTCCCACTCACTTCTTTGTCATAAAGAAAGGAAAATATTGAGGGTATAATTGGAATAAATTGTTGACAACTAATAAAACCTTAAACGACAATTAATTTGGATACCTAGATATCTCCTAAACGACAATTAATAGGGAATGGAGGGAGTATATTATATGAATGGTTGTACCCAGTGTACAAGGCTCCCGCATCAGCAGGTTCTGGCGAAAGTCTTGATTTACGAAGTCTTACCTTTTATTTTTTATAAAGAGGCTGTTTTCGGGGTTCGAACCCGTGACCTAACGGATAGCAAGCAAACACTTGACCATCGCGCAACACAACCTTCATAATATATTATATGAATGAGATAAATAAAATTAGAATTAATAAATATAGTCAAAAATATTAAAATATTATTTGTATTATAAATAAAATAGCTATATTATATTTATTCGAACGAGTTTGCATACAATTCAAGCTCATGTTCGTTTGATTAACAACAAGCACATTTTTATTTTTACGCTCAATTTAAATTTCAAACCAACAAACATACATGAACGAATCGAACACTCAAATTGTTGGAATAGTCATTCAGTCTACTCAAATTACACTCAAATGTATAATTGATGTACAATTTTCTTTTTCTTTTTTTGATACCTTTGTATAATAATATAAGATGATACAAAGGGCAAAAAGAAGTTAATATTGTCAAGCTTCCCCTAAGTTGTCTATGTTGTTCCAGGGAGTATTTATTAGAACTGCCAAGTTTGTTACTTCCTTATAGCTCTCACCCCTCTTAATTACATATAAATTAGATAGGTTATCACATGACATTAGTATTCTTTTTTGTTCAATGTTCACTTTATCTTTTTTATTTTTTTTATCCAATGAAAATAGTATTGGCTTTTTTTTTTTTATAAAAAAAATAGCTTAAATTGCTAAAAATATTGGATCAAAGAGTAGGCAAAATTATTTGAAGAAATAATATGGGAACTTTTTGCCTTCCAAACACTTATGAATTACACTTGTGCTCACACATATTGAGTAACAAATTTAAAATATAAAAAATTCAATATATACTGAACATTTTTGTTCAGTTGTTACATATTTTTATGTGTTATATTTTATGTAATAAGTGTCAATCCAAAATAATTTATATCGTTAAATTTTTTATCTAACAATAAATTTTTGGACCTTGCTAGGTTACTAGAATTATTGGCTAAAAGATTGACTAAAATAATTTTTCGGACCTTTTTGCCCTTATAGTTGGGTGAATCCCTTATATCAGCAGGAGGTAAAATAGTTATTTAACACACTCAATTTGGAGGTTTAGAGTTTTTATCCCCAAAATTTTAAGAGTAAATCATTTTCCTAAATTTTTTTTCAATATATACTCTGATTTTTTTATTTTCCGCACCCGAGCCAATATAGCCTTCCCTCCAGATCTCCACAATGGGTTCTACGTTCTCCACGTGTACAAGTGCAGAATACTCCTATGTTAACTGAAATTTTTAAATAATTACAGAAAATATTACATAACGACAAAAACGACAATAGTAGTTATTATATACCGACCCGTTTCAATGCTTTTCTTCTTCAAGAGGACCACCACCGCCTTCAAACCAAACCCACTCCTACTCTCTCTTTCCTCCTCCGCCACCGCCACCGCCACCGTATCCATGGCCTCCCTCTTCCTCTCCAATCCTCACCGCCATCATCCCCTTCCTCTTCGCCGCCCTTCTCTCCTCCCACTCCCCGTTCGAACCCTCACTTTCTCAACAAAATCCTCCGCCCCAAACAACAACCAATCCACTGTGCCACCAAAAGAGCAATCTCCGCCTGAGAAGAAATCCTTCGCCGTCTCTACCGGAGAGATTTTTCTTGGAATTGCATCTCGAATTATATCCCGGAGAGCCAATAGGTCGAGTAAAGTGGGCGAGATTGATAATGGGTTGGCTCCAGGGGTAACATTGATGTCGGAGAATGATGAGAATTGGTGGGGTAGGAGGAGTAAAGAGCGAATTGCTTCTGTGGTGGAGGATCCTGTGCAGCCGGAGGTTGTTTGGGAGCAGAGAGTTAAGGATGTGGAGGCGGAACGTCACCGGAAAGCGGTGACTAGTCCCGGATTTAGCTTTTCTGCGGCTGGCCTTTTGTTCCCGTACCATCTTGGGGTGGCTCAATTTCTAATTGAGAAGGGATATATTAAGGTAATTTTAGCTCAGAAGCTAATCAATTGAAGCTTTGGATACTGAATTTTGCAATTTTCTATGTTTTATTTTTATGGAGTTATTGCATAATTTTTTAATGAAGTAGCAGCATTTCATATGAGACTGTCTTCTTTTTTTAGAGTACCCATGTTCCCCAGGAATGAGCAAAACATGGGAAATTGGGATTTGTTGAGCATAAATGGAAGATTTTAGTTTCATTTTGGGGATTTTAAAACTTTGATTTAAGAAAGATAATTTTTTATTGTTTAGAGGGAAATGTGAAGAAGAAAGTATGGGTCGTGAAAATGTCATACTCAAAAAATGAGTGTAACTGAAATGCGTATGTTGCGATAGATGTGTGGGCATACTAGAAAGGATAGAGTGAGAAATGAGATCATCCAAGAGAAGATAGGAGTGACACCGATTGAAGACAATATGAGGGAAAAATCGCTTGCGGTAGTTTGGATACATAAAAAGAAGGCAAGTGACGTTCCGGTTCGAAAACTTGAAGGATGGAGGCATAGGTTGTAAGAGGTAGGGGAGGCCGAGGAAGGTTTGGACTGAAGTCATCAAGAATGCTAGTATGGTGTTTGATAGAAAGAAATGGAGGGAATGTATTCATGCGAACAAGCACACAGAAATCTTATATTGATCCATGTAGCCAACCTCAATTACTTGGGATTAAGGATTTGTTGTTGTGCTTGTAGTACTTGAAACACTGCTGATGCATCAATCTGAAAGTGATATTGACTGGCACTTTGATGGTCTGTTATGCACAAAAGGAAATTTTCAAATTGAGTAATGGATTTTAGGGGGATTTACATAGATAATCATCTTGGGATCATTATTATAGGGTTTTTAGCTTTTCTTCCACATTCTTGGTGGTGTTTCTTCTTTTAAAATTGGTATCTTTATTTGTGCACATGATATAATTTCAAATAACAGTTTTTGTCCCTTGATACAGGAGACAACACCACTGGCTGGCGCATCTGCTGGGGCTATCGTTTGTGCTGTGGTTGCCTCGGGGGCTGACATGCAGGAGGCTTTAAAAGCTACCAAAATATTAGCTGAAGACTGTCGGCTTAATGGGACAGCATTTCGATTAGGGGTATGTGTTTGCTGCGTTGTCGTAAATATATAGATGTTTACTACACTTGTAGTAGTATTTAGGTAGACTACAAATAATATGAAGCTGTATTTGGTATCAAAGTTCTGGAGTCCACGAGTACTTTGAAAAGTAGCAAAGGATGTTTGAGCTTATCTAGTATGTTTTTCTTTCATGGTGAAGGAATCGATATAAAACTACTATTTAAATGCAGGCATTATTCATTGGTAATTTTGAAGGAAAAAGGTAAAGGGAGAATAATGGTAGAGGTCCATGCAATTTTCATGATTTAATTAGTTTTCAAGTAAAACCCTTTTAAGTCATACTATTTATATACTCAAGTATGTAGCTTAGAGATGTAGCTTGCTAATTTCATGAGGTTATAATAGAGATGCGTTCTTGAACTACATAATATGCTTTAATCGACTCTAGTTGGGTGATGGGATTGATGGATTTGTTAGGTTGACTTAAGATTGTCTTGGGACTGCAAATTTATCGGGGAAGTTAACGGAAGAACCCCGTTCTTCTTTCTTTATTATTATTATTATTATTATTATTATTATTATTATTAATAAATAAATTGCAAGCTTATTCATCAAGTATTCAATTTTCTTATTACCAGGCTGTTCTCAGAGAGGTCCTTGAGCAATTTTTGCCTGATGACGTTCACATCAGGTCCAGTGGGAGGGTTCGTGGTGAGTATTTCTTCACTGCTTTCATATTTGTCTGTGTTAAAAATGTATATTAAGAATTAGTGTTTGTGTAATTATCTTTAGAAGCAGCTGTCGGAAAATTGATGTAGTGTTTTCATTGCAGTTGCTGTAACCCAGATCCTTTGGAGGCCCCGGGGTCTGTTGGTTGATCAATTTGATTCTAGAGAGGATCTCATTAATGCTGTTATTACTTCTTCTTTCATTCCCGGGTAATATTCTTAATTCTCTCTACCTTTTTGTAATTCATTCTGAGTTTTCAACTAAATATGTTGTTGTGATACAGATATCTTGCACCAAGACCAGCAACAATGTTCCGGAATCGAATTTGTATCGATGGTGGTTTGACCTTGTTTATGCCACCAACATCTGCTGCTCAGACGGTAAATATTTTTGTTTTTTATTCACCTTTGGCGCTATATTTATAAGCAGCTAGATGATTTTTTTTCTGTGACTAATTAAATATGTAACTATACAGTAGTTTCTTTGATACTCACACTTAGTCTCTCTAAGAAATTCTTTTCATCTTCATAAATGTTTTGAAAAATTTTGCGTGCTTCATTAAATTTTTTTCTCCATTCCCATATAAGTAGTGGAATTTGCAGTAGTTTTTTTGGAAATTTCACTACAATTTTGCTACTATTGATTGATTGCAGATCAGGGTTTGTGCTTTCCCCGCCACCCGATTAGGAATACAAGGGATTGGGATTAGTCCTGACTTGAATCCTGACAACCGGGCTAGTCCTAGAGAGGTAACATACCTTTGTGATTTGACAACTATTCTCGTTTTTTCTCAATGATGCGAAACTATGAACTTCTACTTGCATATATTTCAGCTGTTTAATTGGGCACTCGAACCAGCCGAGGATTACGTCCTTGACAAGCTCTTTGAGTATGGCTACTTAGATGCAGCTGTTTGGGCCAAGGAGAACCCAGTCGAGGAATTAGTTCGAGATGATAGTTCTTTTAGTCCAAATGGCGTGTTACAATAGCTCGTTGGTAAAGAAAATACTAGTTTAGCATGGATTAAGGTTCTTTACAGCAGCTTCTTTTCACTCTATGTTGTATAGTAGCCTCATTATATTGTAAAAACATAAATTAATAGAAGAGGGAGTTCGCGAAACACTTTAAAATTCTGTCTGAACTTCTCCATTACATGTAAATTCAAAAATTCTTTGTTGGGGAACTCCAGAATAATAGATTTTATTAGTTGTTTCTTTCTTAGGAAGATCGGTATTAGTTGTTTTCATCCTAGTCCTGTTTGTGTTTTCAGATATTGTTACATTTGTTTCTTATGGTTTGTTCAAAATCCCAGCAACAGCAGGATTTGGAGTGTTTCTTAATGGCTTGATCAGAATCCCCAGGTAAAGGAAGACTGGAGTTGGCTTTTACATCCCACATCGGTCGACTAAAACACGGCGTCGTAGAGAGCAGGTAACAAAAAGGCAAGTTTAGAAATGACATAGAGCATACCTTTCTCGGCCTTTTGGCTAAGATCAAGTGTAGTATCTGTTCTTATCAGTTTAATATCTGATATGTGATCCATTGGGTCACACGATATTAACTTTATTTTTTTAGGGTGAGAGTCCAATGGATAGCTTGCTATTCGGATTTTTGCGGGTCTCTTGGGTGTTGCACTACTGTCCTTGCTTGGCCCAACCCCCAAATCTAGTTCAAAAGTTTGTCTTAATTTTATGCCCGAGGCCAATGAAGGATCGCAAGTTCTAAATCTTTTTGACATTTGATGATCACTTCGATTGTTTCTTGATTTCTATGTATATACTCTCTTAACAGAAGTGCAGAATTTGCATCTCCTTCAGAAGTACAAAATCAGATCCTTTTATGCAGTGGAATTGATAATATGTGTTTTTGGGTATAATTTCTAAATTTGCTCCAGTGTCACAATAAACTTAAGAGGCATGCATGATGATGAGGGCCTAAGAAACATCATATTACGGGGTGAATTTCATTTTGGACCCTGTAAATGGCTTGCAGTGTCAAGTTCGTCCTTGCAATTTTTGAAATGTCAACCTCGTCCCCAGAAATGGCTTATAGATTCGTCCTTGAAATTACATGAATGTCAACCTCGTCCCTAGAAATGGCTCATAGTGTCAAGTTAATCTCTGAAATTTTAAAAATGTCAACCTCAATACCAAGTGATGTTGTGATCTGTAGAAGTTTTTGTATATGTATTTTGCAGTTTGATTCTTGTTTCATTATAATCGGTTTTGAATTTCGTTTACGAAAAAAATCAATTTTCACTTAGTCTTTGTTAGCATAGAGTTAGTCAGCGACACGAGGACTTTTTTGGAATTGGAGGGCCATTTCTAGGGACGAGGTTGACATCCTGAAATTTCAGGGACGAACTTGACACTACGAGCTATTTCTATGGACGATTTTGACATTTCTAAAATGTTAGGGACAGAACTTGACACTTCGAGCCATTTGTAGGTATCAAAATGAAATTCACCCTCATACTACGTATACCCCAACTTCTGTTTGGATTTAACTTATCGACAAATCTAACGAAGCCTATTCGGATTTTTACTTGATTTTCACATCTCCTACACCAACTCCAGTCCGGAATCTGGATGTAGTGTGAAATAATTGTTGTTTGTAAGCCGTTGAATGAGTAATCTAACAATCAATTTTTGTTTGAAAGATATGAATGGCGGTGGTTCTTCAACAAGAAGCGATAACCAACTATGGTTCGTTGAATAACATTTAATCAACTATGGTTCGTTGAATAACATTTGTTTCATCTTTTTTAAACAAAATTCAACTCATCCAACAATACTCGAGTGTTGCGAAAAAAATATATGTTTCACATATAATCGGAAACCACCCCTCTTATTTCTTCATGATCTAAGGGGTTTTATTCAGAGAAAGGTGGGTGGGTAATAGGTGGCATATCTGAAGGATTGTAAGTAAGAAAAGTAAAAGAAAAATGCTTCCTATGGGTGTCCCTGTTATTGTTGATAGATTTTGTTACTTTGTTCGAATTGGAAAGAAAAACAAAAAAGAATTCCGTTACCGGGAATCGAACCCGGGTCTCCTGGGTGAAAGCCAGATATCCTAACCGCTGTACGATAACGGATTGTTATTGTTAATGTGCAGATAAAATATTATAATAGCGTAAACGATTGGTAACCTTATAATTTGTTGCATTATCAGCTGACCTTTTTTTTTCCCTCCTTTTTTCGGTGAATGATAGATCAATACTTTTTAGTTATGGGGGAGAAGATTCTAACTAAATTACTCTTAATTATAATTACTACTGTTAAATAATTAAAATCAATCTTAAATGATTTATCTATGTTAATTACTTCTTGAACGAATGCATGTGTTAGTTTTCATATTTGGATCAATTTCCTCTAAATATATATTTTAACGGCTAGATAATGGAGGACTAATCTTAAATCTAATCAGTGAACTTGTTCACAGGCGATTATAATTAAATTAAGTGTACTAACAATATGAGAAATGTTAGAATATCTTGATGATAAATTTTAAAAAGTAATTTTATAATCACTTAAAAAATTAGAATAAAACCATAAAATATGTGTTATAAATATGAAAGTCATATAATTCATCCATAAGAAAAAAGAAAAAGAAAAATGAAAATATCATTTCCACCATAAATACTCCAACACTTAATTAGCAGTGATTGCTATTTTCATTCCCCGATTAGGGCAATGACCAGGAAAGCTACAGATATAAAAGCTTTTGCCTTTGGGGTAAGGTAATTTGATCGTTGCCGGAGGTAAACGCCGTTCCGACCCACGTACATGAGTTGAAATTGGCTTCGTTCACCACCACAACACTGAGTTCCTGCTGGGTACTTGAACACGAGAATCACTGACCGTGAAAGTTTTTCCGGTCGGCCATGAACTCACTACGAATGTCCATCCGCCGCTGTCTCCAACGTTGAATGTGGCGGCGTTGGTGGTCGCCGGAAGCAAAAAGCATTGGAAATTGACTAAGAGGACAAGAACTAATATATGTTGCATAAAAAGAATATTATCTCCAATGCCACTACAATTTATAAACGGAGTGACTGAGTGCATGTAGGCAGGGACGAATCCAGTACTTTTAGGTTGGAAGCGATTAACTGCAACAAGTATATCGAACTACATATAAAAACTGCAAAAAAATATTTGGAGTGAATTTGATCAAATATTCCAAACTACATATAAAATTTACTATATCTAGTAGGATTTTTAAAAATCTCGGGGTGACTGCAGCCTCGTCCCTGCGTATAGGTGAGGATGATCTTCACCTCAGAAGTCAAAACTCTGATATTTGACCATAGGAGAATGATGATTTCATCTGTGCTGCGAGTCTCTGACAGTATGAATTTCCGGGTATGAAACACATAAATATTAAACAAAATCTAATTATGGACGATTTTGATCCGAAAATTTTCAGAATAAGTCCCAAATGAAGATCAGAGTGCTGCTTACATGATCTGAAGCAGTTCATTGTGCCAAATGGAAAACCAAGCTAACGATTAGGGGTGAGCAAATTTGGTAAATACCGATTTACCGACCGAATTCGATTTGAATTCGGTAAATCGAATTCGGTAATCGGACCAATTCGGTAATTCGGATCATACCGAATTGAAGTTTTCAATTCAATTGAATCTGGTATATGGTTTTGGCGAATTCGGTATTACAGATTCGAATTCAAAAAATATTTTAATAAATAATACTAAAATAAATACACTATAAATACTCTACTAAAATAAATACACTATAAATACTCTCCTAAATCCCTACTTCTAACAAAAAATGTCACCCACACTAGATTACTCCCCTTTTTCTAAAAATTTCTTTTTTTTTCCTTCTCTAAAAGCCGAATCGGTAATTCGGTAAACCGACCAATTCGAATTCGCCAATTCGATAAATCGAATTCGGTAAATCGGAATTCGGTTCGAAAAAGGTCGGTAATACATGTGAAATTCGAATTCGAATTCGGTAAATCGGAATTCGATGCTCAGCCCTACTAACGATAGGGATTCCCAGAAGCAGAATTCACAACGGGGATTGCATTGACATGACCCATCTTTTCTCTAATGGTCATGACATGGCATGCAAAAAAGTGGAAGTAACATTTTTGGCGAGGACGGAAGTCTCACTTCGTGATTTACAACTACACCCCTCAACAAAACGTTAATCAAATATAGCACGTAATACGTGATGACGTATTACGTGCTATATTTGATTAACGTTTTGTTGAGGGGTGTAGTTGTAAATCACGTAGATGAATAAGTTAATTAGATGTGGGATTGATATTAGAATTAATTAGGAATTTTATTTGGATTAGGAAAGTTAGTATAATATAAATAATATATATAGAAAATCACATCAATTTAATAAGGAATTAAATAGGAGTTAGTTAATAAAATAATATAAGAAATAAAGTAAAAAATTAAAAAGGAAAAGAATCGTGGATATGACTCAATTTTTTTTTTTTCCTTTAAAATGTCAATCTCATTTTAGTGTATATTAGTGTATACTAGAATACATTATCTAATATATTATTAAAATTATTGTATATGTAGTAGTGCTATTGAAGTAAAATCAATTCATGTGTTTAAAATAATTATATTACTGCATCAAATAATGTCTAAAAAATTCGAGTTTTTTTCGACTTGCAATTATAAAAACTAATATATATATATATATATATATATATATATATATATATATATATATATATATATATATATAAGAAATAAAGAAACCAAAAGAAAAAAGAAAAAAGAAAAAAAAAGAAAATGCCTTGCACTTGTTTCTTTATGGGATTTGCAAAAGAATCAAAATTGACACTCTGGGGACTTCCGTCCTCGCCTCGGGACTGCCACGTCAGCAGAGGCCAAAAATGTTACTCCCACTTTTTTGAATGCTAAGTCATGAAATGCCATCTTAATGCAATCCCCAATTCACAACTTCCTCCTTCAGAATTCGCACAGCTTCTGAAACTCCATCCTGTAAAAAAAAAACGGCAATACTTTATAACATTCATGATGAATCTCATATTTCTAATATTGGTTTGTCCAAAAGATGTAATTTCATTGATACATCTCTTTTGCTATTCATATATGTTATGAACCGGCACGCAAGGATACAAGGCTTCAAATGGAAGTTTTAGGTTGGTATTTTCTTCTTTATGATGGTCAACTTTAACGTGAATGCCTATATCCGCGTGTGCATATATGTTTCAAGCAATTCCACCAAGAGAAAACACGGAAGATCTCCAGGAATAGGATAATGAACATTACCTCAATGGATAACCTTTTAGCAATATCTAAAGCACGTGCTCGAACTTCAGGGGATAGTGCACAGTTTATAGCCTCGGCTAGAAATTTTGCAGCTTCCCTAATGGAAACATCGTCATCACTATCCACAAGTAATTGGCGTCTTTTCAATGGCTGTGGAGCAACACCAATCCAGAACATCCTCTCTGCCCAATAGAATTGATCCAGCAAAAATGGACATACAACCTATCAAGGATAAAAAAAAATGTGTGCATGAGAGAGGGAGGACTTATACACTCACAATGAAATCCTTCATGAACGCCCGAACCCACAACCAACTCAAAAAAATATGGGCATACAACCGTATATACATATGTGATTATCAATCTAATTCCATGGTTTCTTCTCTCTCCTTTGTGGGGGGGGGGGGGGGGGGATACAGTCCAACCCTGGTGGAGTCTCAAGCTCAACTGCGATCAACACTCAAGTTCATGTCTGTAGAATCTCCATCTATTGACTTTTACGCTTAACATGTGTTTAAAAACCAATGCAGAAATGGAATTGGAAAATCGATCAGCTTCATTTCCTAACAAACCTGAGGTATTCCGCAGTATAATGCAGCGGCAGTCGATCCACTGGAGATGTCGAAACAGGAAGTGCAAAAAGAATCATGTATAAAATGTCAGGCCTGCATCTAAGGAGAAAATTTATATCAAAAGATGAAGGATTGGAAAACTTCCAGCAAATAACCTTTACCTTCCTCCATGGTGGATTGCAGCAGAACATCTTGGAAATAGCCAGTTGTATGGTATGGAACTAAGTGCACAAAGATCATGCATCATAGTTGGAAATTTAGCTGAATGAGCTTAATCAAGAGTAATTGAAGGATATCAAGTAATGAACATGTCGAAAAGTAATTTGATTATCCATGCAGCCTCAAGTTTTGACTAGGATACTGCAGAACAGCCAGAAACAAGAAATGTTGAAAGTAGGGGGATACATCACTGTTAATGACGAATCCTCAAGATCTCTACATACGATTCAAGATTCAAGAACAGTTGGTGCAACACTTACAGTCCTAGATCATGGATCCTGGTTTAGACTTTAGTCCGCCAGTGAGTGTTGAGGACTTTGTCTTTGACACTTACTGCCGGTCCCAAGCCCGGATAAAGGAGGAGGGTTGCAGTAGGTCTCGTGACAACCAGCGTAAAACTCAGTCACATCCCATGACATGAACAAAAATAAGAATTTCGTTGGGGCGTTCCCTACTCAGCGACGCGCTACACTTCCTAGACCCGGGTGTGGTGATAAATGTGCAAGGGTTGCTAGGTCGTTGCCCGGAAGCAACGCGCCATGTCGGGGCCCGGATATGGTGTCAAATAGGCAAGGGTGTTCTAAGTCGGCACAGGTACAGGTAAAACGGTTAGTGCACAATGGAAGGATTCGTTTTGCTTCTTGGAATATCGGATCGTTAACTAGAAGGTCAACCGAATTAGTAGAGGTTATGGTAAGAAGAAAGATCAACATTTTGTGCCTCCAAGAAACTAAGTGGGTTGGCGGGAAGGCAAAAGTCATAGAGCACTTGGGGATACAAGCTTTGGTATTCGAGTAAAGATAAGAATAGGAACGGTGTTGGAATAATTGTGGCTCGTGATTTCGTCAATGAGCGTGGTTGAAGTTTGCGGGAAAAAGTGACCGAATTATGAGTGTTAAGATAATGATGGGTGGCGAGGTGGTTACCATTATTAGTGCATATGCGCATCGGGTAGGGTTGTGTGATTACGTGAAGAAAGCAGTTTTGGGAGGACTTAGATGAGGTGGTCCAGAATATACCGTCAGGCGAAAAACTTTTCATTGGAGGAGACTTGAATGGACATGTGGGTTCTAGTCGCGACGGATTTGAGAGTGTCCATGGAGGTCAAGGGTTCGGAGATAAAAATGAAAGTCGGGTAGGGAAATTTTGGACTTTTCCTTAGCCTACGATTTGTTTGTAGCGAATACCTGGTTCAAGAAAAGAGATTCTCATTTGGTGACTTTTAGAAGTGGAGTAAATGCTAGTCAGATAGACTTTTTCCTAGTGAAGAGCATGTTTCGTAGGAGTTGTACTAATTGTAAGGTTATCCCTGGCGAGAGTGTGGCTACACAACATAGGTTATTGGTTCTTGATTTTCGTTTGGTAAACGAGGTTAGAATGCATAAATTTAGGTCGACTCCAAAAAATAAAGTGGTGGAAGTTACAAGGAGAAAATCGGAAAATCTTCGTTGATAGAGTTATTCGGGAAGAGGAGTGGTCAGGTGAAATAAATCCGAATTTTATGTGGGAAAAAAAATGGCGTGAGGCATTTTAAAAGGTAGCTAGGGAAGTGCTTGGTGAATCAAGCGGAAATGTGCTATTCGGTAAGGATACATCGTGGTGGAATGGAGAGGTAAGAGAAGGCTATAAAGAAGAAAAGAGAGTGTTATAAGACTTTGGGGAAGTATAGAAGTGATGGCAATTTTCACGAAGTATAAAACGGCGTGTAGAGAAAGCTAAGCGGCCCAGTTAGAGAGCGAGATCAAAAGTTTATAAGGATTTGTATAATAAATTGGACACTAAGGATGGTGAGAAAGGTATATATAGACTTGCTCGTTTAAGAGAGAAAAAGACTAGAGATATTGGTATGGTGAGGTGTGTTAAGGATGATAGTGAGAGAGTTTTGGTTAAGGATGAGGAAATCAAGGCGAGGTGGAGGACGTATTTTGATAGGTTATTTAATGGGAATCAAGTACAGAATATTGGAGACCTTTCTGTCCCGATTGGAGAGGTGAATCATGATTTCATACGTAGAATTCAAAGGAAAGAAGTGCAAGAGGCCACTTAAAAGGATGAAACCAAAGAAGGCGATAGGGACACGATAGTATACCAATTGAGGTTTGGAAGTGTTTAGGAGAAATAGGTGTTGAGTGGTTGACTAACCTTTTTAATAAAATACTTAGAGTTGAGAAGATGCCCGATAGAGTGGAGGAAAAAGTACTTTGGTGCCATTATATAAGAATAAAGGAGATGTTCAAGACTATTCAAATTATCGTGGTATTAAAGCTTATGAGTTATGAAGTTGTGGGAAAGGGTAATTGAGCATAGATTGAGAAAAAATTGTGAGCATTTAGAGAACCAATTCGGTTTTATGCCGGGACGATCAACTATGGAAGCAATACATCTACTAAAGGCGATTGATTGAGCGTTATAGAGAGAGAATGAAGGACTGCGTATGGTGTTCATAGATTTGGAAAAAAGCTTACGATAAGGTTCCCCAGAGAGGTAATTTGGTGGGCGATGGCTAAGAAAGGTATATCTCGGAAGTATATTGATCTTATTAAGGATATGTATGAGGGAGTCGACAACGAGTGTCGAGTTTGTGGCGGGATAAGTGAAGAGTTTCCTATTACAATTAGGGGTGCATCAAGGTTCGAGCACTTAGTCGCTTTTACATTTACAATGGTTATAGATGAAGCCCGACCCCAGTGTATACAAGATCCGATCACCGTAGTGCATGCTCTTTCTTGATGATATAGTTTTGATTGATGAGACAAGAGCGGGTGTTAATGCCAAGTTGGATGTATGGAGACAAACCTTAGAATCTAAAGGTTTTAGGATTAGTAGAAGTAAAAGCAGTATATGGAGTGTAAGTTTAGCACTAGCAGAACAACGAGAAAAGCTGTAGTAACTTTGGGTGACAAAAAATATCTCGGAGAGTGAGTATTTTCGATACCTTGGTTCTATTATTCAAAGGGACGGAGAGCTTGAGCGGAGATGTAGCGCATCGAGTTAAAAAGTCTGGTTGGTTGAAATGGAAGAGTGCGACGGGTGTTTTGTGTGATCGTAATGTACTGCCGAGATTGAAAGGAAAGTTTTTACTGAACCAGCTGTTAGGCCAAGCATTATTATATGAGTACGAGAATGTTGGGCAACTAAGAGGTGTCATATTCGAAAAATGCATGTAGCGGAGATGCGTATGTTAAGATGGATGTGTGGGCATACGAGAATGGATAGAGTGAGGAATGAGACTATTCGGAAGAAGGTTGGTGTAGCACCTATTGAAGACAAGATAAGAGAGAACCGTTTGCGTTGGTTTGGGCACATTAGGCGAAGGCAGTGATGCTCGGTTAGGAGAATTGAAGGATTGTGTAATATAGATGGCGTAAGAGGTAGAGGGAGACCGAGGAAGACTTGGACGGAGGTGATAAAAGGGGATATGAATCTGCTAGAACTAGATGAGAGTTGTGTTTGGGATCGTAAGAAATGGAGAGAATGCATCCATGTGGATGACCTTACGTGATTCTTACTTTGGTTCATGTAGCCGACCCCAATCTGTTGGGATTAAGGCTTGGTTGTTGTTGTTGTTGTAGGGGGTAGGGGGGAAGTGGGGAATCTCTGTATATGAACTCAAGGAAACTAAGTGGACTACCCATAGATGCAAAACCTCCTCAATCCTAGCATGATAAACACTATCCCCTAAAACGTTAATGCTAAGCTTCCAACTCCATTGCACAAACTAAAGAAAGATAAATGTATAGAGACATTTATAGAGCGCAAAATATAGTACAGAAAACTACTAAAATGGCATCAAGAAGCACGGCGTAAACCTTAAGAAAATATATAATAATAATTCCTTGAGTTTGTATTAATTGTATAAAGTCCCACTAAATTCATGTCTTTCAGATTACAGATGTACAGATTGTAACCCTATGATATATTTCAGACTCTGGGTCTAACGAAGATGGAAAATAAAACAAGTCAAAGCAGTGTCCAAAGCACTCACCCAGAGAAACAAAATAGCCTGTCACCAAAAAGAGAGACGCCATCCTTACAGGACCTTTTTCCTGAACCAGCTCGGTGAACGAACAAATCAATAGCAGCGTCCAAAGGTTCATAGCCGGCAGAGAAAAGAATAAATAGGTGACTTGAGATGTCCATAACATTCTCAATTACTTGAAGAAATGCTTGAGGATTTTTCATAAAGCCCATGCTATATATGGCAAAAAAAAGATAGAGAACATTTTAACATAAAAATTCAAAGTTATGCAAGTACAGTTTCAGGATGATCTAAATTTGCACATAGTATTAAAGAATACCAATACTTTAATCAGTAACCACTTCGCCATTTTGAAAGGAGAAGCAAGATCACCCATAGTCTAAATAGAAGAGGGCTCAGGGCTTCATTGTTTCAACTACAGTTACATGAAAGACCATTAATTATTATTATTATTATGTTTGTTTGGAAATGTACACTTTTTCCAGCAACTGTAAGCATGATGGAACATTGCAATAGGGTCTGAAAATTGTGAAGTCCCAAACCTCCTTTATTATAATTGGAAAGGAATTCATGGCAATACAATCTTGTAAAATTGCAGTTCTTCAAATCTACATTATAGAACGGAAACACGTATTTAAAACTCCCACTGAGAAACAAAGTTACTGCTAAAAAGATGCTGACTACACCAATAAAAGTTCCAATTCACCTCTAGAAAGCAAATATGCATGCAGGGGCTCTCTTGCACTTTGGATTTTAAAAGAAATTATTAGCACAATTAAAATATAAAAATGATTTGTTAAGGAGAAAATGCTTTGTTAAGATGTCTCCATCCCATAATCGAACAAACTTTAGAACCCAGACAGAGAGAGAGTAAGAGAAATGGAGAGAGAACAATTAAATATACTCAACCTACAGACAGAAACTTACCTTCCGGCAGAACTCAGACTCAAAAAAATAGGTAGATCCGGCACAGCATCAAGTAGAAATGCCTCTAACTTATTGTGATCTGGACATAACACACCTTTTGTATTCAAGTTCATGGAGGACATCAAAGTTGAAATTTGAGCACACTTGTTGCAGGAGAACTGCCATTCTGTAGGAAGAAACCAAAAGCCACATACACGAACCGCTGATGGCCAATAAGCTGTTTTGCCATAAACGAGAATAGCTTATAAGACAAAGACGAAACGCAAAAGTTATTTAACTGCCAAGCACAGACCATCAACCAACCAGGAAACGACCATGATTCCATGATAATGCTACAATGCAGCACTAGAAGAACTAGAATGCTTAGGTTGCTAGTACAGAGTCTGAATGATATTTTAACTTCCCATTAAGCAACACAAAAGCTTGTTGCATGTTTGGTCCAGAAATTAGTGAAATTCAGTATTAAAAAAAATTCCTCATACGTTATATTAACTGAACATGTTCTCAAATTAAGAAATAAGTCCAGACGGAGCATGCAGCATTTTTTATCTACTACTGTAGTAAATTGTGTCAAACAAACAACACAGAAGTTTGATGGCGACTTCCTCAGTATCAGGAAACAATATGAGTTGGTGAATTCAGAAAGAATAATAGCATCTCCATAAAAAGCAATTTACCAGGGCATTCTACTACTTCCTTGCTAAACCCGTACCTGCATGCCAATACAATGTAAGATTTCAGAAGTTGAGACAGAATTTTGGATGCCTCCTAGTAGCCCAAAAAAACTGAGTAAGAACTCATAATGAATGCATCAAGATGTTTGGAATAAATGACAAACATATGAGACTTTTTCATATAAACTATGAGGCCATATAAACACAATAGATTTTTTCTAACTCATACACGATGGAATTATTCAAGTTAGGAAGAAACAGGGCCAAATCAAGTGATTCTCAATAAACAAACTTTGATAACCTTTGGAACTCAATTGAAAGCTGCCGAAAATGTAGATTTGGAGTCATTGTTTCTTTTTAAATCCTTATATCCTACGAAGAGCCTGCTTTTAAAAGGTACTTGGTCTTACAGTAGTAATGGAGACAAAGGCCTATCATGCCAGGCAGGAAGACCTGTAACTGGATCCTGGCAAATGGAGTCATTTCCCGTCATTTGAGAAAACAGAATAAGATTAGCACATAGAAGACACAGCATCATTTCATATTCATAGATCACATCAAGAGAGACTCAAGTGGTTTTAAGGACAGACCGTAAGAGGGAAATCACTAAGTTTTAGATCAAGCTTTCTCCATGATCCCCATTCTTCTGTAAAGAGTGGCCACATCCAGTGGATAACATCCTTCCATTCCACCTGTTACATAACACATACGAGGATAAAATAAATAAATTTGAACCTTCGCTTCTTCCTAAGGTCAATAAGGAAAGGTTTCTGAGAAAAGACGGGGGGGGGGATGAACTTTCAGGATATTTACCTCATTGTGATAGGATAATCAGTTTGGGTTTAGCATAAGAGGGATGAAGGAAGATTAATATATCAATTTTCACATGTAGGATACTTTATCAGTTCTGCTTTACCATGAAGCAAAAAAATACCCCAAAAACTAAGAGAAAGGTACAGCCGTACAGCAATTGTCTTAACACATAAAAAAAAGAGATGATCAATTACCTTATCCATTGGAGCTTCATTTAGATATTTATATAGAAGAGGAAGTTCTTTCCGGAATTTCCGCTCAAATGAAGCAGGGGCACTGGAAGCATGTCATAAACGAGTTACGCAATTGAAAAGGAGAGCCAAAGTAAAATATTCGTCTAGATCAATATTGTACGATTCAGCAGTCACCATACCTATAAGGAACAACATATGGAGCAGCAACAACACAACGGACATGAAATAGTTCTGCAAGACTCCATCCTTCCTGTTATGAAACAGAATTCAAAAATCATCAAATAATATCAAGTCACAAATAATGCTCAGCATAGACTTGCGAACATAGTTTATACTGATCCTTCCCAGAACTGGGGTTAAGTGACATGTCAACACTCACAATGTTTTATGCTTATTTACTGAACACACATTAAACACTTAGTGACTAACACCCCCCCCAGTTCACTGTATATTAATGCTAGAAACACGACATACAAGAACATTACGCTCATCCATAAAGAAGTATTGAATTTCCACCAAATCAAAGACTCAAGTTTGTTTCAAATCACGTAAAATGCTCCTCAAAGAAAAGATATTCAATTTCAAAGAAACATTAGAACCTCAAGAGTCACTTTCTTCAAGAAAAGGGGAAATGTTGCAGTACCAATGCGAAGAAATTGATGACCATAACATCACCCTCAATGCTTAAGCCATCTTCAAAGATCCTCTCAACAATGGAAACACATTCTTTTCTATGCTCTCTGGTAACTTCCTTCTTCTGGAGAGAAAAATGCACTTCCGGAGAGCCTAGGACAAAAGGAGGCAATATTCGAACCCAGAAAGGTTATTTGTCGAGCAGCCAGATAATTAATAGATAAAACATTTCAGGAATTAAACAAAAAAAGAGAGTATGCAAACAAGTTAAGTTTAAGACAATCAAACACATTATACCATTATCTTTAGGAGGAGCTAGAACAGGCGGGGAAGTTACAGGAAGGAAAGCAACTCCGATTGCTTCCAAGTGTGGTTTTAGGCTCTGTCAGCATTTAAAGATCAAAACCAATTTTCTGAATGTTTAATATTTACTCCACAGATTGTTTCTGAGTTTCAAAGCAAAATGAACTCATTTAGACATATCATACTCTCATTCAGGTGTAACATTTGAATAAGAAACAATGTCACTATTGATATTTGAATAATACAGGGTTACATGTTATACGTTTTATATGATGGAAACACAACTAAAAGCTCAAATAATTTTACCTTGTGGGCAGAATGAGTTATAAATACCACATGATATTGCTCCTGATCACTAGCAAAGGCCGCAGCTATGGCCTGAAAACAAGCAAGTCCAGAGTACCATTAACTTTTCAAGTACAGAATTTATTGAAATAAATGTACTGAGGTGGAATAACACGTGTAATACGAAATTTCCAACTCAAAACATGATGCCACTATTAACTTTTTATCAGACATCACCAGGTCTGCAAAAGTTGTCCTCCATCATTGGTCACTCAAAATCTTATTTCTAGAAATGATCCCAAACTGACCATACCAAAAATATTTTAATACCAACATATCTCAATAATGCATATGAGAATTAAAAATTACTCACTCAATTCCATAATATAAGTCGTTTAGGACATATAACAAAAAGTAAGGAAGCAAAAACTAAAATACTTTGTTAGTCAAAATATCAATATTACTCTATTAAGTATTGATATTTTGACCAACAAATTACCGTGTTTTTTGCTTCATTAATTTTTTCTAAGTGTCCTAAACGACTTATATTATGGAATGGAGGTAGTAATTCAAAAGTCTCAAACATTCCAATGTAAGTCTATCAATCTATGAAGCTTGAATTGGCAAAATCTCCACTTTATGAATAACACCGCCCAAATTGCAATTATCGTGCACATAAAAATCTAATGAAGTTGTATGAAACCATAAAGAGTGTTCCGAACATGTACCTCCGATGTCTAATTTTGACATTTGTTTTTGGCTCTCAGCATCATGAATTTGCGAAAATTAAGGTGAGAAAGAAGAACAAATTAAACTTACAGCGATTGGATGAACATCTCCTTTGGTACCAAACGCTATGAACACTGCCGCCGGCGTGGTTCTCATGGTGGTTGTTCTGTTCGATCACCACCGTCGTTTCCTCCGTTTTCGCGGCTTTTTTACTGAACCCGCCGGAAAATGGATAATTAATTGAAGACGTGGTTAATAAAATTCGAGCAATTACTCAAGCGGTCCTTGAACTTTGACGCCATGTTTATTAACTCCCTTTTCATTTATTTTGAATTTATGAATATGTAATGTGTGACTGGTTCGATAAAAAGAGGTAAATGCAATAGTATGTAATCCCCACTCTACAATATTGATAAAATGTTCTCTTTTTTATGAATGAAAAATGCGAAGTAAATTTTACTCCCTCCATTCCTAAATGAGAAAATCACTATTTATACCCCTTCAACTATTTTCAAAAGCAAGTTATGCCCTTTGCTTTTTTGCGTGCCATTAATGTCCCTGACATTTTACGGGGTGCCATAAATGCCCCTCAGAGGCGGAATCCGGCGAGTTTTGGTGGCATAGCAAGTGTGCGAGTCACATGCCTGATTTTTCAAGGGCAAAATCGTCCAATCCAATTTCAAGACCCAATTGAAGATCTTCATCTTCTTCCTCAAAATTAATTGAAGATCTTCATCTTCTTCCTCAAAATTAATTGAAGATTTTCATCTTCTTCCTCAAAATCAAAGAAGAATTGGGCAAATTCACCCAACCCAAAAAGTGAAAAAGATTCCAAGATTTCCTTGCTAAAAAACTCCAAGGGTTGGGCAATGAAGAAAATTATGGGATTTTGGGCAATGAAGAAAATTAGCCCAGAAAGTGGCTGCCCCCACCCCACCCTCCCTCTTGATCTCCACCACTCACCCCATCACCCTCCGCCACTCACCCCACCCCATCTCCAAGGGGGAAGGCGGCGGCATCGCCGGAGAAGAAGGAGGAGCCGCCGCCGCTAAGAGAACATCCCCCAATCTTCAAAAACTCGCCGGATTCCGCCTCTGAGGGAGAGGGACATTTATGGCACCCCGTAAATTGTCAGGGACATTAATGGCACACAAAAAAAAAGCAAAGGGGCATAACTTGCTTTTGAAAATAGTTGAAGGTGTAAAAATAGTGATTTTCTCTTGTTTTTTTTTGCAGAAAACTGGTGCCATGGTGGTTCCGATTGAGGGGGATTTTCGGGTTTTGGGGGGATTTTCGGAAATCCCACCATCTTCAAAGCTTCAACCACCAATAATAGAAATCACTGGAGCCCCTCCCCCAAATTCCTCCGCCTCCCTCTATGTTCTCCGGCCACCATTCCTCCGCCTCCATCTGCTTTCTCCGATTTGGCTCAAGAAAATCCCCCCCAAAACCACTTTACAATGGTGGGATTTCCGAAAATCCCCCTCAATCGGAACCACCATGGCAACAGTTTTCTGCAAAAAAACAAGAGAAAATCACAATTTATACCCCTTCAACTATTTTCAAAAGCAAGTTATGCCCCTTTGCTTTTTTTTTTTGCGTGCCATTAATGTCCCTGACAATTTACGGGGTGCCATAAATGTCCCTCTCCCTCAGAGGCGGAATCCGGCGAGTTTTTGAAGATTGAGGGATGTTCTCTGCGACGGCGGCATTGTTAAGTGGTTTTGGGGGGGATTTTCTTGAGCCAAATCGGAGAAAGCAGATGGAGGAGGAGGAATGGTGGCCGGAGAACATAGAGGGAGGCGGAGGAATTTGGGGGAGGGGGCTCCGGTGATTTCTATTATTGGTGGTTGAAGCTTTGAAGATGAAGCTTTGAAGCTTTGAAGATGAAGATGAAGATCTTCAATTAATTTTGAGGAAGAAGATGAAGATCTTCAATTGGGTCTTGAAATTGGATTGGACGATTTTGCCCTTGAAAAATCAGGCATGTGACTCGCACACTTGCTATGCCACCAAAACTCGCCGGATTTCGCCTCTGAGGAGCATTTATGGCACCCCGTAAAATGTCAGGGACATTAATGGCACGCAAAAAAGTAAAGGGGCATAACTTGCTTTTGAAAATAGTTGAAGGGCATAAATAGTGATTTTCTCTTCCTAAATATAAGACTTTTTAGACAATTTTAGAAAATTAAGGAACTTGTCATTTTCACCGAAAGATCCAATATTACCCCTCTCTCTTATATAGCATAAGAAAAGAAAGGAAAAAATAGGGACGGTAAAGGCGGATAATAAAAGAAATGTCAAGGGTATAATTGGAATAAATTGTTGACAACTAATAAAAGAGAATTAAACGACAATTAATTTGGATACATATAAATCTCCTAAACGACAATTAAATGGGAATGGATGGAGTATTAATCTGTTTTATGATAGTCTATTGCTCTTTATATTGTTGAGAATCCAGTGTTTCAAATAGACATTTAATATTACAAATAAAAAAGAAAAGTCTTTGTGAGCCCTCATCTCACATGGGATAAGTTTAAAATGTTTTATTAGTATATGATTATGGGCCTAAATAGTCACTATCACCTCGGGATACTCATTTTGGCATAGCGAGTTCGGTTATCAAGTATGTGGTCGTGGATGCTGTCAGACCCATGAGTCGCGTTTCGAGGCAGCGGGCACGGGGCATGGCATTGTAGTATCAAAGTACGATGACCAGGCGGACGTATGTGAACTAAGTCTACACCGTACGAGGTGTGAGCTGTCTCTATAATCCTGCACACTTGATTGGTCTTGGACTAAGTATGTTTTGGGCGCCTGCCGAAGACGCTAAGGCCTTAAAAGGTGTGAATGTGTATGTTTGGGAGCAAGGTTGTTAAAATCGCGATTCTACGTAGACTCGGAGGAGGGGTGGAAAATCGTAAACTCGTGAATCGTAAAATCGTATCGAGAAATTAATATATATTATTATTATATATATTACAATAATTAACATATAAGTCATATCATATGATCCAAAAATATGGAAAATAAATTCATTAAATATAGTTTCACAAGTTTTTTCAAAAGACAATAACGCAACAAAGTTCACAATAAAGAACTTACAAGTCTTTCAAAATATAAAAATGCGACTACACAAAATTCTTAACGTATAAGTCTTTCAAAAGATTACAATAAAATATAAATATAAAAAGTGGCTGCTCAAAAATAATTTGATGACCAAAATGGCTGCTCATAAAATCTTTGGGGATGAAAAAGTTAAAAAGGATGAAAGTGGCTGTTCAAAAATAATTTGATGATCAAAACGGCTAATAATTTGAAATTTTGTAGAATCAGTAGAACCGTACGTTTTTTACGTTTTTACAATCCGTTTCTACCAGATTGCGATTCTACTACCGATTCAACACGTTTTGCTTCCGTAGAATCGTGTGATTCTACGAGTTAACTCGCGATTTTAACAACAATGTTTGGGAGCCTAGCGAGAACGTTAGAGTCTTAAAGGGGTGAATGTGAATGAGATAATTTTTGAAATGTTTGACTGGTGTATGATCATGGCCTAAGTAGTTAATATCACCTCAAGATATTCATTTTGACACAACAAGTTCGGTTATCAAATAGGTAGTTGTCAATGCTGCCAGGCACATTAGTGGCGTTTCGGGTATGCGGGTACGGAGCGTGGCCGCTTTAACCCCAAACAATTATAATTTTGAACAAAATCCTCAAATAGAATAAATACTTTGATTGTGTTTATTTTATAAATTACTAAAGTGTACTAATAGGTCGTAAAAGTTGAAACACTATAGTTGCGATCCAAATCCATAGGCTCTAACAAGTCTGTCAACCAACCAGTCTCACTAATAGTGCTTATAAGCAAATTCTAAATATATACTTATATAATTACTGTCGTTGATCAATCGATTAATAACTTTAATTAAAAGAATTTCAGAATAATTTATTAAAATTATTTATCAAGGACAATTATTTGTAATAAATTGTTTTGGAACGTCACTTTGAATCAGACTATGATCATATATATGTACCGTATTCAATAATACCGAGACAAATTCAAAAAAAAAGAACCACCGGCAAGGGTGTTTTCCAATAGTAGCATGTATTTTAAACTTGAAACCAGCGAAAGTAATAGCTGATCTGAAAAAAGCCACCTCTTAACTTGCGTCTACTTCACATTTTAATTTTCAGCTGTCTTTCTCACTCTCCCTAACTTCACTATTACTTCCTCAACTGCTGCATCAAATCCGCGGATCCGTTTCTGTCTCTCTCTAGAATCACTATCGATTTCTTCCCCTATTCTCCCGCCAACAATGGCCTGGCCGCCGCCGCCGAGGATCAATTCCACTTCAATTCACTCTCTGCTCATTCTCATATTAGCATTCACAATTGGATTAGCTGAAGCTTCAATCCACATCTACAATGGAGATCCATTCAGAGAAGTCGGAAATTCTTACCTCGTCTCCGGCGGTAACGAAGGCATCCTTGCTACTCGTGTTCCTCCTATGCCGCATCGCTCTTTCCGTTCCATCGCTCATGACGGTCGATCTTACATCCGGTAATTCATTTTTATTTCACCAATGTCTCTCTTCTAGGAGATTTCTTTATCAGTTGAACCTGCTATAAGCTAACACCTCCCCACTTGATGCGAAAATTAAGTAAGCAATTATTTTAACAAAAAAAGTACATCACGTTTTGCTTACTTAATTTTCACTACATGTCGACTTATACTATATTAAGGAATGGAGTGAGTAGTATTTGATTGATTTTTTTCCTGCATCTGTAAATTGGTGTGGATTTATAAGTACTTCGTTGGACATTTCGAGGTGTCATGAAATCGGATTTCGCTAGATCTGATCTTAATATAGCTTAGAGATATGTGTGAAACTTTGTAGCTTAAGATTAATTACTCTAGTAATTGAGAAGCAAAATGAAGATTTTACGTCTGTTAAGATTTAAGGAATGACTACAAGGACATGATGTTTAGTCCAGTGTTGCATAAGTCGCTAGTCGGTCGGCAGACAGGGGACTAGCGACTAGTCGGCGACCCTAAATTACAATGTATTTTTTAAAATTCTGTTATCATATATAATATACTAGTCAAACAAAATTTCAGAATAAATTAACAATCAAATGCTAATCAAATAAAAATACATTTGACCCTATCTAATCTATTTGGATCTACCAAAATTGCATAGTCCCAACCAACATCTTTTGATTTCCATGTAAGTTCAGAAACGGCGTAAGATTCAATAGATTTAGAAACACTAGCGGATGCAGCACTTGAAGATCCTATTTACAACACTATCAAACAAGCAAGGGTCAAACAATTAGCAATATACAATGACACCAATGCTAGCTGAAAGCAATATACAATGGCGAGATTTGAAAGGATGCCCCCCCCCCCCACACACACACACCACCACCACCACCACCATGTTAAAGTAAGCTTAAACTGCTAGAGAGCCGTGTAATTTATATGCTTAACAGAGAGGAGAGGAGAGGCAACGATGAATTGTTTTTGTTAAAACCGAAGAATCCTAAATGAGAAAAAAAATTAGTTTTTTTTGTTTTGTTTTAAGTTTAATGCCCTAAATGAGAAAAAAAAAATTTTAAAAAATCTGCAGAGAAAATAATTTTTTTTTAAATTTCTAAAAAAATCGATTTTTTAAAAAAAGTCAACGGTTTTGACGATTAATCCGACTTTTGACCGACTAGGCCGATTTTTTTCCGATTTTTTGCCGATTTTTTTTCAAATCCGATTTTTGAATTTTCTAGGCGTTGGGAGGCCGACTACCGATTAGTCCCAGACTAGTCGGCCGACTAGGCCGACTTTTACAACACTGGTTTAGTCTGTGAACTCCGTTGCTAGTAAATTAAGCTAGTTGGCTTAACTGGCCAAAGGCGAATAAGATAAGAAAGTTATAAATATTTTGTATTTGGAAGAATGTTTGACGGTTTGTGGAGCTTCAGAGACCTAATTTGATAGAAAAGTTGGGAGTGTTGATTTTTTCACTGTTAAGCTAGCCATGGAGTGCATAGGTTAGGGAAGAGCTAAAAGGGAATTATTATTTTTTTAATTTTTTAAAACAAAACTTCTTATTGTGCTGGAATCTGAATCTTGGAAGGTTGCCTATTGAGGTAGTTGCTTTTATGTTGAATCATTGAGTTCCCTCTTGAATGAAGAGAGACATTTTGCCCGTTATTAAGTTGTTTCACAAGTCGTAAGGAGAAATATGATTAAATTTGATAGATTTCTGATTGCCTTTCCTTTCACAGCGGCGAAGATTTATAATCTGCTATATTTAATTTCACTTTGAAAACTATTATAAGATAGTACAGTCTGCCAATCTGAAACCAAGAACATGTTACGGAATTTGTCTAGTGCACAATCTTTAATTCATAACCTGAATTTGCTTCCAGAAAACATTTCACAGGAAAGGACGAATAAGGTATTGTAGAAAATACAACCATTTGCTTGCATACGTAGCTGTGCAACCACGTAAAATGAGTTAGATTTTGCATTTATGTGGTGGCAAACGTATAATGGCTAGTTACTTAAAATCGTTATGGCAATTCCTGTTTCCAGTTATGGCCATATTATTATTACTGACATCAAACGTAATCTAGGTTTGATAATATCACATTTTGGAGGAGTAAAGCTGCAGCAGACCAACATCCTAATATGGCATATAGTAGCGGTTTGGTTCAAGTTGTAATTTTCGAGGCTGCAGATCGGGATAATATTGGTGGGTCACCATATGGTGGGCAAAGGTCTATTTGCTGCACCTCTGATCTTTCTAAACTGGAAGGTTGTAAGCAGGGGGAAGTTATTAGGACTCCTTCGTCAACCGAAATTAACTGGCCCATTGTCTTGAATGTGCAGTTTAAAGGAAATATGTTGTCAACCCACATGAAAAATAAGGAACTTTACATAAGAAAGACTGGGATGTACAACTTGTTTTTCATATCGTGTGATCCAAAGCTCAAGGGAATGAAGGTGACTGGAAAGACATTGTGGAAAAATCCTGATGGCTACTTACCTGGTAGAATGGCACCTCTAATGAAATTCTATGTTATTATGTCTGTAGTTTATGCAGTCCTTAGTGCTATCTGGTTTTTTCAATATGTGAGATATTGGAATGATGTTTTGCCCCTTCAGCACTGCATTGGTGTAGTTATTGCTCTTGGCTTCCTTGAGATGATATTTTGGTACTCTGATTATGCATATTTCAACATCACTGGAAAGAGGCCAGTAGGGCTTACAACCTGGGTTGTAATAATTGGAGCCATAAGGAAGACCCTTTCTCGCGTTCTGATACTTTCAGTTTCAATGGGCTTTGGAGTTCTCCGTCCTACTCTTGGTGGGCTTACAACAAAAGTGCTGCTTTTGGGTATAACGTATTTCTTGGCATCGTTGTTGCTGAACATTACCGAGTATGTGGGAACTATCAGTGACATAGCAGGGCGAGCAAGAGTTCTTCTGGTTCTTCCTGATGCACTGTTGGATGCATTTTTGATTTTGTGGATCTTTACTTCTCTTTCAAAGACACTGGAACAGCTACAGGTTTTCCTCTAGTATACTTGATATTCATGTTATCGGTATTTCAAACAGAGACTGCACTAGTTCTTAATTGTTCTTGAATAATGTTCTGATATGGCCTTACTTTCATTACTTGGCAGGCAAAAAGAAGTTCTGTGAAGTTAGATATCTATAGAAAATTCTCAAATGCTTTAGCAGTCACAGTTGTTGCTTCAGTGGCTTGGATTGGATATGAGGTATGTGACTAGATGAATGAAACATCTTTCAAGTTTAACAAGTAGGAAGGAGTATTATCCTGGTCCAGATAGAACAATGACCATGCACTATAATTAGTAAGGGAGAATTTCTTAACCTAAATAAGTGCATTACAGTTTATTCTACTCAAAGGGCAGTTGCGCAAGTGTACCTAATTAGGCAATTTGCTCTCCTTTAATGGTAACGAATGTTGTCCTTAATGGACTTGTTATGTGTTTGAAAAGACTGGTAAAATTATTACCTACACTGGTAAATATGCAATAAGCACGTAGATTTGTGAAGCATGTCTTCTGACCTTTTGTAAACTTATTTTCTGTAATTGACTCGGAAAACTTTCAGTTGAAGATATCATCTAGGAAACGAGAATATCATGTCCTTGAGTTGTGCTGAAGACTGTTGAGAGTGTTAGTGGATTTATTTTGGGAGCCATCTTATTCCTTTACTTACAATCACTTTCTTTCCTTTGACAGATTTACTTCAAAGCGTCGGATCCCTTCAATGAGAAGTGGCAAGGTGCCTGGATTATTACTGCCTTTTGGGACATTGTTGCATTTACATTGCTCTGTGTTATCTGCTACCTATGGGGGCCATCACAAAGCTCTCAACGGTATGTCTGAATTTTATAAACTTTGTATCTTAAGTAAACCTGTAAAGTTTTAAGCAGGACCAAATATTCTGTCATTTCCTGCATTGATCCATTTTGTTAACATCCCATTTCAGTTATGCATATGCTGGTGAGAAGGGGGAGGAGACGGATGACGAAGAGAGAGAATCTATGTTCAAAGAAAGTTCACAAGGCGACATCGGTTTAGTGAATCAAGAGAGAAAGGAAGGTAGTGACTCTTCCGATCTAGAGGATGAGACGGAGGATGGTAAGAGGGAGTAAATGACTGATTCATACAAATACAACTGGAGACGCCAATGACTAACTACATTGTGGAGAAGGGGTGACTCCCTGACTTGACGCTATGCTTCGTGAAATTAAAATTTTGTAACTGTATATTTGAGAAAGTTCACAAAACCGAAACAAGAAATTAAACCCGAAATTAAGACGAAAACGAATATAATCATCAGTCCCCCTCGTATTCATCAAAGTTGCAGTAATCTGTGGCTTTCAGGCCGGTGCAAGAAACCACAATATATTCCCTTTTGTCCTCAACTTGTACGTACATACATAAAATCCCACGTCCCCCCTTGTACTATATATACCCTCCTCAGGAATTCACAATAACATCTGAATATATCGATCCATACCAGAATTAATCAATCGATGGAGAAAATTACTAAATTTCTCGTAATTACAATTTTCGCTCTAGCACTTTTGTCCCACCATCTGGGGACTAATAATAATCATGGATTTGCCAAGGCTGATAATCAAGAAGAAGAAGAAGATGCAGCAGCAGCCTGGAGCCTAGCACTCGGCAGAGCGATCCCGTCTGCAGAGGTTGTTAGCACAAGTCCAACGTTGGATATGAAGGAAGATGATGATAAAGTACCATTTTTGTATAACTTGTCCAAGGGAGAAAGTAGGAGAATATTACATGGACATCATCATAATAAATGTTGTAGACCTGATTATTGTTCCGAGTGTTGTACTCCTTGTCCCAAGTGCTGCGAGTATGGACGTAAATGAAGGAACAAACAAGACCAAAAATCATATATATATATATATGGTGCAATTTTTAGTACTAATTTGTTTTGGAAGAATAAAAGTGCACATTGATTTGTGCTACTAGCTTTGTTTGCAGTCCGGTTCCTATGCGGAACAGGGAAAAATCCGCACTGCGGAACAATCTCAACCGTCGGATGATAGTTTGAACGGTCCAGATCTGGAGAGAGAAAAATTGCGGCTGACTTAAAAAATAAAAAATAAACTTTTCTCTCTAGATCGAGCAGTTAAAAAATGCTCATTAGCCAATTACTGAAATGGTGTCGCATGTATTCCATGCCCAAAGCTGTCCCGCATAGGAGCCGGGACGCTTTGTTTGTCTCTTAAATTTTCTTTGTATTTTTTCGAGTTCCTTTTGTTAGTGATTTGATGGATATGATCTCCATCTTTTATATAAAAGTTTTGGAGATTTAAATAGTCAATTTATTAGTCTTCTATTTTTTGAATGATTATTTTCTTTCTTTTTTGAAAAGTTTGGATAATGATTATGTTTCTATTTTATTATTAACTAATTCAACTAACATAATGGAGGATGAGAAAATTATTTTATGTTAATTTAATTACTAACATAGTTCTATATCCAACTAACATATTTAATTCTCAGTGAAAATATTTTCAAAAAATGTTCTCGTTCCATCTTTTACTTTTTAATTTTTTTTACTTTTGTAGGGTCCAAAGTTAATTATTGTGAGGTACATATTACAGATTCATTAAAAAAATCTAGCTGAAATGGATAAAATTCCTAATTTTTAATTAGAGTAAAACTTCCGTGAGTGAAAATTCTTTGTCCCCTTCCTGTCTCCCTCCCTATCCTCAACCAATCAGAATTTACTATATAAATATTTTTTTCAATTATATAAAAACATGATGAATTGTGATTGGCTGGGAATATGAACGGGTACGAGGATTTTTTGCCTCAAATCACTGAGTTTGTCGTATAAGACTTGTCTTGCTTGACTTAGTAGATTTTGGGTCAACAAAGCCCAAAATATTATGGAACTTGAGTTTTGGGCCTAGTCGTTGCTTTCATTTTAGTTATTCTTTTCGGTCATAAAAGAAGACGAAATGCAAATAGTTTGGGCCCAAGTCGAAATTCCACAAAAATATTAAAAACAAAAAACAAAATCATCAAAGATTTTGTGCTGAATAAAAATCATCAAAGAATTGAAAACTAGAAAATCAATCTCCAATAATAAGCATTCAGCAAAAACTCCAATAATAAGCAGAATATTACAAACCTCAGTGATGTGGAAGTGAAAGTGAAACTTTTCGATGGGTTCTATTAAAAAAGGACCTTGCTAGACTATTATAATTATTAGCTAAAAGATTGACTAAAATAGTGTCTTTGGACCTTTTTACCCTTATAGTTGGGTGAATTGCTTATACCATCAAGAGGTAAGATAGTCATTTAACACCCTCAATTTTGGGGGTTTAGGGTTTTTATCCCCAAAATTCTAGTAGTAAAGCATTTTCCTTCAAAGAAATCCTTAATAATGATTTACTCATTTAGTTGCCAATTATCTTTTTTTTTTTTTTTGATGAATAGTTCCCAATTATCTGTAGTCTAGGTATATTTTATTTATTTTTAATTATTTGTCATTTTTAAAAATTAAAAGAATATTAAATGTACCTAACTTGTATACTAATATATGTACTATCAATAAGAAATTGACGCGTGTCAATTTTTAAATGAGAAAAGTACTACTTATACCCATTAAGTATCTTTGAAAAGCAAGTTATGACCCTTCATTTTTATAGGTGCCATTTATGCACCTGAAAATTTACGATGTGCTATTTCTAGACAAAATGGGCGGAATCCGGCGACCCGTGGTGGCGCAACACACGTGCTGCACACATGCACAAAATTCTGAGGGCAATTTTGTCCATTCAACTTTTTTAATTAAAGAGAAAAGCAGTACTTATACCCATTAAGTATCTTTAAAAGGCAAGTTATGACCCTTAATTTTTATAGGTGCCATTTATGCACCTGAAAATTTACGATGTGCTATTTCTAGACAAAATGGGCGGAATCCGGCTACCCGTGGTGGCGCAATACCAGATTGACGCCTCAAATTCAACGAAGCAGCAACCAAATTGGAAAACCAATTGGTAGAATCAATTTTTTTTTTTTGAATTCCTTGGTCGTTGTTCTTGGGTTTTTGATCCCCCAAACAGAGAAAATTACCTGAAAATATGACGAAGCTTTTCTATGTTGGGGTAGATTTTTTATTTGGGTTTCTTGAAGGATTTATTTTAGTGAGAGAAAGTGGTGAGGAGTGAGGAGATGGAGATGAAGAACAAGGAGATATGTTTTGTTCTAGCTTTAATGGTGTATTTTAGCAAACAGAAAGTATAATTGGGAACATGTTCAGAATGTCATTGAGTATGCCGGTGGCGGCGACGATGAGAGGGGCGGAAGAGATCGCCAGGGAGATGGGTGGCGGTGGAGTGAGTGAAAAAGAAATCTCCCCCAAAATCTCCACCCTCCGCCACTCACCCTCCACCACCCTCTCTTCATATTCTTCCTCCAAAATCAAAACTTCTCCCAAAATCTCCACTACCCACCCTCCGCCACTCACCCTCCACCACCATCTCTTCATCTTCTTCCTCCAAAATCAAAACTTCCCCTAAATCTCCACCCTCCGCCACTCCCCTCAATAGGAAGGGTGGGGTGGGGTTTTTGCTTGAATTTCTCTTTTTGGTTTTCTTGACAGTGGTGGTGGAGATCAAGAGGGAGGGAGGGTTTCGGTTTTTCTTTTTTCTTTTCT
Organism: Vinca minor; assembly: GCA_026122235.1. Taxonomy (NCBI): domain Eukaryota; kingdom Viridiplantae; phylum Streptophyta; class Magnoliopsida; order Gentianales; family Apocynaceae; genus Vinca; species Vinca minor. The sequence goes on along the minus strand of JAOCZM010000201.1, from coordinate 2,932,158 downwards.
GAGAAGAATGATGGGAAAAATGTCATGACTATTACACATCAGAATTTTGTGCAAGTGCGGGCCGCACGTGTGTTGCGCCACCACGGGTAGCCGGATTCCGCCCATTTTGTCTAGAAATAGCACGTAGTAAATTTTCAGGTGCATAAATGGCACCTATAAAAATTAAGGGTCATAACTTGCCTTTTAAAGATACTTAATGAGTATAAGTACTGCTTTTCTCTTTTTAAATTAAAAAATCTATAACCTAAACAAAATAGTGGAACCCAAAAATATATTTTCTCTGTCCACGTGGCGAATTTTAAGTTGTGGTGCATACGTGGGTATACAAATTGGATACAAACAATTTTTTGTCCAATTATCTGTAGTCTAGGCATATTTTATTTTATTTTAATTATTTGGCATTTTAAAAAATTAAAAGAATATTAGATGTAATTATTTTTTAAATTTATCTTTATTTTTCCAATAATTAATTATAATCATCTAATAATTGAATGGTAAAAATGTCTATTTATCTCTAAACTAATATATAAATAAGAGCGGGAGTAGTAATTACTCAAAAAAAAAATATACTTAGCAAATTTTCAGTCCTAAAAAATCGCAGAAATTAAGTTGAAAATGGCGGCGAGCAGCGGGAAGTGCAATGGCAGTGACGGAGATGAAGACCCAAAGCAATTGGCAGCTGAACTTAGCAAAACCCTAAAAGATGGCGAGAGAATCCTCGCTCCTACTCGCCGTCCCGACGGTACTCTCCGTAAGCCTATTCGGATTAGGGCTGGTTATGTTCCTCAAGATGAAGTCGCCATTTACCAATCCAGAGGTTCCCTAGTGAGTACTCTTTTTCTTCTTTTTCTTTAATTTTTTTTTTGAATTTATTGTATTATCGAATGGTATTAATTGTGATTATGGTGCCGGCGGCGGCCGATGGCAGTGGAAGAAAGAGATGGCGTCTGTTCAGGAGGTGCCGCCGGGGTATGATCCTGTGATGACGGAAGCTAAGCCTAATATGACGAAATCAGCTAAAAGGAATGAGAGGAAGAAGGAAAAGCGTCAGCAGGTTTTACTCTTTTTCGTCATTTTTGTTTCCCTTCGTTTCATTTTCTGTTTATGATCATAGTGTCCGGTTTCCGTTTTCAAGAATGAATTCATTTTTGTATATTTGCAGAAGCCATGGGTTTAGTTCTTTAATTGCAATATTGTCTTAAAAGTTAATTTTCCCCGAAGATTGGTTACTTAGTGCTAGTAGTGCTGTCGGTTTTCTGCATTTCTCTTGCAAGTATTAGTTGCGTTCTTGTTTATCGCAATTAATGGATTAAACTTCCGGCATTATCTAAAATTTACTAGGGTCAGCACAATTTTGATTTGTCATGCTAACCATTTGGTGATGGCCGGCTCTAGAGCCAAAACCAGTAGCCTTGGACACCCGTAGTCAGATACTTGTTTAAGAAATGCTTAAACTGAAGTTGTGTTGTTATTAGTAGGTTGCCATCTGTTATTAAATTTTATCAGATTCCATAAGCATGAATGAGAAGCGAGCTATTAAAGGCAATTCTCTTGGGAGTTGGGATGTGATTTTTTGTGTGGATGAAGAGCGTTATGTTTTAGTTTCTGTAAGATTAGATTTGCAACATAAGAACAGCTGAATTTGCTTCATTATTCTTTTTTTTTTTTTTTCATATTTGCTTTCTTTCTTCCGGTATCTCTTGATGTGTCTTTAACATTGATTTTAGCAGGCTGCTATTGAGAAGGATAAGAATTCGGAAAAAGATGACATCTCTATTGAAGACTCAAACAGTGTGCTGGAGCCTGAAGAGTTAGTTGCATCCCAGATGAATGCACTCACTATTTCTGCAAATCCCTCTGCGGTTACTCCTCCAAACTCAACAGAGTGTTTGACTCCAGCTGATGATGTTCAGGATATCGATAAGAAAATACGTGCATTAAAAAAGAAGGTAAATTACAATGCTTCTACCAATGTGACTTACTTTGTATATTTAAGAAAATCAAGACATTTGTCGCCGTGCATTCTTTTTTGCATGTATGTTGAATTTTCTACTTCCTTGCTATGTAGCTTTGAGGAATATGTTACATGTATATGCAATGTTCAGCTGCAAATGTATACTATCCATGCATTATACCATTTTCACTAGGACCATATAGAATAAACATTATATGTTGGTTTTCTCTAGCACTAGTAGAAGATTGCTTGACAAAGACAGTTGGAATTTTCGATAATTACATGTTGGAACCATCCATAAAGTTGAATTTTCAGCCATTTAGAATATTAAAAAGGGAAAGGATAAAAACATAACTGAAAGTAATTTGGAGGTTTTGGATTTTCACCAATATGCAGGTGGATAGTTGGCTTTAGGCATGTTTCTGTTTTTGCGAAAGTCATAGTTTCCCAGCTCTCAGGTCAAATTTTGGAGATTTAGATACTGGATAAGTGCTTATCTGAATGTTAAAATCTTCAAAAGTTTTCATACCTTTTGAGTTTTGGCCTAAATGGTTGTTTTTTCATATTGAGAGAGTAAATAATTATGTTAGTAGTCGACTCTTGACTTTATGATTTACATTCTTCATATTATTTTAGATACGATTGACAGAAGCTCAGCAGCAGAAAACTGTCGAGAGAGATATGAAACCAGAACAACTAGAAAAAGTTTCTAAACTGGATGGTTGGCGCGAAGAGTTGAAGCTTCTAGAGGACAAGAAGGCTGAATTGGCAGTGTCAGCAAATTGAATTTAACATTTGTGATAGGTTAAAGAGGCTCCTAGATCTTTTTACTCAGGACAGCCAGAAAAGGAGAAAAGAAGACTGAAAGATATTGTTTCTGTTATTTGCTGTAGTGTGACCACTTCACGATAGATGTTAATTCCCAGTCCATTGGGTTTTCGAGGTTTTGTCAGAAAGTGCTATGCTGGTAGCTATTGAACTCTCTTTTTCTTCTCTTTTGCTGTTTCTAGCTGCAATTGGTCAGCCTGTCCCTAAGAAGAAGCTGTTTGGTATTCAGAAACGGTCCAAATTGAAATTCGATTTTACTGAACGTCTTGCGAGAGGCAAGGCTGATGCAAGAGTCGGCCAAGCATAAGGAGTACAGAACATAGTCGAGGGAATATGCAAATGGTACAATACTTTTATAATTAAAGTGTCAAATGCCGCAAGGCTACCAGAAACTGTCTGCAGTTTCCCAACCAAACAAATGGAAAAAAAAATCAGTGCATACAACATGAGAGAATCTTAAGGAACGTTGTTTAGAATTCATGCCAAAAATGGAGAGAATACAACATATGTATTACTTCTCGAATTGCAACGACCCAAAGAACAGCGCATAAAACTGCTATTGAAGAAGGAAGTATCAATGAGGCCACTGTTGTTCTTGATGGGAATGCAGTCGTGCAAAATGTCACATCCAGCATGAATGAGCTTTTACGAAACTTCTGAGTCTGAATCTTCCAACCCTTGATAAACCTCAAATTCCTCAGAGCTCCATCTGCATACCAAATGAAGCCGGAAAATAGCCATCTTGATATCCAGTAGGCGCTGAATACGAAAAAACAAGATTAGTATGTCAAGCACTTTGTACAAGCTTTTCAGACAATAACTAACAATAACCCTTCAAATTTTAACTGCAAAGCTTCTACGAAGGCAGCAAATTTAACAGCAGATTAGAGAATGCAGCAAAAGAAGCATCTGAAATACAATAAAGAGAAACAAAAGCAGGCATTTCATTTGTATATTTTGCACCATTATCAAATTTGATAAGGAGGATATCGATTGCAAGACATACCAGAATCCGAGACGCTTCAGGTGATAGTGGCTTGCCTTCTTCACATACGACAAAGTCAGATACAAGTTCAACCACTCCTGTGCTCAATATTAAGAAACAGTTGAGTAAAAGATAGTAGGTCCTATATAAGCACAATGTTGACCACAAGGAATAGATAGTTAAAAAGAAACTGAGAAAAGACGCACCTTTATTTAATCGCACAGGCAGTCCTTGCTTGCGCAAGAAAGGTTCCATCTCATGCGTGAACTGATCGAGGGGACCTTCTTTAAGCTCCACCTGAAAATTTAAGAAAAAACTAACTGCTGAAAAGAGGTATAGAGGGATAATGGACCAGGTTTTCTACAATGCAAGAATTTCTTTGTACTTGGTTCATGAAACACAGATCTCGGCACAATAATAAGAGGTCCAAATGAATATCATAAATAATTTTGGTGCTTCAATTAGTAAACTGAGAAACCAATATTCCCAAATATAATCAGAAAATGTTCAAGAATGTGCACTGTGAAATCATAAGATGAAAATAAAATTAATTGAGCTGCTCCAGATCCAAAAATCCCTAAATCAATTCCTAAAGATGCTGATAATCCAGATCAAGAATACTGGAAATCTAACTTGCAGGGTTGTCCCAAATAGTCTCATAGATTGGCAATAGCTTTGTGGCAAGGAGCAAGAAGCTTCCATTAAGGAGAAATACTAGATATAACTTGACAACTGATCAGCTTTTTCACGTTTCAACTGTCCCAAATTAAAAATAAATATATAAATTATATATATAAAAAACTACCATGAACTGTAGTCATTCTCAGCATACCTTTTCAGTTGCCATGCTTCCAGTCCTTGCAAAGTCGTTAGCTTCATGTTCATTGAATAATCTAAGAGAAATTATGAAGAATCATAAAATAATTCAGAACTGAACAGAGATAGAATACAACAGATAAGCGGTATAGAAAGGTTTGCATTATGATAAAGAACAGAAGCAATTTTACAAATACATTTTGAACAGTTTTAACTTTCTTGGACTTGATAAAGTCAGTCACAGAAGAACTCCAAATCAATACATAATAACATTATATATATGTATGTAGAGAAGCAGAAATCATACATAGCTATTCATATTATACAAGTTAATCCTGTCTACCTACAGTAATGAAGCTCATTACAGAAGATTTTTAATTTAAAACCCAAGGAGAAATTGCAAATGAGCAGGGATATTGGATAACCAGGTACCAGAGTATAGATCTCTACCATAACAAAAAGATTTTAAGTAAATAAAGCATGAAATCACAATTCTGAATTCTAGTGTGGACTTGGTCTTTCTCACAGAATTCTACTACTTCAAAAGATGTACCAAGTAAATACTTCTACAGGAACCGAGTGCATTGGATTCAAGAGAACCTCATAGAAGAGAAAGCTTTTGAGCAGTGTTGCAAAAATCGGGCTAGTCGGCCCCCAAACGCCTAGAAAAATCAAAAATCGGGTAAAAAATCGGGTGTGAAACAAATCGGGCAAAAAATGGGGAAAAAATCGTCCTAGTCGGTCAACAGTCGTAGTAATCGGTCAAAATCGTTGACCTTTTTTAAAAATCGATTTTTTTGGTCCAAAACGACGTCGTTTTGGTTAAAGGAATTTAAAAATAAAATAAACTTCTCAATTAGGGCTAAATACTTCAAAAAAACCCGAAAAAAAACGAAAAAAATTACTATCGCCAGACTGCCCTGAGCTGCGAAAAAAATCCACCATAACCGTTTCTTCTCCATTTCTCCGGCTGTCCTGCACTCTTCTCCATTTCTCCGGCGACTCTGTGTTCTCCGTCAACAAAGGTCACCGTCAGACTTCGATTGGAATTTGCAAAGGGCTTCAATTGGAATTTGCAAAGGGCTCCGATTGACTTCGATTTCTTTGCTCCGGCTTCTCTGAAATTCTGCTTTTTTCTTTTCTTTTCTTTTTTTGGGTAAAGGGCACGAAGGTCTCGTGAGGAAGAAGGAAGGAAGGAATTGAATAAAGAGTGGGGACCATTTTGTAATCTTACGCCTAAGTAAGTAGTAAGAGGAGAACTGTCTCTTTTGTTGACATGTGGCAAGATACGTGTGAAATCTTTTTGTTTTTCTTTTTGGCTCCTTTACCATTGGAGTTTAGTCCACCTAACAAACCGGTCAAGAAATATTATGGACAAGATGATGAACAACCAACAAATGCAAATGATGTTTAGTATTTGATGTTGATTTTAGTTATTATGGATGGATTATGTTTTTTTTATTTGATTGTTAATATATTCTGAAGTTTTGTTTGACTAGAAATATTATATATGATAACAGAATTTTGAAAAATGCATTGTAATTTAGGGTCGCCGACTAGTCGCTAGTCCCCTATCTGCCGACCGACTAGCGACTAGCGACTTTGGCAACACTGCTTTTGAGAGGTACCTTTGAACTTCTTCCTTTGGCAGGGTAGTAAAACAAAGCCCGCAATCCCCACGAAGAAACTGGAAAACAGGCAAGATGAGATTAAATGATGTGGAAAATAATGGAAACCGTTGTCCAACTAAGGATGGTAATGCAACAGGCAGATGTCCAACCTTAGAGACTTTGTGCAGGCCAGGTCTAATCTCATCAGAAACTGAGCGCCCTATAGCAACTTGCATCACTTTGTTCGACCCAAGGAAAAATCTGCTACAAAGAAAATAAACTTAGCAACTCAATAAGAAAAAAGATACCTACATCAATTTGCACATACAGCTTGCCTGAATAAAGATGGAATATTCATTGTGTTTTTCAAGAATGTGAGTTTGATCAAAACGCGAAGTTGTAAGGAAAGGTTTTCATAGCTATCATACCAATTAACAGTAAATGTGATCACTACATAATTAACTCCCATTACCGAACACCTTCTCCTTTTCAAAAATGAAAAAAGAAACTGTCATTAAACTGGAATGTCAACTGAATTCAATAGTATGAAGAACCAGGTAATTGCTCGGTCAGATAGTAGCCGCTCATCAAACATTCCAAAAAAACGCTAGGAGGATCTTCTAAGCAGAGTACACATTTCTACTACAAAACTTCAATATCTAGTTTATTTACAGCATTCAACAGAAAAAATGTGAACACGGCATGTCAGTTTAGTACTCCCTCCATTTCATAATATAGGTCATGTAGGATATGTAGCGAAAATAAATGAAGCAAAACATAAGGTGTTTTTTAATAAAAATATCAATATTACTCTCTTAAATAAAATTAGTGTTATACAAGTACTCCCTCCATTCCCTATTAATTGTCGTTTAGGAGATATCTAGGTATCCAAATTAATTGTCGTTTGAGGTTCTTTTATTAGTTGTCAACAATTTATTCTAATTATACCCTCAATATTTTCCTTTCTTTTCTTTATGACGTAGAAGTGAGAGAGGGGGAGGGTGGGGTAATATTGGAAATTTAGGTGAAAATGACAACTTCCTTAATTTTCTCAAATTGTCTAAAAAGTCTTATATTTAGGAATGGAGGGAGTACTATTTTAGAGAGTAATATTGATAATTTTGACTAAGTATCTTCCATAATTTTCGCAACATGTCCTAGAGGTAGTACCGTTTTCCACATCTATTGAGATAGAATGCAAAAATAATTACTCCAATTTACCTGCTAGAAGATTTAAGCTGAGTTCTGAACTCTAAGAACTTGAGATTTCTCATGTTCTCATAAGTGAAAACATAAACTGATTCATACTTCTCAGCAGCTTCTCTTATCGAACTCACGATGCTCTCTTTATGCTCTCTCCCTTTCTTCTTCGTCTTCGATAAGGTCACTGCACCATCAATATTCAAAATCCATCAAAACTCAGAAAAAAACTCCATTTTTTGGTGAAATTAACGATACAAGTCAGAACATTTTTGGATTATTACTAAATTTCCTATTGTGTTGAAATAAAACAAATGGATAAAAATACAGAAGTACCTGCTCTGTTGCGCTTCGATTTCGGCATAATTTAAGTATGACTACTTTAAGGAAGGCGGCGGGGAGAGGTGGCTGTGGAGCGGTGGCGCTCTGTTTCTTCTACCTTCAGTTTGAGCTTTTGTTTCTCAGTAACAAATGGCTTAAACCCTAGCACTACTTCAAACAAAACGAACGGTACTCAGTAGCAGTTAGGGCTGGGCTTTAATGGGGCCTGTATTGGCCCTTCTATTGTGTACTATCCATATCCATAGTTCATGATGTTGGCCCATTTAGTTATTAAGTAATGGATAATTCTTTTCGGCTAAATAAAATTGGCTAAAAACCCAAATTAAACACTATTCATCCATGTTTTTTTTTTTTACGCCCGAAGGCAATTGCCCCCGAAGGGGAAGAGCAGAGAGTACCCTAGATTGGGAGATTGTAGCATGCCCCATGCCTGAGGAGGGAATTTAGCCTCACAAGGAGGATAATTTATTTGCCCCACAAAGGGAGATACGGGAATCGACCACGGAACCTCCGTCCCATGGCCGGGTAGCCTTACCACTTGGACTACCCGATTCCTGTACTATTCATCCATGTTGGTATAAAGGATTTACCCAATTATTTACCATTTTGCCACCAATTTAGCCAATTAATTGATTAAATTTTAGCTCCTTAACAATGTCCGTAAGTAATATGAGAAGGGTGGAAATAATACAATTTCAAACGGGAAAAAAAAAGGGAGTACCATGGGATGAAATTCACTTTCCATCCAAAAATATTTTAAATTTCAATTCCACATTGTCTTTCATATTTTTATGAATTTTAAAACAAAATTCTCAAACAAAACTTCAATGCGAAAGCACTTTAAATCTAACTAAAAATAGATATAACTAGATAGAAAACTAGAAGAATGTACACGCGCCTAAAAAGGCTTCAGATTTGGCTTATAATTAAACATATATTTATCCAGGGAATTCTACTGAACGGGGTCGGTCGATCCACCCGCATTAATGATGAAGGAAGAAGGCAGGGTCAAACCCTGCCAAAAAATTGCATTATATGAGCTCTTACACCACGTCCTAAATGATACGCCAACACCTTTTCTCCTTAATCAACAAAATTCTTAAGATAGCAATAACCGCGTTTGATGACGTGGATTTTGTCTTTAGAATAAGGCTATATTTAGGGTTAACATTACCACTTGGAAGATGATTGAGAGTTTCGAAAAATAAGTACTTTTATGTACGCAAGTAAGAACAATTTAGAATAGGAAAATGATTTACTCATAGAATTTTGGGGATAGAAACCTTAAACCCCCAAATTGAGGGTGTTAAATGACTATCTTACCCCCTGCTGGTATAAGGGATTCACCCAACTATAAGGGCCAAAAGGTCCAAAAAACTATTTTAGTCAATCTTTTAGCCAATAATTCTAGTAGCCTAGCAAGGTCCTTTAGAATATTTCACATTTTTTTAAAAATAAATGGACTAGTGTCTACTATAAAGGGTCATTTTCCCTTATATTTGAACTGAGTAATTGGGACACGTAAATTCGACTCACTAAACACACTATTGCATTGGTTGATTTAGGTATTCGACTATTTTTTTTTACCACATAATTCGTAAAAAAAAAATACACTTTTAATCCCTAAATATATATATATTTTTTTTTATCAGTTATACTTATTTTTTAATATAACTCAATCAGTTATACTTATTCGGAGGACTTCTCACTATTCATTATTCAACTGAAAGAAACCCTCAAAATTAAAAAGAAGTAAAGGGCGCCTAATTTTCGCGCCCATGTATTTTCACTTCACTCTTTCCCCTACCTAACTCACTATCACTCCCACCACCTCCTCCTCCTCACCACGGCGGCGCCGCCACCCATGGACACCGCCACCGAGTCCTCGCTCCTCTCAAAACTCCAATCCTCCACAAATCTCATCGGAATTCACAATCAATTCCTCGAATATCTTCATCAATTCAAACCATATTTAGAACCAAAATCCTCAAAACCCCTAGATTCCGCCAACACGAGGTCACTCGCGAAACAATTTCTACCATTTCTTAGCAAATCATTGTCTCTTCTGCCCAAACGTCTTGCATCCGAAGCTGAATCGCAATCAATTGATAGATTATCGAAAGAGATTGTTCTCGAATTGTTCTGTATTTACAGACTATGTATAAACTGTCTTGATTTAATCTCTTCGCAATTGTCTTGTAAGCCATATTCTGTTCAAGTTCAACGAGTTCGATTTGTTCATTGTTTGGAAGGATGGAAGTTGTATGAAGAAGCGGAAGCTGACGGGTTTTCAGTGCTTGAGAGCCTTAGAGGAATTAATTTTGGTAAATTAGGGGCTAAAGCCGTGAAATTGAAAACACAGTTTGTTCCGAAGCTGAATAAAGAGAACAGCGATCAAGATTTTGCTCTGCTGATTGTCGAAATGGTCGTCACATTGGTCAAATGTGCTGCAATGAATCAAAGTAAAAACGAGGCCAATTACAAGAGAATCCTGGCTTTGGTTGACGAATCTACTCAGTGGTTCAAGTTACTCACTCGTGCTCTTCTTCTTGTCCATTTGGTTCTTATATATGCTCACACAAACATGTTTTAATTGTGTTTGTTTTACAACTTAGTATTCTGATATTGACAGAGGGACAATAATATCTTGTTGTTCTTAGTTTGCAGAGAAGATTGAAAATTGAAATAAATATTTCCCTTCTTTTTTGGTCGGGAAGAGGTGATTTAACGAGGGGACTTGTTTGATTTTTTTTTTTTGGGTGCAGGATTTTAGATGCCAGCTCTAACGAGAAGTTTCAGAGGGTGCTTGTTTCATATCTGAATAAAATTACTCTATTTATGATAGCAGAATTATCATGTTTCAGCCAGGATTTGGTGCTTAAATTTTGTGAGGTTTCATTTTCAGAGTATGGGAAATCTTCCTCAAATGATCAAATATATAAGGTGAATGGTGATTTATTACTATTATCTTTCAAATAACGTTGTCAAGTCCGTTCTAATTGATCTACATCTCTTTGCAGTTTGCCATGAGGGTATGCTCCTGCATCTTGTCACAAGAAAATAGGGTATCCGTAAGCAGTATTGGCATACTACAATGTGCTTTGAGTTCTGTGGCTGTTGTATCTAAGGTAATAAGGGACCCAATAGCACTAGGGAAAAAAATTATATTGATTGGATGGTTGTTATTCATTCTTTTATATTTGTAGGAAAAGATATTTGAATTACTTGTGTAGTATGAATTATATAGTTTCTGTTGTTTTACTGATGACTGAATAAGAAAATTTCTTCATACATCTCATTTATTTCAATTTGAAGGTTGAAGTTGAGAAAGCTGTATCGGAATTTCTGGAACTTGTTTGTTATTGTGCTAATAGATGTCAAACATTATCTCCATCAGTCTGCTGTGCTGTTGCGGAAATTTTGAGTAGATTAGCTGATTCTCAGGTACTTTCTGTGTAAATTGTAGCTGCTTAATTGTTCTATTTAATTTGTTCTTTTCAAAGTAGGGAGCTTGACAAAACACATCTAATATTTTTCCAGGCAATTTTACCTATTGGTCCAATTACGAGGCTTTATTCTGCGGGGTTATTATACTTCTCATTTAATAGTCAACTAAGAAATGGTGAATCTATGACTGATATACATACAGAAGATGCTTCTGGATCCGGAACTTTTCTTGATTATGAAGATTTCCACCAACAATTGCCTGTTTCACTTGATTCATTGAAAAATTTCTTTGCTATTGGTGGCAATGAGAACGGGTTGGCAGAAAAAGGAACAGCTTATTTTCCATGTTATTATAAGGCTTTGGAATTTTTGTGTGAGCCACTTGCTGATTTCATATACTCAAAGAGGAAGGAGATTTTGGGTGAAAAAGATGGCGCATCCTTTATATCCAATTTGGTTGTGTTCCAGGAAGCACTCCATGAATTTGTTTATGTTGTACTTCAATATATTAGGTATGTTCAGGTTACCTGACTGTAGATATCAAAATACAATAATAACTAAGAGAACATTTGGAGAATTCATCTGAATCTTTTTCGCATTTTGCTTATTTTCAGCACTTATTTCAACTGCTCATACACTGGATGTCATCATTAGATAATATGGTGCTATCACCGTATTCTTGCAATTTCTCTTAGCTTCTCATTCATATAATGGTTTAGCTTCATTGTGATTTTGTTCTCTCTCCTTAGGTGTATTATTTTTTGCCATTTTTGTTGCATAATTTATTACTGCCCATGAATGCCGTTAAGTGGTGATACATTTAAAATTTTGGATGCAGTACAGCCGAAAAGAGAAATGCAGTGAACAAAAGTGGATCTGATGATAGTTTCAAAATAGGTCAGATAGCTGTTGCTGCTTTCACTCTTTCGCTCAGAATGGGACGCTATGTTAAGGTCTAATTGTAATTGATGCAATTGGAATTTTGTCTAGCAATGTTGGTTCTTTATCATTATTTTGCAGATGACAATCATTCTTCACAGTTGTCCAAATGTTTTCTTCAACAAATTACCAGAGCACCGTGCTGTTTCTAAAATTAGTTTGTCACTTTCATTTCAGGAAAGTGTGGATCTTCTAAATCGTCTCATTTCAGATGATGGGGTTCAAGTCAACGTGCTGAAGTATCTCTTTGCACGGCTTTATAATATTGCTATAGTTTTGTATAGGAATAAGAAACTACAAGAGGTAAGAGTGTAAGACCCGATATATTGATTTCTAATGTGTTAAACAGGATCTCATTTCTTTTCTTGAAGCTCTTTGTTGCTTGTATGAAAGCTACCACTTTTTATGCATATATAGCTTGTCATATGTTTGTGGCTTTGAAACTTTTAAGGTACATAAATAGTTTGGATTTCAATGATATTCCTAATATTTTGCGACTTCTATTCTGGTTCCAGTTCGTTGAAATTGCATTTTCCCTCGGGATTGGCTTTCATCAAGGTACTTTTTGTACTGTGCAGGCTTCAAAAGCTCTAAAATTAAGCTGCAAAGCATCTTGGAATCGTCTAGTGTATCATTGCAAATCAAATAAGTTCCATGGAGATAAGTTGGACGATGCTTCTAGAGCTTTTGCCAAGGAGGCTAAAGATTTGATCACAGAGTCTTGTGAGAAAACTGCTTTCCTTCTGGATTTACTTTGTGAAGCCAGCATGTATAATATGAATGAAGTAATTAAAGAGAGCCTTGAAACATGGTCTATCGCAGAGAATGTTGTCAAGTCACTTCCACCTCCCTTTCTTTTAGTCAAGCACTGGGTGAAGGTGAAGTACTAGATCTCCTTGCTTTGTCGTGTTAATATTTTGCATCTTTGCTATCTTATTATCATTGTTGTTCCAGATAGAATATAAACTCCTCAAGGATGTGGATGCTGAGCAGAGGCCCGCAACTTTATATTCCCTGCTCTCATCATCTGTTGTTATCTCAAGAAGTGTTTTGGGGATACTTCTCGAACAGGTCTGGCTACAATTGCTTCTTTGTCCTCATGTAGATATTCTTCTTTTCCCTTATTTATCACCATCTCCTGGTTTAGTATTCAACTGCATTGTTAACCTCTTAATGCTATCAGGAACTTGCCGCATATAAAGCAATAAATTCTGTGAATCTTGGAGTTCGCCAGAAAATGTGCATGGAAATCCTAGACATCCTTTTGGAGAAAGTTCATGTGTCAAATGATAGTCGTGTACAGAGATCCAGAATACTTATAGCTAAGGGTGGAGAATTAAGAGCTCTTGGAGTTGAAAGACTGGACGAGTGCATTCAGCATCTATCAGAAGCAATATCTACATTGGTGAGCCTTGCTTCGGCTGGTGCTCTATATTCTCTTGACACTTCACCTGCTTCCTGGTTTTAATGTGCTTCCTCATGCTCTATTCTCTTTCCTTTTTGTTTTGGACATGAAGTTGACCTGAAAATTCTTAATCATACAGGGTGACGCGTGTACTGGAAATATTAATCGTGATGATAGTCAAGCTCACCATCTAATGGCCAGTGCTCTTTGTTTACGTGCATTATGTTCACAGGAGAAAGTCCAACCAAACCCAAATGTTTTAATGCTTAAAAGGCTAGTCTCCAGCATTGCGTAAATATGAATTCAGAGGCGTTCGATTAAATAATTATTTTTTTTTGAAGTTTTGGTCTTTAGTATAATGTTATTTTGTCTTCTATTTTCAACAGAGACTTTGAAGATATTCAGAATGCAGTTAATATCTGGTTGAGTCCACATGATTGCCAGGGTGGTAATCAGTCTACAACAATGTTTGAATCTGTGCTAGATTTATTGCATGACAATGATCAGTCCGAGATAACTTTCAAAGAAATGTTAAAGTTGTTGTATCATATGATTGATTTCTTGTCAATGAAGGTAAGCTATATTATAAACTCTTACCATATCTTTTGTAATAATGGTTATGACATCTTAAATTTGCAATTTTTTTGTCCCAATACTTCTGTTTTACTGCAGGGCTACACAGAAGTTCATCCCCAGATATTTGAGATACTTATCCGCTTATGCAAATGGAAGAACCTTCCTCTGGAGGAAGTTTTAGCCATGTTCTGGGGAAGTAGGAAGTTTGGACATGCTTTCTGTGCTTCTCCTATACACGAATCCTTAGTCTCAAAGTTATTAGAGCATTATGGTGAAAGTTCCAACTGTTCTGTATTCTGGATAAAATGCATGAAGTCATCAAAGCCACTGCTAGTTGGTTTTCAACAGAGTTTCCTTTCTTCATTAGCTGCCCCTTTGCGTGGTGCATTTTGTCACGGAACTTCTAGTTTGCTAGAGCGAACGGATAAGGCAGTCAAGCCTGATGGTTTTGATCTTGTTTGTCCTGTAATTTCTTTAATTACCGAGACAGAATTTTATTCTATCGCGTGTTCAGAGTTTGATTATAAGAATTGTCCTTTCATATCCTCTCATGTTACAACACCACTTAAATTATTTTATTTTTTCTCTTGATAGGTTTCTATAGATGAAGTTAAGCTTGCTGCTTCTGATCTCGTTACCAGTGTAAGCTCTTTTGGAGAAGAATATGGATGTTCAACTGTTATTTAGATTGGAATAGTATGCTTACTTCCACTGTTCTCTTGTTTTAGGTTCCTGTTGCTAGTACTTCAGCTTTTCTTTCTGCATACCTTTACTACGACTTGAGTGACCAGTTAATTCTGAAGGGACAAGTATTTCAGGTAATATTACTAGTGTATTTTGTCATGGATATATGTATATTGTATGCATGTCTTACTTTTCCATTTTTACATGATATTGGAATTCTTTTGTTAAATGTGAGTCAAGACTGGCAAGCTGAGAGAGCGGTGTGCATAAACTTTTCAGAAAATGGAGTTTTATTTAACTGAGAGAAGGAGATATCTTTGCTAGTTTACAATTGATAAGGTCCTTTTTATTTTAAAAAAAGGAAAAAAAAACTTTTGGTGTTGAAGTCTCTTTCTCAAATTTATTTAGAGGAGAGAAAAGGGAAGGGAGTTCTTTGCAGGTTGGTCTAGGCTAATAATAATGTTTACTTTGGTATTCTCCTCTACACGTCAATAATCTTACCAGTGAATTTTTTTCTAGGCTGAGCTGTTTGACCCTTTAAATCAATTATTCTAGCATGTTACGAGTTTGTTTAAAAGCTATAAAAGATACATGCTCTACTAGGGTCTAAGTGCCGAGCTGCATTAACTGCAAACATCCTGGAGCCTCAAAAACTGTATGAACTGTTACTCTATTATGAGTTAATTACATCTAATGCCTTAACAAATGCAGGTTACTGAAAACTGCAAATATATTTCTTTGGAATGTTTAAACTTCATCAAATTTATTAGTGGAAAATCTGAGATGTAATTTATATGCCAAAAAAGTAACTATGCAAAGTGTGATTCTGAAAGCTCCACTTTTGCAATCTATCTAATCAAAAGCTTGTTGAATCTATGACGGCTTGTGATGAATGATTATCATGTGGTTTGTATTATATTATCAAGCATTTGCTTGTGTTATTCTTTAATACTTGAGTTGTTTCCTGTTGCTGGATTGATTTTGCTAACTAGGCTTTGTATTTTATTGCTCTGCTTCTCATGGGTCATTATCATTCTTGTTAAATGTCCCTACATTTTTTAGTGAGCTCTTGTTAATTATATAGGCTCTATCATCCGCAATCGAATCCCATAGGTTACGCAGTAAACTCTTTCAAGAGACATTCAAATGCTCTGTAGATCAGGGAACTGGGTGTAACGAGGAATCTGCAAGTGGTACTCAGAAGCATTGTTACACCATTGGTACCTTCCATATACACAATCGAGTGGCTCATGAAGCCTGGGGTTTAGGCCTTCCAGGTGATTTTAAGTGTGGTATTCTTACTCCCTGGATTGTACTTCGTTGTTATCTCGAGAGCACTCTACAGGTTGGTATTTTGTTTTCTTCTTTTAGTATTTTCAACTTGAAGTTCAACATGGTATCTTCTCATATAATTGTTTTTCTTTATGAATATACTACAGGTCGGGATTATTCAGGAGATGCTTGGAAATGGCATCGAAGCTGAAACTCTTCTTTCCTGGGGGAAAAACATTGCCCTCCATCAGTGCTTGCCGCTTTATGTGATTTCTTTTTCATTGTTGCTGGGTATTGTATCATTACTTCATCTTCACTCTTTCTCATATACATCAATCTTTCGTAATTTGCCTGGTTATCAAGGGTGTTGTATAACATGTTCACATTTGGTTCCAAATCTCAGGGAAACTTTACCGCAAACAAATGCTGTGGGAATTGGCAGAAAAGGAACTGAAAGCAGCTTCACAGATATTGGAAAAGAACAGGGAAATGATATCTTGCTTCAAGTGCAGAATGTTTCTCGGGGTTTCGATTTATCACCAATTAGGGGACTTATTTAAAAACAGATGTTCTGGCAGCACAGGAAATCCTTCCACAGAAATGTTATCTCGTGCTGGAGAGATGTACAGATCAGCGCTGCACACACTAAATCCGACAGAATGGAAGAATTCCAGTAGAAGTTCTGAGGAAGCTATTACCGATCAGCCTGATAGAAGTAATGTCTTCAATTGCAAAATTGATCACTTAAGCAGTGGTGAAATTCCACCTGAAATTGAAAGACCAAATGTAAAAGATAAGCAAAAAAGGTCTAGAAGGACCAAGAAAGACAGTGTTCCTTCAACAAATGGCTTGAGGATGACTCGATCTAGGTGTCGTGCTATGGAAAAGAATGCTGGAACCATATCTGGCAGTGATCAAAGAGGGTCCAGTATAAATTCAAAAGGTCACCACTTGCTTTCTGAAACTTGTTCCCCAAAACAAAAAGGACAAGCAACAAGAAATAATTCATCTCTTGCTGACTGTGTATGTGAAATTCCGAGACTTCTTGATAAAATGAAGTGTTGGCACTGTCTTGCTCTTCAAGTTACCAAATCTGTGTCTTTGAACGATCTTGTTCACATGAAGCGGGAGGTAGTTTTGAGACGACTTTCAATGATATTGCTCATCGGCATAGGTAAAGTAATGACAGAAAGAACATATACTGAACAAAGAGAAAGCACTTATGTTCTAGAAGTTTAAAAAGCATACGGTTCTCTGTTTTCTGGTTTCTTACTGATCATCTCCTCTTACTTACTGGTTTTCATTGAGCTTTTTTTATTTTCTATTTTGCCGTAGAGCCTTAGTAGACACGGCATGATGAGTATTTGGCTCTCTTGTAGTTGAGCTGGCTAGCTTAAGACTTTCAATTCATTACATTACAAAGTAAAAACTTTAGGCTGTGAATTCAGTCTATGATTTTCTTGCACATGCAAATGGGTTTACAAGGCTTTTGTTCTAACAAACATTTCTTCCCTATTTTAGCCTCCTTTAGGTTTGATTTTTTTTCCTTTTTTCTGCTAGTAAATGCTCGTATGAATCTAGTGATTTAGTATGTTTTTGTACAACTAGACTAGATTTAAAATCCCAAATTTGTATGAATTTCTGAAGATCTTTTTTTCTGTAATGTGTTCCCCGGCATTAACTTATTATTGTAGATAAAGAATAGCACTAACCATTGTTACATGATTTCTGTTGCTCTCTCTTTTTCAGGGAAGTGTTTGATTGTTCTTGAAGAAAACCACAAAGCACATCAAATGATTTTGCTGAGTGCATCAGTTCTTTTCAGCCCTTTTTGTCCAAAATATTCATACGAGTCATTTATCGACTTAATTGGAAAAGACATCTTAATGGATGCATTAGCTATTGAGCAAGCAATTTTACTTTACAATATTTGTCGGTTTGCTTTGGAAAGCTATGGTTCCAAGCTTACCAGGTATATCTCGAAATTACATAAGAGATTTGTGTATGAAAAACATTTTTTGCAATGCATCCATCTTTTATTTCATTTCAGATTTCTGCTCTGAAATTTCAATTAATGCAACAAAGTTATTTGTTTTTCTTTTGTGGGAAAATAATAAAATGACTTCAAGAGAATGCATCATTTCATCATTTTATTCGGACAGATGCACTTTTCAGTTGTCTTCATAGTCCAAGTCTTTTGATGTTTCTCTCTAGATATGTTGGGCAAATATGTATCTTAAAAACTCCAAAAACTCAATCAATTACATCACCTTAATAATCTGGAGTCCTCCAAAGGAAATTAAGTTTGGCAGTAGAACGGCAAGTATTTGACATCTCATCAGTTCCTATTGGCAGCCTGATGTTCTCTTTATCTATATGTTTATGCATGCTTGTGTTTGGAATTTTTCACTTTTTACACTTGGATTGCCTACTATTCTTTATCAAGTTTGTATTCATTTGTAAGCCCACATGTTTTACCTTCTTTTGCATCAAGCAGGGAGAATAGCTGTCAATTTTCACGCATTGGGATGCCTAAGATAGTTTCATGGTTGAAACTGGCCTTTACTCTCTGTTCTGAGGTCCCTCTACTTTTTCAAAAGGTAGGCCTTTTTCAGAGCTTTAGTTTTGTATGTTGTTTGTTGGCATTTAAAGGAATATGGATGACCAGGAAGGTGATGACTGCAAATTTTTATTTTTATCTTTTGCTGAAATGTGTTAACTGCAATTAAAAAAAGAGTAAATCCCCTCGGAATATTGAAGGTAAACGTTGTTTAATCACTAAAGGAACATGCCGCCTATGAAACGTTGAATCTTAACATATTAGTGCGATTTATATTTTTATACTTTATTATGTCAATGTTATTCACATAAAGGTGAAACTTAATCATGACTTCATTTATTTTTCACTAACGTAAATTATCTATACCCTGCACATACTTCCCCTGTGGGTTGGACATCTATTGTTAAAATGTTATCACAGTTGACTGCTTACACAAAATCTGACAGGTTTCAAGGTTGCTGGCAGTACTCCATGTGCTTTCTACTTCAGTTGAGGCTTTTTCTCTATTTCCTGACAAAGCTCTCTCTGAAAGTCACTGGGCTGCATTTTTTCATCAAGCTTCAATTGGAAACAATCTAAGTCAGTTTTCTTGTGTAATGGAAAAGGCAAAAGGCCAAGGTGCAAGAGATGTTAAGGTACATGTTCTAAGATTTGTCATCTAAACGAAAAGGAACAGATAATAATGAGTTCACTCTCTGCAGCATTGTGTCCTACTATTAGATATTCTAAATCGGGTTCAGTTTTATTTGGCATTTCAATAATTCACATCCAATAGGCGCAAATGACATTTACTGTAGTGCTATTTTGTTAAGATAGTTTTCAACTTTTAAAGGTCTTACCAAAATAATCTGGAGCTTACTTCTGTGTACATTCATATGTTATAAGGAAGATCTGGCCACAACAAGTTTTCTATTTGTAATCTCTCCATGGTTGTAGAGTTGTCTTTCCTTGTCTATTCCATTGTTTTGCTTAGATACGGTAGCCATTCTGAAGTCAAAAGGAATGATCCTTGTTCCCATGTAAACCGTTTTCTTCATTACTAGCATAAGTTTTCTCTGGATCCTAAAATCAGTCGCCGTTCTTAATTGTAAAGTGCATTTAAGACATTCTTCTACTGGGTTTTCACAATCTATTTGGTTTTTCTTTCAGGGCTCTTATCTTTCACGTTCAGATTTTGGTCCCTCGGAAACACAGATAGACAGGTTTGATCTGTTTGCTTTGGACAAACATTCATCCAAATTCTGAAAGAATTAACCTCTTTCCTTGCTTCTTTCTGCTTTCTGATGCAGGGTTGTTTCCAAATTACAAGAGTTGGATGAATTCACTTTAAAATTCTTTAAGAGGTTGCCAAGCTCAGCTATAATCTGTTTTAGCATGCTTGGAGGCTCTGATGGCAATCTTTTGGGAAAATTGCTGTGCTATCCTTCTGCTCGGGCATGGATACTTTTATCTCGCTTGAGTTCCAGCAGTCAACCAATTCTCATACTTCTGCCTGTGGATTCAGTCTTAGACGGTAATCCTATAACTTAAGATAACTTGAATTCTGAATTGATCTAAAGTGTATTTTTACCTACAGGCTACTACCGATAGACTAATTCATTGAGAACTATCTGCAGAATCTTTTGTTGGCATGATGTGCTCCAATGCAGGATCCTGTAAAGGAAATGATTTTGTCAAGCAGTGGCACTGTCCATGGGTCTCCAGCGTGGTGGATGAAGCTGCCCCAATATTTAAAGAGATACTGAAGGAAAATTATATATCATCTTCAATATATCCAGAAGAAGATACAAAACAGAGCAGGTTATTATGGTGGTCCCAGAGGGAGAGACTTGATGATTGTCTTGGTAAATTTTTGCAGTAAGTATCTTCTTTAAAAATTGAGACTTGTATATTATGTGATGTGAGTTTTTACTTTTTACCCGTCTTATTTAATAATTGTAGTGCAGAGAATTATTCTCGAAAGTACTTTCTTAATGTGATCTCATATGTTCATATATATGCAATTGATCTGTGAACAGAATCTCACTACACAAAAGTTTCACCACTACATATTGCCATAAAGTTGCATTGTGCATGACTAAGTTTGTATTCTGTAGTATTTTTTCATACGACTTCATCATTCATTAAATCATGAACTTTGAGGTTAGACAAAGTCTACTTTTGGTTTCTAATTGCATTTTCTTTTTTGATATAGTGATATTTTTAAATTTTACTTTGTGATATTTTTTGTGCTTTAGGTGTTTGGAAGATTCATGGTTAGGCCCTTGGAAATACTTGCTTTTGGGGCACTGGTCAGACACTAATCATCTGAGTTCCCTGGAAAAGAAACTAATTGATCTTTTGAGGTTGAAGTGTAAAGTAACTGTCTGTAAGGATCTTTTGAGAGGTATTCTTGCTGGTGCTTTGCATGCTTCTGAAATAAGAGAAAATGGATTACAACTTATTTTGAACAAAGGATGCTTCATTGGAGGTTCTTGTAAGGAGTTATTGAACTCGTCTGCTGAAGTCAAAAGTCTTTCGCTGGATGTGTTTCATAAAGTACTTGAAGATCATGCATTTGAAGAGACTGAATGCTTAATCAGAGACCCAGTAATTCTGGTTTTGGATTCCGACATACAGGTTTGAGTTTTCTTTTCTAGTAGTTGGTTCTTGTAACCTTTCCCTTTTCATGACATCTTTTATCATCTATTCGTGACATGATATCAAAGTATTAGGCATCTAATAGCTATTTAACATGAAAAGTTGTTGAGACCTGGGAGTGCATAGAGAATCTAAACGAAATATTTTTAGTTCATGTTCCTATAATGTCATGTGATGTGTATTGAACTTTTGGTTCCATGTAGAACCAACTTCCCTGAATATTTCTGTAGCAAGATGATATATCCATATTAGTTAAATTAAAGGATGAAAGACAAAAATGGTAGCTGCACTGTGTGTATATATACTCCTTTACTCAATCAAGTGACTGATGATGAAAATGCAGATGCTTCCATGGGAGAGTCTACCAATACTAAGAAATGAGGAGGTCTATCGCATGCCTTCCGTTACCAGCATCTGCGTGGCACTTGAAAGATGCTGCCACCATCAAGAGCTGCTCAGTCAGAGCTCTGAAGTCTTTCCACTTATCGATCCCCTGGATTCCTTCTATGTTTTGAATCCTAGTGGTGATCTCAGCAGGACACAGGATGAGTTTGAGGATTGGTTCAGGGATCAAAAGTTTGAGGTAATCATTGTCTTTGTTTCATTTATGAACGTAAAATCAGAATCAACAGAACAAAGAACTCTATTTCGTCAGGTTGAATGAATTGTTTCAGTGTTGATTTTGTGGATCATATTCTAATTTAAATTCCATCCTCTAAATTGTTGTTTATTCCGCATGCTGCACAGGGGAAAACTGGATCTGCACCCAAAATTGAAGAACTCGTGGCAGCCTTGAAGAATCATGATCTCTTTATCTATTTTGGACATGGAAGTGGTAGGACTCTCTGGAACCTAAATAAAATTCTCTGACTTGGTGTATTCTCTCTTCATCTACCCATCTGCACCCCTCATACAAATTTTTCTTTCGGGAACCTTGAAACTTTAGGTACTCAATATATTCCTGGACACGAGATTGAGAAGCTTGAGAGCTGTGCAGCTACACTACTCATGGGTTGTAGCAGTGGGTGTTTGTCGATGAATGGACGTTATGCCCCACAAGGTGCTCCCCTCTCCTATCTCTTAGCAGGTTCTCCTGTCATAGTAGCTAATCTATGGGAAGTAACAGACAAGGATATCGACAGATTTGGTAAAGCCGTGCTCGATGCATGGTTGAAACAAAGATCAATTGTTTGTACAAGGTGTAGTGATGAACCTGATACGCTTTTAGACAAGTTCGAGTCCATAAGAATTAGTGAAACAAGAGGAAACGGTAAAGAAAAAACACTGAAAAATAAATCCCACAGTAGTTCTGGCGTCACTGGTTGCAAAAATTGTTGCAACCACAAACCTAAGGTTGGTTCTTTCATTGGACAAGCTAGGAATGCTTGTAATCTACCTTTCCTAATTGGAGCTTCTCCAGTTTGTTATGGTGTTCCAACAGGTATTACAAAAAAAAATTGATTTGTAATATTCATGTATTGGTTGATTAACTTAGCACAAAAAAAAAGGTATTGGTTGATTCATGTATTGTAAGCGTAAAATAATTTCCAATTTATTGATACTTGTTTACTAAAACAACACACGTACTAAGATCAAAGTATTTTGTATTTTTTAACATAGTAAAAGTGAAGTTAGTGTTAAGATAGTTTGACAATTGCAGAGACATGGATGTTATTATACTGATCACTCTCAAGTTAAAAAGAAAAAATAGAGAGAAAATTTTGTATATACACAATCTATTTTCACTTTTTCGTTCTTGTTCTGTTAGTAAACTTTTGTTTTGCTTTTTTTTATGCCTAAACTATTTTTAATCTATTGTTTTTGTAAAATTAGTTTAAAGTTTGTGGTTTATGGCCACTCTTAATTACATGTTCGGTACATATCTCTAGTTTTAAAGACTTAAATTGACATAAATGCCCTTAAGGTTGGCAAACATATCCAGAGCATCACTCCTGCAATAATTTGACAAAAGTAGTAGTTCGAAAATAATTTAGAGACAAAAATAACTAAAAAAGTTTATTGATAAAAATAAAAAAACAAATAAAGATGATATGCAAATATATAGTTTTTCTCAAAAATAGATTATTCTAAAAAAAACAATGTTAGATTTCTTGAAGACAAAAGAAAAAAATGTTGGTAGCATTGGAATGGCGGGTACAAAAGAGGAACAATCATTTTTCCTTTATTGGGTCCTCTATACCGCGGCCGCACTCATCGAAAAGATCAATTTCACATCGTGGGCGAAAGTTTCTAGTGGAAATAGACACACTTGGCTCACATTCACTATGTATCACGCTTTTGATTAAAATAATAAAAATATTCCTCCACTTCAGTGCATTGTTTGAGGCGTTTTTATTGTTTTTTAATCGAGAGGGGATATGGGTGATTGCTAACCAAGCTGGTCACGTCCCCACTTTCAGAGCAAGCGCCTATATCGAATTTTTCCATCGAAAAGGCCCAAAATGGGCTTAGGATTTCAGTCCAAATACCTTCAAACAGAAATTTCAAATTTCAAATAGCGCTCCAACGGTCATATTTCACTTCCCCAGTACTCTTCTGCTCCATTCCATTCCACACCTAACCTATAAATATCTCATCATCATCCTCACCGGCTCATTCGCTGTTCCATCAATCCAACAATTGTTCATCTCTAGTCAGCTTAAAGCTTAGAATCTCTACTCAGCTTCATCTCGTTGCTGAAATGGATTTCCACAGCCTCACCAGAAGAGAACTCCAAGCTCTTTGCAAGAAGAACAAGATTCCCGCTAACCTTACCAATGTTTCAATGGCTGATTCTCTCAGATCTCTCCAGATCGTAAGTTTTTATTCTAATTCGTGTTTTATTGTTTTATCTCGTTAATTATATCTCTGTAATCGAATTTTGCGATCGAATATAGACTTGATTTAATTGCTGATGCTATTGGATTTAGGTCGAAGGGATTGAAGAACTTTTGGATCCCTCGGAATCTGTATCTGCTCAATCAACCATTGAATCGCCGGAGAAATCTGAAGTGTCATCGCCATGTGTTCCTCGCACAGGGGGTAGAACTACTCGCCGAAGGGCGGCTAAAGATCAAGTTGAAAATTCTCAGGTTTCGACTAGGGTTAGGCGTTCAACCAGAAAATTGGTTGTTAGGGGAGGTCGGTGATGAGAAGCGTAATAAGGGGATTGAAACTCCAGCCCCGACTAATACCAGGAGGACTCAGGTGGCCTCAGTTCGGCGCAAAATGGATAGCCAATTGAAGGAAGTGGAAGAGGATAAGAAAATCGAAAAGGAGGACATTTCTAAAACCCCTAGGGGCCCGAGTACGGTGAAAAT
Organism: Vinca minor; assembly: GCA_026122235.1. Classification (NCBI taxonomy): domain Eukaryota; kingdom Viridiplantae; phylum Streptophyta; class Magnoliopsida; order Gentianales; family Apocynaceae; genus Vinca; species Vinca minor. The sequence goes on along the minus strand of JAOCZM010000201.1, from coordinate 2,907,580 downwards.
AGCGTACAGCACACGCCGATCAACTAGGTTGGTCGAGAAGAATAAAGATAATACAAACTTAAAAAATGAGAAACTTGAAAGTTTCAAGGGCGAGCTGTTTGTGGAAGAATCTGGAGAAAATCTTGAAATTTCGGATGTGGAAGTTGCAGAGTGCTCCGATGATCTGGGTGAAGTCGTTGAAAGTGCTGGTAATTTGTCATTTCATTTGCTCATTTTCCCTTTGTCATGCATTCATATGCATTAGTCATACAATTTATCAGGTCTAGTACAAATAATCCATTTGTTTTCTTCTTTTTCTTGAATGAGGTTTTTGGAGTAATTTGTGATTGTAATATTCTCTGGGCAGATATTTATTTGAAGGAAAATTTTAGATGAGGGTTTGGAGAGTAAACAATGATACTGTGATTGAGAAAGAGATTCGATTGGAGAGCAAATTTGATGAGGAAAGTGGCGAAAACTTTGAAGTTGTCGAGTCAGAGATGAAAATAGAAGAGGATGCAATTGAGGGACACGAATCTAATATAGAGGATAAAGGTGGAAAATTTGTTCCTTTACTCGTTCCATGTTATTAATTATATCTTCAAGTTTTGCAAATTAATATTTCTGAATTGAAATGCAGCTGCTGATGATTTGAAAACAGAGGTTCATTCTGAGATTTGTGAAGAAACAAATCCTTCTACTGATATCTTTGATAAACCACTTGAAATGGCTGATGAAATTAAAGAAAAGAGTGGTAGGTTAATCTTTTTGCTTCGTTCCCAACTGCATTATCACAAGTTTAAAAAACATATTCAGATTAATCATGATTATCACTTGATAACTACTGTCCTACAGAAGGTGCTGACTTTTATCTGTCCAATAAAGAGGATGTAGTTGAAAATGTGGGGGATAAGTTGAATGTCAATGAAGAGATGACTTCTCCAGATATTGCGGAAAGTGTTGAAGAAGAAGTCATTTCTCAAGGTTCTTTCTACTTCTTCTTCTTTTGTATTTATTTTCCTTTTTATCATTCTCCTCGATTATAAAGTTGTCTATTACATTATGATGACAGCTTTAAAGGGCATAACCTTTCATCAACATATGATGATCATTATTCATTTTTGATAAAAATGTTCCAAGTTTTCATTTAAAGTAGATGGTTTTATACTTTGTCAGAGTCTGGAAAATCTTTGGATGTAGGATCTCTCCTAATCCACTCCAAAGCTAAGGAGCAAGCCATGGACCTTGTCACTGCTCTAGAGACGATGACATTAGAGAAAACTGAAGATTCTTTGGCTGAAGATGTAATCGAAGAAACTGTTGTCGTGGAGTTGAATGCCTCTGCTGATGTAGTGAATCTTCCATCAAGTTCATACAGTGCTCTTCCAGTTCCTACTGCTGATGATCTAGGGCAGATTCCTGTCTTTGATTGTACAGCAGATTCCGGCAATTTTTTCTCAACTTCAGCAGAAACAGAATTGATCGACACTGTTCTATCAACCTGTTTGACACCATCAAAGAAGTCAGCAAGCAAGACTCCTGCAAAGAAGTCAGCAAGCAAGAAAACGCCAACTACAATTAAAAAGCTGAGCCATGTTTTTGATGACAAAGAGAACATTGACAACAGTGGCACGAAGCTGATTCTAACCAAGGAGAAGAAGAAAATCGAAGGCTTTGGTCAGCTTCCTAAGTATGAGGGATTTAGTTTGAGGAAGCTGAAGAAGACGGTGAAAGAAAAGACAGAGATGAGTAAGAAGAAAGATGAACAAGTTATGAGTTCTAGACCTGCCTTGCAAGCCGTATCCGAGAACATAGTGGCAGAGTAGTCTCTGGAGGGTGCATAAAAATGCTTTTTTTTTCCTTCAACTTTACGAGTGGATGTAATAAATTTTGTTGATGCATCTCTTCTTGTGATGCAAAGCAAGACCTACTGGGGTATTTTTAGTGTGCTATATATATAGTATTGAATTTTTTTACTATTACGGCAAAACAATTAGAACCAAAATTTTATTACAAACACCAGTGTCTGGGGGGGATGGGGGGTAAAGGGATCGAACGCAGGACCGAAGCCCTGCGTTGGATAACCGTTTCCACTGGGCTATCGTGATGCCTGTCAAACACCAGTGTTGTTAATCATGGATAGCTGCGCAGAGCGGCTATATCGGAATAGCGGAGCGGCGCTATTTGATTTTAAGAGAAAGAATCAGCCCTTATCCATATAGCGCCGCTATTTCACGTTATTTACCGCTATTGAGTTGGCCATAGCCCGCTCCGCTCCACCGCTATAGCGCCGCGACTGACAAACACAATTTTAACTTCTGCACAACAAACCCTATCCATCCCCTAAGAAGACAAGAAAGAATAAGAGAATTTGATTATCACAAAATATTCATGTTCAGGATACAAGGAAGGATAAATCAAAACAAACCCCCCAATAAATACAACCTAGAAATCACAGAGAAAGCTGCATTTTCTTGAACCCTCAAGGTTCCCAGCCCAACTATTATACAAACCCGTCGAAAACCATGAATGTGTCAAATGAGTGAAATTTAAAAAGTACAATTTGAATGAAAGAGCAGATGTTAAAAGGTACAGTTCAATCATGTTATACATCTAAAGCTAAGGCCTAAAATTCTTCACCACCTAAATCTACATCCGCCCTCGGTTTGCCTCCCTACTACGACTTCGTCTCCTTCCAGAGCGCCCTAAAATTACTCTGCCTTGACGACGGAGACGATTAACAAAAGATAAACCATCAGCATCATCATTCTCATCGTCACTCTCACTATCTTGATCGGAGTAGTCAAAGCTGCCAACAGGGGTCGTGCGAGTAATCCCTGCGTTACCTCTCTCCAATGTATGGCTTGTGTCCCTATTTGGACCTCCACCACTACCTGCTGAGCCAAAGGCCTGCAATAAAAAGAAGAAGTTCATCAAATTGCTTTCGATTCTTGCCAAATTTCCGTCCATCCCCACGTCAAACCCATCAGTTTGCTCCATTGGATCTTCATCAAAACCATCTTCTTCCTCTGAAATAAAGCCATAGCGACCTCTTTCAATCACATAATCACCAAAAACCACTGCCCCTGGCATTGATGATGTTACCGTGCTTATCACATCATCCCCTTTCTCGTTCCCACTCAAGCCTTCTCCATTTTTGTTCAAGAAGTGGGTCTACTTCACGTGGTTTAGCAGAAGGGTGGTCTGCTTTAACATGTTTCCGGAGATCCTTATAAGTTCCAACATATGAGCAGTTTTCCTGCATACAGTTCCGTTTCTTCCCGTTCAGATATTCTCGTGCTGGCTCAACTACAGTCCATCCTTTCACTTGACCCCGACAAAGGGGGCATGCAAGCTCCGTGACTTCACACTTCTCCAGAGGCCAACTGGACAATGAACTCATAGCTGAACCGTCAACCGAGCCATGAAGATTTTGAACATGACTCGGCCATGTCACTTTGGTATATGCTTTTCTATACTGGTCTAGGCAGTTTGAAAAGCGATAACTAGTCCCACACATGTAGGGACGGCAACCTTTTTCATGCGAGGAACATAAGAGAAGAACAGCATTGTGGGGATACTCCATGCATACAGAACAAGTAGCATCTTTCCACTCTTTCTTTTCAAAGATTTTTGAGCTTTTATTCTCGGACATTTCCATCAACTGGTAACCAGATGTCAATGGATATGGGGTCTGCCCTGCACTGTCGCGAAGCAATCCTGCGTCTTCCCCTGGTACCTTTTGCCATTTCCTCAAAAGTTCTGCAAATCAAAGAGGATCGAAAAAATGGTCCCTTTTATAATGACAAAGAAGAAACTAAAAGTTGTGCACTACAGAGAACTGAGGAAATAGAAAGAAAGAAGAAACATGGTATCAGTAAAACAAACCACACAAAGGTAATAGAATGCTTATGAAGCTCATAACTGTAGCATCGCACTGCAAATTATACACAGATTAAGCAGTTATAAACATATTCTGGTGACGGATATTTTTGCTGCAATTTCATATTCCTATCACAATAGCATTCATAAGCCTATGTTATGCAAATCACGAGACAAAATTGAACAGTAAGATAGAAACATTCAAGCCACATCAACAAATACTCACAATTACCCGGCATTGTGACAACTATAGATTGTGATTGTTGTTAAGCTACAGAAAACAAAGGAAATGAAGAGAGGTCAGAGTTCAAACTCCCAAAACTAGGTGAAAAAAGGGAAGGAAACACAAGTAACTACTTGTGACAAAATAGAGTGGAACTCTTGATCACAAAAAACTCATTCTTGAAGGAGGCGAAGTCACCTCCTTGACTTGCCTGGTCACATTCTGCTAGGGGAGCCTCCATATGGTGCAAAAGATAATGTAACAACAATAAAGAGAAGTCCAGAACAATTTTCATTCCCACCATCATGACAAAATATAAGCACCCTGCCTATGCATGCATCAACGGCCATCAAGTAAGAACAAATATCGCTCGAACTAATCACAAAGCTCAGACAACATTCTGAATGAAAGTAAGAGGAACCTACCATTTTTATGTCATAAAACGGATAGTTTTACAAATAGATGAATCCTAGTTTAGGTCATTCTTTCACTACAAATTGTGACACAATACAGTTGAAATTTCTGTATAAAAGAAGAACAATTTTGACCTAAAATTTTCTCAAAAATTCCAGTTGGAACCCCCAATTTTTCCCTTTTATCAATTCAAAACTATAAGCTCACAAGATCATTCCATTTTCAGAACTTTGATTCTAATAGATCTAGATTCACAGCATCTGATTGCAAACATATTTAAGGTACACGCATAGTATTATTGAAGATGAACTTTAGAGAATGAAAATAAAATGTCTCTACAACTGTCATGTCTAATGTAACAATTGATCAAAGCTTGTTATCTTAAAATTTTCAGTGATATAGTTGATCAACACAAATGAAATGAAAAGATAAAATAGTGGACATATTGATGTTCTGGTTATAACGGTTCTTTTTACACTCCAAACCCACCCCACCCCCCCCTCTTCCCCCTCCCAGCAGGAAACACACTAAGTGCATATATTAGTTTAGGGAAACTTGGAAAGGAAAAGAATCATTATAGAAATCAATTAGAATCCAAACAAGACCATGTCATAAAAGAAGCAGCAACAAAACGAAGGATTCACCAAAAACTTGATCAGTGTAATTATGACCCACTTATTATTAACACTATGAACACTACGTCTAAGCTCAGACTGACTAACCAAATCCGGTTAAGAAACAGCAAATTACGATCTTCTTACGATTTGACACATTGGTTAAGGGGTCTGAAATACTTCTCACCAATTCCAATTCAGCATTGAATTCCAAGGAAATGCTAATAAGCTCGGACTACTAACATGCAGAGAAACCGAAAGCACATATTGTTACACCCTTGATTCACCCAAAATTAATCCAGAAAAGGTGTGTCATACACTAAAATTGAGTATATCAAAGCAAATCACAATGCCAGACAGCAAAATTCTGAAAAAACAAACTCCATAGCAACTATGACAATTAAAGATGAAATTCAAGAATCAGAGCAAAACTACCTCGGATTTCCAATAAATCTGGATCTCACTTCTAAAAGTAATTATTCACGGGGTGCCCAAAAGCTAATACCTCTCTCTCTCTATATATATATACTCCCTCGATTCCATAATATAAATCGTCTAAGACATGTAGCGAAAATTAAGGAAGCAAGGTACTTTGTTAGTAGAATATCAATATTACTCTATTAAATAGGACATGTATACACTAATTCGATTTAAGAGGATAATAATGATATTTTGACTAAAATAGTACCTTATCTTTTATTTTCTTAATTTTCGCTAAATGTACGAAATGACTTATATTATGGAATGGAGGTAGTACTTGAAAAGAAACAAAATTCAACCTTTAACATGCCTCCTTTGATAGATTCAGATAAGAAACCTCACAACACACGGAACAACGTGCGACAGCCGGACAATCACGCCAGGAGACAGTTAGAAAATGAATAATTTAACAACAATAATACAAAGCTAAGAGAAATAAAAAATAAAACAAAAACAGCTAAGTCTGATTAAATTAATACAGAAAAAATCATCCAAGCACATGACCTCTGATTTTTAATATCCATCTTAGATTCATTCCATTCAAATAACACTATGAATAACAATTCATCACCAAAAAAAAATCGAAGCTTTTCGTACCAGTGAATTACTTGAAACTGATGAAATTTGTAGTCAAAGAAAATGGAAAGCTATAAATTTATATATGGAAAAAAGGAAAGAAACAAATTTATATATGGACTACGGATAGATCGAGGGAGAAACAAATGACAGCGCGGGCATTTCTAATTTTTTAATCAATTTTCTCTCTCTAAAAAATGGAGGAAAAAAAGAGAGAAAAGAGGGAATATTTAGCTAAAAAGAGAGGAGACAATTTATGGGATTCGTCGGACTCATTTCTACGCTACTCTTTTCACTACTGGATTGTTTGAGAAGACGTGGTGGGCTATGGCGGTTTCACGCGCTACTGGGAAAGTAATTTTCAGGTGATTGCGATGGTTGTGGACGGAGGGTAATGCTGTCATTATGTCACCACTTTTTCCACACTCCTATACAAACTGGGGTTAACTAGACTAGAGTTTACCATCCCAAGTTGGTTAGAAAAAGCAATTTAGACTCTACTTGGATAAGGTTTGGATTTAGGTTTGGTATCAAAATTGGTGGGAAAATACAAATTTTTACCTAGAAAATTGGCGGGAGAATTTTAAATTCAAATTTTTTCGTTCAAATATTCGTTGAAATTGAAATTTTTTAAAGAAATAAATTGAATTTGAATTGGAATTGCTCCCGTCAATTTTCTTTCAAAAATTTCAACTTCAACGAATATTTGAACGAAAAAATTTGAATTTAAAATTCTCCCGTCAATTTTCTAGGTCAAAATTTGTATTTTTCCACTAATTTTGAGACCAAATTCAAATCCAAATCTAAACCCAAACCCAAATCAAACCTTGTCCAAGTAGAATCAGTCCTGAAATGTTTAAAGAGTAGAACTATAGGTCTAGGATGATCATTTGTATTTTCTATCTATCCTTTCAGCTATTAAAAAGAAGAGAGTTATGAGACTAGATACATAACTAAAAATTCGGGGCTCAAAACTATAATATATTATGTATTAAGAAAGTGATGATAATACTTAGAAAATTCTTGTTCAAAATAAAAATGAGGTTGGACTCCCAACATGGGTTTATCACTGACTGAAAGCCCTTTATATTTTTTAAAAACTCGAAGTTTAAACTTTTGATGAGCATTTGTAATGGATAGAGTAACAAAAGATATTGTATACTCCATCAATTATGTAATGTAATTTGTTCTAACAGTTCTTAGGTTTTCATTATATAAAGAGCAAATAGCTTTTTCTGCCACAAAACTAGTTACGAGTGCTATATCTGCCACAAATCACGTTTTCGTGCTATATCTGCCACAAAATTAGTTACAAGTGCTATATCTGCCACAAATCGTTTTTCCGTGCCTTTTTTGCCATGAAACATTTTATGAGTGCTAAAAATGCCACAAAAAGAGGGAAGGTGAAGAGAAAAATAGGTAAGAGATCAAATTAATTTCAAATAGACCCTAAAATCAAAAATTTATATTATATTGGGTACCTAATTTTATTTTATTTTTAATACTTGACTCTTCTTCCCAAATTTACCAAAACCCTCACCGCTACCTTCTTCTTTCTTCTCTTCCCACATCGAGCCACCACCACCTCCCATCCCGTTACCCAATCCCTGCCCCCACCCATACCAAAGAGTACCAAATCTGCCAAAAAAATGACTGATTGAAGATTTGGAGAGGCGTGATGAAGGTGATAGCCTATCAAAAATGCCTACGAACAATTAGATATTCCTAGGAAATTGGTCTGCATTTTGCCTATTGCTTTGTGAGAGTCCTTTTTGCTCAAGAATTCTGATGGTTTCAGATGCAAAGCATCTCTGTTAGGTTAATTATGTACTGCAAACTAATCTACATTTTGTTTAGTACTTTGACTGGTATGTATTTTGTTTAAATTTTTTTGATAGTTTTAGCAGCAAAGCACTTGGTTAATCATGTAGTGCAAATTGATTAGCATTTTGCTTATTGCTTTGACTTATATGTACTTTGTAAAACAGTTTCTAAAGGTTTATATGTGTCTGAAATATAGATCTAGAAGTGCTTTCATCATATGAATTGCTATTCTTGGTTAATTTTCAGGGGGTATGGGTGGGGGTTAGGGATTGGGTGGCGGGATGGGAGGTGGTGGCGGCGGCTCGAGGTGGGAGGAGAAGGAAGAAGAAGGTGGTGGAGGCTTTGATAAATTTGGGAAGAAGGAGTCAATTATTTAAAAAATAAATTGTGTACCCAATTAAATATAAAAATGTGATTTTAGGGTCTATTTGAAATTAATTTTATCTCTTACATATTTTTCCCTTCACCCTCCCTCGTTTTGTGGCATTTTTAGCACTCATAAAATGTTTCATGGCAGAAAAGGCACGGAAAAATGATTTGTGGCAAATATAGCAATTGTAACTAGTTTTGTGGTAGAAAAAACACGAAAACATGATTTGTGGCAGATATAGCACTCGTAACTAGTTTTGTGGCAGAAAAAGCTATTTGCTCTTATATAAATTGTTTTAGATAGTTTTTCATTCTCCGATGTTTTTTTTATTTTTAATTATACTTTTATTTGACTCAAAATATTTTTCATATAATAAGAATAAAATTGTGATATTGGTAACTTTACGTAAAAGTGCCTTATTTGTAATTTCTTTAATTCCTATAAAATATTTTAAACGACCTATAATGTGAAATAAAATGAGTAATAAATTAGATCTCCACGTCCTACCTTCAAGTTGGACAATGTGCAACAACAATTGTGAGTTTGAACTCAATTTTTATTCAATAAAGTGAATTGGTTTTTTAAAGGAGATGTAAAGGTATAATATAAAAAAAATACGGATTTATTTTTGTGTTAATGACATTTTAGTAGACTTTAATTTGAGTGAGTTGTCAAATGACTGATTTACGATTGTCAATTTTTGCGGTTAATTTCAAATTAGTTATTGAAAATATATTATAATCTCAAATATTAATATATTCAAATCGTTTCAAAATGACCCTCGTTATTTATTAGAGATGAAAATGAGCTAAGCTGAATTATTGTTAGCTCAATTTCAGCACACTCAAATTTCGCTAGATGTGGAAATGATTGACAATTACTAAAGATTGATCACTCAATTAAAAACCACCCAAACAAAAGGGTACTAAAATGTCATTTTGTAGGATGAAACACATCCAAATGAAAATGACAACATTATGAAGTAGTTCCGTGGTGTTGGATGCGTAGAATATGATGAGTAGCACGCGCGGCTACTGAAAATGAGGGAAGTAAAGAGCCTAATGACATGAAGGTTCGTTTTTATCAACATGGGAGGCGTGACCGTGACTACATCCAGTACGGCTCATATGCGGAACAGGTTTTTATAGTATGAAATATCTCAAATTTTTTATTAAATTTACCCCAATATTTTTTTTTTTTACAATTTTTATATGTAATTCAGCTTATTGTTACAGTTTTTCTCTGATAAACACTTCAACTTTTGCAGATTTAATATTCAAGAGTTAAACTCCATTCAATCTCAATACTCTTGTCCTCATTTTCTTGTTTTTTTTACTCACAAAATTATATAATATTATAAAAAAGAATAGGAGAAAAAGTATGCATATAGACTCGCTCTGTTTAAATTTAATAAATCTACTTTGCCAACTATATCACTCTGCTTATTAAAAACAACGATTTCATTAATAGGTTGCTTGAAGCACATAAAGAGTGGTAACGTGGCTGTTTTTGCTACCAAGATTAGTTGCCAAGTCTCTCTAAATTCTAATAGATCAGTCGAGAAATCACATGACAATTTGAACAGTAGGCAACAAATCATACTTGTACTTGTGGTTTGTGGGATGTTATTGTTAATTAAGCTTCAATAATGATTTTTATTAGGTTGGTCCCAAGTCCCACCCACCCCATATTCTTATTTTCTTTTCAATTTGAAATTACTAGAAAGCCTTCACTAAGGACTAGTCAAAAGAAAGGTATATGCCATCAACCTCAATTAAAATACAGTCATTCATATTGTACATTTAGAGGTGATACTAGTGCACAAGGTTCTCGCAACAGACATTTAAGAAAATAATATTAAATAATAACTAGGTTAGGGAAAAAGCAATTGAAATGAACTTTTTCATATATAGTAATATATAATGTTTCCAAGTCTTCATTATAATATCCCATTGCAACATCAAACAGAAGACGTAGCTCGCAGTACTAAATGTGAAGAGTGATGGTCTTCCCTTCTGGTTCACCGTTCAGGTAAATTCGAATGCAATTACAGTTTATACACGCTTAAGTCAAACGTACATGCGGCAAGGACCCTGTATAAAGGCGATAAGGCACACCATAGCCTTACCTGTTGACTTTCAACTACCGCAACCATTGCCCCATCGGTAATTTTGAGTAAAGGGTTTCTTTGGGGTTCCAAAGGTAAGTTTAACATGTACTAAATAAACTGAAGATTTAACATTGAGCAGTAAATCACATATTAGAGCTCACACGGCAAGTTTAGAAATGGAAGGAAGGAAGAAAGAACAATACCTAACCTCTCTATATGTTTCGACATCAAATTGCATCATACATTTTGCCCCTCGGGGGCTTTGAAGAGCATGAAAAGCATAGTCTAAGTGGCTTTTGTTGAGTCGTCTCCAGGTAGATCGTCTTCATCATGGTAGATATTCTCAGCCATCTGCCATATCTGTAGTATGTTGTCTTCGGCTACACTGGCAACAACCCAATCTTCACACGGGTTCCATGAGAAGTCTGAGATTTTACTTGTATGACCGCCATGAATGAAGAGCAACTCAGGAGGACCATCTTCAGCATCCTCAGGTGTCTGTTCCTCATCAATTCTGTCAAAAGGATAATGGGTGAAATGACTCTGGCTTTTGTGATTATCCCATCTTATTCAAGCAAGTTAGACCTCGAGGATGACAATCCGACAATAATATGGAGCACCGGATACACTAAAGATGCTAATATACATGTTCTAACGCTTCCTAATCCAGAAACAGGTAATACTAGAACAAATCGTAAAAGGACACTTCAAGTCATATCTCTATTCTTAATTGTTTCTGTCCACACTCACTCTTCAGATAACAGAATTTAAAGTTCCTATGTTATGTTGGATAAGAACCTGGTAAGCCACAACCACAGGTTTATATTTGATAGCTATATGCCAGAATCTCCACCCGTCACCCCCCCACAAATAATAATAATAATAAAGAACATTAGTTACATTCGAACTGGTAGGATTCACTGCATTTCCTGTTGCACCACATAAAGCCGCAGTTTTGAACAATACAAGTGGAAGGAGAAAATTAAATGCTGGTTTCAACTACGGAAGGGTAACAAGTTCAAAGATTAGAATGGAGAGCATGAATGATCAAAGTAATCAACCAATATTTTAACATGAAGAATGCCATTCAATTCAGCAGCTGCTTCAAAGCAAAACTTAGCTAATAGTTCTTGGTTAATGAGATACCTGCTGAGATCCCAGACCATGAGTCTCCTACCAAGACAACAAGAAGCTAAGATGGTCTCATTCTTGGGATTCCAGCCAACTTGGAAAACCTCCTCTCTGTTGTAGAAGCACAGGAAACGAAAAGCTCATCAAATACTAACAAGCAAGTGAAACAGTTTTTGCACAATAGGTCTAACAGGATTTCAATTCTAACTGAAAAACAAAAATAAGTAGCGTCTCTTACTTGTGAGAGTCAAAAGTATGCAGAACAGAGCCTATCTTCCGAAGATCAAATAACTTCACAGTCTTATCTGTAGACCCAGTCGCGACAACCCACTCATTGAAAGGATTAAATGCTAAGCAATTAACCTGCCAAAAACTTGCAACAGGTTATTGTCAATCAAAAGAAAATGCAAATAAACAAATAAGATACAGGATACCCAAAGAAGAAGATCTAAGCATATTCACAAAAACAAAAACAAATTTACCTATTTGTACATTGAAGACATACACAAGAAATACCTTAATTTAACAATTACAAAGGATTCACTGTTGTTAATACTTCAGAAGTAAAATATAATTCATAACAATGTGTAATTCTGAAGTCTGAAGAATTATGGTGACAAATATTGCAAATTACTTCAGGTCACCGAACTTAAAAAGAAGATAGCAGAAGATAGGATGTCTTAACCTTACAGCACATATAAACCATGACCATAAAACTAGATCACATATAAACCATGACCACAAAACTTAAACTTCTGAAGTGAAAACATTCTAGTACTACGGGTGGATATTTATCGGAAGTTCATTGTTGTTTATCGTGGCAATTCTCTTTGGTTGAGCACCATCTGCTCCATATTTACAAATGGAAGGCATCTGCTGTTTACACAATTCTTATAATAGTTTATGTTCTCTAAATTTTGGTGTTTAAGCTATGCTCTTGTATGTGTACAAGCATTTAACTGACAACACAAGCAAATCAAAATCAACAAACTCTTGAATAATTCAAAATGGTTACTGTCACAGTAAAACTTCAAAATGTCAATTAGGCAAGTATATTCTTAAGTCCGAAATCCCACCTCACTCTGATGAGCAACAACAGACTGGATAGGTTTGATTACTGATGGTGTTCGTAGATCCCATATGTGTAGATATTGATCATCCCCGACTGAACCAAACAAATATTCGTGCCTTAGATGCCATGCTACATCTTCTACAACTCCTTCGTGCACCTGTCAACAAAAAGAAATAAGTCATCGAGTAATAAACCTCTGAAAGCAAAGGAACCAAAACGGTCCAAACTGTGAAAGGAAAATTTTCAAACTTCTGTATCTTGTTAGCATTACAAAACATCCATTGGAAAACCAAACCACATTGTTCTGAATACTCAAAGTACGAGTTCAATGTAACATCACAACCAGAAGCAACTTCTTTTTCACCTTAAATATCTGCATGGCATCCAGAGCTTTATTCTTTGCAGTACCATTGATGTCCCAAAGACATATTTGGGCATCATCAGATCCACTCAATAAATGGCCTTGCTTGAACTGACTCCATGATAAACCATAGCCTTCAGTGTTATGGCCCCTCAATCTCAAGTCAGGATTACAAGAACCATCTAGAGGAGGCTTCGATGGATGCTTGCTATAATCAAAGACATAAACTTCGGCACTGACTGTCTTAGTAGCAATAATAAAGGGGTTTTGGGGCATATAGCGAGCACGATTAACCTCTCCCTCGTGATTTATTTGCTGGATTATTTGTACCTGCAAGAAAACACCTGGTTTTATACGCCAAAGGCCCGAAATCTTGCATAAACCAGTAAAAATCACATTTTATTTTAACCATTCTTCTCCAATCTCACAATCAGTGTTCTTTACATTCACCAAGCAAAATCATCACACTGTTTCAGTAATTGAAAAAATATGCTCATAAGCTATCAAGAAAGTACAAAGAAATTGGAGATTCAAGAACATTACCACCAAAAAATATAAAAGTTCTCTCCTTTGCCCTTCTTTTTTACATAGAAATGCAAAAAGTTACTAGCAAATCAACAAATTTACAAAAAAAATAAAAAATAAGCAATAAAGCTACAAAACCTTGCCATTGGCGGAGCCGAATCCACCAAATTCTGACCGGTCATCATCATAATGGCGGGCATCATTTTCGGCATCTTCCAGGGGAAGCTGAACCTGAGCAAGCATGAGGTAATTAGGCTCATTCTCAGATGTATGAGTTCCCAAAATCATTTTCTGAACATAGTAATCTTTCCCCGAAGGCTCTTCCTTATCCGGAAGCCATTCGACCGTGAGCGACGGCCACTCAAGGGCATGAGTGATAACCAAATCGTAAAGAAACGGAGTGTTCTTCTTCCATATTTTGTACTCCTCGTTGATGAATCTCTCTTCCAACTCCCCTCTCATTTCTTCATCGTCTTTCCCCATTGTTTTTCCCAATTCCTGATTATTATTTTTTTTAGGTTTTTGCAGAGAGGGCAAAAAAATTGGTGGATTTGATAAATTGGTGGCTTTTGATAAAGGTTTGCCGATGGATTTTCTTCAAGAAATTGTAATTTAAGGTTTAAATTGGGGATTTTGTTCTTGTTTTGTAGATTTGGGGTTTGGGAATTTTGGAGGGAAGAAAGTTTTTCAGTGACATTTTTTGCGGGTTCTGAGATTAAAGAGGGCCGAGGGTTTTAATAAGGCAAATTGGTATAAATAGTCCCCAAACAATTTTCATCCAGAGCTAGAGTCCCGAAAGATTTTTTTTTTGTTTTTAAAACCCTCAAACAATTTATGTTTGGTGTGTAAAGTCATTTCGTCAAAAATGTTACGGTCAACATGAATTTAAAGGAAAAAAATTAGTCAAATACAAATCTTGAAGGGGTAAATATGGTATTTTGCTCATCACCTTCTTCTTCAACCTCCGACTCATCCCATCCCACCCCCACCCCCATCGTCTGGGCGACCATCTGTCACCCCTCACCCTACATGACCCACTCTCCATGGCTCCACCACCAACAACCCCGACGCCCTCCATCCCTTCTTCTCATATGTGCACCCCCACCCCCTCCGTCACCACTACGCCCGTCACCCCCAACACCCTCCGGTCAGAACCTCGACACCACCATCTTCCTTTTCTCGACTCTAGAAAAAAAAAAAAAAAAAAAATTAAGCTGAAAGGAGCAATTTTTGTTCATCAATTTTGAGAAGGGAAAAAGTTATAGGAGTTGGAGGTGGATGTGGATGTGGCGTTGGTGGGGGATTAGGTGGTGGTATAGGCGGTGGTTCAAGGGTGGTGCAGGTGGGAGGAAATGAGAAGGGGTGGAGTGGGTTGGGTTGAAGAAGAAATGAGGAGGAAGGGGGAGTGGTGCAGTGACGGTGGGGAAGGGGGCGGAAGTGTTGCAGGTTGTAGTTTCCGGTGGTGGTCGGCGGTGGTGGTTGGAGTGAGGGGTGGAGTGGGTGGGGTCGAAGAAGAAAGGAGGATGAGGGGGAGTGGTGCAGTGAGTGGTGGGGTGGGTTGGGTGGGTTTGGGTAGGGGTTAGGTATGTTAATTTTAATGTGATGTACCATAAATGCCCTATTGTAAATTCCATTGACCATTTCAAATTTTTAAAATCACGGTTGACTAACAAAAAAATAGACGGAAGGACTTTACACACCAAACATAAATTGTTTGAGGGTTTTAAAAACAAAAATAAATCTTTCGGGACTCTAGCTCTAGATGAAAATTGTTTAGGGACTATTTATACCAATTTGCCTTTTAATAAAGATGAAAATGGTGTGTGTTAGAGCGTGTGAACACGCGAGTTGAATTTTTTAGAATGAAAACAAAAATTAAATAGTTGGGTCTGGATCAAAATAAGAGAATTTCGTGGTTTAAAATTAGCCACAATATTAGATAATTGTACCTTTCCTTTTTTAGTATTGTGGCCAATTTTTAATCACAAAATTCACTTGGTCATATCAGAACGATCCCAAAAGTAGGGATACACAACTGCCTCACACCACATCTAACCGCACCTATGCAAATTTTATTTTTAATTGAGTTAGTTGCGAATTGATAAATTTTCAAACTGTAAATTTAATGTGATTTGAAACTAGTTTGAAATCAAACCGCCCTGCACCGTATACTTATTATATAATTAATTTAGTATAATATGTAGTATAAAGAAGGTACATGTAAAGGTAATTCATATATGATTTATTCTCCATAAACAAACTGTTAAGATTAAGTATTCTATATATACCTCTTATCTCCACTCTTCATTTTTTGTTGTGATTGATTTAGACTCAACTTTAATTGGGTTTTGGTTTAGTTTGGGTTTGAGTTTTAGCGGAAGAAATTCAAATTCAAATCTAAACCCAAATTAAAATCAAAATACAATCTAAGTTGAGCCTTAGAACATTTCATTTGTTGTAATTACATTCAAATTATTAGTTTTTTTCATACCGTTTGACTTTTTATAATACATATAAGTATTACATTCATTAAATTAGTTATAAATTTTAAATTTATTCATAGACCAAAGTAAAATTACGCAAGTGAGAGTAGGGAATACGCCCGGTTAACATCTCCAAAACAATGCATCCTAAGATCCATGTGTCAGCAGCAAAGTCCATAATGGTTGTTTTTTTCCGATTAACAACCTGATAATAAACTAGTTACAGGATACTACTAGAAGAAAAAAACAACAAGAAGAATTCGTCAAATTGAGATTTTCACTCGAAGTTGATGGAATATGAAGGTCATTATAATTGGTTTAACAATGTAGAAATATTTACTCAACTGCGAAAATACATATATATTGAATAAATAATTTTGATAGTGAGTGTTTGGAGTACGAATACAGAGATATCAAAAATAATTTTTGTGGTGAGTGTCTGGAATACGAATACAGAGATATCAAATCTCACAACAATACTACGGAGAGGAACATACAATATTCTATACATCAATTCAAATTCATAAGGATTAATAATCATAACCACATCGCAAAACTACTCTATACCATACTCAACAACTCTTCTATTTATAGGAGTCAAAACCCTCCTAGAATCTCTAAGATATTTAGGAAATATAATCTTAATAGGATACTAACTAGGAACTCTAAATTAAGTAGGAAACTGCTAAAGCAGTATCAAAACTAAATATTCTAATAAATAATAATAAACTTGATTTAATAATTCCAACATTGCCTCCCTTAAATCAAGTTCGGCAATAAATCCGTTGTAAACAATATGTGCAACAACAATTTATACTTAGCATTCCTCTTCGTATGAGAAGTCGATAAAATATTGGACTTGCAAACAATTTCATTACTAACTTCTCCTTATCAAATAAGTCAATCATATCAACCCATTCATATTCAACCTCATAATAACTCTTTAAGATTAAAGATTTCACTCCAACAAAATCTATACCAATTTCATATTCTCTTGCATCTTGAATATACATTCGTATAAGTGGTATATTATTAACTTTTGTACGAGATGTAACCCCTATGCCACATAATAGTTGTAGACCTCCGAAAGAAAGGCGTGTGTAGTAATGCACATTGAAGAACTTGCAAAAGAAACAAGAGAAATAAATGATTCTAATGATCTAATGAAACAAATTGGAATTTAGCCCTTTGTGCCTATTAAATTTTTTTAACTCACCGAATCATTTATGCAATTTACATTTCTCCAATAAAAAAAAGTTGCACAAGTTGCAATCGGGACGAGTCGGGAACAGTGTCGGGGCGAGGCAGGTTATGTATAAATCTGAATATGACAAACTCACCTCGTCCCTCTTGGAAAACCCGTAAAATGTGGGTCGGGTCACATGTTAACCCGGGCAGATTGTGTGGGTTGGTTGAGTTTGGCAAATTGGGTGTTTTTTGTAATTTGTTTTTATAAGTATAAGTTACAAGTAAATATAGATCAAGCCACCTTGTAGTTGTGGGGGTTTGACATGGACCCTACCGGTTTTATTAATAACAAAATTAGACTTACATATGAGGGTGACTTATGGCCTAACCCTCCCAAATGAAATTACACGAACTATAACGGAGAACACCGAAAATTGGTAGAGTATTCGGAGATGTTCCACAAGACTAGTTTAGTTTGTAGGTAAACGGGTTAGGTGGGTTGGGTTGGGGTTAAACAAGACAGGTTTAGGCGGGTTGTGGATTTTTGACGGATCAGGGTGATTTTTCTTGGATGGACAACCCACTGCCCTTCGTTGATAAAATCTATTTAACTCGTGGGTCATTGCGGGTTTAAACGAGTTTAAATGTGAGCTGAGTTAAATAAAGAATTAATAGCCAATTTGGTCATCAATGTTTTTACGCTTAGCCAGTTTCATCCTTTCTAGCAAAAGTTAGCATTTTTTAATCCCCAAAGATTTTACGGGCAGCCATTTTCATCCTTCTGTCCATAACTTAAAAAAAAAAAACGTTAAAAACAGTGATGTGGCATAACGGGGAAGAATCTGCCTCTTTCTTCCAAGGGTATTTTTGGAAACCCACTAAAATCTTTTTCACTTTATCCTTTTACCCGTTGAAGACCCACGTACCTATTGACCCATTCTTCCCCATTCACTGAATGTTCTTACCCTAACTTATTTACCCCATTTTTTCTTGGAGTAAATTCTTCAATACCATGAAGGTTAAGGAGAGGAGAAGCAACAAATTGGACGCAAAAGGTAATGAATTTGATAATCTTCAATTTGGAGTTATTGATGGTCAATTTACCTCTAGAATGAAACTGAATATGAGCATTCAGAATCTTGAGTACCTTGAAAAGACAATCGACGATACGAAGGAGATGAGTAAATTGAAGGTATTTTAATTTTGTTACTATGAATTGATAAAAAAATGGGGTATTTTGTAAAAAAAAAAAAAATTACTCTTGCTTTATGGATTAATTTCGTTTTTTTATTTCATTATTGAAAGTAGAGAGAGTGAATTACGAACAGGGTGGAATGGATGATATTGCAGCAAAAGAGAAGGACATTCGAGTGACAGAAGGACTTCGTAGGAAAATAGAAAAACTTGAAGCAAAATTGGTTAAACAAGAGTGGATTATCAAGTTGTTGGTTATTGTCTTAGTGTTTGGTTTAGGTTATTTTGCTGCAAAAAATTGATGTAATTTGTGGAGGAATTTTGTTGGAGATGCATTGTAATGCTTATTTTTCATCCTTCTTCTTGAATGTATGCACTGTTTTCAGCCCAGTTAATGAATAATTTTTTAGCGGGTTTCCAAAAATACCCTAAGAAGAAAGAGGCAGATTCTCCCCCGTTATGCCACGTCATTGCTTTTAACAATTTTTTTGAAAGTTATGGACGGAAGGATGAAAATGGCTGCCAGTAAAATCTTTGAGGATAAAAAATGTTAAATTTTGCTAAAAATGATGAAACTGGCTAAGCGTACAAACATTAATGATCAAATTAGCTATTAATTCGTTAAATAAGACAGTGAGTACGTCAGCAGAAAAAAAACCCATAGCAAAACAGCCCATTTTGTTAGCTTATATTGGGTTGGATAGAATGGAAGCCCAAGGCCCATAAGGTTTCTGAAATTTCAAATTTCCGATTCAAAATCTTCTGAAATTCCCGATTCCACATGCTCCCGAGTCCGACAGTCACTTTCCTAATACTGACAATCAGGCGGGAAAACAAAATCAATTTTCTAAAATCAAAACCCCCAATCCAAACAAATCCCTAACAGCTGTGCCTGCAAACAAGCGGCGACTTCATTTTCCGACAACATGAGACCCGGCGGTCGCCGCCGAGCCAATGATTCACTGGCGTCTGACCGCCGTCCTCCGCCGCCTACGCCCACCGCTACTTTAGCCACACCTGGTGGTGTTGGTGATCCACGGCAGTTTATTTCCACCGGCCGAGACTCCGACGCCAGCTTCGCCAGCAGCCGCCCTTCCAACTCCTCGATCGGTCTAAATCCTCGATCATCTACTGTTCCGATGACAGATAAATCGTACCAACTTTCGGCTATCCGCACCATAAACGCCTATCTCGCGTCTCACTCGATTCCTATCTCTCTTAAACCTCCGTTGCCGTCTGCTAAAGATATCACTGAAACCCTAAAATTCGTTATTTCTCGACTTGGATTTTCTGGACAAAAAATGGATGATGAGCTGCAGATAGTGTTGAAATCTCTAAATTGCCCCGTGAAATTGAATAAATCTGCCCTCAAGGCTCCCGGTACACCTCATTCTTGGCCTAATTTACTTGCTGTAATTCATTGGCTAGTTCAGATTAATATGTATAATGATCATTTGATGAATGTTAGTCAAGCGAGGTCGAGTTTCGAGCATAATGATATGTTTCAGTACACAATGGGTAGTTATTTGTATTTTATTCAGGGTGATGATGAGTCGGTGGATGCTTTGGATGATGAGTATATGAAGAAATTGGATAGTGGTAGGGAGGAAATGGTGGAGATTTTGAAAGGTTTGGAAGGAAATGTGAAGGAATTGGAAGGACAGTTGGAGGTGCTAAAGACGGGGCCAACTGAGAGGGAGTCGTTGGAGAAAGAGAAGAACATGTTAGAGGAGGATGTGAGGAAGTTCCATTCTATTATTGAACAGTTAGATGGACATATGGTTTCAGTACAGAAGGTTTTCGAGGAGAAGGAGAAAGAATTGAATACCAAAATCACTGAGACCGAGAGGGTGAAAGAGGAAAATGAGGATCTGAAGAGGAGAATTGAGGAACAGGGGATTAATGCCCGAGATGCTGAGAGGATGAAGAAAGAGTTGATGGCTGTTGAGAGGGATATTGCAGAGACTGAAGTTGAACGGAATAGATGGGAAGAGAAGGCTTGGGATCTAGATTCTGAAATTGGGCGTAAACTTAAAGAGCTTGAGGAACTTATGATTGAGTGCAATCAAGCTACCAGGAGGTTTGGTTTCTTTCTTCTTATATTACAGTTCGTATTGGCAGATGTTATTTTATAGAATGAATTTCTGTGTAGAAGTATTAATGAATTTCAAGCTATCCGAAGTTTCTATTGGTATATGTTGTTTTGTAGAATGAATTACTTTTAGTGCAGAAGAAGTATTAATGATTTTTTTGATGAATTACTAAGTCGATTCATGTGGCTCTAAGAGTTCTATTTGGAGTTTTGTAGGTTAAAGCTTGGAAATGAATATCTATATCAGCTGAATGCAAAAGGATCTACGCCTGCTGAGGTGTTGGGAATTGATTACAAAACAACACTCAAGCCTGCACTTGGCTCGTTTGAGGAGAGCATAAAGAAAGGCTCGATGAAGAAACTGGAAGAGCTTATAGCCCTTCAACAAAACTCAGCTGAGAATGCGTCTAAAGTTGATTCTAAAAGGAATCATCTTGCTTCTCTCAATTCACATATTGATGAAGTAAGAAATGCGCTTCCTTCAATATTAGTATAGCTGATGATCTTATTGCATTTTTCTTTTCCCTACAAGTGGAACAGTATTCACATTAGGAGTAATATTTTGCTTGAAAGTAGTCAGTATGAGAAGTTAATCAAGAGAGGGGGTAATACCGAAGGATCAATGAGAAAATGAATCGAAGAAGTTTCTATCAGTAAGCAGTATCTTTAGGAATCCAGTATGAGAGAATTTCTCTCTGTCCTTCCCATAGATGCATAAAAAGATCATAGCAGTTCACTAGGGGCATAAGATAGCTTTTAAGCTGGTAATTTGTAGTTGATTTAACTGCTTTTGGGGTTCTGTTTTCTCTAGAAAGTTGAAGCACTGCTAATATTTTCACTTCAAGTGCACTATCTGTCTTATAAATGAAAAATGGAAAGTGAAAACAAATGCGAAGTTTGTTATAGGTGTAGTTTTTGTTACATTCTGGTCAACAAGAGAAGAACCCCACGAGAAATGCTAATTTGGGACTTCCGAAGATTCATTTTTTATGCGTAGAATATTGAATTCTCCAAGATTTGTGACTTGCATGTTATTTACTGATCTATCTTCAATGGTATTGTCTCAAAAGTCAATCTGGGACTTTTATTGGCAAGAAGTTTGCAGCTGATTAACAACCAGTATCACTAAGGACCTATGTCTTACTATTTCGTCTGTGGACTTTTGTCAAATCTTTTAGGTGAAGATCCAAAATTAGAGGCCATATAATTATATATACCACCGTTTCCGTAGCAAACATGACAGTATAGGGGGACTACTGTTTCAGTGACATTCTGAGAGCAGCCACTTTGTGCATTTATTGCCAAATGTTAGGTCTGTCTCCTATCCACCCTTAATGGGTTATGTTATTGTTGTTATTGTTGTTGTATAATTATAAACCGATATGTTGACAGTGTTTGGCTATTTCTAAAGACAGTGAAATGATTTGCTTTGGTTCATTCAGGTTCTGGCCCTTTATTGTCCTACACAAGTTAATAGCAATGTCTCTTTAGAATTGCATTTTTCTGAAAATACTAATACTTTGTCTGTGCAATGTTCATGAATGAGCAACCGACTTGGGCATTTTGTTTCTCCAGTTTTCCAAGCTATGCATATCTATTTATCTATATGATCCTGCCTGTGTTTTCAAAGATGTCTCTGGAAATACTTGTGTAGTTAATTTGTTAAAATACGATATGAATCCTGATTTTGTGGTCAGGTCGAAGTTCAGCTGCTCCATATTAGAAAAGAAACACAAGAATATACTTCCAGATGTGCAACTGAAGCTAGTGAAATGGTAAAAGCCATGGAAGCTGAAGCTCGCAGCCTGGAAAATGTCGAGAGAGAAGCAGCAGAGTTTCTCGAGGTAGGACTCCTTGGTGGCGTGCAAGTATGTTTACTTTATTAGCCAGTGTGACTAGTAGCACAGAAATGCATTGGTCTTTGTTTTGCAGAGCCAGCGGCAACCATGACCCAACAAATTTGTGGGGATTTAAGTTTTTCAAGATTGGTTTTTTTTGTTCCTTAGATGATACTCCCACCGTCCAGAAATTTGGCGGTATAACTAAATGTCCACTTTTCTATGCAAAATGAAAAGTGGACATTCAATTTCGGACGGAAAGAGTAATACATTCCTATCAACTTGCTTATTCTGTAATCTTAAACTTGCAGGAATCCAAGGCAAAGTTGCATGAGGTAACTGAGCAAACCGATGAAGAAGTTCAATTGTGCGCTCGTGAGCTATTTGCCTTGATTGATTCAGCGTCTAAATATAAAGAGTACATGGCATCAAAGATTACCCAGATGAAGAATGATCTTTCAGAAACTGCCGGCGCCATAGCAGACATTCACAGAGGAGCTTTGCCATCATATATGAGTCCTGCTGCTAATGCTAGCAACTGACATTTTACCCCTTTTTTGAGTGAATTATTTGGATTCATATTTGACATTAATATATGTAAGGATGAACTTCTCACTGTTAATATTATTCCGTTTCATATTAGGGAGTCTCACAATTTTCTCACATGAATGGAGCGGAGTCTACATTTACAGGTAGGTCTGCACAATTAATGTGAGGAGACTGTGGGGCTAATCCCACAAATACGATTGTATGATTGAATTTTCGTATTTTAGGGGTGTACTTGGAGAAAGGTTTGGTTTGGTCTCACTTTTGGCGTGAGAAATTCAATTGTTGGCCTCTAAAATTGGCGGGAGAAATTCAAATTCAAATTATTATTTTTTTAAATATTCGTTGAAATTCAATTTTTGGCCTGGCGGGAGAAAATCAAATTCAAATTTTTTTTCCCAAATATTCGTTGAAAATTTTGAATTTTAACGAATATTTGAAGAAAAAAATTTGAATTTGAATTTCTCCCATTAATTTTAGAGGCTAAAATTTGATTTTTTCCTGCAAATTTTAAAGGCCAAAAGTGAGATCAAACCAAATTAAATCTAAATCAAACCTTCTCCAAGTACACAGAAATGTTAAATTATTGATTAAACCTAAATCAAACCTTCTCCAAGTACACAGAAATGTTAAATTATTGATTAAACCTAAATCAAACCTTCTCCAAGTACACAGAAATGTTAAATTATTGAGTGTCTGACTTCTTGGGTTATCTTTTACAACCACAAGCTATTTACAATTAGCCAGCGAGAACATCTCCACTCTGCTCAAGAATGAACCTGAAGGAAACAGAAAGGCGGTTTTCCTTTAATCATATAACCTTCATATCTTGTGGTCAATTTCATCTTTCCATATGTGAATTAAAGTTTCATTAAATTTTATAGTATGATATGATAAAATGTCAAATATTATCCTATTTAATTTTATTTGTAATTTAATTTCACCTTCTTTTATTTATATTCTTTTATCCCCAATATTTAATATACGGGGTAAAATTGAAAAAATCATCCTTAATGAGTTTTTTTAGAAAGTGGATAATTAATTTGGGACAGATTAAAAAGGAAACGTGGATAAATAATTTGGGACGGGGAGTAGTATATTTTGTTGTGTCATTAATTTTTAGGGATGTCAACGGGTGTGAGTTTAAGTGATGTGAGCGTGAACTCAATATTCAAACTCGGATTTATGTGAGTTGAGCGTGAGCTTGACACCGCTCAATCCGGCTAAAGCTCGCACCCGATTAAAAAATGAATATAATTATAAATAATATATGTATTATAATACTGAATTTCTAATTAAAAAAAAGACTTATACAAACTGGTTGTAAAACCTATCGTTTCTTTGCATCTACGTTGTATATGTATTTTTTAACATTTGACATTGATGTGCATTTATTTTTTATTATATTTTTATTAGTTTATCTTGATACATGGATTAATTAGCATTTATTATGTATATTTGTATTATTGTTAGGATTCAGTCTCATGTCTCATGTCTCATTGTATTCTACTATTCTTTCTACAAGATTTTTATTTTTTTTGCTAATATATAAATTTAGATCATGAGGCTCATGAGTTCTGCCCGAGCTCACACTAAAATGTGAGTTGAGCGTGAACTCAAGGTTTGTGGGTTTTTACGGGATGAGTTTTCCAATTTTTATGTAAGCTACGTCAGTCTCGGCTCACATAGCTCGATTGACACCCTAATTATTTTGGTGTTACTAGTATATATATATATTGTGATTAAACTTTAGTTTCTTAAGTGACAAATTTAATTTTTGTCTTGGCCAAGTATTTATTCAAAAACCATTTATATAAAGGGAAAAATAAATGTCTAACCCTGAATCAAATAATACCTCAATTTCATAATATAAGTCGTTTAACATATGTAGCAAAAATTAAAGAAGCAAAAAGCACAATACTTTGTTAGTCAAAATATCAATATTAATATCTTAAATAGGACTTATATACCACTAATTCTATTTAAGAGAGTAATATTGATATTTTGATTAAAAGATATTTAATTTTTTTATTCTATAAATTTCACTATGTGTCATAAAGTACTTGTATTATGGAATGGAAGGTTTAGTATACAATTTCTTGTACAGGAATTCTTCATGTGATGAGAAAACATTACCAAACCTTCAAAGTCATGGTTGGAGTGTTGTTGAACTTTCAAAGCCAAGAATAAATTAAGAAAAAATATTTAAAGATAAATGGAAGCAAGTCATTGGTCACAGGTTAACCTTAGGTATGAGTTAGGACAAGTATTTATAGGAAAAAGTTAAGCTTAATTATATGCATTTAGCATGTATTAATACATTATTGGTTGTCATAATATTTTAAGTTAATGGTTAAGTATTTAGAAAGATAAATAATGATTCAACTTAGGTGAATAATTATTTTTGTACCGTTGAATTGTAAATTAATAGTCGAGATTGTGTTAACGTATGTTATGAAAAATCAGCATCAACACTTATTAGGGGATAGAGTTAGATGGATGATGCATATTTTTTATTTTTATAGTATATATTGATTTTTTTTAGGGGACATACTGATTTATGATTAGTCGCCAAATCAATTATGGTTTGACAATTATGTTTAGAAAGTGGTTCACATCCTTTATGACATTATCTGTGATATTTTAATTACATAAATTTTCATTCATACAATCTAAACTAAAAATATATAAATTTTGAATCGATAAATTCTATGTGTGAACATGATTATAATTAAAAACATCGCAAAAAAATCATAAAGAATGTCACATAGTTTGAAGGAAGGTAATAGACATTCCAACCAGAAAATAGTTAAGTTAGCTCTTTACGAGGATAATAACCATTATTAACCTTGTTATAAAAAATTCAACAATGAAATTCCATCCGCACCCTATAAAAAAAAACATGCATCAAACATCTTAGGATGTACTTGTATTAAAATTTGTATGGGTTAATAGTCAGAGTGAGACACAATCTCTTTTTAAATTGAGGTTAAGAATGAAATTTAAAGTACTAAAAACATTAAGAATTTGATTTGAATTCGACCGTAATCTGAGATTGAATAAAAACCTCAGACTCAAACCTAATCCAATCAGATCCCTAATCGAGTCCGAATCCGAATCCTTTATAAGGTAACCAAATACACAGTACCAAAGATACAGTTGTACGACATCATCAAAACCAAACCACAGCAAAAGCAGAATTCTCCCAAGGCAAAAGGCAAAACAAGGTTTTCTCTTTCTCTATAAACTCAAAAAACTTTCGTTGTTCATATATATACATACACATATCACTGTATCTATAATCGCCTCTAGATAACAAAATCCTTCTTTCTCTTCCCAGTTGTGGAGTTTCCTTCTACCTGTGGGACTCTTTTCTATATATCAGAAAAAAGAAGACATATTTTCTGTCTCAGAGGATAATTGAATTTCATAAGAAACACTTTTTTTTCCCCTTTTTTCTCTGAGAGAACTCCGGCGACCGTCGAAAGGCCTATTTCGATTAGGGTTTAGTTTTTGTTACAAGACTTTTCTATTTTTGGGTATATTTTATGACTTTTGTCATTTATTGTTTAATTCATATTAATCGTACGGTTTAAATTGGAATTAATAGACCGAGTATAGGAAATTCAACCCTAATTTTGGTGTTTCCTTCAATGCGTTTGAGTTTCCGGTTGGGGGTTATGAGTTTTTGATAAGGGGTTTTATCTGTTGATATTACTCTTTGTTCCGATTGGTTGTGGTTATTGGATTAATTTGTTTTTAGTATTCAACAAGGAGGTCTTGAGGAAAATACCCTAATTGATTTGTTCTGCTTGGGCTCTGAATTGGAAACGTTTTAGGGTTGTCTCTATTTTTAGAAGTGAGTCAAGTTGTTCGCAACTGGCTTGGCTCACACTATTTACATAGTGTACAGAAACAGAAACATTCTTTAATTTGATTGTTGCTGTTGAAGGATATATAGAGTTTTTATGGAATCGGAATTTGTCGTTTGCTAATCATTGAGTCATTAATGAGAATCGTTACCGTTATAGTATGAATAAATACTGAGATTGGACATTGGGATAAGGTCTGCGAAGGCGCCCGCGATTTTGTGTGGAAAACGTGCTGATTGGTTAGCTTTGAGAAAAAAAGAGGGGGTTATTGGGCCTTTAAGAAAGGTTGGGTTTTCTCTTTCAGTTATATGAACATGTTCTGTGCTAATTATGGAAAGAAGTGAGCCCTCATTAGTACCGGAGTGGTTGAAAAGCAGCGGAAGTGTAACTGGTAGTGGTACAAATGCACACCCACTCTCAGCATCTTCATCGAATTCAGGTATCGTATTTTGTTACTTATTTGAACTACCCGTTCTTTGATTAAGATTATTTTCATTTGAATTAATGTTGTTTCTTGGTAATGTAGATTATCATGCTGTATCAAAGCTTGCAAGGAATAAGACCTCTGTAAATAGTAGTGATCATGATTTAGGACATTTGTCTGGTCCTGATAGAACCTCTTCCTCATATTTCCATCGGAGTTCTAGTAGTAATGGTTCTGCTCACTCGAGATCTTACAGTAGTTTTGGAAGGAGCCAACGTGGTGGTAGGGATTGGGATAAGAATCTTTATGAGTCTCGAGATAAGGATAAGTCAGGATTGGGGGACCTTAAGCACCGGGATTATTTAGATCAACTAGGGAACATTTATCCCAGCAGATTTGAGAAGGATGGGTTAAGACGTTCCCAGTCTATGATTTCCAGTAAACGGGGTGAGGGATTGCCTCGGAAAACATCAGCTGACGGCACTGCTCCCAGAAATTACAGCATTGAAGGGAATGGGTTCCTGAACAAGACTGGCTCTATTGGTAGCACCCAAAAAGCTGCATTTGAAAGAGATTTTCCTTCCCTTGGACCAGAAGAGAGGTATTCTGCTCCTGACATAGGAAGAGTACCATCCCCAGGCTTGAGTACTAGCATTCATGGTTTACCAACCTCAGCTGCAATCGGAGGCGATAAATGGATATCTGCTCTGGCAGAAGCGCCTGCAACTGTTGGAAGCGGTGGAAACAGAACTTCTTCTGGACAACAAACTTCTGTTACTGGAGCCACTTCTGTGCCTTTGAGCATTACAACTGGCCTCAACATGGCAGAAGCTGTGGCTCAGGGTCCACGTGTTCATACTGCTCTACAGGTAGCTTTAAATGCTCCCTATTTCCTAAAATATTTATCAGATTAAATGATGCTTACTTGTCGCTTGCTTCATGTTTTAGTTATCTACCGGAACACAAAGGCTTGAGGAGCTGGTTATTAAACAATCCAGGCAATTAGTTCCGGTGACTCCTTCCATGCCTAAACCTTTGGTAAGAGTTGTTACGGTTCCTCTTACTTTTTGAGTATTGTTACTATTTTAAGACACCTTTCATGTATTTGGTTTGGTACTTTGGTTGTATTTATGCTAGTCTAGACTGTCTCTAAACTGTACCCCAGAGGATAATTAAGGAAGAGCCTTAAATTAAATCTACTAGGGTTACGTGATTACACAGTTTTTGCTATAGGATGTCATTAGTTTAATACACAGTGATTATCAGATACAGGTAATTACTTTGTACTTGATGGTTATCTGTATACGACACTAACTGTCATCACTCATGGTTGATGAATTATCTTGGTCCACTTTGTTCGTAAAGGAGCTTGTATGATGCCTGCTTGTTTTATCCATGAAAGACTTGCTCAAGAACACGTGTTGGAATTACATTTGAGGAGAAAGTTGGGAATTTGTAGCTTCCTCATCTATCTTGATGCTTTTGGTAGGAGACCAAATAGGCGCTCTAGATTTTGCTTCTTGTAGCGTTTTTTTAATTATTTAGACCATTTAACGCCCTAGCCTTTTGTGCTTCTACTAATGGCAATTTTATGCAATGTGTTTGGACTCCGATCTTCTAGTACATCATCTATTACATTATTTACTATACCAAGTTACCAATTAATTGATCACACATGGAGCGATGTGATTAATATGAAGCACATGAACTTTACTTGGTCGAATGGTGTTGTACATGTGAAGCAATTTCATTCATGTGTTAGAAAATGTACTAGAAGATATGGAGTCATTCATTTGTCCGCCATGTTAAACTGTTCATGTTCCAAGCAGTTTGGGTGGTATTTTCTTTCACTATTAGAGAACCAATAAGCATCTCTTATTGGCTTACTGAAGCCATTCCATTATTTAATGACCTATGTCTTGCATTCATATGTCTCACTGAATTGTAAGATTTTATCTTTCTATAAAAAGCTGAAGTTTTTCTTTAAAAGAGTATTTACGGTTTAGTCGCTGTCCTTAAGTGAACTTATTTGGTTACTGATGTTTTTTTGGAGGAACCATTTAGGAATTTAACATGTTCTCAGCCCCTGCTTTTGTGTGTCCTTAAGAATGGAAGAGAAAGGACTTTCCTGAATGAGTTTAAGAGGACTTTGAATGATACAATTTTACCTTATAATCCATTTGCAATTGGTGGTAAGCTCTCATCTAGAGTACATTCTTGGGGGAATTGGTTGAAGGATACATTTGTTACGACAAGCATGTGAAATTGTTCTGATACATGAATAATGTGAGAAAAGAAAACCTCTGTGCCTATCTTTATCCTTGGTTACTTTGAGAAAGTGTTACAAGATATTATTATGCTTGTTTTTGTCAAAAGTTATACCTTTTGTTCTATGGGATGATTTAAACTATGAACGGAGGTAAAGGGGTAGCCGAATTCTGTCTTCTATTCCAGCCAACCCCCCGTATTTTCCCCATATGAACTTGTGGGTTTGCTATGGTCTTAAAATGTTTAAATGTTTATTCGTCACTATCATAGTAATCTTTTGCATTACTTGGCAAATTAGAAAGTAATCTTTGGCAGTCTAGTTTTATATCCCTTTTTCTCCTTGATTTTTGTTCTGTAAGTTCAACCTTATGAAACAGTTTGATGTGTTTGCTGTATCACGGATATATTCTTAGAGTTTCATTCCTAGTTATGGTATATATTTTTTATGGTGACTGTCTGTTTGCACCTTCAATACTGGAATCCTGCTCTTTCATTGCAAGTATAATTTTTTCTTTCTCAATCTGCTTTTGCCCCATATTGGGGGGTAAATTTTGAAAAACTGGAATTTTCTTTCATCTTTTACGTAATTGACAAATGTAGGAGGACAAACAGAACCTTCTTGTCTTTTTACCTACTGATTCGAGGAGTCGATTAGCAAGGGAGAAGATTGTTTTGGGTTGAGATGATGGGAGGATGAGGGAACAGAGTACTCTTTTTACGTGAAAATAGTTCATTTTGTTCTTTTGTTGTGTCTCTATCTAATATAAAATTGTAAAGAGAATACTCGGAGAGACTCTTTCAGTCTTTCCTATTAGCTTGTATAGAATAATTTGTGCTAGATTGCATATCAGGGTCCTATTCCTTCTCTTAAAGAAGAAATATTTTGGTGTCTGGAGAGGTGGCGGTTTTGTATCATTACGTTGGCATGTTTCACAAAATTCATACATGTAAGGTTGACTATTACATCTTTCTTTTTAGGTTTTGGGTTCTTCAGACAGAGTAAAATCCAAAGCTGGACAACAGCAGCATGTGACTTCACCTTCTCTCCTTAGCCCCACATTCCGGGGTGGGCCAGTGAAGACCGATACTTCTAAACCAAGTACTTCTGGAAAGCTGCTTGTGCTTAAGACAGCTCGAGAGAGGAATGGTGTTGCACCTTCTGCCAAGGATAGCTTGAGCCCGACAAATATTAGCAAGGCAGCAAATTCTCCCCTAGCTGTGGCTCTGCCAGTCGGTGGATTATCTGCCTCAAGGGGCCCTTCAAACAACCCAGTGTCCCCCAGTGCCGATCGGAAGCACGTGCCAACATTGTTTGAGAAGAGACCTACATCCCAGGCTCAAAGCCGGAACGATTTCTTCAACCTTGTAAGGAAGAAGTCTATGGCAACCTCTACGTCTGTCCCAGATCCTGGTCCTGGTCATGCTGCATCTCCACTTATTCCTGGTAAGCCCAGTGGACAGGAAACTCACACTGCACCTGCTACTCCTCGGGAAAGGGATGTCTCATCAACAGATAGCCCAAAGGAGGGTGAATCAATGGAGAGTAAGGGCAGCATGACCTGCAATGGCAATACCTTTGGCAGAGACAGGTACCTTAAAAATGGGAAGAATCATTCAAGTTCTAGTGAACTTTTCTCCGAGGAGGAAGAAACTGCATTTTTACGCTCACTTGGCTGGGATGAAAAAGCGGAGGAAGATGGTCTCACTGAGGAGGAGATTTATGCTTTCCTGACTAAGGTAACTAACTGAGAGTGACGTTTGCTTGATGTTACAACATTTTGTTACCTTCATCAAATAGCTAACTTTTATATCATAATTTCTTTCTGAAATATTAATGTTATCCACGTGTTTTTATGCAGCATGTGAACTCGAAGCTATCTTTGAAACTATTGCAAGGAGTAGAAACAAGGTTTCTATTGCCACTCAGCTCACAAGTTGGTGCTGTTTCTTCCGGACTAAGCTCATCTGATGCGCAGTTGGAAAGTTGAGGTTGGAACGCGTTCATCTGTTTTGGTTTTTATACTTTTGTTCGTTTCTTGTGCATTCAGATGAAATTCTGACGGATCGAAGGCGAAAAAAATGGCTGTGGAAGTGGATATGAATAAATTACAGGTGGTCTAGTTCTGGTGATTGCTTGTGAAATGCCTTGCCTTGCCTTGCCTGCTATGAGATATAGAGATTGACATATTTAGGAAATATAGAATTTAGGAATTACTGTCTAGTTGCTCTGACTGGTTTATCAGTTTTGGATTTTTGGAAAAGGGTTGAAATATACAGTGCCCTAATTTTAATTTACACCTTTAAATAGGAAAATTGAAGAAAGAAAATATGAATTTTTATTTTTCCCTCCCGAGTTCTTCTTTGCTTGCTTTTGAACTGATTTTTATAGATTTATAACTGGTGTTTAAAATGAACTTATGCTTATGGGAATTTAAGGTGGTGCTTGTAGAATGTTTCAGTTAGAATTTGAATTAACGTTTTCACTTTGTTTTTCCTATTTTCTCGTGAATAATTCACTTTTGTTTTACAAAATTAAAAATAGGGAAATCAGCCTATTTAGTTCCCCAAAAATTTTCGTTTAGCCCGTATAGTCCCTATTGTTTAATTTTAGCCTGTAAAGTCTCTCAGAAATTTTTGTTTAACCCGTATAGTTCTTAATGTTTAATTTCAGCCTCTAAAGTCCCTTACCTATTTACGGGGTGTATATAGAGGTTCCACCACCTCTTATGCGGAGGACTTAGGGCAAATGGGTTCCTCCGAATTAGGGCAATAGAATTTGGGGTTTCCTTTTTATAACCATTTTTATATTGATTTTTTGTATTTTATAAATTTTATATATTGAAACTAATAATTATTCTCCCGCTCATTAAATACGTGGATGACAAGAATTTGGGGCTGCCCTGATTCCGCCGCAGAATAGGTGGTGGAACCTCTATATGCAGCAAGTAAATAGGGAACTTTATATGTTGAAATTAAACATTGGGTACTATACGGGCTAAACGAAAATATATGGGGGACTAAATAAGCTAATTTCCCTTAAAAATAAAAGTTTCAGACAGGAAATTCTCTTACATCCCAACCTTGGTAGATTGGGGTGGGTTTGGGTAGATATTTCCTTGATTTCATGAAAGACGAATTGTTTGTCAGAGAAGTTAAGGGAAAATTATTTGTTCTGGAAACTGCGTCTTGAATTGATACTCATATTTTTGCTAAATCCCCTAAAGCACCTCTTCAAGTTTCGGTTAAATCGACTAAAGAGATTTGTTACATCGAGCAAAGTACTCTTTGAGAATCCCAACTAAATTAGTGAAACAAAATGTTAACCACAAAACTACATTCACTTTTTTAAGGCAAGTGTGTAACTTCATTAACCGAAATAATCAATTGCAACCGAATTAGTCAGGAGACAAGTGTTAATTCATCAAAAAGATATACTACTTTCATTCCTAAATATAAGACTTTCATGACGTGTTGTTGCGAAAAGTAATGAAATAAAAAATTAAAATGTTTTTCGCAACATTTAATGAAAGTTTTGTATTTAGGATTATTTCATTACTTTTTGCAATATGTAATGAAAGTCTTATATTTAATAATGTTAAGAATGATCCGCAGGGGTAATCCAATTGGTTCGAAGGTGGCAGATTGTGTATAGGGGCGCAGATTCGAATCTTTACAGCCGCAGTGTGGAAGTTTCAACCCTCCAATGTGGGGGTGACTTCTTGCGGTGGGCTAAGATAAGGCCTCCCACCAGTTGAACCGCTAGGTCACCTTAGTTAACATCCTCCACAATTGCTGTCGGATCGGAGCCCAAAATGTCGTGATGTACTCTCTACATTTTATAATATAAGTCTTTTAAGATTAAGGAAACAAAAAAATAGTATAGTTTGTTAGTCAAAATATCAATATTACTCTCTTAAATATAACTTGTATACCTAAACGAATTAACAAAGTATCTAACATTTTTCATTCTTAATTTTCGCTGCATATCCTAAACAAATTATATTACGGATTCTAGCAGTATTGTTTGTCTTATTCACCTGCCCAGGGACGAAGTCAGAAATTGTATTTTGAGGGCGAAAAACTGCAATTGTATGCCAACATACCTATAAAAACTGCAAAAAAAATTTGGGGGCGAACTTGATAAAAATTCCGAACTACATGTAAAAATTACTATATATTACTATATCTAGTACTCTCTCCGTTCCTAAATATAAGATTCTTTAGACAATTTTAGAAAATTAAGTAACTTGTCATTTTCACCGAAAGTTTCAATATTACCCCTCACTCTCACTTCTATAGCATAAGAAAGGAAAGGAAAAAATATGGATGGTATAAGCGGCAAATAAAAGAAATGTTGAGGGTATAATTGAAATAAATTATTAACAACTAATAAAAGAGCCTTAAACGAAAATTAATTTGAATACCTATAAATCTTCTAAACGATAATTAAATGAGAATAGAGGGAGTAGTATTTTTAAAAATCTCGGGACCACTGCCCCCTCTCCCTAGAATCGTCCCTGAGTCTGCCCACATACATTTGGATCAATTCTGCACATGACTGAGCCTACTAAGTGGGACATGGATCACTTGATCCCACATTCGATCACATCACGCTTTTGATTAAAATAATAAAAATATTCCCCTTTTTGGTGCATTGTTTTAGGCGCTTTTTATTATTTTTTTAATCAAAAGAGTGATGCGGTTGATTGTGACTGATTTGTCTATGCCCCCACTTCAGAGTCGTGCCTATATCGAAATTTTTCATACATTTGTCTTATTTTCTTTCTTCCAAATCCAAGAAAAACTAGCCCAAATTTAGAACTACCCGACCCAGTTCGATAAACCACTCACCTATCGTTCGTTGGCAGCTAAGGGGTCTTTGCAGTGTCCGTCTTTCTAAATCATCCTCTCCTACTCACCGGAATTAATGGCTACCGTTCCACCGGAGAAGACTGAGGAAGAGCTCCGGAAAGAGATCGACGAACTCCATCGCCAGCAGCGAGAGGTAATTTTCCCTCATAATATAGCATCTATAATCCTGAAAACCTTTCCATTTTTTCGTGTTTTAATAACTTCACATCATCATCTATCAGATTACCGAGCGACTCCGGGATCCAAGAGGTCTCCGCCGTGGTGGTATAGCTGGTTCTGGCTCCGGTCCTCGAAATTTCGCCGCCAATGGTGGCCGCCAGCGTGGTTTTATTAGACCGGTATATATGCCCTTTCTCGTTCTCCCTGTTTTGTTTCGGATTTTTTTTTTGCTTTTTATGGAAGTAATTTGGCTGTTAATTAATTTATTATAGGCTGATCGAATTGATTCTGAGGACCAACCTGCTCCGAAAAGGCGACTCTCTTCAACTGTTGTTAAGGTTTTGGCCACAAATTTTACTACCGCCATTCCACAATATAAGTAGTTCAAGACATGTTGCAAAAATTAAGCAAAAAACAAGTAAATTGTTGGCCAAAATATCAATATTACTCTCTTTAAGAGAATTTAAGAGAGTAATATTGATATTTTGACTAACAATTTACTTTTTTTTTTGCTTTCTTAATTTTTGCCACTAATTCTATTTAAGAGAGTAATATTGATATTTTGACTAACAAAATACCTTTTTTTTTGTTTCCTTAATTTTTGCTACATGTCCTAAACGACTTATATTATGGGATGGAGTGAGTACTTCTTTCTGATTTTGAAAACTCTAGTGCATTGATTTTAGAGAGTTATATGTGGAATTATAACTTGTTATTGACTTCTGTTGCTTGCGATATAAAGCTCGAGGATGGGGAAATCCTTGAGGATGCTTTTGAAGCTGAGAAAGAAGTGAAAGAAAAAGATTCAGACTTTCAGGTAAATGGTGATAATTTGACAGCTAAAGAGAGTGAAAGAAAACCTTCCAATTGGTCTAGGAGGGATGGAAATCAAAGGCCATATAGAATGGTAATAGTCTTGTCATCCCTTTATCTGGCTTTTTTTTTTTTTTTTTTTGGGTTGTAATTCACTAATTTGTGGAGATTGAAATTTATTTTCGCTTTATATCTTATAATTAGGACTTTGAAGTTCCTCCAGCAGAGCATGTCCCTAGGGTGTTGCCAAAAAACGAGGACCCTAGTTTGGTTAACAGGAACAAGAGGATGTTGGGCCAGCTTCTCGGGACTTTGGAGGTAAAGTTAGTAGTTTTCGTGTTGGTATTTCTTTTTTAGTATGCTCAGTGGCTTGCCGTTTATTACTTAGTTTTATATCCTTTGATTTGGGGTCATCATGACACGATGGAACCCTGAAACTTGGCCAGTTTCTAAAGGATGTAGTGATTTTCTGAAATCTTGCTATTCCCCTAAATGTGGAAAACACCTATTTGATTCCGTAGTGGGAAAAAAAAAGGCAATTAAGAATTGAATTCGCCAGGAATATGCTTTTGTAATTTATCTGATTATGCATATCCACATTTTGGATGGTCCTTCAATATTTTGGAAGCTTCACTCTCTCTATCCAGAAGTAGACATGGGTTCAGGTCATGTAATGAAATCTTCTGGACCTGATTTGCATACCTATTCTTTTGTTTAATATTTCCTACCACCCAGGTCAATTGCTGTCTTTTCATCAATATATTGTTAGCCTTATTTGTGCTTGCTGCTACTTTGCAGAGTGTTCCTCTTTCATTCTTAATTGCTCTGTTTAATATGGCATACACAAATCTGTGTTAATTTAGTATGAAAAACGCTGGCATGTATAATAACGGATTCTTCTCTATGTTTGATGGAGTTAAGTTGTTGGCGTCATTAAATCCATTTTATGTACGATCAAAGTCGGAGATACTTGTTATATTGAAGATCTTATAAAAAGTTTCCTTATGCATAGATAATTTTTGTTATTTGCTGCTGGATTTCTAAACTCTGATTTTTGCTGAATGTGATTGATGCACTTACAGAGGTTCAGGAAAGAAGATGTGAAACTTTCTGGATCGGAGGCATACATGCGGCGGTCCGATTCTTTGAAAAGGGTGAGTACGTGTTGCTGATTGGGGTCGTATATAGATTCTCAATTTCTCTGTATTTGTAAAATCTATCATGGCAGAGTAGAAGAAACATAACAAATGGCACCATAAGGAATGATTTTTGTCATTTTGCTTTCTCAAATAATGATGCTTACCTTTCAAGGTTTATTTGATCGAGAGCTGAAGATATTGGTGTGAAATCCTGCAAAATAGTTGACATGAATATGGAAATCAATGCATGTCGGATATTTATTAGATAAGTGAATGTAGCTCATATATTCAACCTGCATACCATGTCATGATAAAGAATTGAAGTTGTATTCCTTTACTTTGTCACTAGCCACTCTTAAATATATGACCATTACTGAAAATATAGAAAAATTACATGCCAACATATGATTGAGTTTATCATTTTCCCATATTTCATTTGCTCAACATTCACGGTGTTTCTAAAGAGATGCTTGCATAAATACATTCTAAAGAAACAAATTATGTGCCCTGACTGACGTATAAGACAAAGAAACAACAAAAGGGGGGTTCTATCAGTTTCCTGACGGAAATTGAACCCCACAGGGTTTTGCTAATTTGTCGTCCTTTGTTTTGCTCCGACACTCTGCTGCTTTTGTGCCTTAGGTTTGGGGATTGGGGTAGTATACCGTTATGTAAATAATGACAAAGTGTTTTGAAACTTCATGTAGGCTGAGCATAGGGCACGTGAAGAAAGTGAAAAGCTTAGACAGCAAGAGCGTGAGCAGATTGCGGAAAAAAGGAGGAGAGATTTGGTATGCTCTCATTTTGTTCAGTTCTCTCTCTCTCTCTCTCTCTCTTTCTTTTTCCTCTCTGTTGCTGAGATTGATGTAGGTATTAGTATCTTTTGTCTTGACTTACTACAACCATTAATTATGTTTTTCCAACTTTCCTGTATAAGACTCTAAGAGCACGTGTTTCGGCTAAGGCAGAGGAAAAGAAGTTGGAGTTGCTATTTCTTCGCTGGAGCGAGCATCATAAGAAACTTGGCAATTTCATAAGGTACAATCAATCAATTTGATCCATCATATGCTTTGAAATACTTTTGGCCATATCAATGTGGAGGCTTCATATATATTTAATGTTGGTTTAACCTCTTCATATCCTTGCAGGTTAATTCTAATTTTGGTCCAAAAGTATCCCCATTTACAATTTCATTGACAAGAAGTTAAGTTTCTGTTCGAGATGAGAATGTTGAAGCAATTAAATGATTTTCACTTTCCTGATTTGCCGATATTTATCTCGATCAAGTGAGTGTGTTCTTTGCATGTCATTGACTCTTTTGTTTTCTTTTTTCCTCAATTTTATTTTTCCCAGGACAAAGGCAGAGCCTCCTATATATTACGCTTTCGCGAAGCCGATGGAAGAAGATGCAACAGCCGTTGAGCAGGCGAAAGAACAGGTTAGTTTCTCGAGACCATGTTGTTTTAACTTGGAATTGGGTTTAGCAATCTTCTTTTTGTTTGTCCAATGAGTTGTCGTACAGTGTATGGAACTCATGGATTCTGCAATAAATTTAGTTTTAGAGGAGATAATCTGTTTGCCCCTGAATCTCGTGTTACAAAAGTTCCCCTTAATCAATTTAGCCACTTTGTCCATCTCCAATATATCGGAGGAAGGTGTGCCCGTTACATCTGCTAGAAAGGAATAACGCGAATCTTATTGTCTACAAAACAAATTAATCTGGAGTATGTGAATATTTTGTTTAGCTTCCTAGATATCCTAATTCCCTCGATTGTCACAGATGTTTCAAGAATGGAAGACTGCAAAGAGAGAAGAGTTGTCCCAATATCAGAAACAGATTGCTGAGCAACATGTTGCTGATGTTGAGAAAGAGCTAGAGAGGTGGCAAAACGGAAGGAAAGGTAGGAAGCCGAACAGTGATATAGCAAACCTACAGGAGACGATGGACAAAGAACTGGAAACACACAGGCTTGAGCACGGTCCCAAGACTAGAAAGATTCCCGGTGGAACCAGCAATGAAGATGAAGAGGATGTGGAGGATATTAATGCCGGGGAAGATGACATGTTGGATGATGTACTGGATGTTGATGTGAACGGGAGGGGTGACGAAACAGTTAAAGCTGAAGCAGCAGGTGATGGTAGTCCTCAAGAAACCGAGACCGAGAAAATAGATGATCTTTGTAGCAATTCTAGTTGTGTTTTGCTTGTAGTTTTTAGATCTAGGTTGTAATTTGTTATTGTGGATTTTTCATGCTTGTTGGGGTTTCTTTTGTAGTTTTTTCTTCTTTATTTTGGTTAAGAGGTGGCCTTTATATATATATATATATATATATATATATATATATATATATATATATATATATATATCCCCTAACCCCTACCCCCTACCCCCCACCCGGACCGCCTCATTTTTGTTGTATTTTTGCATAGTAGATTGGTTGGTTCTATGTTAATTTTATTGCACAACAAGGTTAAAATTTTAATCCATTTTACCACCGACTTGTATTATAAAATGAAATGAAGTGTATTATGCAATTAAAAGATGCTAGCAATCGAGCAGGAAAACATGTCTATCGAGCTACTAGTTGCAATTTCAGATGTTAAAAGGGGACGATGATGGATTAACTTTATTATTTCCAATACACGTGTTCTCAAATTATTTATCTATTGATAAAATGTTTTGAATCTTCTAGTACACTTTCTATTACTCTCTAATAGATCAATGATACTTTTTTTGAATAGAACAATGTGATTGACTCGAATCTTTAATTTTGGATCAATTGTAGCTCTACATTAGTGTATTGGAGAATATAATAGAATATTTAGAGTTCCATAAAAACAATGAAAATTAGACGTATTTATTTTAAAACTAACAAACAAGCTGGGACAAGTAGGTTCCTCTTAGGTTCGCGGTTTTGCAATAACAAGCCTTAATTTTAATTACAAAAGTAGGTACAAATTAGAAATGGTAAATGGGATTGTGGGCAGATGAATTGCATGTTAGCTACATTTTGTAAAGTTAGATTTTTTGCTCCTCTTTTCTTTTATTATATGTCTTTTTCTCTTTTCCTCTGACATAACTTAAAATTTCAACTGAACATTTATAAAAGGAAAGTGTATTGCCACTTAAATTACATCTTCTTGTTAAAATTGTCAAATCTACTGTCAAATTAATCCCCCGGACACATTTAGTCTCCTTTCCACCGCTACGATTCAAGTGCGAACCAAAACTCTGACGTGAAGGTTGTTTTGAAAAAGAATATCCTTTCAATTGTTTCGGATACCTATTAAATAAAATAAGCGTTCAACACATGAGGACAAACATTAAATTTTTGTGTTGGAAATTATTTTGTATAACAAGTTATAGAAAAGTACAATAAATAATTTAATTTTAATCGTTAAATATTTTATTTAAAAAAAATTATTTTATACGTGCAAAACTTAAAACAGTTCGCACATGATGAGCTTTTCCACTTGGCATTAGTGACAAGCAAAGCAAAGCAAAACCAAAACTACTTCACATTCCCACTTATATAAAAGCCACAGAAAATAATTCACTCTGCTACTTTCTTCTTCCCTTCTCTCTCCTCTCTCTCTTCAAAAGCAAGCAAACAGAAGCAGAACAAAGCAAAATCAAGAGAGAGAAACAGCTAACAAAGAGCAACAGAGCTAATTGAAGTGGTGGGGCTAACCTTTTCCCCTTCATTGACAAAGAAACATGACTACCAGAACCTCAAACACTACTACCAATGGCACCCAACACCACCCACCACCTCACTACTATCAACCTCATCCTTCTTCTTCCTCCTCCTCCGCCTCCTTGAAAGGCTGCTGCTGCTGTCTCTTCCTCCTCTTCGCCTTAATCCTCCTCCTCTCCCTCGCAATCGTCCTCGTCGTCTTCTTAGCCGTCAAGCCTAAAAAGCCTCAATTCGACCTCCAATCCGTCCGTGTTCAGTACCTCGGAATAAATCCGACTACTTCGATGACCAATCCTCCTACTCTCGGAACCACCACCGCCGCCGCCGCTGCGGCCGCCTCCGTCTCCTTCGCCATTCTAATGCTCTTCTCCGCCGTTAATGATAATAAGGTAGGGATCAAGTACGGCGACTCCAAATTCACAATTATGTACCGGGGGATTCCGTTGGGTCGGGGCATTGTTCCCGGATTTTATCAACCCGCCCATAGTGTTAGGCGGGTGCAAACCACTATTGCCGTGGATCGGGTGAATTTATTGCAAGCTGATGCTGCTGATTTGTTGAGAGATGCTACGGTTAATGATCGGGTCGAGTTACGGGTCGCCGGTGATGTCGGGGCTAAGATCCGAATTCTTGGGATTACTTCACCTGGGGTTGAGGTTAGCATTTTTTTTTTTTGCCAAGTGAGGTTAGCATCTTTACCATTACGCTACTCACTACAACTTCATTAGTATTTATTAGTAATGAATTCCTTCCATAATATAACTCTTTTAGGTCATATAGCGAAAATTAAGTAAAAAATAAGGTATTTTATTAGTTAAAATATAATTATTTCTCTTTTAAATAGAATTAGTGTTATATAAGAGAGTAATAATATTCATATTTCGACTAATACATTAGTTTACTTGTTGCTTCCTTGATTTTTGTTAAATATCTTAAATGATTTATATTATGGAATGGATGAGGTAATATTGTGTGTAATTTCTATTATATTAAGATAAAAATTAAAAAACACAAATTTTATTTTTACCACATTGACTAGAGAAGACATGATTTTCTTTCCTCCTTTTTCTGGGCTTTTCTTTGTCTGCATTATGAACACTTCTAATATGGACCGGGTCCACTGGATCACGCGGTTCAGATTTGATCACATCGCTGTATTTCTTTTTCTCTCCTCATATTGTAAGGGTGTGGCCAAATGAACGCGGTCCATATCAGAATTTTCCCTGCATTATTACAGTCTTACTTGAATTATTAAGGCCCAAATTATTATTTTCTCTATTTATATTTCTGGGATACTTCTTTTATGGACCAAGTTTAATGAACATTGTAGTTTAAAATTCTCTAAATCAGAAGAATAAACAGTTTTTCTTAATAATTTTTTATTCTCAATGGTTAAGTTTTAGACCACAATATCCACTTTGGACCAATCAGAAATTCCCACATTTATCGTAATGAGAGAGATGTCTGGGTCTTTCTAATGGTTCTTTGTCGTATATGGAGGTTTTGCAAATGTGAACTGGTTTCTTGTCCATATCGCTAAAATGCGCCAATTGGACTTTTTAGCTTCATTATTTCCTCTATTTTGTCTTTTTGGGGGATTAGTAATTTCTAGCAGTATTGGTAGGTAATTTATTTATTTTTTGCATATTGAGATGATAGATTGGTAGAATTGGAGATCATCTGTCTCCATACATGTTTTTACCATTCAAAATTCATCATATATAAACATTTATTCTAATTTTATATACACGTAGTAAATTGTGAATGGTGGAGAACATTACTCACGGGACAGACAATTTTTTGCGGATTGGTAGAGAGGTATGTTTGTTCATTTTTAACTTGTATAGGTAGAAATGGAAAGGTTACATTTTAGTTCCAAGCTGAAAATTGGCTCTCAATATTGTCCTCATATGATACTCCCTGATATGGTAGTTTTTTTTTACCATATCAGGGATTGAAATATTGATGGTACTTGGTTGATATTAAATTAGATGGTTATTGGTTTTTAAATACACGAGTGAATGTTCATTTTCGTATTAATTTTGAGTAAACATTTAATTTGGTAAGGATGATGGATGGAGTATTATAAAAAGATCAAATTAAGGCGACAAATAATAATTTAAATTCAAATTAGGAGAGAGGACCGACATATATTAGTATGAAGGGAAGGTAGTAGTAATAGAAGAAGAGGGCTGTGAATTGAATGGGAGATGGAATGTTTCTTTGGTTTTACGTTGTGCAAACGTGGGAAGGAATTTAATTACATCTTCAAATTGCATTTTATAAATTTTTCTAATCTTTATGAAATGTTCTTTCCCTCGAAATAAAAAATGTTATAGGATTTGGTACCATAGAATACAAAATGCGGTGTGCACAACTTACGCCAAAATGCTGTCTCTACCATGTGCTCTGCCTCTTCCTTTTTATATATTCATTGTTTCCTTGATTCTCTCAACCTTAAAATGACCTTTTTTAGCAATTTGGTTATAATTTGGTTATGGTTTAAGTTGCTCTACAGTTTCTTCACATTACTTGAACCTGAATTGAGCAGAGCTGTAAATAGGTTCCGCCCAATTCATGCAAGGGGCTGTAGGGTCTGTCTTAGGATTGAATTTTCCGGTTCTAAGACCTACTTATCTTAGCGTATTCTGATTCAAGTGTATTATGATTGAATTCAATATTCAATCTGAACGGTTGAATTTTTTTAATCTTTTATTACTAATCTCGATTGTTGATTTTTTTTTTTTAATCTTTTGTCACATAGTTAAAAAATAGCAACTCGTTATAATTGAATGTTTATTCACCTACTTAAAGTTTTAGTTGTTGGATCGAATTGATCAGGCAGTTTACTTTTTTTTGGTATTTTAGTTAATATCTAATTGAATAGTGTTGGGCCTTAAAACAAAATATCTCAAGTTTCATTCACTTGTACAATATAGTGGGTCCTAGAATTGGAATTTTCTATTATGGTATCGTGATGAAATTATTACTTCTTTAATTACGAGTTAGCTACTCAAATTTAATAACTACTAAAGGTTTGTTGGATGGAGAAATGATAAGTTTGGTTGGGGGATATGTATGAATGCAGGTATTGGTGAATTGCCATTTAGTGATCAGTCTGAGGAAGCAAGCTCTCACAGACAAGCAATGTGGTTTTGATGGCCTCAGCGTATGATCCGCCCCCTTTTTCCTCTCTCTTTTTGTTAGAAGGCCTAGAAAGCCAAAAAAAAAAAAGAAAAAGGTGGAAATATTATAATATTACCTCTACTCGACTTGTTTCTAAAGATAAAAGTAAACCGAGTCCACCAACAATTAATTGCACATGCATCTTCTGCAACAAAGCCATGGCATTAAAAAAAAATGAGTCACTTACTAATTTAGCAAATGTTTATAAATTCAATTTAATTGCAAAATTCGGCATTTTTGGGTTGTAAAGTTTTGGACTGATTGCTATGTATTTATTTATTTATTCCCACTTTGCTAAAGGGGAGAATCTGAGACAGAC
The DNA here is from genome assembly GCA_026122235.1 of Vinca minor. NCBI lineage: Eukaryota > Viridiplantae > Streptophyta > Magnoliopsida > Gentianales > Apocynaceae > Vinca > Vinca minor. The sequence continues at coordinate 2,863,928 of JAOCZM010000201.1, read as the reverse complement.
TGTTGCTTCTTGCTTAAGCATTACCCTAATTCTTATCTGATACTTTATCTTGTGTCACCCTTAATCATCTCTAAATGAGATGAAATGCTTTATTATTATTTTTTTTACTGCACTCTCTAATCAAATTCAAACTCTTCGATTTCACTTTTAATAGACTTGTAACAAAAAAAAAAACTCTTCGATTCCACTTAAAAGAGAAAAAGTAACAAAAAAACTCAAATTCAAACTCTTCGATTTCACTTTCAAAAGACTTGTAACCAAAAAGAGAATAATTAGCCACTTTGATCATCAACGTTTTTAGTCTAGCACTTTGGGTCGAAAATTCGAGTTTTTAACTTATTTACATCATTAAACATTTTTCTACTTTTCATTTTTGTCAAAAATAATTTTTTTAACTTTTTTTCACCACTAAAAGTTTTTAATTCTGCCATTTTGATCATCTAAAAGTTTTTATTCTGTCATTTCGGCCAAAATTTTTTAGTGACCTAAATGGCAGAATGAAAATACTTTAGTGAAAGCAAAATGGCGAATGAAAAAAACTTTATTGATCAAAATGGCGAGATAGAAAAAACTTTAGTGATGAAAAAAAGTTTAAAAAATCATTTATGACCAAAATGGCAGTAGAAAAAATGTTTAATGATGAAATAAGTTAAAAAACTTGAATTTTGACCAAAGTGTGTAGGCGAAAAAACGTTGATGATCAAAGTGGCTAATAATTCCCAAAAAAGACTCTCCGACTTCACTTTAAAGAGACTAGCATATAACAAAAAAAAATTCTAAGGGGGTGTATTCAATTCGGATTTTAACTGATTTTCAAAAGTTTATGGATTCTACTGATTTTATGGATTGTTTTAACTTTATGCAGATTCTATCAGATTCTATTAGATTGATTTATCAGGATTTCTTTTGATTTATAAAGTCTATACATTATTTGAATAACACCAAGAAATAAAGAAAATACTGATATAGTGGTGTATTATACAGATCCAGCGGTGTTGAACATCCAAAGTCAACATATGTTTATCAATCTTTTTTTTTTTTTTTAAATTAAATCATTTTATTAAAATTTTAAAAAGTTTGGTGATTGTCTTTGATTTTTTTTAGATCACGTAACTGCGGCTTTTTTTTTTTTATTTAATTGTTTAAGGTTTGTATAATTATTTACTGGTATTTTTTTCTTTAGTTTAATTAATATATGTTTTGTGATGGGTTTTGTTTCAACTCTTTTTTCCCTTTGATTTTCTATTTATGAGGAAATGAAATCCATGTTTGAAAATAGAAATTTGTTGTTAAATAGAGAAGAAATTGTTTGCTTTCTTTAATTTCTATTTGAAGATGATTAAAAAGAAAATTGTTTGAATATTATGACAATAAATCTTGTTTTTGGGAAATAAATATTTCATATTGAGTTTTCTAACGATGTTAAAAAAAATCTCATTTTTTTTTTTAGTTTGGATATTTCTTTATTTTTCTTATAATTTTAAAGAAATGAGATCACTAAAAAAAATTGTAATCAAATACATTTAATTTTAATATTAATGAGAGAAAATCAAAATCTTAAGTAATTAGAAGAGATTTCACAATACACATTTAAGTCTAGAAAATCAAACAAAATCTTACATTTAATGAAATCTATGAAAATCTATAGAGTTTTGAATACCTCTAAATTTTAATGGACTTTTTAAAATCTAAATTTAATACCTCAAGATTTCATTGAATTTTTTAAAATCCAAATTAAATACCTATAGACTTTAAAAATCCTTAAAAATCAAATACACCCCTAAATCAAACACTTTACGGACCCTGGGCTATAAAAATACTTACCTATAACCCTAAACAGTTGATAGATGTAATCTTACTTATTCAATAATCACAATAGAATCAACGGATGCTATAAAATTACTCATCAAGAACATTAACGCAAATCGGCACACATAAGTCTAAAAACCACATAAACCATCAAGTGAAAGTCGTAATACATATATCAAGTACTCATAATCAGGAATAAACAAAACTTTCAGATGTTTGCTTTTCTAAAATAAAGAGCAGTGCAAAGAGTACAACTCTCCTGATCAACGAATAAACAAAAACGAACCAGAGTTTTGGTAAGAAGCATAATTAGGCCTTCAAACGACCAAAGAACTTCTGCTTCTCCTGCGTGGTCTGGAAGCGACCATGTCCAAACTTTGAGGATGTGTCGATGAACTTGAGTTTGATGTCTTCCAGAGCAACACGAGATGTCTGCTTGAGTAAAGATTGGCGAAGAGTAACCACCCTTTTCTTAGGACCGACAACACAACCCTTGATCAACAGGTAATCATCCTTGACCACACCATAGTGGGGAAATCCACCCATTGGAGTAATATCCTTTTCGGTCCTGCAACCAATGGACATTGTAAGTTGAACATTCAACAATTTCAGTGACACGATCATAACCCACAAAGCCAGAACAACATAAGTAAATAACTTAGTGAAGCACTTATCAAGGTATGTTTGATAAAGAACGGTTATTATTAGAATATGAAATCCAAAAATCGATGAAGAATATGAACAAACCTGTCAAATTCAGTGACAGCGGTGTGTGATTCTTGGCCAACCTTGCCAAGCCTGTAAATCTTTTTGTTCAATTCAGTACGATGGTGATATCCATTCTGACCAGCTCGAGCGACAGTGTAGGAAACTCTAGCAGGGTGCCATGCCCCAATACAAGCCACCTTACGGAGACCTCTGTGGGTTTTGCGAGGAAGGCGAGTCACACCCCAACGGGTAACCACGCCTTCATATCCTTTACCCTTGGTCACACCGATGATATCTATCATCTCGTCTTTCTGGAAAACAGCGTCAATTGGAACCTGCTTCTCAAAGAAACCATATGCAAAGTCCACCTTCTGAGCAATAGTTCCACCATTGACTTGAATTTCCATAATGTGGGCCTTCTTTTGTTTCAACCCCTTCATCTTCCTTATCTGCATGAAGCATTAGTTATCATAAGTAAAGCAGCAGCCAAATTACTAAGGGAGAATAGCCAACTATCACCATGGTTTTTCGTGGGTAGGAAAGTTGACAGAAAATTTTACACAAAGCACATTTGTATTTTGTAAGTACCTGTGTGTGGGCCAAAACACGAATCACTGTTGAATATTTCTTCATCTTCTCGAGCTGTGATTGAATATCCTTTTTCCCTTCGTCAGTCTCATACTTCTTGGAATACTTGGTGAATGCCTTCTTCTTGGACTTGCACCAGTTCTTGTAAAACCTCCTCCTTATCTCTTCACTCAGATGCTGAGCCCACACAGTGTTGAGGCAACGGAGACCACGGGGAGTTTTCACGTAGCCAACAACTCCAACGACCACCATGGGAGGTGTTTCAACAATGGTCACAGCCTCGCATGTCTCCTTCTTGTGAAGCTCTATAAACAGCAGTTAAGATTAAAAATGGGACTTGCAAAATAAATATGAAACAACAAAAGTATGCAAATAAAGCATTATATTATAAAACCTGCCCTCATCATTTATTCACCATATACAAACACTATAATTGAGGCACATGGAAAATCATAAAGAGAAGGTCTAAATACACAAGAATGAGACAGTAATGCAAAAATAGCAACTTTTAGTTTATGCAGGCCATAGCATATGTATTCAATTTAAGATAGAATCACTAGCAACCATATGCAATAAGCATGCAAAACTGAAAGGCAACTTCTGACAAGAACTGCTCAAATGTCTAAAGTATGGAAAATTATATACCAAGCAAATCTACAAATCGCAATTTAGGTAAAACTGCTGGCCATAAATGCAAAAAAATGAAGAGAATAGAAAATGGTCTAATCAGAAAGAGCTAAAAATGAATGGGAAGCAGAAATTACTTGATCCTGGCTTCTCCACCTCTCGAACAATGTGAGTCATCCCAGCCTTGTAACCAAGGAAGGCAGTCAACCTGCAGGGTTTGTTTTGATCATCCTTCGGAAAAGCCTTCACTGTAATGCAGGATTTCAAATTAAAAACATAACAAGAAGTTATTTATTAAATATAAATAGAAGCATAAAAATATGATGTATTGATATTTACATAAACGAACAAAAGGAACCAAGATAATACAAAGCAAGGTTCAAATTGAACAGTCTACCTACTATATTTATACATATAATCATTTTTATACATGTTCCTTTCAAAAAAAAGAAAACAAAGGGCATACTACCTCCATTCCTTAATACAAGTCATTTAGGATATGTAGCGAAAATTAAGTAAGCAAAAAACAATGTACTTTGTTGGTTAAAATATCAATATTACTCTCTTAAATAACAAGACTTGTATACCAATAATTCTATTTAAGAGAGTAATATTGATACTTTGATTACAAAACACTTGTGTTTTCCTTACTTAATTTTCGCTACACGCACTAAACAACTACTTATATTAAGGAATGGAGGGAGTATCATTTATGGGATTTCAATTTGGTTAAGCTTTCAGCATACTCTTAGCAGTAAAAAAGACAACAAAATTCGATAAACCAGTAGTAAAAAAGATGTACTTACCCTTTCCCCTGTGACGAGCAGCTCGCTTCCTGGGAAGAAATCCTAGAGAACCGTGACGGGGATGCTCAAACTTCCTGTGCGACATTCTTCCTTCCTCCTTGGCGGCACTAAACAGATAAAAATCAAATCCAAACACTAAAAAAATAATCAAAAACAACGAGAAAAAAATATGATAACCAATAGCAGAAAATCAAGCTAAAATCAAATCTAGACAGTAATTGATAAGAATACCAACAAACGAAGCTCGAAAGATTATCATAACATCTCAAATTAATGCGAAGAAATGCTGTAAAATTGAAGATAAAAATGTTCACCGGATTAAGCTGAAGAATACAGACCTTTGATGGAACGGCGTCTTTCGAGTTTGTGAAGCCTTCGAATGGCAAAACCCTACAAATGACTGCAGCTTATATATGCACGAGTACTGTAACTGCCTATATGGGCTTAGGTGTTTTTGTTTTATCTTTTAGCCCATCCCAGAAAGCCCATATGAACTTCCGATTCTCGATACCAGGTCTAGGATTTTTAGTAAATGGGCCCAGGTAAGGCCCAAAAAAATACATAATTCTTTATTAGGTAAAAAGTGCGTACGCCCTTGAAATTTCAGCAATTTTAATTTTTTGATACTGAATTAAAAAATGCAAAGTTCTTGACTCTAATTTTTTTTAGAGTACTAATGTTACCCTTCCATCCATTTCCGCTATTAAATTTGAATAGAATGTGGCCCACATGACTCTCAGATAACCAAAATTGAAGGAATTTTTGGGAAAACATATTCTAATCCTAAAAGAAACAACATATGGAAATATGTGAAAAAATTGGCTAAATAGTGTATTATGTCCCTAAACTATTTTCATTTGGTGACATTGTTTCTGTATTTTAATATCCCTAAACAATTTACGTTTGATATTCATCATCCTTTCGTTCAAAACATAATTAGTCAAGGAAAATCTGGGTAAAAAAAGTTAGTCAACTCCAAAATTATTAGGGGTATAATTGGTATTTTGTACATAAAAAATACTTCATCTACATCCCTTACCTCTTACCCCTCTTCCTTCTTCCCTGCCAAACCCCATCCCGATTACCTCGCCCACCCCCACCCTCCTTCCACTCCAAACTCCCCGTAGCGTAACCACCACCTCCCCATTCGCCAGACCACCACCACCACCACCACCACCTCCTGCAACCCGCTCCATTTTTGTTCAAAATGAAATTAGCCATTTTCAAATCATCAAGGCCACAGTTGCATCTGGGCTGTAATTAAGAGCACTACATATGGAGAAATTGATCGATGAACATAAAATTTGTCATAAATTGGTTGTTCTTGATGTGGGTTTGAAGCACACCTTTAATACTACTTCGTCAAATTTTGCATACATCCGTTTGTGATTCTGAAAATCGGATGAAGTAGAAGGCGGAGTGGACTGCGGAGATGATGAAGGTGGGTTGCTTGGTGGTGGTCGGCGAAAAGGGAGAAGGTAGGGTGGCGGAGAAGAAGGAAGATGAATGAGGGGTATGGGTGAGGGTTAGGGGTTAGGTATGTCTGGGGAGGGGTAGAATAATTTAAATTTGAAGTTCCAATAATGCCCATCTAACTTTTCTTGTTGACCCGATCAAATTTTAAAATTCATGTTTGACTAACTTTATTTTGAACGGAAGGATGATGAATACCAAACGTAAATTGTTTAGGGATAGTAAAATACAGAAACAATGATTTAGGACGTTAGTCACCAAATGAAAATAGTTTAGGGACATAATACACTATTTAGCCGGAAAAACATAAAGAAAAGGAGAAACTACTATGAATGTGGAATACTCAAAATTCTCCGATGGTCCCAAAACAGTCTATCATGGGCTCGCTATCGTCTTCGAGGTCTTTGACAGGGTTATCACCACATACACATCTAATTGGCCCATTGATGTAATGAGTTGAAGAAGACATTATATGAAAAAAAATTATGAACCCTAGAAAAATTGTATGTAAATCGGAGGAAAATGTAGATGAGGAAATGAAGTTGCGGGATTATATACTAGGTTTTTACTAAGTTGAGGGAGTTGTTTAGACGAAATTATCCACGAGGAAAATGAAAGGGTTTGACCGCGTGACTGAGAAGATGAAAAAATTGACGAATATTCTCTTTTAGCAGGTTGAAAAAACATTTAGAATCTAAAAGTTAAATATGAACGAAGAATATAAAAAATGAAAAGGACTATTTATGCCCAATTTGACGCAGATGCGAATGGGTTTTCTTGGACTGTCCAATAGTTCCTAATGTTCATTTCTAAATGGTTGCATTGATTTCTCTCATTTCCTCTTTTTTGCTACCGCAAAGGAAAAAAACAAGTGCTAATATATGTTTAAACCTGTAATTAGCATTATACATGCAAATTAAATTATCACTTTGTGACATTATAACAAGTTGATTCGATCAAAATCATATGGAATGTATCATATATTCTGCATTAATATCAAAATCAAAGATGATTGCAGTTGCACACTGTAAAAATGATTTTCTAAGGACAGGGCCGGTCCTGACATTTGGGGGGCCTTGTGCGAAAAATTAAAAATGAGGGTCTTTCGTATGAACATTAACATTTTCAACTTATTACAATTTTAAAATAAACGAAATATGACATTATAAAACTACAAAATATGCTTTCTTCGAGCATAAGTGTAGGCAAAATCGTCAATAATAGTTGGACTATTGGAGTAATGGGCATGGATGGCTATATGGTAGCTTGGATATTTGGGCTGGGCTTAACATATAAACAGGTTATATTTGAAAATTTTCGAGGCCCCCTCTCTCACCACCTGCATCAATGCTCGGGCCGGCCCTGTCTAAGGATGTCATTCCACTGTGACTCTGAAAATTTCCTTCGTATTTGAACATTAAAATATCAATTCAAATATAAAGCAAATTCAGAATGCCTTTTGATTAACAAAAACAAGTTCCTTTTGCAGCTACCCACCCTCAACAGTCGGCGGCGCCTTTCACCGGACCTTAGAGAGCCTGTTTCCATATATACTGAAATTCAAGTCCAAATGAACATGAGAACTCAAAACTGTGTACTTTTAGGTCCTATTAAATCCGGGATTCTCTACATAAAATTGCTCTTTTTCCAGAACTTACGTGTAATCGGGGCTTCCAGAAAGTATTGTTAGTATCAATAGACTTCTTGGCCTTTATCAGCCAGGCGATGTATGCGCTTGAGATTAGATTTCATCGTATAGCTCAATGTCTGGACATAAATTTTGAAGTGGCAAACTTGGCTTTCGATTCTGCTTCAGCAGGCAATGGCCGCCAGATCATGAGACCAATATTTACTTTGACTCCTCATATCGATCAAGTCTTTAATCATATAGAAATGATTGGCGAGAAATCTGCATAATGGCATCAAGCAAGCAAAGGAACAAAAAGATCTCAACTTAGTACAAGGACACAATGTTGTTCAATACTTTGGAGAAACAGAGTTCCACTTTCCCCACACATAATAAGCAAAACAGTACCAGTTATGACTTGTGAACCTACCGAAAAGCAGTTTTTCACGATTGTTAATGCAACCAATCATGAGTAAAAAAGGGATCAGATTTCCTAACCTCTAAAGGAGCATCCGGAGATGGAACTTCGCATATGGGACGTTGATACTATTCTCATCCATCAGCCATCAGCATGCTAGTTGCATCCCGTGTCCATTCTTCAAACTGATTATTGAATAAAAGTTGTTATTCCTTGATTTGCAATAGCAGAATAATTATGCTGTGAAGAAAAAGTCAATTGAGTTGACTCTAAATTTCATCGAATTTAAGTAACAGATTAAGTCTAGGCAAATATTTGCCACCCTATAAATGAAGATGATGCAAAATAGGACATAAATCCATTCCATAGACTTCCTAATGTTGTATGTAATTATGTATAAATCCCATTGTGATTCAATTCAACAGAGTGAAGGCTGCCACTATTCATTAACGAATCAAGTTGCTAATAACAGACGCATTTGGTTATGGATGGAAGAACATCCAAGAACTTGAAATAATTCATTGGCTCGTCCACTTTAATGTACGAACTCTTAACATATTTGGTTAAGATCTCTTTAGCTTTTTGAGTTAAAAAGTGATAAGTACATAACATTGGAAGCTCACCTGGCCATCAATTCCCTAAGAAGAGTAAATTGATATTCAATGTCAATTTCCAAGGGAGTATGGACCTTGAGCATCCATTTAGTTGCAGCCACAAACAGAGCAACGGAACCTATTAATTAAACAGCTACCGTGATATCCATATTAGATCTGAATGGCTTAGGTCTCTTCGAAGATGAAAAACCTGAATGCAATCCCTGTAATACAGCTTTCTTTATCCTGTAGGCTTCATTTACCATCCCAGCCTTCAGAAGACAAGATATTAAAGTGTTCACAGTAATCTTATCAGGGGCACAACCGACTAAAGACATCTTAGTGAAGACGTCAATTGCATCATGCATTCTCCCTTTCATACAATGACCTATAATGAAAATAGTAAACGTATATTTATCAGGATTGCACTTCTTTTCCTCCATTTCTGCAAATATAGCATTTGTTTCGTCAAGATTACCAGCCTTACAATACCCATCAATCACAGGATTGTAGATAAATGCTTGTGGAAGAATATCATTTCTCCACCTCAATCGGGTTCAATAGTTCACGAGCCTCATTCAGTCTATTCGCCTTGCATAGAGCATTGATAAGAATGGAAAATGTATATGCGTTAGGGTACAACTTTCTTTCATTCATTTCATCCCAGAGCTTCAAGCCTTGGTCTATATCTCCAGACTGACAGTAACCGCCTATAAGATTTGTAAATGTGATGACATCTGGGTCACAGCTAGAATTACGCATGCTGAAAAAGATATTCAATGCCAAATTCATATCTCCCGACTGGTCAAATCCATGGATTAGAGCATTAAAAGTATATACATTTGGTCTAATCCCATAACTGGTCATGTCATCCAAAAGACGTAGAGCCTCATGACTCCTTTCCTAACCTGGAAAAACCGGATATGATTGTAGTGTAAGTTTTGACATCAGGTGCCAACCCACATTGAGATTGAATTTCTCTCAACAATTCTAGCGCTCTATCAACATCTCCAAGTTTACACAAACCATTGATTAGAGAATTGTACGACGCTGTGTCGGCCAAACAACCAAAACTGCCCATTTCATTGAAAAACTCAAAGGCCCTGTCAACCCGGGCGGCTTTGCACAATCCATCGATCACAATATTAAAGCTACAAGTATCTAAACAAAAGCTCCCTAATCTCAAAACATGGTCTCGAAAGAAAATAACAGCCTCATCTACTCTATTTCGCTTGACTAACAAGCTCAAAAATTTGTTATGTACAAAAGAACTAATAATCTCTTCTTTCTCAATGCATAACTGAGCTTGAGAAATCAAAATTTCTTTAGCAATGCCAAACTTCCCCGCATACGCAAATGACGAAACTAAAAACTCCAAAACAGGACCATCCAATAAAAAACCATCAGCATTCATATACTCAACTACTAATTCAACTAAATCTAAGAGCCCCATTTGACAAAGTGACCTCAACAGCAAATTAAACGTAGAAATGGAATGTACCAAGCTCAAATTAATCCTTGTAAACCGAAAAAACTCAAATGATAATCTGGGTTTACAAAAACTATTATTTATATGCTGAATCACATAAAAAGCAATTGAAGAACTCAAGTTCTTGCGAAAATAATCCGACCCGAAAACAGTTAAATTCTCTGCACTACGAAAACAAATAGTACATACAAATTTGATGAACCAAAGACTCTCACTTTTGTGATGAGGAGTTGAAGAAGGGGAGGATGATTCTATGTGGGATGGACTACCATGGAAAGAACGAGCAACGGATTTTTTTAAGGCAATGTTTCTGGAAGCCCTTTTGATCCACAAGGGCATTATTTCTTGTGAAAATTAATGGAAAAGTGTGATCTTTGAAGGGGAAAAAAAATTAAAGATTTGAACTTTCATAACATTTCTTTATAGTGGGGAAATTGAGAATCTATAAAAAAAAATGGTTTTTAGGGTTTAAGAATAAAGTGAAGATTTTGAATAGGAAGATGATGTCAATGGAGAAATTCATAAAATCTAGTGATGATTGAAGAAGACGAGAGTTTGAATTGGGTTGTTAGGGTTGGAGGCGCCCTGAGAAGATGTCACCTCAGCTGGCTTTGGGGAGTAATGGGGTTTTTAGAAGAGAAGCCCGGGAGGGAAGAATGCTAGAGACTAGGGGTAAAATGGTCATTTTAATTATGTTTTTTACTACTCCCTCCGTCCCAAATTATCTGTCCATATTTGACAAATGCACCGGTATTTATGTTTTGATGATAAAATATAAGTAAAAGTCTAACATAACCCTCATTAATTTTGTTAATCTCATTTAATATTTATGTCTTTCTCTCTCCTTCCTCTTACAAAACATTCAACTAACTCTTAAATATGTGTTGGAAAGTAATAATTTTAATTAATCAAGAGTATTTAATGATGAGTTTGAAGAGGGGTAAAATTGGAAAAATTGTCATTAATACATACTCCCTCCGTCCCATTTTGTTTGTCCAACTTTGGAATTTCCACTTTTTAAGGGGACATATTAATTGCTAGTTCTAAATCATTCCCAAGAAGTTTTTTTCCCAAATTACCATTGAGTGTAGTTCCAATATATGCAACAATTATTATTTTTATGAGGGTATTTTGGAGAATTTAGTAAAACTACCATATTAAATGCAATACTAAAAAAAGAAATTGGACATAATTTTGGGACAACTCAAAATGGAAAAGTGGACACACAAAATGGGACGGAGGGAGTACTTGATTTAGAATGTGGACAGTTAATTTGGGACAAACAAAAAAAGAAATGTGAACGGTTAATTTGGGACGGAAAGAATTTTTTTTTTTTTTGTTAAATAGGTAGATCATCTATTGATATTAAAAGGAAAATGTCATTACAACCAACCAATTCTCAAACTCCTTTAATATAGAAGAAATATCAAGAATCAGGATAACCCATAACATAAAAAATAAAAAAACAAAAAACATAAAGTAATATATACAAACTCACACCCCAGAAAAGTTAGATGGGTAGGAGATACTAATATTAGAACTAAAAAAACAAACAAATGCATAACTTTCTTCTTCGCAACATCTTAATCTCAATCTTTCAACCACATAAGTAAGAGCTGATCAGTTTCAATGTCTTCCTTAGAAATCGGCAATTTAAAAGACCATAAGTGTCACACCCTGTAAACTGGGTGGGTGATGACATGGCAGTACTTCAAGTCAATGAATGACCAAACCCACTAACATTTCAGATAAAATGGAATACTTTATTATAAAGATTAAATGGTCTAACTAGTGATACAAGGAAATTAAATAAGTACTTAACTGTAAATAAACCTTATTACATGAAAAAGTATAAATTACTAGTTCATTAGAAGTCACTCTTCATAGTACCTTTCCCAATCACCAACATCATCATAGAAAGGCTCAGCTCCATCTACATCTGCAAGAAAATAAAAGTAAATGAATGAGTCGCGAAACTCAATAAGGATCAAACAACCATTGGGATGAAGTATCAGATAAGACTCAAAAGCTTTCTCGTTTCCCAAAAATACCCCTTTTGAAAAAAACGCTTTTGGCACGACACAACTCAAGCCTTACGGGAAACGCATGACGAGGCGATGACAGATGCAGAGCAGGAAAGCGAGCAGAGCAGAAACATAACGAGCGAGAATGCATGCAGAAAGTACTATGACCTTCCAGTCGACCACACACTCAGTCCGGTCAACCGGTGATAACCCATAAACACACAAATAGAAACCAGAGGAACCGGTCGACTAGTACACAAACCGGACAAACGAAGGGACCGCTACTTACAAAAATCAGAAAAACAAGTGCAAAACTTGTACACAATTCAAACCCAACCCAAAATACAAGTTAAAAGGACTCAAAACCAAGTATCAAATATGACCCAAACAAATGTTCAGCTATACTTGTAAATCAGAATTCATGTCATTAGCATCCCATACTACTCATGCACTACAAACCAATAGTTATGTAAGACAATCGAGTATAAAACGAACAAGACCAAACAAGTGAAAAACAACAGTTAAGTTAAACAACTATATTTTTCATGTCTAAGCATTTCACACAACTGAATCCATATCAAGCACGTCTGACATACAATATTCTCGATTACACAATTTTACTTAGACATTACGAACACAATTATTGATATGACACACAAATCCCACAATTGAGCTCAATTATCTATTCACGACTATATACCAATAACTGCAATGGCCCTAACAGCAGGCCTGATAGGAAGCCCCAAACTTATATTAACGCATGAGTTCAGTATAACCCCCTGAACGAACGAGTCCAGGCTTTTAAGGATCCATTCTTATTATGTCATCGTTCATCATCATGAACTCCACAACAACCATTACAGTCCCAATGATGGCCTCATCAGGTGAAGGCCCAAACATTTCTTAACACATCACATGAACTCCCGGGTTCAACAAACATAAATAATCGAATGAATCCTGGTACAAAATAGATTCTATACAAGAGCTCAAAACCGGGGCGACGACATCGGCCGACAACAAAAAAATAAACAACAATGATAACGACAAAAATTAGATACTATAAAATACTAACAAGTACTCCCTCTATTCATATATTTTAGTTGTTTCAAACAGTTTATTAAAATTAAGGAAGTTAAAGCTAGAATATACTTTTTAGTGAAATTTCTAATTTGTCCTTCTATCTATTTCACTTTTGAGCATAAGAAAAATAAAAGAAATAGAGTTGTCTTCTTTAGAAATGACTCATATTGCTTGCCAGTACAATATTGATGAAAAATATTAAGATATGAAAATTTAACCTAATGGATGCTTAGATTCATCAGAAGTCCATATAACTGAGTGAGGAAATCAAATTTAACTTGTAACATGTGATGATCATCTTGACTAGCAACAAGATATTCCAATCAAGAATAAATAAATGGCCCTCTTTACTTTTCAATCGTTTTAGCTTTTGTAATTTAAACCAGGAGCTATTCTCTAGTGTGTAAATGCCCATCAATTAACAATAGTTATTGTGAAAATTAGTTCATGTGTCTCCATATATTCTCAAAATCAATTGGCAAGGAGAGGTGTTAACTCATGAGATTATATGTTCCTTAGGCACTCGATGTGGGACTTCATATTTCAACACTCTCCCTCACATCGAGGTGGGAGTCAATTTAAGATCCGGTGCCCTTCTTGGGTCGTACGGTGACCATTAGAGCCCACTTTAGGCATTATGAACCCATCATCCGACCTAAGGGCCCGCTCTGATATCATATGAAAATTAGCTCATGAGCCTCCATATCATCTCCAGGACTTAAATCTTAATAGGCCAATTGTGAAATCTGGGCATGACCCAAAGATCCATGTGTAGGCTGGCCCGCCCAGTTCTGGATGACTTGCAGAGTGGGCCGATCCACTTGGTGAGAAAAGATTTTGGCCGCTACAATAAGATTTAAGTCCTTCAAGATTTAAGTTTCATTTGAATTTGTCTAACTGAAGCATTATAATGAAAATTTTAAAAATAACTAAATACATTTTTTCCTCCTGTCAAAAGAATGTTGGTGTTCTAACTCTTACCGATAATTATAATAATAGCTAAAAAAGAATTAGCCAAATATACCAAAAATGAAAACTAAACAAGAAAACTATATTGACATTAACAAAAAAGAGTTAATAGCTATTTTAGTCACTAAATTATTTACGTTTTGCGATTTTTTTTATTAGACTATTTTTTAGCTAATTATATCACCTCAGTATATATTTACATTTGGTTAAAAATAAACTGTCACCATTTTTCGCGGTAGTTTTCGGGCTAGTTAAACATATATCACCCAGTATTTACAAGAACAAGCTCGAAGAAGAAGCTTGTGTTCAAAGCTTCTACAAAATTGTTCTTAGCTGGGATTATCTTCAGATTCAGAGAGATTGATATAAGATTTGAGCAAGTTGAATTTTCATTCTCCTTCTTTATCCCTTGAGGGAAAGTCTGGCATGGGGCGGCTCTTGTGGATACGGCCCACACTCCTTTCACATAAATTTAGACAGGACCCACCTGCAGTGTAGGTTCTGCAGGCCTGCATGTCTCACAGGTACCCATAAGGTCCGTCCCATAAGGAATTTTTTCCATCCCTTGATGATGAAATGCAAAGTTTATATCCATTTATTTTCCTTTACTTGGCTATCATTTTCTTTGTTTAAATCCACATGTGGTTACTAAAATATTTGCACACTTTTCCATGAAAAACAGACACATAGTTGAGAAATCTCAATCCAATGTGCATTAGTAGACCCCAACAAAATAAATTAATAGAAAAAGCATTAAAATAATGCCTATTTGAAACTATAATAAAGTTGAGATAACCCGATCCAATATGCAGGTCACTCAATTTTAGAATCGTTTTTGTGAGATTAACTTTACAGCTCCACACGAATTGAACGGAATTCACATCTTTAGATATGTCTTGCCCAACTCATATAAGAAGACGGTGAGACCAAATTCCTAAAAACGGTTATATAATTAAATTTTCCCTGATCTGCTGCTACTAAATCCACCCAACCAAAGACAACTAAAAACAAGGTAAAACATTACTATGGAAAAGGTGACGGGTCAATTTACTAGCATCCCCTTGAAAGTGATAATTTCCATTACTACTACTTTATCTCTATTTATTGTTAGGAATAGAGCCATTTTGATCTTTAACTATACTACTTCCGTTCCATATTGTTTGTAAGTTTTATTTTTTTACATTTTAAATTGTTTGTCACGTCTTAAAAATTAATGCATTTTTTTTTAATAATACCCCTGATTTATTTTTAATTAACCACAAATAATAACTTTTTAGTCATCAATTGAAGGGTATTTGAAACTTTTTGTCATACTAATTTCTTTTTAATGATTTTCTTAATATTTGTAAAAACCTCAAATATGACAAATAATTTGAGATGGAGATAATATTATCTTTAACTCCCTTAAAATTGATTAGAAATCTACCCCATTTGTAAATAATGGTGCTTCATTTTGTATAAAAAAAACTTTATGTAAATATTCTATTATTGTAAAAAAAAACCCAACTAAGTTCACGTCGAATGAGCAGTAATCTTGATAGAAATATTTAATATTACTACATACTATTCTTTTATAAATTATTTACTTCTTGAAGGCCGAGAATGAGTCGAGTCAGAGATTCATAATGAACTAGTCAACAAGCAAGAAATATACTCTTATTTTAGATATATAACATTTATTATATATAGTATACATTATACATTTTAAAAAAATACGGTATCTTTTTATAGTATGTTGTCACACGCACAAAAAAATTATATGTAAATATTGTCTTATCCCAAGAAAAAAAATCAACTAAGCTTTCAATTTTTTTTTAAACCCGTAATCGCTATTTCAAAGCGCGTACAGGACTATGGGCTTACTTGGATTGGGTTTGGTTTGGGATTGGTTTGGGTTTTGGTCTCAAACCCAGTCCCAAACCAGCTTTGGATTGAGTCTGGGTTTGAGTTTGGGTATGGGTTTGGGCGGGAAAGGCTAAAAAATGGGTGGGAACAATTCAAATTCAAATTTTTTTTTCAAATAATCGTCAAATTTCAAATTTTGGCTTCACAAATTTGGAATTTGAACATTTCCCGCTAATTTAAGAGGTAAAAATTTTGAATTTAACAATTATTTGAAGAAAAATTTTTTGAATTTGAATAGTTCACTGCATTTTTTAGCCTTTCCCGCCCCAAACCCAAACCCGAAACTCAATCCAAAGCTCGGTTTCGGAGCTGAGTTTGAGGCCAAACCAAACCCAATCAAAGTAAGCCCTATTTATGTTACCAACTCCGGTTGACAAATAAGCTTATGTTTAATAAGCAATAAGCTTATGTTTAATAAGCAACAAACTGGATATAAATATTTAATATTACAATATACAATCATAATGCATTTATTTTCTTACAAATTGTTCACTTCTTAAGAAAATAAACACTTATATTTTTTTATACTAAGTGTATTTAAATTAATTTTTTATTAGAATTTTTTTTGTATAAAAAATTGAAAAAATAAATTTTAATTTGAGGAAATGTGTAACATAAATTAAAATTTTGTATTAAAAATGCGATAGTTTTGTGAACAAATGCACCCTTAATGGGGACAAAACAGAAATTTCACATAAGCTCCCATTCCTCTTCTAGATGCCGTCCCTAGACAACCCCACCTCGCCCTCTCTATGACCCATTATCCACCCCCCGGCCCATTTCCCCACCTCCGGCTGGACTCCCAAATGACTTCTAAAAAGACATATTTACCCTCCTATATTAAATTGCCACACTCTCTTTCCAAAAGTCAATGAATCTATATCTAATCTATCCATCCCATCTCTCTCTCTCTAGACATAATTCTCTATCTCTCTCACACACAACACACAGTAGAAAAAGTAGAAAGGAAGAAGAAGAAGATTGTAGCAGAGCTATAAATTCAGAGTTTTAAAAAAATCCTTTTTTTTTATTATTAAAAAACTATTTTTGAAGTGAAAACAGTTTGGGAAGAATAGTAAAACGACCGGGCCCTAAAAAGCCGGCTGGTATGGCGTCGTCGAAGGTCATGTCGTCTACATCACCGCCCAATCCGGATCTGCCACGACACTCCGCTGCTTCTTCCTCTTCTTCTATACATTATTCTTCCAGTCCACAACATCACACCTCCACCGCCACCGCCACCACCGCCGGCCACCTCCTCCACCACCACTCTGATCAAAGCAATAGCAGTCCTTTCGGCTCTATGAACATGGAGGAAATTCTCAATAATATTTACTCTGAATCTGATTCGCTCTCTTCCGCCGTCGACGGTGGTGGTGGTTCAATTACCGGTGTATCCGCCGTAAACGGTGCCGGAGTTGTCAAAAATATTGGAACAAACAAGACGGTGGATGAGGTTTGGAAAGAGATTGTTAGTGGAAGTCAGGAGCCGAGGATGACGTTGGAGGATTTTCTGACTAAGGCAGGGGCAGTGAGTGAGGAGGATGTTAGGGCTTCCACTCCTGTTCCTCCGCCGGCGTACGGATTGGACCCGATGATGAATGTTCAGTTTCCGGTGGCTCCAGGTCTGGTGGTCCACGTGCAGAATGAGCCTGGAGGTTTGGGGTATGGTAATGGAATGGTGGCCGCAGCCGCTGCGGCTGCATCTGCTGCAGCTCTAGGAGGAGCTGGTGCGAATGGTTCTGCAGCCGGGAGAGGGAAGAGGAGGGCGGTGCCGGCGGAGGAGGTGGCTGATAAGGCCACTCAGCAGAAACAGAGGAGGATGATTAAGAACAGGGAGTCTGCTGCTAGGTCCAGAGAGCGAAAGCAGGTTTCTTCTTCTTTTCTTTTTTTAAAATATTAATTTCTTTTGTTTGTCATTTTCAAAATTTTTGTTTTAATTTCTTTGAAATTGATGAATACATGTCTCAATTGGTTACATTTTCAGGCTTATACAGGAGAATTGGAGTCATTGGTGACACAATTGGAGGAGGAAAATGCAAGGCTTTTGAGGGAAGAGGTAAAATAATTTGTGAATTTTATCATCCCCAAAATTTCCATATCATGCATGCTTTGTAGTTCTGAGTTTATATCTGATTCATAAATCAATTACAGCATTTATATTCTTCTCTTTTACCCTCTCCCCCCGTCCGAAATTGAATGTTAATGGTCCTATTCATTCAACTTTCCTATTCAAATGAATAAGAAAGTGGACATTCAGCTGGGGACGGAAGGAGTGATAAAGTGGTCTATTGAGTATATATATTTGATCTTTTGAGTTGCTGTAGTAATTTTATCTGAAACTAAATCAAATACTGTAATACTACGGCTTTACTAGATTAAGAATGTTCTGGTCTGGATTTAGTGTTGCTTCTTGTTTTTATGCCCACTGCATCAGGAAATTAACTTAAAAGAGATAATTGTCTTCATAAGTTACTCACGAAAGTATCTAATTTGTGCAGGCGGAGCAAACCAGGGCGAGGTATAGACAGGTATATCCATGTGCATTCTAGATATGATGATGGTTTTTTTTAATGAAATTCTTGCTGAGTCGATCTTTTGATCCTTCTCTTTTGCTTGAATGTTTTGGTTCAAATTTATTTTTCTTTTATATACATTTTTTGTTTGCTTTTCCTCTTAATGTTGTTCGTTTGGTACTTGCGGATTGACTTGTAGATAGATGAATCTAGTCTTCCTCCGGTGCTCAATTGCCAAAAGAAAATAAGGAAAAGAACAACCATTATTACTAGCAAAATTGTCTAATAAGATTTACCCGTCTTGGTTACTGAAATTTGTTTCATGTGCGAAAACTATCTTGAGAGATTGCAAAAAGAATGGAAAATTTCTTGTGGCTTTTAATGCTTATGCAAACTTATATTGTTTGTTAATTGTAATAAATGCCATGCGTTGAAAATTTCACAACAGATAATAAAGAAGAAAGGTATTTCTCCAAAGATTAAATGCATATTCAGATGTATGTGTTAGTTATCAGTGATGATCTGTGTGCGTTGATACTTTGACGGAGATGACGAAAGATTTGCTAGAGAGAGTGATTAAATGCCGATGCCGATTTATTTTTGTCGGATACTTGTGATTAGTTACTCGTATTGAAAATCTCAATAAGGGTTAAAAAAAGACAATTTTTTCTCAAGATATTGAAATACACATTTAGATTTATCTATGCTTTTTTTTTTGTTATCGGAATCTTCAAAACTTTATTTGGATGTGGATGTTCTCATCCCATCCTGCATGTCATTCTTCGCCTGTTTGCACCTTAAAGGTGAAATGGCTGGGTAATAAGTTGTCGAGATACATAAATGTATACGTATGCTTCAAATGTTTTTTTATGAGTTGTTGAGATGCACAAGTACATATGTTGTACATGTTTGTTTTATGGAACACCATCCTTATGAATTTACAAAATCATTGTCATATGTATGCAATAGAAGTATGAATACATCTCTATTAGCTGCAGTGTCCTGGCAATGGCTCATGAATTTACAAAATCATTGTCATATGTAGGCAATAGAAGTATGAATACATCTCTATTAGCTGCAGTGTCCTGGCAATGGCTCTAATTACCAAACACACCATTTACATGTTTTTCTAACCTTACTGGATAAGACTCACCATTCATTTGATGATTTCGTTTTGAGTGGCATTCCATGTTCTGAGCTATAAATGGTGTTATATAGCCTATAAAATGTGTTTTGGTCAACTTTGTAATTGTTCAAAAAGCAAATAAATATAGAGAGTGCAACATGAGAGAATTGTTGCCTCCTATGTTCCATAGCCGTTGGAGATAATTTTTCAAAGGAAAAAAAAAAGAGACTCGAATCTTCTTAATCTATTCATCTATTTTATCTCGAGATACAGCTTGACATAAAAATCACAAATGAGAGTTCATGTAATATATCCCGCATTCATTTAAATAATGTTTCCTTTGTTCTTTGCTTAGTCTATATCTGCACTGCTCTAATAGCATCATTAATTTGCATTTTAAAGTTTTAACATCATCTTGATTTGTTAAAAAACCTGTTACCTGGATCTATAATGGCTGTAGAAACTAAGATAGATTGTACAAGCAATACGGTCGATTCATCTTTATCATTTAGTGCTTTGTATATCCTGGTTTCCAATCTGCATTTCAGAGTTCTAGCTTCGCCTATGTATGACATGCTTGCTCTTTTACCAAAACTGTCCCTAATTCTATAGCATCTAAACTCTCGTTTTTGCCTTGTGATTCGTGCAGCTCATGGAGAACCTGGTACCTGTTGTAGAGAGGCAAAGACCACCTCCGCCTAGAGTGCTTGGGAGGCAGAAGTCCTGGTAGGTTGTTGAAATAGCAATTATAGGACAAACTCTTTCCCTATCTGTTAGGAATTAGCCGGTTTAGTAGCTGAGGGTAATAAGGGCATCGGGAGCTGGAAGAATTTGTTTCATGGGAGCACCTGTAAATGTGAGGATGAAAATGTGATATCTTAAGCTGTACTGCATAGTTAGGGTGTTGTAGAGAGAGGATTTCTTGTTGTGTACAGTAGTTGTACCTTCCCTTCATCTTCATGCTGGTGGGAAGGAAGATCATATCAACTTTGACTAATATATATATATATATATATATATATATATATATATATATATATATATATATATATATATGATAGCCTGTTTTATGATGATATCAAACTCAATTACTTGTTTTTGTATTTGATATCTGGATATCTTTGATGGGGAAGAGCTTTATGCTGAAGAAATTTGGGATTTGCAATTGGTGCAACCATTGGATGGACTGTTTTCAATCAATTGGTGTAAAGGAACTTCGTATATTCTAATACATTATTTAGTACACAAACTGATGGCGATAATTCAAGAAACGCTCTTCATTATTGTTTGCCAAAATTGTTAACTTGCTTCATCCTTTCTCCACCCCGTTTGCACATGATCAAGCAAACATTTAAATCACATTTGAAACATCAGATCAAATGATCATAACTAAAGAATCTTTGTTCATTTTATCGCCCGAAATATTTGTCAGAAGACATTAGAGAAGGAGAACAGAGCAAATTATGGTTGATCATCAATCAGAAAAATCAAATGAATGAATTCAATGTTTGCTTACATTGCTACAAACTAAAGCAAAAGAGACGGGTTGCTTGACATCGCAACCTGACTGAAAAAGAAGATAAATTCAAGCTGGTGATGATCATAGGAAGGGGTATACAAACTATCTTTTTCCTGCCCTTTTTCTGTACTGAAAAACTATATTGACAAATACATGGGAAAAAAAGAACAAATAATTTACCTGCTGGAGTCATTACTGCCTGGATCATCAAAAAACGGAGAAAAATAGGCGGATACGCCCTCTAATTTTACATATTTCTCTAGTTAACCTTCCCCATGAATTCAAGACCTTCATTCCGGCAAGACATAATCTTCCGGAAGACTTCTCTAACTTGGCGGTCCAGGGGATCAAGTCCAGTCTTGCATACTTCACAAATCAATGATAAGTTTTCCACACCCTCTCTTACTTCTTCCTTCTGTTCCTTTGTAAGCGGGAACTGAGCAGAATCTACCAAGTCAGTCATTTGATGAGTATATTTCTCGATCTGATAAATTTCTTTCAGCAGTCCGTTGGAATCCCTACGTTCTTGCTTCTTGAATTCATCGATGATCCGGCTATGAAGCAGAAACAATGGCGTACTCCATTGGAATTGTCGAGGTATTGCAAAATGAACTTGGTGGCCTCGGTCTTGACTAGGGAGTGCAGCAACAAGAGTCCAAAGAACAAACATAAGAACAAAACTCATGGTAAAGACAACGGCAGCTAGGCCATTAGTAGCTGCAATTTCGTTTCCACGTGGGGGTACTAAGTTGTTTGCTATTGACTGAAGCTGCTTAGATGCTGACCAAGAATTCGATACACTCCAAGACAGAGATCTTGTATGCCCTGATTGTTTGCGCTGATGTTCCTTGTTCTTATTACGACCAAAAGACCTGTTGCGTTGCGAAAACACCGATCCAGTCTCCTTTTCATCTAGCATCAGAAGTGCCAAATCCATCAAAGCTTTTCTAGCTCGACGGAACTGGCCTTCACTGATCATCTTGTGATGACAATCCAAAGCAGAAACAACAATATCCAAATTCTTCTGCCACTGCCTAATCCTCTCAATCCCTTCGCGGGATGCATTGCAAATATCAAGTGCCTTGATGGTTTTATCAAAATACTCTGAAAGGAGCTTCTCTAGAGGCGGATTGGAAACACGTGCCTTATTGTTGGATAAAATAACCCTGAAATCCTCTTGACAACTAGTAAATGCATCAAGTAGTTTCTGAATCCATGAAATAGAGAGAAACTCATCAGCATTAGCCACTGACAGATCATGAAATCGATGGAAAACTTGTTTTTGAAATAACTCCATTTCCGGGTCCAGTGAATTCCAATCCCGACTTGTTTCCACTGAGTGAACCTGATCACCTCTAATATGCAAAATAGAACGACGAAATGAGGCAAAGGGCATTGAATAACCCTGCTTCTCTGTAGATGGCATTTCCACTTCCACACCCGAAAACAAGTCCTCAAAAATCAAAGACACCCCCACCCCCTCTGCCTAAAGGACTAACATAATCAAATTCTAATCAGTCTTATCCAACAAACACCAAATAGCCACCAAATCATTTGAAACAACATCCTCAGACTTTGAATACAAAAGAAATGGAAACATATGAATCCTCAAATCATAAGCTTGTTATAAGCCAAAAATTACACAAAATCGATAAAATTTTAAAATTCCATTAAAAAAAGAAAAAGAAAATTAATGCTGCTAAATTTTAAGAAGCAACCTACAATTGGAGAGAGGGAAATCAATAAAATTCGAAAAAGACACAAACTTTTGAGATCCCGGATCAAGAAATTCGAAACCCAATACAAAAATCAAGAAAAAAAGCGAAAAAAGCTACAATCTTTCATAAAACTGAGAAAACCCAGATCAATAAAACTTCGATCTAGAACAAATAAGCCTCTAATTTGCAAGAAATCATAGGTGAAAATGAATGGAAATTTCTTCCCATTTGGAAACAGAAAACGAGAGAAGAAGATAAAGAAATGAGGTTAGGAAAGAGTGTACCTCGACTCGAGCAACTACAGAGACAAAGATGATAGAAGCTCCGGAGGCAAAGGAAAGCACATGTGCAAGTGCAACCCTAGTGCAGGAGATGCACAAGAAAGGCAACGCCTTTGCTCTAACAACATTCGAAGCAGCTGCAAATCTGATTAATATACTTTTTTTGGGGAGTTAAGTAAAAAGAATATATATAATATATTTAAGAAAAAAGAAGAAGAAGAAGGAATTGAAACTGAAAAATTAAATTAACTCCAGATACGAATAGATAAAGTGAAGGAGAAGGAAAAGAGTACAGGAATCGGATAGCCAAGTGGTAAGGCTACCGGCCACGGGACAATCGCCTTCGAGCGTCAAAGAAAAAAAAAAAAGAAGAAGAAAAAGAGTATTTTTTGGACTTTATAAGCTTTCCACAAGCTAGCCTTTTTCTTTTAAGATGTAACGTTTGATAACACATATTTTTCGTATAATTATAAACAATACTATATAGGTAAAGCAAGTGTTTATTTGATAATTAAAAAAAGAAACTTAACCAACAAATTTACTCACTGAATGACTAAGATGTGTTTCGCACATACAAAAAAGAACCCATATTCTGTATTAAATTCAAAATTGGCATGATCTTTCACACTATACTTTTTTCCCCACATGGATATTGTTCCCTTCTCTGCAATATTCTTGATTATAGTATTATTAACATTTATGATTTATCTTGTTTAGTGTATGACATATGAATGAATGTTTTTGATAATCAGAGCATACATAAGTGCTATAGTGAACCCGAACTGATTTTATTTTATTTTATTTTTTTGGTTTTTGCCTTGGGGTGTAATTTCTTTAAGAAAGATTTATATAAAAGAATGTTTTCTTGTAAAAACTTATGATAATCACTTAATTTTTAAGAAAATTATTGTTTATTTTTCACAAGGAAAAAAATAAGTTATTATGTATTACTTTTAAGCAAGGGGCTTTTTTTCTTCTTCTTCTTTTCCGTTTTGAGATGCCTTACTTCGGCTTTAATGCTCTTACATTTACCATACCTACGTTTCACTTTTCTCACTAAATGTTTATTTTGTCATGAATTAATTTCAGTATGAAAAACGAGAAAAAAAAAAAAACACTAAATGGTAAAAAAAAGAGCAACATATTTTTACCTTTCAATTTGAGGTGGTAGAATTTTTACTTATAAAAAAAAGGTGATAGATCAAAATTATAAAATTAACTGGCATGCAGGTTTATTTTTTTAAAGAAAAAATAATAATGTTTTCATATATTTTTGTATTTTATTGTATTATATCTCATTTAAAATTGGCGAATCAGTCCCCATAAGAGTAAATGACTATTTATGTTACTAAACTATTTTTTTAGCTAATTATATCACTCATCTATTTGCTGGTGTCAAATAATATACAACCACCATTTTTTGGTGTTTTCCGGCTAAAGTTGGCACGTGAGATTATTGAGGGACAAAATTGGAACTTCGCAATAACCTAGTGATCCGTAGGTTAAAGATTTGACACGTAAATAGAAAATCTGCGCTCAAAATCGGGTCAAATATTTAACTCACGGATCACTGGATTATTGCGAAATTCCAATTTTACCCCTCAATAATCTGCAAATGAAAGTCACATGTCAAATTTGTCCGAAAAACACCCAAAAAAATAGTGGTTATATATTATTTGACAGTCGCAATAGATGAGTGATATAATTAACTAAAAAAATAGTTTAGTACCATAAATATAAATACATAAATAGCCATTTACTCTTCTCCATAAATAACAAATACATTATGAATTTTCATAATATTTTAATTATTCTTACACAACTTTATTTAGTTATTATTCAGTTATGATCCGAATTTAAACAAACTCCAGTTGGCAACAGAGTCTTGTTCCCACCAACCCTTCTCATCTTCTTTTAGCATTTTCATCCCTTAGCACGTTTACCGTTTCTCCAAATATAATTTAATTCCAAAGGCACAGCTAATACAATTAATATCTTCTTTCACAAATAAATCACTTTTAAGGCAGAACTGAATTAAATTTGACTTGGAATTAAACTATATAGGATTGCACAAAAGCTGAATAAGTTTCTGTTTTTTAAATATATATATTTTATCGAAAAGGAGAACCTATCTATTAAAAGAAATAAAAAATTTAATAAACGGTAGGGGCGATCGAACTCATAATCGCTACGCAATGATTTGGAGCAATTTGGTTTCAGCGCTTAACAACTAAAATATGTCAAATACCCCAGTCAACACTGAATCTCGTTCGATTTTTAAGATTTTTTTAGTAAATCGGTGTTTGGGTACCCTGACTAATCAAGTAGTTTATTACCGGGATAAACCTGATAATACTATGTAAAATCACTCCCTAGATTACTCGAACACGTGATCTTACAATATGCCAGCTAAGCTAAACCCACCTGTCATTGGAGATGAAACTCAATTCAATACCACCTCTAATAAAACACCAAACGAAGTTCTCAAACAGAAACTCTATCCTATTCCGTCCAATTCTTGGAAGAGAAAACAAGTAATTGAGCAGTTCAAAATATTCAAGATTCAATTGAAGATTACAATATGATGTTAAAAGAAAGAGAAGAGGGTACCAATTCTTAACATGTTTTTTTTACAATGGTAGAGAGGTCCTGTAATCTCAAACAGGGCCAAGATTATGTTAATTCAGTACCAAATACAAAGGGATTAACCACAATCTTGTTCAAATCTAATGATGGAAGAAAGATAATAAAATAGATTAAGATGACAATGAAGCGAAAAATAACCCGTCTTTTTCGAATAAATGGTAAAAACAGCCTAATCTTTGCACTTACTATTCACAAGCCAATTTGGTATCAAAGCTGCTTAAACAGATTGCAAATGCCTGAAATGCAGATAAAGGATACCGATAATCCATGGTAAACATATCTTTGCCAACCTTACCAAACTGCAAGATGATTTTGTCGTGATCCGTCTGAGTTGTCGTTGGTTGGGAGGTTGTCGTGGAAGCACCAGTGGCGGGTGGTGGTTGTGTGGAGGCGATCAACTGGAAGTTCTTGACGGAAGCCACTGTTACTCTTCCTCGGAAGTTTAGGCACCAACATTGTAACTGTTCGTGCCATCTTGGCGCTTTGTTCTTGAGTACTAAAGGTCTAGCCTTGCCATCTTCGTCCTCGGTGCCTAACCCGCCGATATCTGAAAACCGTGCGCTGCTGAATTCGGTAGACTGATCGATGGATTTTGAGAATGATATACTTCGAAATGAGTCCTCGAGAGGCCTTGGCAGGAGCTCCGGTTGTCCGGGTACTGTCCCACCAACATCAAGCGATGAGGCGGGAATGGAATGCATGACGCAGTGCATTCTTCGTGGACCACGTGTCCCGAGTACATTGAGCTCATAGGTTATCTGAGCAATATTGTAGCTTCCGGTTGGGACTTTGGGTGATACTTTTGTGGAAAATCTACGGCTTGATCGCCCCGGTGGATGGATATGTGCGCTCGTGTATGGAGGTTGCGTGTCATAAATTATGAACTTGGTGCCAAGGAAATTTGACCTGCAACAAGCAATGCTTTAGATTAAGCAACTAGCAGCTTGTAGCAAGACAAAGCACTTGGATCAAAGGGTTATTGAGTGTATGAAGTTGCAGACTGCCATAAACTGAGCAGAATCTATACCGCTGAATTCAATCAAGCAAGATCACCGACTTAGCTGACCAAATATAGATAGCAAAACCCCTTTATATCATTGGTACAAGTGAAAAAAGAGTGCCATATACGTTCAAATTGGACAAGCAGAATCTGTAATAAGAAATAGATGGCGCGACATACTAGGAAGGTGACATTATTCAATACTTACGACAGCTCTAGACTATGAAATGCTCATCAATTACTCCATTTTCTAAAAGGAGCTATTCTTAATTGATGGTCAAACATTCATTACAATCTTTAAGAAACTACATATAATGTAGAAAAAAATAAACCTTTTAACGCAACAACTGAAGTAGGGAACAGACCTTAGCTTTCCGATATACGTGCTGCTCGATCTTGAAATATTATCTGCATCCATTGAAATAACATACTCTGTGCAAGTAGTTCGCCGAGTTCTTTTTGCAGAGAGAAGGAACTTGCCATTTTCAACTAGCAGAGCTGGAAAAATTTTGCAACCAAAGTCAGAATCTTAACTTGCAGGAGTCGAATTAATTGCGATCTTCACAATCTAATTCATTATTCTTCATGTAATAGTACTTGCGCAGATACGACAACAAAATGCAGACACTGGAATTATTCTATAGCCGAAAACTCATTTTATCATCAACTTTTTTCTTTCAAATGCTCCTTTACACAGCATCCTTACAGCCGAAAACTCATTCGTAATTCGGCATTTCATAGTTATAAGAATTAGAAAATGTTCTTCTGAGGTGATAATACTTGAGCACATTCAAAACAGCACCACGAAGAGCATTAATCATTAACTTTGGGATAATTCAATCATTTATCAAGCTTAAAGAGGACCCTTTAAGGAAATAGACTATAGTTACACGTTTAACATAATCCTTACCTGGACTAAGACACAAAAAGAGGTGGTATGTTAAATTATTTTTATCCCTTTTGATGAAGCATTGCATAGTTCCGTCACGAGGTCCTGGCTGAAAAATAAAATGAGCAGAGACTCATCATCCATTTCAGAAATTACATAATATAGCATATTACAGAAACTTAGATTCAAGAAGTTCCATTTATTTAGGACTAAATGATCTCGAAAGAAACCAGAAGAGCCTAAAAGTTGACAAAATATAATGGGGAAAGAACAAAGGAGAAGAAGTCTACCTGCTTTAGGGATACGGGAAAAGTGAGCTTCCCACAAAATTCTGGATTTTTTACAATTTCCTTACACATGCTCCTCCATGACCTGCAAACAGCAGCGCACGCTACGACGTGCTTACGGCCAGGCCATGTGCTCTCACTCTCCTCTAATCTCCTAATAACATCGAATAGCAACTCCGGTGGAAGATTAGCCCAACGACTATTCTGAATTATCAAAGGCTGATAATCTGTTTCATGAAATGAACCATGGGATTTTCCCCGATGATGACCGGACAGTCTAATACTGAAACTCCGCCTGGATAAGCTCCCAAAACCATCTCTTACATCATTAACTATACTGCGAAACGACATCTAGTCCTCAAACAATACTGAAGCTACACGTAACCACGCTCTTGTCGTTTGTACAGGAGGACTATTTCTCAATTTATAACAGCCCTCTTGACATAACAATATCTGCAAGAAAAATCACATTCAATAGCAAAAGAGCAAAGAGCCAAGGAGAAAAGAGAAAGGTAAAAAAGCGAAAAAAGCATTTAAAGAGAAAAGGAAAAGAAAAGTAAAGGGTAAATAGAAAAAGACACCCTCACATGCATGAGAAAGTAGAAAGAACCAAAAACTTCTATCAAATGAGACCCTTTTATAACCTTAAAGTATACATATAAAAACTACATCATCTAAAGCTTCATTAGGTTCTTAAAGTAGATCTAAATAAATTCTCTTGTAGCCAGACACTTGGGTCAAAGATTTCAGCAACTCCAAAGAAAAGAGAAATAATCCGAGAATCTCATTAGTCGAATAAAATAACTAGCACACAAATGAGAACACTGTCAAGAAAAATTAACACTGAGGCTAACAATTTTAGCTAAGAATCCAAAGAAAGCTATCAAAACAACCAATCAAACCGCGGGACTAAAGCAAATTCAATTATGGGTTTCATTTGTCTTGTTTTGAGATATGTTAAACTTTTTCCTCCAAAGTTTTATTTTTTTCTTCCAAAAGTCATACTTTAATCTCAGAAATATTTACATAAGATTCTACCTCCTAGAAATCTTTGAGCTAATGAAATTTCTACTAGCTTTTGTCAAGATCTGTATACAACAAAAAAGCACAAAACTTTAAAACCAATAAATGTTTCCAAATTTATCTCTCTAAATAACAGGGAAAAAACAAACAAATTAAGCTTAGAAAATTTC
Source organism: Vinca minor (assembly GCA_026122235.1). Taxonomy (NCBI): domain Eukaryota; kingdom Viridiplantae; phylum Streptophyta; class Magnoliopsida; order Gentianales; family Apocynaceae; genus Vinca; species Vinca minor. Next base: position 2,834,637 of record JAOCZM010000201.1, on the reverse strand, counting down.
CTCATCAAAGAAGGTAACTTTGAGAAGGAGGGAGGAGGTGTGTGTGTGTGTGGGGGGGAGGAAGAAAACCCACAAAAATTAAGTCCAAGAAACTTCAAGATTTCTACTTAAATTAGCTGAGCTAATCAAATTGATTACTAAAACAAGGAAGAACATGGAAAAGAAAGATGAGAACTTTATAACAAAAAATAAACAGTTAACTAAGAAATATAAAGCAAGGGCATCTAAGTTAAGATCTGGAAGAAGATAACAGATAGAAGATTATAGATCTATACCTGAAACAAAAGAAAAGTCAGCTAAAACCCCAGAGCTTAAATGGTGAATTTCTCTGATGAAAAAAAAATCAGATAATAATAAGTTTAAAACAACAGATTCAGAAAGAAGTATCAGATTCAGAATAGAAAGAAAAATGGGTTTGACCCACAAAAATTCACATAAATGTATATATCAACTTCACCTCCAAAAAACATTAAATGTTGTTCAACGAACTCCAGACAGAGAAAAGAAAAAAACAAAAGTCAATAGTCATAACATGCTTTGTTATTTGTTTAATCAGATGATGACCAAAATACAAGTTGGTTCAGTTGGTAATGATTTGATTTTTTTTATAAATGTAAGTGTTCAATTCCTGCTGTTGATGCGAGAACTGTGTTGATGACCAATTTTTAAGTACCCTTATAAGCGATAATCATAGTCAAACCCACTCAAACTTTTAATTTATCAAACAAAAATGAGATGATGAAATAATGATAAATTATTATACTCCCACCATGTGACCAGAAAGCAGGTCAGAATAGAAATGAACCTATAAAATGGAGTGTGTTTTTTGACCTTTTTTGTAGGTTTGTGTTAGAAACTTTGTAGGATCCATAGTCTATTGATACTAACTACCTGTTCTGAAGTATAGTTCAACTGACAAGTTCAGTATAAGTAGTGTTATATTAGCATTATTTTTATTTATATGGTAAAAATTTAATTTTTGTTAAGAGTAGAAATTAGTTATTTTTATTTATATGGTGGGAGTTCAATTTCTTTCAAGACTAGAAATTAGTCCCTTGTGGGTGGTTAGTGTACAAATAGTTATAATGGGCCCTATTTAAAATATATCTTGCAATTTAACTCATCCAACATAATCTTAAGGATGAGGCGGTTGTGATAGACCTCACTTGAGCGGTTGTGATGGACTCCATTTGAAGTGTATCTCGCGATTTAACTCATCCACCTAAGTACATCTTACGATTTAACTCATCCACATAGCTCTATATACGGGGTGGTGAGGACCCTTAGGTTGGAACTCAATCTATTTTTAACTATCTCATTATGTCTTGACCCATCTTCTCAAACTGTGGTGATTGCTCATTTTATTTTTTAACCATGAAGTTCGAATTGGATCTTCATTCATAAAAATGAAGCATATTGTATGTCCAATAGTTACTTATTCAAAAAGCATATGCAACAAAGAAATTATACGCTATTGCTCGATAGACTATAGTTCTCGATAAGAAAAAAAATATGAAATGTTATTAATATAGGCCTAATTATTTATTATTACTTCATAATATCACTTCTGGAATATTAAATTCACTTGATATGTAAGTGGTCATAAATACATATAGCCTCATATTTGTGTTTTCGAACTCCGAGACGTGACATAAACTGTGGACTTCGAAAAACAACTAAGGTTGCTAGGGAATTTGGTATCTAGCTCCTCTCTACACGTAGGGTGGTGGGTACGTGGGGTATGGTGATGTGGATATTGTTAGTGTGTCACTTCGGTCACTTAAATTAGAAGGATTGTGATGGGAAGAAGAGTCTTGAAATTTCAGCAATAATATGGAAATTAAAGATTTTTGTATAGTGAAAAGCATATTCTTGAGCAGTGAACGAGTAGACAATTTTTGCTAAATAAATAAATAAAGATTTTGAGTGGTTATATTTTGTTATATTAACTACTCTAAAAAATGAAACATCTATAGTAAAATACTTTAACAAAGTAGCATTACAAATACGACTGTTTTATTTTAATTTACCATTTCTCTAAAAAGTAATTCTTTTTTTTTGATGATTTTTTATAGGATAAAAATTTGTATAGGATAAATTTAATAATGCATCATGATATCGCCGTTAGATAACTCAAACCTCATAATTTTAGTATGAGCAAGCGTTTATATATCAAAGGTGAGGAAATCAAAGTAGTCAATTGATCATTAACTATTAGCTCTTTTTTTGGAGGGATAAAAAATTAACTGCTATTTCTTTTTCCCTTTTATATAATACTTACTAACAAAGTATTTCAAATTCTCTATAACACTTTTTTAATTCTTTTACGGTTTAAGATTTACCAATTATAATTTATTATATTTATGAATTTATTTCATTAATATATGTTATTGGGAATGTTGCAGTAAGTAAGGAAATCTGATATTTTCAAGGCAGTGAAACAGTTATTTTTATATCTTACTAATATTTCAATTTTAGACGAGAACCAAAATATTTGCCCTTTTCCACGGAGGGAAATATTACACATTCTTAAATGTATAACTTTGGCAGCAAACTTTTATTAATATGAATTAAAGTTGATTTTTATTTAACCCCCCAAAAAAAGTTGATTCTTTTACAATTCTTTTACAATCCTTTTTTTTTTTTTTTTTTTGGTAAAGTAAAAGTTTGGGTGGGTTCGGTTCCGATCACCACTACGGGTCAGGACAGGCCCTAGGGACAATAGATCGCTTACAAAGGTACTTATAGATCACCCACCAACACAGCCCTTACGTCGGCAGTGTGAATTGAACACTTGACCTTTGTAAGAACGTGTCAAATGTTTACCAACTAAGCCAACTTGTGTTGGTATTATTTTTTCTTTGGATGGTAAAAAAAGTTGTTTCCTTAAAGAGATTAGTATTGAGAAGAAAAAGGAAAAAGTGAAAGGAGTTGAAAATATTTATCGTTATCGTTTGTTAATTTGTCAGCAGAAAAAGGTGTGAATTCTTATGCAAAATGTCAACCTATAGTTGGAAAGAATCCTATGCCCATCCTCTGTTTAACTATGTTAATGTTTACACTTTAATATCCATTTTCTATTTCTTAAAACTAAAGGTTAAGCTTAAGGGTGACCTCAAACAATAGTCCATGAAAAATTTAGTTTGGATTTAAAAGTAGTATGAGACTGAGATCAAGAATTTTAAATTGAGACTCAATACAAGCGTATCCTAAATATTTTGGTTTTAAATTATTTTTTTTGGGATTTGAGAAACTTGAATTGTTTATAAGAGAGGGTGTTTGTGTAAATTGTGAATGACCGTGCTTTTGATGGAGAAAAATTTATAAAAAATGTGACATTTTTTATTTTTGGTATCAAAGACTGTGATTTGTTTTTTACTTTTATTTCACAATAAACAATAATAACTAAGTTTTAGTTCCAAAATATTGAGGTAAACTCTATGAACCAAATGATAAATACGTAATTCATTCACATAGATACATTTTCTCTGTTTTCTTGACGATCTAAAGAAAATCTCTCATCTAAATTTACAAATTTATATCCTTTTTTTATCACTTTTATCCAAGTCTTCTTGGATAAAAGAACATGGCGTGAAATTAGAAGAAAAAAGAAAAAGAAAAATGAAGAAAATGTGAAAAGCTCGGTCAGGACTGGGGAGGGGGCAGTCGGTAGGAATCATTGTCTCTTTTCGGTATCTCATTTCTTATTCACTAATAAAAAATTGATATGTATTAACTTTTTAATTAAAAATTTTATAAACTAAAAAAAATAATATAACTTTTAAAAAAAAATAAACACGTGATAATTAATTTTTTTTTAAAAAAAAAAAGGGGATAAAGAAGGGACACATGAGTTTTTTTGCCGGGGGCGGTGCACTGTGTGCAGGCGAGAGAGTAATAAATTAATAATGGCCTCAAAGCATTATTTCTTTCCTCCTCATCAGATTTACCGTCTATATTCACAAAATGACAATACTACCTTAAGGCATCTGTCTATATAATTTTTTTCTAATATCCCGATATTGTCTTATATGATAAGTGCGACACTTTTATAATTTAATTATTCTTTAGTGATTAGTATTTTACTTAAAGAAAATACCATCATAATGTCTTTTTCTTTTCAATACTTGGAATACTAGCTTAATATTTTGTAAGATTTTTATAATTCTCTTAACTATAGATGTACTTGAATTGAGCTTGTTTTGTGTTTGGTTTGAAAATAAAAGTGAGGTTCAAATTGATTTTGAAAATAAAACATAAAACATAAAACATAAAATCATTTAAAATATGATTTCAGTTTAATATTCAGACCAAAATCTCAATTTGAGATACAATCCGAGCCGAACATATATTAGTGGTTAATCCACATTAAGCTAAAAACTTTTACAGCACGTTTGGTACACTGGAATGAAATGGAATGGAATCCCTTTCCAGATAGAATCGATTTCCACCCAGAATGACTTCAGAATCCTCTTTCCATTCCAGTGTTTGGAAGGTAAAGCCAGAATGGAATGTCGATTCCTTTTCTGTGTTTGGTAAAAATATATTTTAATGTCAGAATGTAATAGAATTAAACAGAATATGACATAAATGTCCTTTTAGCATATACTAGTGATAAAACCTAGTTAAACCTTAATTACAAAATCTTACTTGAATAACATTGACATTATATATTAAATATACATATTGTTGAAACATAATTTTTATTAATAAAAATATAGTAATAAAAATATATTTACTTTTAAATTTAAAAAAAGATTAAAACTACTATCAAGAAAAATAAATATTTATAAAACTATCATCTATGGAATTATACTAAGTGAAATAGAATATTTATGACTAAATATGAATACGTTGCAATGTAAAATGAATGTAATAATTAATTAAAAGAAGGGTATAAATGCCAGTTACTATTTATTGATTATTCCATCTTCTCCTAGAAAGGTCATTCCATAGGTTTTGGTGTGGAATGGCCTTTCCCACTTCTTCCTAGAATCGCCATTCCCGTGGAATGATCATTCACACTTCAAATTGTCTAACCAAACGCCGGAATGAAAAGAGAAGTGGGAAAGGCCTTTCCATTCCTTTCCATTCCCGCGTACCAAACACGCTCTTAGTGTTATCGTGGGCCATGGCCAAATTAGACTACTTTTAATTCAAGTTAGAAATGATTTTTTTTCCCACTTTTTTATTCGAATTTCATTTTCTTCTTTCACTAAATCAAAGTAAATTCTATATTCACTGAAAGATGTTAATTTCAATTCAAGTTAAAAATCAATCCAATTCGACCTATATTTTATATTGCATTGACAATTACACCTAAGAGTAAATAATTATTGAAAAGAAAAATGAAGCAAAAGTCAACATCAATGGTTATTATTTAATTTCAATGTCTACTAGCACTGTCAAACGGGCCACCCCGGTCCGAATTATCCTAAAACGGACCGGAACGGATTTTTTGACCAATTTTTGCGGACCAAGAAAATGTTAGTCCATACCCGTCCATAAGAAATCTGCGGGTTAACGGACCGGTCCGCGGACCAAATTAATTTTTAAAAAAGTAAATAAAGCTTAAAAATGACTTCTTTTTTTTTTTTTTAAAAATTGAAAAAAAAGAATATAAAGCTTAAAAATTAAGTTTTGTTGTTTATTTTTGAAAACATTTGTAAAACAAATTGAAAAAATGAGAAGTAAAACTTTAAAAAATATATATTTTTTATATTAATTTTTGGTCCGGGTTGATCTGGTCCGGTCCACCTTGGTCCTGGTCCAAACGGAGCGGGCTAAAATGGCCCGTATTTAAACGGACCATGAATAGCTTGGTCCAAATCTGTCCAAAAAATGCGAATCACAGATCGATCCGCGGGCTAATGGCCCGTTTGACAGTGCTAATGGCTACAAAGGCTGGGTTTGGGTTAAATAATTTGGACGATCCATTTTAATGTCTTTGGACTCTGCCAACCAACTAAATTATTTTGACATCTTTAATTATTTTTTTTTCCTTTTCTGAAAGTTTCTTTTTTTCCCTACCCGTTTGGGGGCATCCGGTATCCACCGACAACGTGGTGATTACATCTCATCTGGTTCTCATGGTTGGCCCGCAGCGTTACCGCTAAACGGGAGAGAGTCTAGCCCCATACTGCTTTTAAACAGCTCTCTCAGTCGCGGGAAATTCCCAAGAGTCGAAATCCACCAGCGGAAATCACTTTATTCAAACCATACTCTTTTGTTTCTCGTAAAAAATAAAAATTACGCCAATATTTTAAAGTTCAAATAATCCAGACGATAGCAACCAGGCAAAGAATTAAATAAATAAATAAATAACTAAAAATTCATCAATTTATGTTGCATTTCTTAAACTACTTGACATAGGATAGGAAAGCCAATTATAGCAGCAAAGTACTTTGCTAACCACTTGAAACACGTGGATTATCCAATTGCTAATCAACACCTCTATATATAATAATAATATTTCATTTGTATGAATTTGAATGTTTTATTGCTTTTTGGGATGTTTGCAATTGAATATCCGATTTATAAATTTTAACTAAATTTTTAATTATATACTAAGTCAAAGATAATTTTTAAATTTTTATCTTAAGTCAAAATGAGATATTTAAATCCGGACATGGGGAGTAATAATTTGTTTTGTTATAAATTTTGCAAGAGGAAAAGCTAGTAGCTATCCACCATCCGACCATATCATTTGCCTAACGATCAAACCTATTAGATCTTGAAAAGTAGTAGTATATTGTCTCCGATTCAAAATATAAGTATTTTTAGTTATTTTTTATTTTTTGTAAAGTATAAGATTTTTTATAAAAAACAAAAGTGCATTTATTTATTAATTTATCCCAACATTATTTATGTGAAAATTTCTAAAAAGATTTATATTTTAATCCGATTTAGTATATAAGAGTAGCTCCAGAAAAAGTCTCTCAAAAAAAATAAAAATCCAGAAAAAGAAAACAATTATATTTTTTTTTATGAAAATGAATCTTGTATTAATAATGTACAAAATTTACAAACCCAATTAAGGTGTTAAATTGGTCATTAAAGAAGTATCTAAGAGCGATCTAACTCTAGACAGAATTAAATTTATCATAACATGTCAAAGAAGTAATTGAAAGCTATTATCCTGAACATACTGATTCCTCCATCTCCAAAGACAGCTACAAACTTCTCTAAAATTGAGACTCCAACCAAAGGATGCAAACACCTTCCTCCATCCTCTAGTTAGCCCTGTATTAATCCATCGAACAACATCAGCTTCATCGAAAAAGCTGTAGTATTGATCTTGTCTTAGTAAACTCTTCCATAGGTTAGCTGCAGAAGGGAAATCCCGCAACACATGCAGATAAAATTCTGATACTGCACCACATACCTCACAACCTACAATTTCCTTGATGCCCCACTTATACAATAATTCATTAGTTTTGAGACGCTTCCATCTAGCCTGCCATAACAGTAACAGGTTCCGCAGCGGCACCTTTGTTTTCCAAATTGTTTCTCATCCCACTCTATCATGGTCATAAAGTGAGTTAATCAAATCATAAGCAGACTTTGATGTGACCTCCCCCTGATGGCGAAAGTTTCTACTTGCATGTTCAATCTTGTCTCAATGACTGAGGAAGGAATTGAGATAGACATTAATTATGTTGCTCTTTCCCGAAATAAATATTCATTTTCTATTCATTTTGTATGAAAAATGAACATTCAATTTGTTACTGAAAGAGTATAAAAGACTTCGAAGTTGGGGTCAGACTTGAGTTTTTCAACATCTTTGGTGGATCGAATCAAAATTCACGAGTCAGGACGGTAGCGGTCCGCCCCTAAACAAATAATAGCCTTGGGCCATAGGTCGTGTTAATAAAGGGCATATGTATCCACCCACCCTATAAATGGCTTTTTAACACCCCCTTCCCATAAATTTTTTCTCTCCCTCTCTCTCCTCTCTCTCTCCCTATTAAATTCTCCCAACCTTCTATCTCTCAAAAACTTTTACCCGCTTTCTGTCCGGTGCCCTGCTCTCGGAACACCAACAGGACCACCGTTCATGGATTCAGGCCAAATTGGTTTTTCGAACTTATTGGACTAGATCCACCACAAAATATCAATTTCAAAAATTTTGGAGGCAAAAAAAAATTTCCGGCAAAATGGACTCAGACGATTGTGGCTATTTAGAAGACATTGATTTTGAGGTAAATAATAATAATTTTTATATTGTGTTTTTTGAGTCATTAGTAATATTTTTGGGGTAAAATAACATGTTTAAAGCTGATAAAATACGAAAAAAAAGTCTGAAAGCCGAGAAAAGCAGCACAGGAAAAACATCTTTGGAAAAAAAGCACTAGCGGGTTTAAAATTTTTTTTTTAAAAAGGGAAATAGGCGCGTGCAAGTAAACATGCGGTTTTGGTGAAATCCGCGTGTAAATGTACATGCGGTTTTAGGGAAAACCGTGTGTAAAAATGCAGGCGGGTTTATGGAAAATCGTGTGTAAAATTACACGCGGTTTTAGGGTTTTCCGCATGTAATTTTACACGCGGATTTCTTAAATTTTTTTTTTTCAGTGTCGAAAAAATTATTTTGTTTTCCAGTGACCAAAAATAAATTTTTTGGTATTTGCGACAATTTTATGTTTTGTATTTATTGTAGGTTCAGAGTTCAGACGGACCAAGTAGTGATCTAGAGGAATTTCCTGATAATGAGGAAAATTGGCACGAAGCAGGGGGGAATTCTTTATTCAGTATGAAGAATATGATTTTGAGACCAAGGGACGGGTTAGTGCATTGGGTTAAACAAAAAGGGATTGAACATAAAGTGTATATTGTGATTGGTCGGTCAAGAAAGGGACAAGATTACGAGTGCGTCGAGGTGTATTTAAGATGTGAGCGTTACGGAATATACGTTGGGGCACCCGGGTTGGCAAGGGCGGTGAAGGGAGGAAAGCTAGCAGAACAAGGAGGACTAAGAAGATAGATTGCCCAGTTCAAGATTGTAGGGAAAAGGACTAAAATTGATTCATGGAGATTTAAGGTTAGTCAAGGCAAACATAACCATTTCTTGGGAATCTATCGGTTTGGTCATCTTTGCGACGACGGAAGTTGGATGACGATCAAAATAAGTTGGTTGAGCTGATTGACCAAGTGCAACGTTAGGGGTGAACGAAATATATAACACATTAAAAATGGAAAATCCTAACTTTTATGGGGGCAAAGCTACAGTATATAAGGCGAGGGCAAGAATCAGGAAACTTGATAAAAATGGCCGGACCGAATTTATGGCTGTTAATTTGTATTTGATATTCTGTATTATTAAGAAAATTATGAAATATTTTTTGGTGCCAATTGTGTGTTGCAATTAATTTTGTAATTACTTAGTATTAAAAAGTAAATAATGAAAATATGTTTTAGGGAAAACCGTGTGTAAAAACGCAGGCGGGTTTAGGGAAAGCTCGGAGGTTGGGTACTCTGGGTAGTACTCTGTGATACATACGGTGGGTCATCACTTACAGAGTCTGTAGGGGCATGATAGGAGGAATGCCTACCTCCAAAAAATAGAAGGTCTAGCATCGGAAGCTGGTTGTCTAGCTCAGGAAACGAGAGGTCTAGCTCAGGAAAAAGAGGCTAGCTCAGAAACCCCAGAAGGTCTACCTCTTGAAACCGACAGTTCAGTGTGGGTCATCCCACAGGGTATGCCTACTAGAAGATGATCTGCTGAGCGATAGCACGAAATCTCCCGAAATACTCTCTTCAATATTCCCAGGACTCTTATGTGTTTCACCTTCACTAACAAATGGGTTGGACGAGGGAGTGTAGCATCAACGAAATCCTCCCTGCCTCGGTAGAAGAATCTTCAATATAATCCGCTTCAAAAGCGGAAACCTCACTGTGATTGCATAGGAATATCGGAAATTGAATGAGGGTAGGTGTGAACTACTACCCTGCCATCCATTGGTGGGAGCCGCTGTATGCGGGGGTATGGTATAGGATTGTAAAGTAGAGCCAGCAAGCGTGTTGCGGAATAAAGAGTGCAGAACTTCATTGGTGGTGGACTACCAGTCGGGGAATAATATTCGCGAGGCGGAGTTGTTTGTCTGCGATGCTCTCGACTCAATTTGGCGGTCGAGTCACGAGCCCTGTCGGACTACTCTACCATCACGGTCCCCTAGTCGGGCCCAAATGATCAATATTCCTTCTCCGATCTCGCCATCTACAAATTCAGAAACAATTTATAATTATAACTCTGACAAAATAATTGAAATACAATAAACAAAATAATATTTATTAAAGACAATATTTAATTGAAAATAGCAAATTAATTCAAAATATGCAATTTTAACCCACAGACTGCAAAGAAAAAAAGAACCACGTGCGAAAATAACACGCGGTATATAGGTCAACACTTTACAAAAATCTACACGCGGTGACACGTGGGTTTTGATTTTAAAAAAAAATTTAATTTCCACCCGTGCGTCGTCGAGCGGCGTGACAAAGCGCTTCACGCGTCGAGCGCGCCACGCCCGCCACGCGATCCACTCCTCCACGCAGTCCACGCCCGCCACGCACCCACGCTTGACACGCGATCCACGCGGCCCACGCGACTCACTCACCTCACGCGTCACACTCGCCACACGCGTCCCAAGCCAGACGCGCCCCACTCTCCCCACTCTCTACACGCGCTGTCGGCCCACCAGTCCCAAAAACGTAAGTTTAGTCCAATTTTTTCCAAAAATACACCAAAATAGTGTATTTTTAAGAAAATTTTGTAACATTTTTTGCAAATAAAGTTCTAGTGTGGTAGATCTAAATATTTCAAGTTGAAATTCAAAATTTTAAAAAGTAAAACTTACATCGTGTTAGTTGTGATGTTTTTCTGACGATGCGTATGTTGACAAAGTTGATGAGAACGACGTTTGCAATATGATAATGCAAAAAAAAAAAAATTTCGGCAGGCGGCGGCAGAAAAATTATTGAGGGATAGAGGGTTGGGTTGGGAGCATTTATTATGGGGAGAGAGACAGGAGAGAGAGGGAGAAAAAAAATTATGTGGAGTGGGGGGTGTTAAAAAGACAAGGAGGGGGTGTTTGAATAGTGGCCATGTTAAAAAACGCTAAGTAATAGGGTGGGCTACTCTAGGCCTTGAATGGGCCCACTTCCATTCCCTACAATCCAATAGGGGAATCATGGAGAGAGGAATTTGCAACTTAGAGAAGCCCCAAGATAAAAGAATGGCCCATTTTTCTTGATGGTATGGGAGACGGGAAAGTCGGGCATAGATCCATTCAAGTGGCTACTTCTTACAAATTTTATATAGATTCTACGCGAGTTTTTATATAATTGCAGAATTGAGTGTTCTGTGTGTATTTTTTCTCTGAGTGCACACTTAAACGGAACTAAGGGACAATTTTACTGTGGAAGAATTCGAAGTTAACTTATACTCCACTCTTACAAGACGATTTATACATACGGCTAATGAATTAGTGATTCGACAACTAAAATTAAAATTTTGATTTAGGCATTCTTGTTTCTAACTTTTGTTTTAATTAATTGAAATTTCATGGCACATGCTCCGTGCTTGCTCAAAAGGTCAATTCAGACTAATTAGAATTCAATCTACCGAAGCACTCGCAAAGTTCGACTACTCCATTATTTTAAAATATGACCCGACTCGAAACTCTTTAACCTACATAGGTATACATGACACCATTACTTTGGGTGAAAAAGAGACTAATTCCAAGAGATGATATATATTACTTCCCACTTAACATTTTGAATTGTAAATTAGGGACATGATTAACGTCTATTAAGGGTTTAATTGGGAGTAGAACTTGACACCAATTAACAGAATTACCAGAATTTCTACCATTCGATTTATATCGAATATTTTAGAGAGGTACCAAACCCTAATAATTTACACATTTCTTTCAATAGAATAATAGAATGGCAAACTAGGTTGACATATTTTCACAAATATTAACCCTTCATAATCCACGAAATTCATTATTAAGTCCCAAATTACTTGCACAAAAAACCAATAAAATTACGGTGCAAATAATATATTGAGAAAAAACTCTATATTTGTATATAAACGATTTTTGTTTTTTCTGTTTCTATCAATAAACTTTTATTTTAGCTATTTCCGTCTCTAAACTATTTTCTGAATACTATTTTTATCAAATTAATGTAAAATTGATAGTTTCTGACACTTTTGATCACATGTTCTTCACATGTTTGCCAGTCTTAAGGGCATTTAAGTCCTTAAAATTGAAGACATGTGCAGAACAAGTGATCAAAAATTGCCGAAAACCGCCACATTTACACTAATTTGACAAAAGCGGTAGCCCAAAATAATTTAAAGACAGAAAAAGCCAAAATAAAAATTTACTGACAGGAAGACAGAAATAAAAAATAATTTATGTACAAATATATAGCTTTTCTCATAATAGATTTCATAAATTGGATTGAAGAATGTCCCATCTTTCCACACTTAAAATTTCATATACTTTGTTACTCTAGACTTTTGAGGACAAATCGTTGTTGGAATTGGCCACTTCTCGGTCTTCTTCACCATGATCGGAAACCTCAAACTCGAGTAAAGTCGGAGCAATGCCAATTACGTTTATACCCTTGATAGGAGTAGTACTAGTACTATCTTTGTTGGTCTCAGGGGTACCAATAATTCCATCAAGTTGATTAATTTCCTCAGAGCCCTTTGATGGCTTCAATTGAGTGATCTTTTTCATCTCTTTGCTTTTTCCCAACAGTACTGAGTATAAACCACAAACTATCACCACAGCTCCTATAATACTGATTCAAGAAGAAAAAAAAGTTAAATATTTTACACATTACAATTTTCTCTTCATATACATACATTAGTAGAAAAAAAGGTGATTTTTTTTACCTTCCCAAGTATAATTTCTCATTAAGAAATAGGAAACCAGCAATCGCGACCAGAACAAGCATTAGCGGGCTGAAAACTGACACAAAGAGTGGACCTCTAACCCTCACGCACCACATGCTCACCACAATCATTATTCCGGAAGTTACTATTCCCTGCATTTGCACATTTTAGAAGAAATAATTAAAGTTTGCGCATTTTTTGCATGCTAACGGTAGGGAAAAAAATCGTCTGTCCCAATTGATGTTCTCATGCATGTCCCAATTCACAATTCATCACGTTTTATTCCTCTCTAATTTCATTCACACGTGGCAAATTGTGAGTGGTTAAGATATACATGGGAACACCAGTTGTGACATGCATTTTTTTGCCCTAATGGGAGGGTTACTCAATTCTAGGGTCCGTCCTTATGAGATTGGTCTCACAACCCTCTCACATGAATGAGTGAAGTCTACATCTACAAGAAAGCCCCACCAATAATGTGAGAGGATTGTAGGTTCAGTCCCATAAGGGACGATCATATGATTGAATTTTCCTAATGGAAGACATAGCGTGAAGAGATTGGATGAGTAATCACCGCATAAGCAACAGAGAGGAGTCTAATGTCCCATCCCAGCTTCCACTGGTTCCAGTCCCTTTCTATGCAAAGAGCATACATAACGCCTTGAATAGATCCCATTACTGAAATTAAAGCTGTGCTTGAATAATGATACGGATATTGCTTGCTCATTTTTGCCTATTTTTTTCCATGAGAAGAAAATCGAAAAAAAAACAATAATTATATTTGTAAATGACATTAATTGAGATTCATTACGCGGATAACCAGAATTTCGATAATTATATAAAGAACTTTCTAAATAAAAAGTTACCTGCAAAATCAAACCAGTTGAACTACTGATGGAACTGCATAAAGAAAGTATAGGGCCAATAACGCGGTTCATAGATTTGGTATGGGAATTTGCTAAGTGTCCAATTTGACCATTTTTGTGCTTCAAAAGGTTAAAAGTGTGTGACCATATTTTGATCTCAATTCCTTTGTAGAATGTGAGAAGCATTGCTCCACCTATACACATTAATGTTCCTATTACTTTTGCTTTTCCTGCCATTGATTTCAATTCCAATTTCTCCAACCTGATTTGATTCAGAAAACATTACTTAGAAATTTCTAATTCACAACGCCCCGGAAATAAAATAGAAAATGAGAATCAATATAAAGTCAATTCTTTCATAAATACAACTTCAACTGCCTCTCAAAAACTTTAGCACAATCCGATTACTCTATTACCTAAATGGCTTATCAGTGCCAGCTATGGACAAGTGTGAGGTAGGCGACCGGGTCACTCAATCCTAGTACGTAACCGTCCTCGTGTGACTGGTTCCATAACCCCTCACATGAATTGAGGGAGCCCACATTTGTAGGTAGACCCCGCCCAATTAATGTAAGAGGATGTGTGGCCAGTTCCAAAAAAAGACGGTCATAGGATTAATTTTTTTCATGGGCGACCGCACAAGACCTCTAGTTCTCTAAAGCCCTAATTTTTTTGGGTCGTGATCAGGGTGTTCACCACCGGCGGCAGTGACTAATCTTCATCGCCATGGGAGTTTTCCGAAAGTAAGTGACTGACTATAAAATTTGATACATTCCCTAGATAAGAATCAAGCTACCATCACACCACATTTCATGGTTGACCCCCAAATATTTTTGTTATATATATAATTTTTTTTGTATTTGGGAATTCCGAGTTCAATAATTACTTTTTATGTAGTGTGATTTAATTTTTATTATCTTTACATTTTTAAGTTATACTTATTTTAAAAAATAAATTTTGCAGAAAACCTCAAAATAATTAAGACTGTTCTACGGCTTATTTTAATAAATGTTAATTAAGGCGGGTTAATACATACCTGAAAAATATAGCCAAGATGAAGGTTAGAGCTGGAATGACATTAGTCATGGCCGAAGCAAAAGTAGCTGAAGTCATCACTAAGCATTGTGCATATAGATTTTGAGTGAGGGAACCCCTGCATGTTAAGTACAAGAGTTAATTAAACAAACTTTACAAGTTTTCGGGAGAAAGTCTTGATGCACGCAGCTTTATCCTTACTTTTCTCATAAAGATGCTATTTCTGAGGTTCAAGCCAGTGACCTTAGCGGATAACAAATAACACTGACCACCCTGCGACAAGCACCACCTTCACACACACACACACACACACACACATACATATATATATATATATATATATATATATATATATATATATATATATATATATATATGGAAAATTAATCAAGAAATAAATTAGGAATAATATAATTACCCAATCATTCCACAAAGAAAAGCTTGGAACACAACCATCCATGTTAACTTTCCCCTGCTATTCCTACATCATTAGTCATTGAACATTAATTATTCAATTCAAGATAATAAAAAAATTGGTCAAAACAAAAATATTCTAAAATCGTATTTGCAGCAAATGAATTGTTCTCCGGATTTTGTTAATTTCCAATAAAAAAATCTTATTAGCCTTTTCTCATCTAAAATAATTCAGGAAAACAAAAGCAATTTGAAGTAATAAGTAAAACAAATTAAACAAAAAATTTCTTCAATGAAGGCTAGCGGCGGGTGTTCGACACCTCTGTCTTGATAATATTTTAAAAAAATAAAAAAAGATAAGAAATTTTCAAGATGTTTTAATAAATAAAATCAAGTCCTATAAGGAAAATTCTGATATGGACTGTTGTGGTCCAGAATAAACTACGTCATCACGGAATTATCTCTCCTCATTCGGTTGTAATGTGGCTAATGAACCTGGTTTATATCAGAACTATCCAATATTAAAAAGTATATTTTTTTGTGGGGGGTTTGAACCCATAAAATTAAAAACCTGGAAAAAGTAACTTTTTTTTCTTCTCTCCCTAATTTTCGACTTCTCCTCCCGACCCACTGATTAGAAATGAAGCTTTTTACATTTTTAACTGCGGTAAGTTATAAGTAAAAAAGAATAGTAATAAAGTAGAAGTGATGAAAATGAGAACCTTTCGAAATAAAGGGCAAGAGGGACAACGGTAGCAGCAGCAAACACGAATCTATAAGCAACCATAATTGGCATTTTCATTCCATCATTAGAAGCCAATTTGTAGAAGACATTCACACCTGCATATGCTATCTGTGCTATTATCATACATATTATTGGCTTTGTACCATTCATCAAATTCCACAACTTCCCCATTTTACCCCTTCTTCAAGCCCAAAAAATTACTAGAATTGCACCAACAAGAAGAAGAAGCAAGAAGATGAATGGGGTCGGTTAGTGTTGCATGGGGGGTGGTATTAATGGGAAGAGCACTGGAAGAAATTAAGAGGCATTTTGGTGATTTCACACGTCAAGGGCAAGAGGACGAGGTGTTGGAAGGTGGGTTACACGTGGAATATAAAGCCATGGGGTTGTTTATGAACTATGACCTGTATTCCTCTCATCCATCCCTGAGATATGAAGAGGAAGAGACGTCTTTAGCTTGCATTCCCATATGTTTACCATGAACTGAATGTCTCATTTTATATACTCCCTTCATTATTTAATATTCCCTCCGATTTAAAATATAAGTTTTTTTGAAGTGGTTTTTGGTTGTAAAATATAAATATTTTTTTAGAAAAATGTGTATTTATTTACTAATTTATCCCTACATTATTTTCTCCTTATGTTCATTTTGGTCAAAATGTGTAGTTCCCATGCAATTTTCTATCAATTTTTTATTCTTTGAAGTATTAATTAGGGATACTTTAGTCATTCTAATTTGTATCTTAATTTGGGTGAAAACTCCTAAAAATACTTATATTTTGAATAGGACGGAGTATAAGACTTTCATTATATGTTGCAAGCAAAAAAAAATAAGATAAAATTAAGCAAACAAAAAACCAAGATACTTTGTTAGTTAAAATACAAATATTATTCTCTTAAATATGACTTGTATACTACTGATTTTATTTAAGAGAGTGATATTGATATTTTGATTAAAAAACATCTTAATTTTCGCAACGTATAATAAAAGTATTATATTAAGGAATAAACATAGTACAAAGTCAAATAGAAAAGTGTATTAACTTCAGACGTTTGGAGCTCTTCATATTGAATAATTTTGTTGTGGACCTGGATTATATATGAGGTCATAGACATTTGGTCAACATTGAGTCGCATCATTCTTTTTATTAAAAAATAAAAATACTCCCCTTTTTGATATAAGTAAAGAGGAGTTTTTTTTTATTATATATTTTAAAAAGAGGTTATGAGGCTCAATGTGAACTCAATAATCCATGTCCCACATATAACCCAGGTCCACAATAGAATTTTCCCTTCATATTTGTCAAACAAAAGTACAACTCAGAGTAAGTTTACGTCACAGGCAGCGTCTCCTTCCCACCTACTATTGACGGGATCGAATAAGAAGAAAAAGGTTGAAAGTAAGTTAATGCAGTGTGAATTTTGATAATTTCATATCGATTAGCTTGTAGCATATTTACAATATATATATGGTTTGAACTTTTTTTCCTTTCTTGAGGTATTTTTTAAGTGATTGAATTAGATCCAACTCCATTAATTAATAACAGAACTCGTAATATTGAGTTAATGCAGGGTAAATTTTGAGAATTTCATATCAGCTAGTTTGTAATATATTTACAATATATAAGGTTTGGACAATTTTTCCCTTCTCGATGTACCTTTTGGGGATTGAGTTAGATACAAGTCCATTGATAATATTAGTCCATTTTTATTCTGGTTGAGGTTTAAATTTTCTCGGAGGGTTTTGGGAGAGCCTCCCAAGATCCTCCTGTACTGCATCAATCGGAGGTTTTGCCCAGTCTTGTGGTCTGCAACTTCTTGAGGATCGAGTTGATATTGCTATTGACATTGATTTCTTGCTGCTGATTGGAGTTTAGGAACGGCTATAGTGTAGAACGACAAAAATTCAGTATATATTGGATAATTTGGGCCATTTGGATTGTTAGATAAAAAATTAATGATCTATTTTTGTGTGTGTAGAGGACACGTGTTAAATAAGATAGATGTTACATGTCTAAGAATATGTGTTCATCAGGATAAAACACTTGTTGCACCCATTAAGACAAATGTGCATAAGGAGAAAACACATGTTGCATGAGAACACGTTCAAAATCATGCAATATTTGTCCAAAAAATGTTAATTAAAGCCATTTGAGAAATTCCTTTATTGGAAATAAATCAGAGAAGATTGGAGAGAAAGAGAGGGGGAGAAGCGAAGTTTTGATAGGCGATACCACGTCCATAGGGCCCTCACCTCCCGATCCGACAGAAATTGTGGAGGATGTAAATTAAGGTGACCCAACGGCTCGATTGGTGGGAGGTCTTGTCTTAGCCCACCGCAAGAAGCCACCTCCACATTGGAGGGTTGAAATTTTCACATTGCGGCTGTCAAGATTTGAACTTGCGCCATCTTACATAATCTGCCACCCCCAAATCAACTAGGGCTACCCTTGCGGATGAAGAGAAGTTTTGATAAGATGCGCGTGGGGAGGAGAGACAAAAGAGATTTGATAGGCAGTTGATTTAGGGGTGAAGTTGTAATTTGATTCTAAATTGCCTTGGCCGGAGGTAAATTACCTTGGCAATATCACCAGCCTTTAAAAATCTTAAGGGTGACTGCCACACTTTCCCGACTCTTTTCTTTTTGTTTATTAGGCATTTTGTTTGAAATTCAGTGGCTGAAATGGTATATATAGCTCCAAAGTTGCTGAAATGGTAAATTCAGGGAAAGATTTCCTATGGGACGGTCCTTGTGGGTACTTGTGAGACATGAAGACTTGGGGGACCTACCCTGCAGATGAGTGCTATCTCAAATTATGTGAGAGAAGTGTGGGGCCGTACCCATAAGGGCCACCCCATGCCAGACTTTCCCGTAAATTCAATGACTTCGAGACCGTCAATAACTTTTCCGCCCAAATTTGAATAGAGAGATTTAATTTAGATATGTTCAATTTTAGGGCTTAATTTAGAAAATCGTGTGGAAAAAAAATCATAAGGTATCTTACAAAAATATAAGGGTAGTTGTACCTTAATCACCAAAAAAAATAAAAAATTAGTACCACCTCCGTTCCAAATTGTTTGTCACATTTGGGGTTTTCATCAATATTAAGATTTAAGAATATGATTGGAAAGTAATTAATATGACAAAAAATCGTAAATACCCCTCAATTAATGATTAAAAAGTTATTATTAATGGTTGAATAATAAATAAAGAGTATGACTGGAAAATAACAATAAAGATATAATAGTTTCTAAAACGTGGTAAATAATTTGGGAGGTCTAAAAAAGTGAAACGTTGCAAACAATTTGGGGGCGGAAGTAGTATATTAGAGAATGACCCTTCCAATAATTTCCTGTATTCATATTTTGACCTCAACTATGTATTCTTACGTCCGCCTCTTGGAATCAAGTGTTGGATAGAATCGGAGAGGTTGTAGCCTAGTGGGGAACACCTGCACTGAGGCGAGAGGTCCCAGGGTTCCATACAGAGACGAGGCGCCCTAACTTGCTAACCCCTGACCCCCATTCTTGGATAGAACTACTGAAACGATCTATATAATAAAAATAATGAGTTAATAGCTATTTATAGCACTAAACTATTTACGAATTTCTCTTTATAGTACTAAACTATTTTTTTTATCTAAATATGTCACTAAACTATTTACATTTATCTAAATATGTCACTCAACTATTTACGTTTATCAAAAAATATACAACCACCCATTTTTTGGGTGTTTTTCGGCCAGCGATGTCATGTGAGTTGCTTCAGAACATGAACAAAGATGAAAAGTAAAAGAAATATTGGAAAGCGTCGGGTTATAAGCTGCTTAATTTGGCTGAACTGTTTGCCGCTGCAACAACAAATTAGCGATTTATCGCCCGACTTTTCCCAAGATTTCTTTTCCCTTTTCAGTCGTTGTTCATGTTCGAAAGCAACTCACGTGATTTCATCGGCGGCAGCACTGAAAAATGGTGGTTGTATATTTTTGATAAGCGTAAATAATTGAGTGACATATTTAGATAAAAAAATAGTTTGAAATCTTGATACACAAAATCTCAGCAAGTGAACTAGTGTCAGGTTGAGTATATAAGTAAGACAAGTGTCGTTCCCACAGAGATTATAATTAAGTACCAAAATTGTGTATTATTCTAATTTAGACCTACAAATATTTTTTAGAGTTTTACTAACTAATGCTTAAAATTAAATAACGACTAAATTAAACAAATAAGCAAGGAGATATCAAATAATTAGAGAAAGGTTGATTAGGACATTGATCCAACTTATTTTCCCAATAATTAGTTTAAAAGATTCCTTTTTTAATGTGTCAAACTCCCTTAAATTTATCCTAATTCATTAACGGTAAAATTCCCTAATCTAGGTTTTATTCAATTCCTTGCAATAAACCCCCTAATCTCAATTAACAAAAATCATATGTCTATGTGAAATTGATTAAAGAGACAGCATTAACGATTTATGGAATTTCCCGATTTCAATCCCGTAGTTATCTACTTTTTGGAAACCGCTCAATAGAAACCGAATCTATTCCTAGTCAGTTTTACTACGAGTTATTATTACTTAGTTCCTAATTAATTACTTCACCTCCCTGTCCTTCGCAATTAAATTATGAGATCATGTATAGAGTGATCAAATCCATACAAGCATTAAACACACCATAATAATAATTAATAAAATAGGGATTAAGGGAACATTGAACACAATATTAAGGGAAAAATAATAAACTAAATCATTGTTCCAACAAAGTTTTCACAAGCCTAATCAACTAGAAAATTTAGCCAATCATCATGTAGCAACCAATCATAGCAATTAAATTAGACATGAGAAAAATTACGAATCAAGAAAATAATAATAAGAGATAAGTTTTAGATTACAACTTGATGTCGAAATTATATGAAAAGGCGATGAGGTGATGATGATTGGTGGTGATTAACAGGCGAGCACTTTGGTGGTGATTTGCGTGATGATGATTGGTGGCTCAAGTGATGATTTACGGCTCCTTTGGTGTTTTCTTTTTGCGTGATTTTTTCTTTGTTTTTTGTGCGGCTCCCGATGATGGTTGATGCGGGGCTGCCTTGGCTGCTGATCGGGGGTTGATGATGGTTGATTCGGGTGTGTGTCTTCTTTAGGGCTTCATGCCCTCCTTTTATAGAGGTGTGAGGAGGTGTTAACCCTTTCTAATCTTGTGGCTGAAGTCACGAGATCTTTATTTCTATTCAATCTACGACTTTATTCCCAAATTAATAACTTTCCTACAAAATCAAATCTAAGAAAATATAATATAATCTTAAAATAAAAATTCTTAATATTATGTTTCTATTTATCATATAAAAATACCTAAAATACATATATCAAATCAAAATAAATATAATCATCAAGTGCTTTGCCCAAGTGGGTAAGTGCTTGGCCCAGGGGACCGAGAGGTCCCAGGGGTTGATCTCACTCCGTGACGTTGCGGTGAGCTTTATTCTCTACGATCTAGGGTTGTTCTCTCCCAGCTCATGAGTGCATTACTATCTCCCCGTTCATGAGGCTCAGCCTGTCAGGGCGTTCATCAAAATAAATATATTAAGAATTTAATATCAAATTGACTCTAAAATATGGAAATATAATATTATTTAGGTAAAAACTAAGTGGAAAGTAGTATAATTTATATAGAAAATATGAGTTTATCAAGTACTATAAAGAGAAATTCGTAAATAGTTTAGTGCTATAAATAGTTATTAACTCTAACTTCTAAAGATCGCAACTTCACTTGGTTCTACTTTCAATATAATCGGTTTTAAATTTCGTTTACGAAAATTTTCAATTTTTTAGATTTCTTTAAGCTCCAAATTAGTATCCGGAAGATGTGATAAAAAAAAAACTATTTAAAAAATTGTGAAAAATGGTCTCTTTTCTCAAGAATATATAGAGCGTAAAAATATATATACAAAAAGGTCTACAGATCGCAACATCACTTAATATGGAGGTTAACATTTATGAAATTTCAGGAACGAACCTGACACTGAGAGCCATTTATATGGACGAGGTTGACATTTCTGTAATTTCAGGGACGAACTTAAAACTGCAAGTTATTTTTAGGGACGAACTTGACACCGCAAACCATTTACAGGGACCAAACTAATAAAACATTTCAAACTTATCCCATATGAGATGAGTGCTCAAAAAGACTTTTCTTTTTTATTTGTGATATTAAATGTCTATTCGAAACACGGGATTCTTAACAATATAAAGAGCAATAGACTATCATAAAACAGATTAATATTCCCTCCATTCCCATTTAATTGTCGTTTAGGAGATTTATAGGTATCCAAATTAATTTATTTCAGTTATACCCTCGACATTTCTTTTATTACACCGTCTCTGCCATCCCTATTTTTTTCTTTCTTTTCTTATGCTATAGAAGTGAGAGAGAGGTAATATTGGATCTTTCGGTGAAAATGACAAGTTCCTTAATTTTCTAAAATTCTCTAAAGAGTCTTATATTTAGGAATTGAGAGAGTAAAATTTACTTCGCATTTTCCATTCATCAAAAAGAGAACATTTTATCAATATTGTAAAGTGGGGATTACATACTATCGCATTTACCTCTTTTTATCGAACCAGTCACACCTTACATATTCATAAATTCAGAATAAATGAAAATGGAGTTAATAAACATGGCGTCAAAGTTCAAGGACCGCTTGAGTAATTACTCGAATTTTATTAACCACGTCTTCAATTAATTATCGATTTTCCGGCAGGTTCAGTAAAAAAGCCGCGAAAACGGAGGAAACGACGGTGGTGATCGAACAGAACAACCACCATGAGAACCAGGCCGGCGGCAGTGTTCATTGCTTTTGGTACCAAAGGAGATGTTCATCCAATCGCTGTAAGTTTAATTTGTTCTTCTTTCTCACCTTAATTTTCGCAAATTCATGATGCTGAGAGCCAAAAACAAATGTCAAAATTAGACATCGGAGGTACATTTTCGCAATACTTTTTATGGTTTCATACAACTTCATTAGATTTTTATATGCACGATAATTGAAATTTGGGCGGTGTTATTCATAAAGTGGAGATTTTGCCAATTCAAGTTTCATAGCTTACATTGGAATGTTTGAGACTTTTGAATTACTACCTCCATTCCATAATATAAGTCGTTTAGGACACTTAGAAAAAATTAATGAAGCAAAAAACACGGTAATTTGTTAGTTAAAATATCAATACTTTCTGAAAGTATTTTAGTTTTTGCTTTCTTACTTTTTGCTACATGTACTAAACGACTTATATTATGGAATTGAGTGAGTAATTTTTAATTCTCATATGCATTATTGAGATATGTTGGTATTAAAATATTTTTGGTATGGTCAGTTTGGGATTATTTCTAGAAATAAGATTTTGAGTGACCAATGATGGAGGACAACTTTTGCAGACCTGGTGATGTCTGATAAAAAGTTAATAGTGGCATCATGTTTTGAGTTGGAAATTTCGTATTACACGTGTTATTCCACCTTAGTACATTTATTTCAATAAATTCTCTACTTGAAAAGTTAATGGTACTATGGACTTGCTTGTTTTCAGGCCATAGCTGCGGCCTTTGCTAGTGATCAGGAGCAATATCATGTGGTATTTATAACTCATTCTGCCCACAAGGTAAAATTAATTGAGCTTTTAGTTGTGTTTCCATCATATAAAACGTATAACATGTAACCCTGTATTATTCAAATATCAATAGTGACATTGTTTCTTATTCAAATGTTACACCTGAATGAGAGTATGACATGTCTAAATGAGTTCATTTTGCTTTGAAACTCAGAAACAATCTGTGGAGTAAATATTAAACATTCAGAAAATTGGTTTTGATCTTTAAATGCTAACAGAGCCTAAAACCGCACTTGGAAGCAATCGGAGTTGCTTTCCTTCCTGTAACTTCCCCGCCTGTTCTTGCTCCTCCTAAAGATAATGGTATAATGTGTTTGATTGTCTTAAACTTAACTTGTTTGCATACGCTCTTTTTTGTTTAATTCCTGAAATGTTTTATCTATTAATTATCTTGCTGCTCGACAAATAACCTTTCTGGGTCCGAATATTGCCTCTTTTTGTCCTAGGCTCTCCGGAAGTGCATTTCTCTCTCCAGAAGAAGGAAGTTACCAGAGAACATAGAAAAGAATGTGTTTCCATTGTTGAGAGGATCTTTGAAGATGGCTTAAGCATTGAGGGTGATGTTATGGTCAACAATTTCTTCGCATTGGTACTGCAACATTTCCCCTTTTCTTGAAGAAAGTGACTCTTGAGGTTCTAATGTTTCTTTGAAATTGAATATCTTTTCTTTGAGGAGCATTTTAAGTGATTTGAAACAAACATGAGTCTTTGATTTGGTGGAAATTCAATACTTCTTTATGGATGAGCGTAATGTTCTTGTATGTCGTGTTTCTAGCATTAATATACAGTGAACTGGAGGGGTGGGGGAGTCACCAAGTGTTTAATGTGTGTTCAGTAAATAAGCATAAAACATTGTGAGTGTTGACATGTCACTTAACCCCAGTTCTGGGAAGGATCAGTATAAACCATGTTCGCAAGTCTATGCTGAGCATTATTTGTGACTTGATATTATTTGATGATTTTTTGAATTCTGTTTCATAACAGGAAGGATGGAGTCTTGCAGAACTATTTCATGTCCGTTGTGTTGTTGCAGCTCCATATGTTGTTCCTTATAGGTATGGTGACTGCTGAATCGTACAATATTGATCTAGACGAATACTTTACTTTGGCTCTCATTTTCAATTGCGTAACTCGGATATGACATGCTTCCAGTGCCCCTGCTTCATTTGAGCGGAAATTCCGGAAAAAACTTCCTCTTCTATATAAATATCTAAATGAAGCTCCAATGGATAAGGTAATTGATCATCTCCTTTTTTTTGTGTTAAGACAATTGCTGTACGGCTGTACCTTTATCTCTTAGTTTTTGGGGTATTTTTTTGTTTTGCTTCATGGTAAACAAGAACTGATAAAGTATGATGAGCCTATATTTTACTATTATTTTGGATTATTTTCATACTTTAATTGAGCTTAATTGAAATAATAATATATTAAATTAGTCTTTATGAGTGAATATGCCTAAAAATGTTCTTATGAATTTCATTCACTAATTTTATAATATTTGATGCAGGTTAAAGGGAATTTTGGACATAAAAGGAAAAGAAGAATAATATTTGGCAAGTGTTAAAATGTTACCGAGTCCAACTTGGAATAGAAGATTGAAGATGTACAAATTTGTTACGTGCCAAAAGTTGAATTCGAAAAGGAATAGAATTTGGAGATTACTATATTCCGAATTGGAATCCTAAAAGGAATCAAGAATCAAAAGGGCCACTGCCTAATATGCTGGAAGATCTAATCGCTTATGGAATTGAAGACTTTTGCATGCCTATATAAAGGCAGCATTCTCCAACTTCAAAAATAATCCTTGTATATACCATAAATCCATTGTACATATCATCCTCGGCTAATCTGTGGAGCAAGAGGAGCTTGGACCTCGGAATCGGGATCGTTTCGTCATCAGGCTACTTCTTTTATTATTTTTATTTATGTTTAGTTTTAGATAATTTTGTTGTGACTAAGACCTTCTTTGAAGGTCGAAACTTTTATGGATATATTTGATTTTTATTAATTTATGTATCTCGACAATATGGTTAATTGTTATTATTTATTCTTAATGCTTGCGATTTTTCTGATCAACTATTGCATGAATCTAAATTGTTTGTAGAGGCTGAGAAGTTCTATATTTAATTGGATCACGGATAATAACAACATGACGTAAAATTGACTAGAGATAGATTCGATTTTCTTGTGTGGTTTCTAGCGAGTAGGAAACAAAAGCCAGGGAAAGTCCACGGAGTTTTATGCGGTTTTAGGTCTTAAAATCACGTAGATATACGACTGATTTATTCTCTAAGGCTAGGAGCTTTTCGCCAAGAGATTGGATCTAGCTTATATTCGGGAATTTACCATTAACCTAGTTGAGACTTAAATTAAGAAATTATTTATTTTCCATAAAAGGAGTAGACTGGATTAGAGGTGTCTTAGTCCATTCGTTACATATTTTTTATTCTTTTTTAAATGCATGTTTACTTTATAGAAATCAAATATATCCATAAAAGTTTCGACCTTCAAAGAAGGTCTTAGTCACAACAAAATTAGCTAAAACTAAACATAAATAAAAATAATAAAAGAAGTAGCCTGATGACGAAACGGTCCACGAGCTCGAAGCTCGTCTCCCTTGAGAACTGCTCCACGGATGGCCTGGATGATTATGAATGAGTGGTATATACCCGGATTGATTTTAGCCTCTGCCGCAGGTCCTCTATATTTAGTGCTCAATGCACTGCCTGATCAAGTCCTCATTTTGATTCCTATTAGGAATCAATTTTCCAAGCTCCCACGTGTTGGTCGAGATGTCGATCCTTGAATTGTATTCCATTTAGGATTCTTCTAATTTAGTATTATAACAATCTCCAAATCCTATTCTTTTCTCAATTCAACTTTTGGTACGTAACAAATTTGTACATCTTCAATCTTCTAATTCAAGTTGGAATCGGTGACATTTTAACACATGCCAAATATAATTCTTCTTTTCCTTTAATGTCCAAAATACCCTTCAACCTGTATCAAATATTATAAAATTAGTGAATAAAATTGATATGAACATCTTTAGGCATATTCACTCATAAAGACTACAACAACAACAACAACAACAATAGCATAACCCATTAAGTCCCCAATAATTGGGGGTATGGGCGGGGATGGACGGGATACAGACCTAACCTTTGTCAAACAAAGTGGCTGATCCCAGGATACCACTGAAACAGATGTATTGGAGACTAACCTAACCTTTGGCAACAAGTGCACAAAGTGGTTGCTCATATAATACACCTGTAACAATGGTCCCCTATGCCGTCGTTTGCTACAGAATCATGCCCTCAAATCAAAGCCAAAAGGCATCAGAGAAGGCAGACCCAAGAACCATTTTGATTTATGTGCACATCACCATGCTTCTTTCATTCAGCATCCAGAGCATTAGTGGTGCACTAAAATTCACTCATAAAGACTAATTTAATAAATTATTTTCCCTTAATTAAGCTCAAAACAAATATGAAAATATCCAAAATAGTGGTAAAATATAGGCTAATCAATCCTACATGTGAAAATTGATATATTAATCTTCCTTCATCCCTCTTATGCTAAACCCAAACTGATTATCCTATCACAATGAGGTAAATATCCTGAAAGTTCATCCCCCCCCAGAAACCTTTCCTTATTGACCTTAGGAAGAAGCGAAGGTTCAAATTTATTTATTTTATCCTCGTATGTGTTATGTAACAGGCGGAATGGAAGGATGTTATCCACTGGATGTGGCCACTCTTTACAGAAGAATGGGGATCATGGAGAAAGCTTGATCTAAAACTTAGTGATTTCCCTCTTACGGTCTGTCCTTAAAACCACTGAGTAGTCTCTCTTGATGTGATCTATGAATATGAAATGATGCTGTGTCTTCTATGTGCTAATCTTATTCTGTTTTCTCAAATGACGGGAAATGACTCCATTTTCCAGGATCCAGTTACAGGTCTTCCTGCCTGGCATGATAGGCCTTTGTCTCCATTACTACTGTAAGACCAAGTACCTTTTAAAAGCAGGCTCTTCGTAGGATATAAGGATTTAAAAAGAAACAATGATTCCAAATCTACATTTTCAGCAGCTTTCAATTGAGTTCCAAAGGTTATCAAAGTTTGTTTATTGAGAATCACTTGATTTGGCCCTGTTTCTTCCTAACTTGAATAATTCCATCGTGTATATGTTTGTCATTTATTCCAAACATCTTGATGCATTCATTATGAGTTCTTACTCTTGCTCAGTTTTTTTGGGCTACTAGGAGGCATCCAAAATTCTGTCTCAACTTCTGAAATCTTACATTGTATTGGCATGCAGGTACGGGTTTAGCAAGGAAGTAGTAGAATGCCCTGGTAAATTGCTTTTTATGGAGATGCTATTATTCTTTCTGAATTCACCAACTCATATTGTTTCCTGATACTGAGGAAGTCGCCATCAAACTTCTGCGTTGTTTATTTGACACAATTTACTACAGTAGCATATGAAAAATGTTGCATGCTCCGTCTAGACTTATTTCTTAATTTGAGAACATGTTCAGTTAATATAACGTATGAGGAATTTTTTTTAATACTGAATTTCACTAATTTCTGGACCAAACATGCAACAAGCTTTTGTGTTGCTTAATGGGAAGTTAAAATATCATTCAGACTCTGTACTAGCAACCTAAGCATTCTAGTTCTTCTAGTGCTGCATTGTAGCATTATCATGTAATCATGGTCGTTTCCTGGTTGGTTGATGGTCTGTGCTTGGCAGTTAAATAACTTTTGCGTTTCGTCTTTGTCTTATAAGCTATTCTCGTTTCTGGCAAAACAGCTTATTGGCCATCAGCGGTTCGAGTATGTGGCTTTTGGTTTCTTCCTACAGAATGGCAGTTCTCCTGCAACAAGTGTGCTCAAAGTTCAACTTTGATGTCCTCCATGAACTTGAATACAAAAGGTGTGTTATGTCCAGATCACAATAAGTTAGAGGCATTTCTACTTGATGCTGTGCCGGATCTACCTATTTTTTTGAGTCTGAGTTCTGCCGGAAGGTAAGTTTCTGTCTGTAGGTTGAGTATATTTAATTGTTCTCTCTCCATTTCTCTAACTCTCTCTCTGTCTGGGTTCTAAAGTTTGTTCGATTATGGGACGGAGACATCTTAAGAAAGCATTTTCTCCTTAACAAATAATTTTTATATTTTAATTGTGCTAATAATTTATTTTAAAATCCAAAGTGCAAGAGAGCCCCTGCATGCATATTTGCTTTCTAGAGGTGAATTGGAACTTTTATTGGTGTAGTCAGCATCTTTTTAGCAGTAACTTTGTTTCTCAGTGGGAGTTTTAAGTACGTGTTTCCGTTCTATAATGTGGATTTGAAGAACTGCAATTTTACAAGATTGTTTGGCCATGAATTCCTTTCCAATTAAAATAAAGGAGGTTTGGGACTTCACAATTTTCAGACCCTATTGCAATGTTCCATCATGCTTACAGTTGCTGGAAAAAGTGTACATTTCCGAACAAAAAAATAAATAATAATAATAATTAATGGTCTTTCATGTAACTGTAGTTGAAACAATGAAGCCCTGAGCCCTCTTCTATTTAGACTATGGGTGCTCTTTGAGCACTGCTGATATGCTTCTCCTTTCAAAATGGCGAAGTGGTTACTGATTAAAGTATTGGTATTCTTTAATACTATGTGCAAATTTAGATCATGAACAAAGGCGAAAAGTAAAAGAAGTATTGGAAACTTCGGGTTATAACTGCTTAATTTGACATACCTGTTTGCCCTTGCAATAACAAATTAAGCAGTTATCGCCCGACTTTTCCAAGATTTCTTTTCCTTTTCGTCGTTGTTATGTTCCGAAGCAACTCACGTGACATCGCTGGCCGGAAAACACCCAAAAAAATGGGTGGTTGTATATTTTTTGATAAACGTAAATAGTTGAGTGACATATTTAGATAAAAAAAAAATAGTTTAGTACTATAAAGAGAAATTCGTAAATAGTTTAGTGCTATAAATAGTTATTAACTCTAAAAATAATATATTCTTTCCATCAATTTTGGACATTTAATTACAGACGTTCAATAAAGATACTAAGATACTCTTAGTACTTTTAGTATCTTTGTCTGTGCCGATCGTTTCAGGAAGCTGATGTTCTTGATCAAATTCTTTGAAGCTCTTTGATGGAATGCTTAGATCAGTAATTGTTTTGATTTCTTTACTTTTCCCCCATAGCACCAAGTATAAACCACAAACTATCAACACAGCTCCAAGTATGCTGATTCAAAACTGTAAGTTAGTGACAAGTTTTTTTATAATTTAATTTATTATTTTGTATAAACGTTGAAATAAAATATGATTTTTACCTTCCCAAATATAGTTTTTCATTAAGAAACATGAAACCAGCAATCGCAACCAGAACTAGCGTTAGTGGACTGAAAACTGATGTAAACAGTGGACCTCTCATTCTAATGCACCACATGCTCACCACTATCATTAACCCCGAAGCCACTATTCCCTGCATTCGAACATTCCATAAGAAATAATTAATGTTGGGGTTACATAATGTAATAAGTGAACATTTAATTTAGGACGACTGTTTTTATATGCTGGTGATGATTATAATGGATGTGATAAAGAGATTGGATAAGTAGTCGTACCGAGAAAGCAACGGAGAGGAGTCTAATGTTCCATCCTAACTTCCACTGGTTCCATGTGATTCCTTTTCAAGCAAAGAGCAAATACAATGGCTTGAACAGATCCCATCACTGAAATTAAAGCCGTGCTTGAATAATGACAGGGATATCGACGACTCATCTTGGCCTATTTTTACCAAACAAGAAAAACAGAATAAAAACGCAACATTTATAAGGTAACGTATTAATATTTTAATTAACAAATTACCTTAATTCTTACTTCCTTAATTCTTGCTAATGTCATAAACGATTTATATTATGGAATGAAGAGAGTATTACACAGATTTAACAAAACTTGAATAAAGATCCATACCAGAATAATAATGCCAATGGCACGAAAGAAGCAACAACATAGTCCTAGTATAGCTCCAATAATGTAGTTTTTATGTGAATTTGTCGTACTATGTTGTGTCTGAAGGTTGTTGTTGTGTTTCATAAGGTTAATGTCTGGTGACCCAATTTTGATCTCAACTCCTTTGTAGATTGTTAGTAGCATTGCTCCACCTACACATGTTACTGTTCCTATCACTTTTGCTTTTCCTGCCATGGATTTTAATTCAAGCTTCTCCAACCTAATTGGATTCACAAAAATATTAGACACAGAGTTATGAGAAAATTATTTCACGTGCCTCTATATTCTTTAAAAAAAACAATTGGTAATGAGAGGTTAAATAATGAGTTTATAAATGATTTAGATCTTCCTTAGACTCGATGTTAGACTTTATGTTATACAGGTAAGGTGTGAATCAATACAGAGTCCGTCGCTCTTCTTGGGTCACACGGGGGAAAATTAAGGTCCGTCGCCCTATATTTTTAGGTCGTACGGAGGCAATTCAAGGTTCGCCGCTCTATTTGGGGTCATGCGGGGACTTTCAGAGTCCACTCTGTCTAAGGGCATGTTCTTATACCACATGAAAATTAGCCAATTAGCCTCTATATCCTCTCAAAACCAATTGACAGTGATAGGTTTTAATCCATGAACTTATAAGTGATTTAAATATTCATTAAACAGTCGAGATGATACTTTATATTATATTTCAACATTCCCTTCACATCAGGGTGGGATAAATTCAACAAGTTAGAATTTATATGACCAAAACCAAGGTGAAGTAAAACAGTGGGAGTTACTTCTAAATTTTTTAGCTTCCGCCTCCGCAAGAATCATATAAAAATTAAATTTTGCCTCAAACTTGATGTTTTTGGTTCCATTTGTGGGAAAAAGTATGACATATAACATTTTTTTTAATAAATATTACATAGAACGATATAGAAAATCTTAAATTGAATTCCCGGTTATTCAAAACAGCGTAATCTGAACAACGAATTAGAAGCTCAATCATCGTGGTGTTATTATTACTTAAACAGATTTACTAGTAGAAGTTAAAGTGATGTATGTACCTGCAGATGATAGCCAAAATGAAGGTCAGTGCTGGAATGAGATTTGTTAAAGCAGAAGCAAAGGTAGCTGATGTCATAACTAGGCATTGTGCATATAGATTTTCAGTCAACGAACCCCTGCATGCAATTTCATCAATTACAAACTTTCAAAATGGCAAGGAATATAGGATATCATTCCTTGTTTTTGTGACCTCAGCTAAAGTTAATGGGAAAATTATATGAACATCTTTTGGTACAAAATTAGCCACGTCATTAAAGAATTATCTTTCTCCTCATCCTCTAGTGATGTTGCCAATTTTGAATCACACGGTCTAATGAATCTGCTCTATATCAGAACTATCTAAGTTAAAGCACCAACAACTATTTTTCTCCACATATATGGATTGATCATTCGAGATTTATCGAATTTCAAAAGAGCATAATAATTTTTTGATATAAAAACAGCTATTTAGTCAATCTAAAGCGAGTTTCAAAGTAGTATAACAATTTTCTGTTAGGTTAAAGTTAGAGTATTTTAGAATAGTTATTACAAAGTAAAGTAGTTATTTTAAGCCACTGAGGCATTGTTCTAATGGCTAAGATTGAGAACTCATGATGTAGAGTCAATAACGGAGTCGTGATTTGCACTTATGGGGGAGAACAAAAAATTATTTACAGTGTATGACAGTATATTTGAGGTAGAATGATATATTTTTACTAAAAATGGAAGATAAAATGATACTTATCTTGAAGAAAAAAACAGGCAGAAATTAAGGAATAAAATTGACATAAAAAAATAGAAAATCCCGACTAATATGCAGATGCTAGTGTTATAGTTCATACTTCAAAATAGTATTAGAAAATGAGGATGGAAGATTATTGTACTGTCGAAATATATATTAATTCTAAGAAAATGAACATTCATTCTAGAATAAACTAAAAAGAAAATAGACATTCGATTTGAGACGGAGAGAGTACTATTATAAAATTTCAAATGTTTGAGAAGACCAATATATTTTATATTATAAGGACTTATTTATAAAAAAATGTATTACTAGTACTAATATGAAAATTTCTAAAAAATTGGGCTGGCGGGGTGGGGGGGGGGGAGGGGGCTGCCCCTCCTTCCTCCCATATGCTCCATTTTTACGTAGAGTTCATGAGTTTGAATTCCCTCACTTCTTCTTCAATTTCCATATTTCTTGTAATATATATAACCCCTCCCCAAATATTAAAAAAGGGAAATTAGCCTGTTTAGTCCCCCAGAAATTTCGGTTAGCCTGTATAGTCCACAATGTTTAATTTCAGCCTAGTTAGTACCCCATGAATTTTCGTTCAGCCTGTAAAGTCCCCTAGAAATTTTAGTTCAGCCTATAAAGTCCCCAATATTTAATTTCAGCATGTAAAGTCCCCCAGAAATTTTCGTTCAGCTTGTAAAGTCCCTTACCTAGTCCCAGATTTTTTGTATTTTGTAAATTTTATAGATTGAAACTGACCAATATTCCCCCGCTCATTAAGCACGGGGATGACATGAATTTGGGGTTGCCCTGATTCCGCCTCGGAACCTCTATATGCAACCTGTAAATAGATAAGGGACTTTACAGTCTAAAATTAAATACGTAAGGGACTTTACAGGCTGACCAAAAATTCCTGGGGGACTTTACAGGCAGAACAAAAATTCCTGGAAGACTTTACAGGCTGAAATTAAACATTGGGGACTTTACAGGCTAACCGAAAATTCCTAGGGGACTAAACAGGCTGATTTCCCATTAAAAAAAAGTAGTTATTTTAAGAAAAAAATGTATATTTTTCTCCTATTAAATTGAATATTAATAGTTAAAATTTATTAATATTTGCCAAAGAAAACACTATTCAATATTTTAACGGGAAACAAAATCCATGGTGATATATATGGAATTTGGTCAAAGAAAAAAAATCAAAGAAAGAATCAATAATTAAGTACGTACCCGAGCAATCCAATAAAGAAGGCTTGGAAAACAACCACCCATGTCAATTTTGGCCTGCTGTTACTGCATTATTGTAACATCAATTCAATATCAAATGCTGCCACGTGTATGGTTTCGTTTGAAAAATATATATATTTATAGCTCAAGAAATCATGAAAACCTAAAAAATAAAATAAAATACATTTTTTTCTCTTTTTTTTTTTTTTTTTCCTCTTTCTATTCTAAAGGGATCAGATTGGAATAAGATGGGAGTGGTAAAAGCTCGCAATTTAAAAAAATGCGAGAAGGGTGTTCGGCCTAAAGCCTGTTACGACAATCCGAACACAATTATCTACAAATACACTAGAAAATGAGACGAGAAATGATACAGATGATCTAAAACCGAAATTTTACTACACCAAAAGGGCAGGACTATAAAAACAAACAAATAAATAAAGTGGTTATAAATATAAACAAAGTAACTACTAACTCATTCGTTCTGATAAAAAAAAAAAAAGTAGCCAGTTAATGTGTGATCCTCAACACGCTAAATATTTGAAGCGTGAATATTAATGAGAATCCAATATTAAACTATAGATAGCTCTAATACCATGCTAGAACGGACTGGAGCATAAATCTAACCCTCATAAGATAACGAAGTGGAAGAAGATTGATCAAGTGATAAACTCTACTTAATAGCTACCAAATGTGGGATTCTCAACCGAATAAATTGATTTTTTTATTTATTTATTATAATAATCAAAATTTGGTGGGACTTGAAAAGCCAAAAAGAGAAAAGTAATTATAAAAATGAGTTAACCTTTCAAGAAAAAGGGCAAGAGGAACAACAGTAGCAGCAGCAAACAAGAACCTGTAAGCAACCAAAATGAACATACTCATTCCATCATTTGAAGCCAACTTATAGAACACATTTACCACTGCTAATGACATTTGAACCATTATCATTAACATTATTGGCTTCACACCATCCATCATCTTCCTTAACTTCTCCATTTCAAGAAATTGTGAGGAAAATGAGTGCACGTATCAAACAGATTCAACAGAAATTAATTAACACGCGAAGAGAACCACTAATTACCAATTCAATATATATATATATATATATATATATATATATATATATATATATATATCCCACTTGTGTAACTTTGTAACCTTAAAAAGAACAAGCTAAGAAGATTGGAAACCTAGGCTTCAATTGTTTGTATTTCTAATAAAGAAATGAGAGAGAAGGGAAAATTGTGTGGATACAGAAATGGATAGAAATTATATGCAACTGATTTATTTTATTTGGAGAAATTATACTATAAATATATATTTTTTTTTGACAGCCAATTATACTATAAATATTGGTTTATTAAATTATGATCAAGACTGCTTTTTTGTACATACGTGTTAAGAAGCTTCTAAGCACTCACTGAGAGAGACAGTCTTCAAGTTGCATAGCAACAAAATCCAGAGATATTTACGACATAATTATCTTTCGAACGTACTATGTGTATTTTCTTATTTTAATTTCTCTCAGAGTAAATGTCAACTTTCTTACAATTAATAATATTTTCTTCATAAATTTTTAAATATTATATATTTAAAGAATTGCAAATTTCACTTACAAATGAATTATTATATTTAAGATGCAAGCTCTACTTTCTATCATATTCTTCCTTAAAGCAGTATCCATGGTTGCCGCCACCATTGACCCGAGTCCAATCGTTGACAGTGATGACTGCTGACCAGTCCGGTTCCTATTCAAAACAATTTTTTTTTTCAGTATGTACAAAATATCTCAGAACATATATTTTTAATTTAAAAACAGGTACGTTGAAAATTAAAACATATATTTTTTTAAATTAATATTAACCATCAAAATTTTAATTCAATAAAAAAAAATTTATGTGCAAAATTTTTCTACATTCCGCACTGGAGTTATGGTGACTGCTGGTAGTTATCACTGACCACCGGTCCAACCACTAGCATTATCAATGTTATCCACACTATTCGAAATACAAGTGTATATTCTTTATATAATATAAAAAAAAAGACTAAAAAGAACTTATCATAAAGATTTATGTGAGTGGCTAGCTGAAATTATTAATGGTCATGGAAGTATTCAATTTAGTAAAAAAAAGATATACTTCCCTTGCAATTACTACGGGTCAACTTGAAGATCGATCTTAAAAGTGTGTTAAAATCACCCATGATTAACCATAGAACCTTTAAGTTAGCTGCAGAATTGGCTAAATTTGCCCACAACAGCCTATAGATTCAAACCCGGTTAACCAAAAGACGAATAGTTAGTTGAGAAAGAGCCTTAATACTGTAAACTTTTTGCCCGAAAGGACAAAATCATGAGCTGAGACTCCCATATCCTGCCGACCCTCCAAAAAAAAGTCAGGTCGTAAATAGGCTTAGACTGAATAATCATATTACTCCGATTTGTTAATTACATCAGAATCATTTGGGTTTGATTATAACAAATTTATACCCTAATTAATTAAATTTCTTGTCTTAAGAATTGGAAAATGTACGGAATACAAAACTACGAAAATGCCTTTCCGGTCATAATACTATAACGAGTACCACTACATAATCTCTTGACTCTATTTTTGTTTCATACAAGATACTCCTTCCGTTTCATAGAGCTCTTTGCAGGTAGTTTAGAATAGATTAAAAAGGTGGTCAAATTCTTTTTATTATATTATCATATGAGTAAGGGTAATGTTAGATAAACTTGTCTTCCGTGACATAGTTTAACTGGACAAATTCGTCGTATTAGTCTTGTCTTGACTCATAGGGTAAGAGTTTGCTTACCCCAAGTGCAATAATCAGCTTTTATGAGTTATTGGTGTACAAACAGTTTTGGTGAATCCCATTTGAGGTACTTCTCGCAATTTAACTTTTCACTAACCCTAGACCGAAGGTAGGAGTTCTTAGGATTGAGACTCAATCATTTTTTACGTTAAATATTAATAGACTAAAAATACTTCTATTCTATTATTAAACAAAGGGAGTATTTAATTTAATCAGGGTTTATTTAGAAAATCTGGTGGGAAACCATATAAGGGTACAAGAATGCAAAAGAGTTTGTGACATTTTAACAACACACGTATAAGGAATCAAGGAGTAACTCAGTGATTGTCACTGAGTTAATCCTTCCTTGGACTAGATCCTAAGATCGATTTCTACTTTCCCTTCTCCTCCCCCCTTCCCCCAATAAAAAAAACAAAAAATAAAACAACACATGTATACTCTCCTTTCCTTGACAAATAATATATTTTTCATTAAATCCAGACATTCAATTCAGAAAGGAGAGACTCACAACATATTTTCACCAGAATAAAATATAAGAATTTCCCAAACTCCCCATTTCTATGCAGTGGGAGCAATGCCAATTACATTTATACCCTTAGTATCTTTGTTGGTCTCTGTGGGTCCCATGACTTCAGGTAGTTCATGTTGCTGATCAAATTCTTGGAGACTATTTGTTGGAATTGATTGATCAGTGATTCCTTTGATTTCTTTGCTTTTCCCCCATAGCACTGAATATAAACCGCCAATTATTACCACAGCTCCAAATATACTGATCCAGAATTGGAAGTTAGTAACGTAATTTTAATTCTTTTTTTTTGGACATAGATGGTAAAAGAAAATGTAATTTTTTTTTACCTTCCTAAGTAGAGTTTTTCGTTAAGAAATAGAAAACCAGCAATGGCAACCAGAACGAGCATTAGTGGGTTGAAAACTGATAAAAATAGTGGACCTCTCATCCTCACACACCACATACACACCACTACCATTAATCCCGAAACCACTATTCCCTACATTTGAACATTCCATAAAATATAATTAATGTTAGTATTACATAATGTAACTGGTGAACATTTAATTTCGTACATGCGTTGGATGAGTAATCGTACCGAAAAAGCAACAGAGAGGAGTCTAATGTCCCATCCTAACTTCCACTGGTTCCAGCTATTCCTTTCCATGCAAAGAGCAAATACAATGGATTGAAACAATCCCATAATTGAAATTAAGGCCGTGCTTGAATAATGACAGGGATATTGACGACTCATCTTGGCCTATTCTTACGAAACAAGAAAATCAAAATAATGGCGTTTATAAACGGCATATTAATCAAGTAAGTTAAATAGATTAATTGAGAAAATCTAAATAAAGATTAATTACCAGAAAAATAATACCAATTGCACGAGAGACGCAACAACATATTCCTAGTATAGCACCAAGAATGTAGTTTTTATGTGAATTTGTGGTACTTTGGTCTGCCTCATGGTTTTTGTTTTTCATAAGGTTAATGTTGGGTGATCCAATTTTGATCTCAACACCTTTGTATAATGTAAGAAGCATAGCCCCACCTACACATGTTACTGTTCCTACCACTTTTGCTTTTCCTGCCATTGATTTTAATTCCAACTTCTCCAACCTAATTGAATTAAAAAATATATTAGACATGAGTTATTCTCACCATTTTTTAATATATAAAAAATTAAAGAAGCAAAAAAAAAAAAAATTTTTTTAATTAAAATATTAATATTACTCTCTTAAATAGTAATATAAAAGTCAAATTTAAGAAAATAATAATTTTGACTAGCAAAATACCTTACTTTTTGCTTCCTTAATTTTCGCTTCATATTTTAAACGACATATATTAATATTAAGGAATTGAGGTAAAGTACTTATATGACCAAATAAAATAGAGAAATATGTTCAATTTTTTTTTTCTTTCGAAATAAGAATTTATTTGTTCATATGCTCCATCATATTCAATTTTTACAAACCTATAATATATGAAGCCTATAATAACAATAACATAACCCATAAAATCCGCAATAATTAGTGTACATGCGGGAATGAATATGAGACAGATATAATATTTTGACAATAAATGCAGAAAGTGACTACTTACAGAATACCACCGAAACAGTAGTTTATTTTAAAAAAAAATTGGGGGAGCGGAAATTTAATCATAATTTCTTGAATTACAAATTTTGCACTCAATAGAATTATTACCTAAAATGTATTATACCTAGTAGAGGTAGGATTTTTTTTTTTAAGTCCGACTGGGCGGTTGCCCCCATGAAGGGGAGATAGAAGTGCCTCATAAGAGGAGGAGAGAACCCTAGAAAGGGAAATTTAAAGCATGCCCCATGTATGAGGAGGGTATCGAACCCACGACCTCAGGTTGTGGGAAGGCCATATCCCCACTGGGCTATGGACCTTGTGATTAGTTGTCACACCCCGTTTCCGGAATGATGACATGGCAGTGTCTCATTGGTTAATGGAACACCAAAGCCGACAAACAGAGATTACTAAATAAAAGAGTTCATTATTCAAAGTCCATAAATAGTAATAAGAAAACTAGCGAGGCGTTATTCTACAAATGAAATATTTCTAAGTTATTACATCCGAACAATGAATTACAAGTTCCAATGAGATAACTATAAAATCAATAACATGTGTGAACTATTTAGTTAGAATCACTCTTCGCAATCCCCATCCCAAGCTCCATCATCATAGGTAGAATCAACATCTACAAAACTCGAAACAAAACCGGATATCGGATCGAGCTCCCGGTGCTCAGCGAGGGACCCTAAAACAAGTAATAATGATAATAATGACAGTAATGCAGACGAGACATCGAAAATGCAGATACATAAAGTTCGGATGCCCGTTTCCCAAAAATACCCATGAGGAATTATATGCAAATGACTCGTCCCCAAGTCTAGCAAGACTCGAGAACTTAATGCAGGGGACGAGTGCGATGCAGATGCAAGAGCAGAAGGTTGAAACGAACGATACAGTGGATTGCACAATGCATGGTTTTTGGGAAAAATGAGTTTTAAAACATGTGCAAAAGTGCACCAAAACATTTCCCAACATCCCCAACTCATATGAGACCAAATAGACTTCAAGCAACAACATATAATAATCAAAACCAAAACGAACACATAGAATGCAACAATTAAGCAAATAACCACCTTCTTCGCACCTAAACGATTCCATAACCAAGTATACGACAAGCACCACGCGTTGCCCATCCCAGTACACCCAATCACATACTCGTCTTAGATACTTAGAACGTAGCTACCTACTATGACACGACTCCCACCACATGAGCTCACTCGCCTATTCACAACTACTCAAAGCAATAACTGGGCGGTGGTCCCGGTTATCAACCAAACTAGGGACTGGTTCAAGAAATCTGCGTGGGTTCGGATTGCCCCCCAAACGAAGAAGCTGATTTTAAGGTTCAACCCTATACATTGTCTCATCATCCCCAACCGGGGGACTCCACAAAACCACTACCAGTAACTAGTGATTGACCCCACTAGATGCGGGCCCAGGATGCAAGCGAGCAGCAAAGACCACTTTGGGGTCGCAGAGCGGATCGAAATGCGAAAGCGGGCGGAACCTGCTAACTAGTGATCCTAGGCTCGAGCTCAATAGGGGGCGACGACTCGGTCGACCAAACCAATTAGGACAACAATAATGACTCCCAATAAACGACTCAAATGCAATCAATCAAAAAGGGCAAGTACAGACATGATTTCCAAAACGAGTAACAAAAACAGATTCGGAGGCAGTTTATACGAGTATGGCAATTTATGATAGCATTAGGAAAGCGATTACAAGGCATGCTCAATTTACCCAAATCAATTAACAATTAACATCAAAGAGTCAATCTATAGCAGTTCATGAAATCGAATATCCCAATACAAGTAAAAAACATGCCGTAATACTATATCAAGTACTAATCATAATTACGTAATGCAAATCACATAGGAAAGCGGGTCCCCTACACGTTACGGAGATAAAATAATGACAAACCCTGAAATCGGTTCTGGCAGCTCACTTCGGGCGATAACTTTCTGCCGAAACCTCCGATTCACGATCCGTCTGCGCCCTGACTCGAAGGTCTTTCAATTCTCTTCAAAATAGATATATTGTGGGTCGAAAATGGAGGTCTATCTCCCTCTCAAACGTCCTGTCGAAGTTCTGGACAGATTATATATAATTGCACAAAAATCTGGTTTCGCCCTCCACTTCGTGATACATTACGGAAGATCTAACAGTTAAAAATCTCAATCCCTCCGGTCGAATATAGCCCTATCAGTCTAGTTTATAAATCAAAAAGAATTACTCCGTTTGGAGTTCGTATGTTACCTGTACATCGATTCTACTGGAACTGCACAGAAAGCAAAAATTCCATAAATCAGCCCTCGTTCTTGATGCGATATCTTCCAACTCCGAAATCGAAAAGTGAATCCGACTTCACGCCCTTGTAGTCTGTTTCGTCGTGATCAATATCCATATAAGGGTTGTCGAAATCCGATAAGGATTGCCCACTCAAAAATCCTCTCAAAGTTGCTAGAAACTCACTTCACAAAACTTTTTTTCTCTTTCCCTTTTGCTTTCTCACGGCTCCAGAGCCATTTCTTTCTCTCTATTCCTTGCTGGCACGGTTCCCGAGGAATGAAAAGTCCTCAGTAAATAAAAATCCCCTCACCCACGTTATGCCTTTTCGCCTTTCTTTTTAATTCAATTCAATTCAATTCAATTCTTATTCCCATCCCACGAAGACTCTTGATCTGCTAGTTATTGCCTTTTGTTATTATTTTTCTTTTATTAATAAATCCGTTTCCCCATTCCCCTCAATTCTAACGTCTTTATCTTTTCTTTATTATTATATCTATTCCAATTCCATTTTATTAAATTCCTATCATTATTATTATGGTGACTTACACTTAAATAACTCAACTACGATACACGTGCAAAATACCCCACTAAAAGGTACACAAAATAAAACACGTATTATATTTTAAAATTAAATAGACATGTAGTCAAATAGTCGCACAAAATAAATTTCGTCTACAAAGTCACTTGCGAAAAATTAATTACACGTCAGAAATTACGTAAGCAAAAGTTACGGTTATCACATTCTTCCCCCCTTATAGAAGTTTCGTCCTCGGAACTTGCTAACCCTGGTCGCAGAAAATGTGAGGATATTCAACTGTCTTCGTCTTCCAACTCTCAAGTGGTTTCATGCTCTAAACGATTGGACCGTCGAATTCGAGAACGTTAAGATAGGTGAGAATGAAATCATGACAAACGTCAATAACAACTGAGAAACATTGGAAATCAATCTTTCACTGAATGAATAATATATTCTAGTGAAGAGTTGATGAATAAGATTCTGAGCTTAATGACAAAAAAAAAAAAAAAAAAAAAAAATTGAATAAAAATGTGCTCAATTGAGAAAACCAAAGATTGGCTGACATGACAGTTGTTGAACTTATTAGTTCTCTGCAGACATATGAGATGTCGAAGAAGATCAAAGCATAAGAAAACGAGTTTGGCATTAAAACCTGAAACATCTCTATACAAAATAGAACTCAAGTGAGGCGAGATATGGCGAAGATGATAAATCATATTCCTCAATCAAAGATGATTCCAAAACTGATGACGAAGATGATTATTATGAAAGTGCCAAAGAGGTGAAGAGAATTTTAGCAAATCAACGTATGGATTTCTATATCAAATTTATGCTTCGATGAGGAGAAATATAATAAGATGAAAGAAGACAACAACCAAATGCAGGAGATGTGGATCCAGACTGTTAAATCAAATGGTAAACCAAAGAGTACAAATAAAGAAATGGGCCGTGAAAATTGATTCACTTGAAAGAAAAATTCAATTCATGATTAACATTGACCGAACAAAACGAGGAAGTGTAAATAGCTAAATGGTGGATCAAAAGATGGAATGATGGAAAAATCCATTTCAATGATTTGTCATTAACACGTTAACAAGGTGGAGATCGCCGTGGATTTCAAAGTAATGGTGGGAGTCAAGGTTCGACAAGAAGACATCTTGACTCGCAACAAATGTCGTTAACGAAGTAATAATAGCAAAAGCTTATAAAGAATGTTTTACTATGATGAACACGGTCATTACCAAAAAGAAAGAAAACGGTAGCCATATAAATGGCAAGAAGTTTCCAAATAAAATCATATGACAGACACCCACCCACATCCACAAGCAAAATATGAATATGTGTGGGTGGCGGAACTAGAGTATGGACAGAGATAAAATTATGTGATGCTCTAACCCAAACGGGAAGCAAACAGATCTAGATTAGGCATCTCCACTTAGAACAATTAACGTACCAATAGAAGAATAGTTAAATACATCAAAAGGAGCAAAATTGACTTAGAACATACAATAACAAAATAAGTGTACTAAGTCCGAGTAAAACAAAAGGTACGGTTGATGTCACCTCATGTCGTAAAGCAACCGATAAACACGAATTCGAAAGAACAAACGTGAGGAAACCAAGAAGGCATCAATTAGAATGTGGAAGATAACAAACGCAATTAACGACAAAAGAAACACTTTGAGAAAGGTTACGCCGAATGGCTTGCAAATAATAAGAGATAAAACATAAGGTTACTCTTTAAATAGCAGGGAGAAGTTAGATGAGCTTGATGCAAGAACCGATAAAGAATATTTTTGGGACACTCCAATAGAAGGTATACAACAAAAGAACCTCTGAAGATATAAAATATATCAATGTAATGATACAAGAATTGCCTGCAAATTTTGTTGAAAATTTCCTCACAAAATTTTATGAGAGTGAATTTGTTGAGCTGATATAGCCTCAATAAACAAAGAGCCATGAAGAGCTAAAAAAAAATACAAGTGAACATGATGATAATTGTGATACTCACCTGCGATTAGGGTGCAATGAACGCAAGCGGGTACCACTCGGTAAGTAAAAAGAAATCACTTGGTTGAGTAGACAATTGAAAATCTCGATACCCTTCAGAAAACTCGTTGAAATTCTAAAGTCAATCGACGGGGAACTGGTAGCGTACAATCGTTATACTTCCCTCGTTGAACCTAAAAATGTGAAGGAGGAATCGCATGATAAATTTTGGATCATGTCGATGTAAAAAAAATTTCAACCATTTCAAAGAAATAATTTTAGAAACTGTTTCCAAAAGCGGAAGATGTGAACATCATTGGATTTGAATGGGTGTTTAGAAACAAGCCCATAGAATTAAGAGATTTTATTAGGGACAAATAAAAAAAATGGCAGAGAAAGTATAAACCCAGATTATCCAACTATATATACAAATTGGAAAAAGGCTTTTTGTGCATTGAAGCAAAAATTCAAGAGTTTGGTACGAGAGGCTAATAAGGTTCTTGTTGAAGCATGGACACACATAAGAGGGAGTTGATAAAAAAAAAATGTTCTTTGAAAATTGAAAATTTCAAATAATGATAACTCAAGTCGAGGATATTATGTTTGGATCAACAACCAGGGGCTATGAAAAAAGGTTGACACTTTATCAATAAAATGCAAACTGAATTTGAAATGAGTATAGTAAGTCAATTGATATTCTTCTTGATATTACAGATCAAATAAAAGAAAGAAGATATCTTAATCCCTCAACAAGTACGCAATAATTTTGCGAAGAAGTTCAACATGAAGAACGCTTAAGTAGTTAGATTCCTATCGGTGTGAACATTAAACAGGGAATGGTAAGACTGGAGTTGTTGTGGATAGATGAGAAAATGAAGAAGTCAGTCCAGTAATTTAGAATAAAATACGAGTTGGACATAACCGGGTATAGTACATAAGAATGGCGTAGTACAACACACGTAACGCATAGTGATAGGTAGGCGTAGTCGTCACTGCTTCATTGACTCGAATTCATCTTAACTCCCGCATGTATAGAATATAAGGTAAAATAAGTAATAAAGAGCTTAACCAGATAATATGCGAAGCAAATGCAAGTATATCATGACATGGTATAACAAGAAAAATATATAACATGCTTAACATATAGAATACTATAGCATAATAAATACGATATGCGATAAAACAATAACAAGGTAAACATGTAAGACATGAACAAGTAGAGCATGGTATAAACCAGGTAAACACATAACATGTAAACATATCAGTTAGCAGAAGAATATAAACGCTTAAGTAAACAGAATATCCTAATCCATGGTCTCTACCCATCACACATCTCACATTAAGTATTCTTGATAACCTAAGTTCATTACAGATTTTATCCCTAAGGTTCGACCTGCTCTGATACCATTTATGTCACACCCCGTTTCCGGAATGATGACATGGCAGTGTCTCATTGGTTAATGGAACACCAAAGCCGACAAACAGAGATTACTAAATAAAAGAGTTCATTATTCAAAGTCCATAA
Organism: Vinca minor; assembly: GCA_026122235.1. Classification (NCBI taxonomy): domain Eukaryota; kingdom Viridiplantae; phylum Streptophyta; class Magnoliopsida; order Gentianales; family Apocynaceae; genus Vinca; species Vinca minor. The sequence continues at coordinate 2,789,737 of JAOCZM010000201.1, read as the reverse complement.
ATAGTAATAAGAAAACTAGCGGAAGCGTTATTCTACAAATGAAATATTTCTAAGTTATTACATCTGAACAATGAATTACAAGTTCCAATGAGATAACTATAAAATCAATAACATGTGTGAACTATTTAGTTAGAATCACTCTTCGCAATCCCCATCCCAAGCTCCATCATCATAGGTAGAATCAACATCTACAAAACCCCGAAACAAAACCGGATATCGGGATCGAGCTCCGGTGCTCAGCGAGGACCCTAAAACAGTAATAATGATAATAATGACGTAACGCAGACAGAGACATCGAAAAGCAGATACATAAAGTTCAGATGCCCGTTTCCCAAAATACCCATAAGGAATTATATGCAAATGACTCGTCCCAAGTCTAGCAAGACTCAGAACTTAATGCAGGACAGTGCAGATACAGACTGTAACAGAAAGGTTCGTAATGCAGACAAGATACAGTGGATTGCACATACATGCGTTTTCGGAAAAAATGAGTTTTAAAACATGTGCAAAAGTGCACCAAAACATTTCCCAACATCCCCAACTCATATGAGACCAAATAGACTTCAAGCAACAACATATAATAATCAAAACCAAAACGAACACATAGAATGCAACAATTAAGCAAATAACCACCTTCTTCGCACCTAAACGATTCCATAACCAAGTATACGACAAGCACCACGCGTTGCCCATCCGGTACACCCAATCACATACTCGTCTTAGATACTTAGAACGTAGCTACCTACTATGACACGACTCCCACCACATGAGCTCACTCGCCTATTCACAACTACTCAGCAATAACGGCAGTGGTCCCAGTTATCAACCAAACTAGGGACTAGCTCGATGAAATCTGCGTGGGTTCGGATTGCCCCCCAAACGAAGAAGCCAGATTTTAAGGTTCAACCCTATACATTGTCTCATCATCCCCAACCAGGGACTCCACAAAACCACTACCGTAACTAGTGATTGACCCCACTAGATGCGGGCCCAGTACAGAACAGAGCAGAAAGACCACTTTGGGTCGCAGAGCAGATCAGAACAGAAAGCGGGCGGAACCTGCTAACTAGTGATCCTAGGCTCGAGCTCAATAGGGGCTGACGACTTCGGTCGACCAAACCAATTAGGACAACAATAATGACTCCCAATAAACGACTCAAATGCAATCAATCAAAAAGGCAAGTACAGACAGATTTCCAAAACAGTAACAAAACAGTTCAGAGGCAGTTTATACGAGTATGGCAATTTATGATAGCATTAGGAAAGCGATTACAAGGCATGCTCAATTTACCCAAATCAATTAACAATTAACATCAAAGAGTCAATCTATAGCAGTTCATGAAATCGAATATCCCAATACAGTAAAAACATGCCAGAATACTATATCAGTACTAATCATAATTACGTAACGTAAATCACATAGGAAAGCGGGTCCCTACCGTTACGGAGATAAAATAATGACAAACCCGAAATCGGTTCTGGCAGCTCACTTCGGGCGATAACTTTCGCCGAAACCTCCGATTCACGATCCGTCTGCGACTGACTCGAAGGTCTTTCAATTCTCTTCAAAATAGATATATTGTGGGTCGAAAATGGAGGTCTATCTCCCTCTCAAACGTCCCTGTCGAAGTTCTGGACAGATTATATATAATTGCACAAAAATCTGGTTTCACGCCTCCACTTCGTGATACATTACGGAAGATCTAACAGTTAAAATCTCAATCCCTCCGGTCGATTATAGCCCTATCAGTCTAGTTTATAAATCAAAAAGAATTACTCCGTTTGGAGTTCAGTATGTTACCCCGTACATCGATTCTCACTGGAACTGCACTGTAAAGCAAAAATTCCATAAATCAGCCCTCGTTCTTGATGCGATATCTTCCAACTCCGAAATCGAAAAGTGAATCCGACTTCACGCCCTTGTAGTCTGTTTCAGTCGTGATCAATATCCATATAAGGGTTGTCGAAATCCGATAAGGATTGCCCACTCAAAAATCCTCTCAAAGTTGCTAGAAACTCACTTCACAAAACTTTTTTTCTCTTTCCCTTTTGCTTTCTCACGGCTCCAGAGCCATTTCTTTCTCTCTATTCCTTGCTGGCACGGTTCCCGAGGAATGAAAAGTCCTCAGTAAATAAAAATCCCCTCACCCACGTTATGCCTTTTCGCCTTTCTTTTTTAATTCAATTCAATTCAATTCAATTCTTATTCCCATCCCACGAAGACTCTTGATCTGCTAGTTATTGCCTTTTGTTATTATTTTTCTTTTATTAATAAATCCGTTTCCCCATTCCCCTCAATTCTAACGTCTTTATCTTTTCTTTATTATTATATCTATTCCAATTCCATTTTATTAAATTCCTATCATTATTATTATGGTGACTTACACTTAAATAACTCAACTACGATACACGTGCAAAATACCCCACTAAAAGGTACACAAAATAAAACACGTATTATATTTTAAAATTAAATAGACATGTAGTCAAATAGTCGCACAAAATAAATTTCGTCTACAAAGTCACTTGCGAAAAATTAATTACACGTCAGAAATTACGTAAGCAAAAGTTACGGTTATCACATTCTTCCCCCCTTATAGAAGTTTCGTCCTCGGAACTTGCTAACCCCCGGTCGCAGAAAATGTGAGGATATTCAACCTGTCTTCGTCTTCCAACTCTCAAGTGGTTTCATGCTCTAAACGATTGGACCGTCGAATTCGAGAACGTTAAGATAGGTGAGAATGAAATCATGACAAACGTCAATAACAACTGAGAAACATTGGAAATCAATCTTTCACTGAATGAATAATATATTCTAGTGAAGAGTTGATGAATAAGATTCTGAGCTTAATGACAAAAATTTGAATAAAAATGTGCTCAATTGAGAAAACCAAAGATTGGTCGACATGACAGCTTGTTGAACTTATTAGTTCTCTGCAGACATATGAGATGTCGAAGAAGATCAAAGCATAAGAAAACGAGTTTGGCATTAAAACTCGAAACATCTCTATACAAAATAGAACTCAAAGTGAGGCGAGATATGGCGAAGATGATAAATCATATTCCTCAATCAAAGATGATTCCAAAACCGATGACGAAGATGATTATTATGAAAGTGCCAAAGAGGTGAAGAGAATTTTAGCAAATCAACGTATGGATTTCTATATCAAATTTATGCTTCGATGAGGAGAAATATAATAAGATGAAAGAAGACAACAACCAAATGCAGTGAGATGTGGATCCAGATCGTTAAATCAAATGGTAAACCAAAGAGTACAAATAAAGAAATGGGCCGTGAAAAATTGATTCACTTGAAAGAAAAAATTCAATTCATGATTAACATTGACCGAACAAAACGAGGAAGTGTAAATAGCTAAATGGTGGATCAAAAGATGGAATGATGGAAAAATCCATTTCAATGATTTGTCATTAACACGTTAACAAGGTGGAGATCGCCGTGGATTTCAAAGTAATGGTGGGAGTCAAGGTTCGACAAGAAGACATCTTGACTCGCAACAAATGTCGTTAACGAAGTAATAATAGCAAAAGCTTATAAAGAATGTTTTACTATGATGAACACGGTCATTACCAAAAAGAAAGAAAACGGTAGCCATATAAATGGCAAGAAGTTTCCAAATAAAATCATATGACAGACACCCACCCACATCCACAAGCAAAATATGAATATGTGTGGGTGGCGGAACTAGAGTATGGACAGAGATAAAATTATGTGATGCTCTAACCCAAACGGGAAGCAAACAGATCTAGATTAGGCATCTCCACTTAGAACAATTAACGTACCAATAGAAGAATAGTTAAATACATCAAAAGGAGCAAAATTGACTTAGAACATACAATAACAAAATAAGTGTACTAAGTCCGAGTAAAACAAAAGGTACGGTTGATGTCACCTCATGTCGCAAAGCAACCGATAAACACGAATTCGAAAGAACAAACGTGAGGAAACCAAGAAGGCATCAATTAGAATGTGGAAGATAACAAACGCAATTAACGACAAAAGAAACACTTTGAGAAAGGTTACGCCGAATGGCTTGCAAATAATAAGAGATAAAACATAAGGTTACTCTTTAAATAGCAGGGGAGAAGTTAGATGAGCTTGATGCAAGAACCGATAAAGAATATTTTTGGGGACACTCCAATAGAAGGTATACAACAAAAGAACCTCCGAAGATATAAAATATATCAATGTAATGATACAAGAATTGCTCGCAAATTTTGTTGAAAATTTCCTCACAAAATTTTATGAGAGTGAATTTGTTGAGCTGATATAGCCTCAATAAACAAAGAGCCATGAAGAGCTAAAAAAAAATACAAGTGAACATGATGATAATTGTGATACTCACTCGGATTAGAGGGTGCAATGAACGAAACGGGTACCACTCGGTAAGTAAAAAGAAATCACTTGGTTGAGTAGACAATTGAAAATCTCGATACCCTTCGAAAAACTCGTTGAAATTCTAAAGTCAATCGACTGGGGAACCGGTAGCGTACAATCGTTATACTTCCCTCGTTGAACCTAAAAATGTGAAGGAGGAATCGCATGATAAATTTTGGATCATGTCGATGTAAAAAAAATTTCAACCATTTCAAAGAAATAATTTCGAAAATCTGTTTCCAAAAGCGGAAGATGTGAACATCATTGGATTTGAATGGGTGTTTAGAAACAAGCCCATAGAATTAAGAGATTTTATTAGGGACAAATAAAAAAATGGCAGAGAAAGTATAAACCAGATTATCCAACTATATATACAAATTGGAAAAGGCTTTTTGTGCATTGAAGCAAAATTCAAGAGTTTGGTACGAGAGGCTAATAAGGTTCTTGTTGAAGCATGGACACACATAAGAGGGAGTTGATAAAAAAAAAATGTTCTTTGAAAATTGAAAATTTCAAATAATGATAACTCAAGTCGAGGATATTATGTTTGGATCAACAACCAGGGGCTATGAAAAAAGGTTGACACTTTATCAATAAAATGCAAACTGAATTTGAAATGAGTATAGTAAGTCAATTGATATTCTTCTTGATATTACAGATCAAATAAAAGAAAGAAGATATCTTAATCCCTCAACAAGTACGCAATAATTTTGCGAAGAAGTTCAACATGAAGAACGCTTAAGTAGTTAGATTCCTATCGGTGTGAACATTAAACAGGGAATGGTAAGACTGGAGTTGTTGTGGATAGATGAGAAAATGAAGAAGTCGTCCGTAATTTAGAATAAAATACGAGTTGGACATAACCGGGTATAGTACATAAGAATGGCGTAGTACAACACACGTAACGCATAGTGATAGGTAGGCGTAGTCGTCACTGCTTCATTGACTCGAATTCATCTTAACTCCCGCATGTATAGAATATAAGGTAAAATAAGTAATAAAGAGCTTAACCAGATAATATGCGAAGCAAATGCAAGTATATCATGACATGGTATAACAAGAAAAATATATAACATGCTTAACATATAGAATACTATAGCATAATAAATACGATATGCGATAAAACAATAACAAGGTAAACATGTAAGACATGAACAAGTAGAGCATGGTATAAACCAGGGTAAACACATAACATGTAAACATATCGGTTAGCGTAAGAATATAAACGCTTAAGTAAACAGAATATCCTAATCCATGGTCTCTACCCATCACACATCTCACATTAAGTATTCTTGATAACCTAAGTTCATTACGGATTTTATCCCTAAGGTTCGACTCGCTCGATACCATTTATGTCACACCCCGCTTCCGAATGATGACATGGCGAGTGTCTCATTGGTTAATGGAACACCAAAGCCGACAAACAGAGATTACTAAATAAAAGAGTTCATTATTCAAAGTCCATAAATAGTAATAAGAAAACTAGCGGAAGCTTTATTCTACAAATGAAATATTTCTAAGTTATTACATCTGAACAATGAATTACAAGTTCCAATGAGATAACTATAAAATCAATAACATGTGTGAACTATTTAGTTAGAATCACTCTTCGCAATCCCCATCCCAAGCTCCATCATCATAGGTAGAATCAACATCTACAAAACCCCGAAACAAAACCGGATATCGGATCGAGCTCCGTGCTCAGCGAGGACCCTAAAACAAGTAATAATGATAATAATGACAGTAGCAGACAGAGACATCGAAAAGCAGATACATAAAGTTCGGATGCCCGTTTCCCAAAAATACCCATAAGGAATTATATGCAAATGACTCGTCCCCAAGTCTAGCAAGACTCGGGAACTTAATGCAGAGACAGTGCGATGACAAGATGTAACAGAAGGTTCGAATGCAAACAAGATACAGTGGATTGCACAGCTGCGGTTTTCAGAAAAATGAGTTTTAAAACATGTGCAAAAGTGCACCAAAACATTTCCCAACATCCCCAACTCATATGAGACCAAATAGACTTCAAGCAACAACATATAATAATCAAAACCAAAACGAACACATAGAATGCAACAATTAAGCAAATAACCACCTTCTTCGCACCTAAACGATTCCATAACCAAGTATACGACAAGCACCACGCGTTGCCCATCCGATGACACCCAATCACATACTCGTCTTAGATACTTAGAACGTAGCTACCTACTATGACACGACTCCCACCACATGAGCTCACTCGCCTATTCACAACTACTCAAAGAATAACGGCAGGTGGTCCCAGCTTATCAACCAAACTAGGGACTGTTCGAGTAAATCTGCGTGGGTTCGGATTGCCCCCCAAACGAAGAAGCCAGATTTTAAGGTTCAACCCTATACATTGTCTCATCATCCCCAACCAGGGACTCCACAAAACCACTACCGTAACTAGTGATTGACCCCACTAGATGCGGGCCCAGTACAGAACAGAGCAGAAAGACCACTTTGGGTCGCAGAGCAGATCAGAACAGAAAGCGGGCGGAACCTGCTAACTAGTGATCCTAGGCTCGAGCTCAATAGGGGGCGACGACTCGGTCGACCAAACCAATTAGGACAACAATAATGACTCCCAATAAACGACTCAAATGCAATCAATCAAAAAGGCAAGTACAGACAGATTTCCAAAACAAGTATAAAACAGGGTTCGAGGCGGTTTATACGAGTATGGCAATTTATGATAGCATTAGGAAAGCGATTACAAGGCATGCTCAATTTACCCAAATCAATTAACAATTAACATCAAAGAGTCAATCTATAGCGATTCATGAAATCGAATATCCCAATACAAGTAAAAAACATGCCGAATACTATATCAAGTACTAATCATAATTACAGAACGTAAATCACATAGGAAAGCGGGTCCCCTACCGTTACGGAGATAAAATAATGACAAACCCGAAATCGGTTCGGCAGCTCACTTCCGGGCGATAACTTTCTGCCGAAACCTCCGATTCACGATCCGTCTGCTGACTGACTCGAAGGTCTTTCAATTCTCTTCAAAATAGATATATTGTGGGTCGAAAATGGAGGTCTATCTCCCTCTCAAACGTCCCTGTCGAAGTTCTGGACAGATTATATATAATTGCACAAAAATCTGGTTTTACGCCCTCCACTTCGTGATACATTACGGAAGATCTAACAGTTAAAATCTCAATCCCTCCGGTCGATTATAGCCCTATCAGTCTAGTTTATAAATCAAAAAGAATTACTCCGTTTGGAGTTCGTATGTTACTCGTACATCGATTCTACTGGAACTGCACTGTAAAGCAAAAATTCCATAAATCAGCCCTCGTTCTTGATGCGATATCTTCCAACTCCGAAATCGAAAAGTGAATCCGACTTCACGCCCTTGTAGTCTGTTTCAGTCGTGATCAATATCCATATAAGGGTTGTCGAAATCCGATAAGGATTGCCCACTCAAAAATCCTCTCAAAGTTGCTAGAAACTCACTTCACAAAACTTTTTTTTTTCCTTTTGCTTTCTCACGGCTCCAGAGCCATTTCTTGCTTTCTATTCCTTGCTGGCACGGTTCCCGAGGAATGAAAAGTCCTCAGTAAAAAAATAATCCCCTCACCCACGTTATGCCTTTTCGCCTTTCTTTTAATTTAATTTGATTCAATTCTTATTCCCAACCCACGAAGACTCTTGATCTGTTAGTTATTGCCTTTTGTTATTATTTTTCTTTTATTAATAAATCCGTTTCCCCATTCCCCTCAATTCTAACGTCTTTATCTTTTTTTCTTTATTATTATATCTATTCCAATTCCATTTTATTAAATTCCTAACATTATTATTATGGTGACTTACACTTAAATAATTCAACTACGATACACGTGCAAAATACCCCACTAAAAGGTACACAAAATAAAACACGTATTATATTTTAAAATTAAATAGACATGTAGTCAAATAGTCGCACAAAATAAATTTCGTCTACAAAGTCACTTGCGAAAAATTAATTACACGTCAGAAATTACGTAAGCAAAAGTTACGGTTATCACATTCTTCCCCCTTATAGAAGTTTCGTCCTCGGAACTTGCTAACCCTGGTCGCAGAAAATGTGAGGATATTCAACTGTCTTCGTCTTCCAACTCTCAAGTGGTTTCATGCTCTAAACGATTGGACCGTCGAATTCGAGAACGTTAAGATAGGTGAGAATGAAATCATGACAAACGTCAATAACAACTGAGAAACATTGGAAATCAATCTTTCACTGAATGAATAATATATTCTAGTGAAGAGTTGATGAATAAGATTCTGAGCTTAATGACAAAAAAAAAAAAAAAAAAAAAAAATTGAATAAAAATGTGCTCAATTGAGAAAACCAAAGATTGGCTGACATGACAGTTGTTGAACTTATTAGTTCTCTGCAGACATATGAGATGTCGAAGAAGATCAAAGCATAAGAAAACGAGTTTGGCATTAAAACCTGAAACATCTCTATACAAAATAGAACTCAGTGAGGCAGATATGGCGAAGATGATAAATCATATTCCTCAATCAAAGATGATTCCAAAACTGATGACGAAGATGATTATTATGAAAGTGCCAAAGAGGTGAAGAGAATTTTAGCAAATCAACGTATGGATTTCTATATCAAATTTATGCTTCGATGAGGAGAAATATAATAAGATGAAAGAAGACAACAACCAAATGCAGGAGATGTGGATCCAGACTGTTAAATCAAATGGTAAACCAAAGAGTACAAATAAAGAAATGGGCCGTGAAAATTGATTCACTTGAAAGAAAAATTCAATTCATGATTAACATTGACCGAACAAAACGAGGAAGTGTAAATAGCTAAATGGTGGATCAAAAGATGGAATGATGGAAAAATCCATTTCAATGATTTGTCATTAACACGTTAACAAGGTGGAGATCGCCGTGGATTTCAAAGTAATGGTGGGAGTCAAGGTTCGACAAGAAGACATCTTGACTCGCAACAAATGTCGTTAACGAAGTAATAATAGCAAAAGCTTATAAAGAATGTTTTACTATGATGAACACGGTCATTACCAAAAAGAAAGAAAACGGTAGCCATATAAATGGCAAGAAGTTTCCAAATAAAATCATATGACAGACACCCACCCACATCCACAAGCAAAATATGAATATGTGTGGGTGGCGGAACTAGAGTATGGACAGAGATAAAATTATGTGATGCTCTAACCCAAACGGGAAGCAAACGGGATCTAGATTAGGCATCTCCACTTAGAACAATTAACGTACCAATAGAAGAATAGTTAAATACATCAAAAGGAGCAAAATTGACTTAGAACATACAATAACAAAATAAGTGTACTAAGTCCGAGTAAAACAAAAGGTACGGTTGATGTCACCTCATGTCGCAAAGCAACCGATAAACACGAATTCGAAAGAACAAACGTGAGGAAACCAAGAAGGCATCAATTAGAATGTGGAAGATAACAAACGCAATTAACGACAAAAGAAACACTTTGAGAAAGGTTACGCCGAATGGCTTGCAAATAATAAGAGATAAAACATAAGGTTACTCTTTAAATAGCAGGGAGAAGTTAGATGAGCTTGATGCAAGAACCGATAAAGAATATTTTTGGGACACTCCAATAGAAGGTATACAACAAAAGAACCTCTGAAGATATAAAATATATCAATGTAATGATACAAGAATTGCCTGCAAATTTTGTTGAAAATTTCCTCACAAAATTTTATGAGAGTGAATTTGTTGAGCTGATATAGCCTCAATAAACAAAGAGCCATGAAGAGCTAAAAAAAAAATACAAGTGAACATGATGATAATTGTGATACTCACTCAGATTAGGGGTGCAATGAACGAAACGGGTACCACTCGGTAAGTAAAAAGAAATCACTTGGTTGAGTAGACAATTGAAAATCTCGATACCCTTCAGAAAACTCGTTGAAATTCTAAAGTCAATCGACGGGGAACTGGTAGCGTACAATCGTTATACTTCCCTCGTTGAACCTAAAAATGTGAAGGAGGAATCGCATGATAAATTTTGGATCATGTCGATGTAAAAAAAATTTCAACCATTTCAAAGAAATAATTTCAGAAACTGTTTCCAAAAGCGGAAGATGTGAACATCATTGGATTTGAATGGGTGTTTAGAAACAAGCCCATAGAATTAAGAGATTTTATTAGGGACAAATAAAAAAATGGCAGAGAAAGTATAAACCAGATTATCCAACTATATATACAAATTGGAAAAGGCTTTTTGTGCATTGAAGCAAAATTCAAGAGTTTGGTACGAGAGGCTAATAAGGTTCTTGTTGAAGCATGGACACACATAAGAGGGAGTTGATAAAAAAAAAATGTTCTTTGAAAATTGAAAATTTCAAATAATGATAACTCAAGTCGAGGATATTATGTTTGGATCAACAACCAGGGGCTATGAAAAAAGGTTGACACTTTATCAATAAAATGCAAACTGAATTTGAAATGAGTATAGTAAGTCAATTGATATTCTTCTTGATATTACAGATCAAATAAAAGAAAGAAGATATCTTAATCCTCAACAAGTACGCAATAATTTTGCGAAGAAGTTCAACATGAAGAACGCTTAAGTAGTTAGATTCCTATCGGTGTGAACATTAAACAGGGAATGGTAAGACTGGAGTTGTTGTGGATAGATGAGAAAATGAAGAAGTCGTCCGTAATTTAGAATAAAATACGAGTTGGACATAACCGGGTATAGTACATAAGAATGGCGTAGTACAACACACGTAACGCATAGTGATAGGTAGGCGTAGTCGTCACTGCTTCATTGACTCGAATTCATCTTAACTCCCGCATGTATAGAATATAAGGTAAAATAAGTAATAAAGAGCTTAACCAGATAATATGCGAAGCAAATGCAAGTATATCATGACATGGTATAACAAGAAAAATATATAACATGCTTAACATATAGAATACTATAGCATAATAAATACGATATGCGATAAAACAATAACAAGGTAAACATGTAAGACATGAACAAGTAGAGCATGGTATAAACCAGGTAAACACATAACATGTAAACATATCAGTTAGCAGAAGAATATAAACGCTTAAGTAAACAGAATATCCTAATCCATGGTCTCTACCCATCACACATCTCACATTAAGTATTCTTGATAACCTAAGTTCATTACAGATTTTATCCCTAAGGTTCGACCTGCTCTGATACCATTTATGTCACACCCCGTTTCCGGAATGATGACATGGCAGTGTCTCATTGGTTAATGGAACACCAAAGCCGACAAACAGAGATTACTAAATAAAAGAGTTCATTATTCAAAGTCCATAAATAGTAATAAGAAAACTAGCGGAAGCGTTATTCTACAAATGAAATATTTCTAAGTTATTACATCTGAACAATGAATTACAAGTTCCAATGAGATAACTATAAAATCAATAACATGTGTGAACTATTTAGTTAGAATCACTCTTCGCAATCCCCATCCCAAGCTCCATCATCATAGGTAGAATCAACATCTACAAAACCCCGAAACAAAAACCGGATATCGGATCGAGCTCCCAGTGCTCAGTGAGGACCCTAAAACAGTAATAATGATAATAATGACAGAACAGAGACAGAGACATCAGAAACAGATACATAAAGTTCAGATGCCCGTTTCCCAAAATACCCATAAGGAATTATATGCAAATGACTCGTCCCAAGTCTAGCAAGACTCAGAACTTAATGCAGGACAGTGCAGATACAGATGCGAAACGAAGGTTCGTAATGCGACACAGATCAGTGGATTGCACATACATGCGTTTTTCGAAAAAATGAGTTTTAAAACATGTGCAAAAGTGCACCAAAACATTTCCCAACATCCCCAACTCATATGAGACCAAATAGACTTCAAGCAACAACATATAATAATCAAAACCAAAACGAACACATAGAATGCAACAATTAAGCAAATAACCACCTTCTTCGCACCTAAACGATTCCATAACCGAGTATACGACAAGCACCACGCGTTGCCCATCCAGTACACCCAATCACATACTCGTCTTAGATACTTAGAACGTAGCTACCTACTATGACACGACTCCCACCACATGAGCTCACTCGCCTATTCACAACTACTCAAAGCAATAACGGCGGTGGTCCCGCTTATCAACCAAACTAGGGACTAGCTCAAGAATCTGCGTGGGGTTCTGGATTGCCCCCCCAAACGAAGAAGCCGATTTTTAAGGTTCAACCCTATACATTGTCTCATCATCCCCAACCGGGGACTCCACAAAACCACTACCAGTAACTAGTGATTGACCCCACTAGATGCGGGCCCGAGATGCAATGCAGCGGAAAAGACCACTTTGGGTCGCAGAGCAGATCAGAACAGAAAGCGGGCGGAACCTGCTAACTAGTGATTCCTAGGCTCGAGCTCAATAGGGGCGACGACTCGGTCGACCAAACCAATTAGGACAACAATAATGACTCCCAATAAACGACTCAAATGCAATCAATCAAAAAGGCAAGTACAGACAGATTTCCAAAACAGTAACAGAACAGTTCAGAGGCAGTTTATACGAGTATGGCAATTTATGATAGCATTAGGAAAGCGATTACAAGGCATGCTCAATTTACCCAAATCAATTAACAATTAACATCAAAGAGTCAATCTATAGCAGTTCATGAAATCGAATATCCCAATACAGTAAAAACATGCCAGAATACTATATCAGTACTAATCATAATTACAGAACAGAAATCACATAGGAAAGCGGGTCCCTACCTGTTACGGAGATAAAATAATGACAAACCCGAAATCAGTTCTGGCAGCTCACTTCCGGGGCGATAACTTTCTGCCGAAACCTCCGATTCACGATCCGTCTGCGCTGACTCGAAGGTCTTTCAATTCTCTTCAAAATAGATATATTGTGGGTCGAAAATGGAGGTCTATCTCCCTCTCAAACGTCCTGTCGAAGTTCTGGACAGATTATATATAATTGCACAAAAATCTGGTTTCTGCCCTCCACTTCTGTGATACATTACGGAAGATCTAACGGTTAAAATCTCAATCCCTCCGGTCAGATTATAGCCCTATCAGTCTAGTTTATAAATCAAAAAGAATTACTCCGTTTGGAGTTCGTATGTTACTCGTACATCGATTCTCACTGGAACTGCACAGAAAGCAAAAATTCCATAAATCAGCCCTCGTTCTTGATGCGATATCTTCCAACTCCGAAATCGAAAAGTGAATCCGACTTCACGCCCTTGTAGTCTGTTTCGTCGTGATCAATATCCATATAAGGGTTGTCGAAATCCGATAAGGATTGCCCACTCAAAAATCCTCTCAAAGTTGCTAGAAACTCACTTCACAAAACTTTTTTTCTCTTTCCCTTTTGCTTTCTCACGGCTCCAGAGCCATTTCTTTCTCTCTATTCCTTGCTGGCACGGTTCCCGAGGAATGAAAAGTCCTCAGTAAATAAAAATCCCCTCACCCACGTTATGCCTTTTCGCCTTTCTTTTTAATTCAATTCAATTCAATTCAATTCTTATTCCCATCCCACGAAGACTCTTGATCTGCTAGTTATTGCCTTTTGTTATTATTTTTCTTTTATTAATAAATCCGTTTCCCCATTCCCCTCAATTCTAACGTCTTTATCTTTTCTTTATTATTATATCTATTCCAATTCCATTTTATTAAATTCCTATCATTATTATTATGGTGACTTACACTTAAATAACTCAACTACGATACACGTGCAAAATACCCCACTAAAAGGTACACAAAATAAAACACGTATTATATTTTAAAATTAAATAGACATGTAGTCAAATAGTCGCACAAAATAAATTTCGTCTACAAAGTCACTTGCGAAAAATTAATTACACGTCAGAAATTACGTAAGCAAAAGTTACGGTTATCACATTAGTAGAGGTAGGTTAAGGTGTATATACCTGAAAATGATGCCCAAGATGAAGGTTAAAGCTGGAATGAGATTGGTTAAAGCGGAAATAAAAGTAGCTGATGTCATTACTAAGCTCTGTGCATATAGATTTTGAGCCAGCGAGCCCCTGCACATTTTGCAATTTAGCATTTTCAAATTTACAAGTATTCTATAAATCGATCCTTCTTTCTTCCCTAATTTTTTTATTTTTTTTATTTTTGTAATTTTTGGTTAATAATATATATTGCATTCATTTTGGCAAGAAGAATAAGATCAAAGAAAGCATTAACAAAAAGGGCAAAAAATCCTGTCCCCATTTCTGTCCCCATCCCTGTCCCCAGCCAATTACAATTTACCCTGTGTATATATAATTGAAAAAAATGTTTATATAATAAATTCTGATTGGTTGGGGACAGAAATGGAGACAGAGGATTTTCACCCAAGAAAAAATACCCGAAAAATCCACAAAAAAAGGCTTGGAAGAGAATTATCCTTGTCAATTTTGGCCTGCTGTTCCTGCATTATATATAAATCAAGACTATAAAACGCCATAAACCAAATAAATAAATAAATTGAACTAATAAAACAAAGTAACTATTAGCTCATTCATAATAAATGGTCAACTGATCCCAACTTAAAACGCCGGAGTTTGAGACATCTCGAGAGTAACTAATTTATGTCATCGGACTGCATATTTTTTTGTCCGTAGGTCATAGTGACTATTCGAACCCTAATCAAATTAGTCATGTCAAATAGTCAGATTTCGGTAATAAAAAAAAAAAAAAGAGAGAGATTGAACCTTTCGAAATAAAGAGCAAGAGGAAGAACGGTAGCAGCAGCAAACAATAATCTATAAGAAACCATAATTGGCATTTTCATTCCATCATTAGAAGCCAATTTGTAGAAAACATTCACAGCTGCATATGATATCTGTACTATTATCATTAACATTGTCGGCTTCATACCATTAATCCTCTTCCTTAAGTTCTCCATTTTTTTCAAGAATCCAATTATTCTATTTAGAAGATAACCTTAAGAAGAACAAAGCGAAGAAGAAGAAGATGAGTTTTGGAAGGAAGGAAGGAAATGTATCGGTACAGAAATGGTTAAAAAAAATTGTGGAATTGCATGGTGGGTTATTACGTGTTAAGAAGCTTTCTGACACGTGCTATAATAGAGACATGCAATTAAGTAAGTAGTGAACCGGCAAAAATCGTATGTCCACATTTTGTGCCGCGTTCTTTATCTAAATCAATAAAAAAATTGTTATTAGCTAGTTTTTAATTAGGGTATCTAAACTTTTCTCGATTTTGGGTTTTGACCATAAACTAAAAAACACAAAGTCATTGACCCTGAACTTTTATGGAGTGTTAATGTTTCCCTTTCCATCCAATTCCACCGTTAAATTTAACGGAATAGCAACATGTGACTCTCACATGACTTAACTTAAGGGCATTTTAAGAAAAAAATAGATTATGACCTAAAAAAATTCAAAATGAGATAAGAAAACGGCTAAAAGGTAATCAACTTACTTTACTCTAAAAAACTAGGGAACAATCTAAAATACATAGCATTTCGTCCAAACATTTATTTTGACCTTTTCTGCTTAAAGAAAAATATATTGTCCTATTCTGTTCAAAAAAATATATATATAACATACCACTAGTAATATGTATTTGATCCATTCTCATGTTATTTGAAAAAAAATTGAGAAATTCATAACAAAATAGGTTTACCAAAAAAATATGAGAAAAATTTTGGCGCATTTTTCTTATCCCATTTTGAATTTTTTTAGGCTAGGACATATTTTTCTCAAAATGTTCATGAGTTAAGTCATGTGAGAGTCACATGTTGCTATTCCGTTAGATTTAACGGTGTAATTGGATGGAAAGGGAAACATTAACACTCCATAAAAGTTCAAGGTCAAGTACTTTGCATTTTTTAATTCAGGGTCAAAAATTAAAATCGAGAAAAGTATAGGGGGGCGCGAACACTTTTTACCAACCCTTTTAATTAAAAAAAAATTTATAACTTAAAAAAATTAGTGGAACCCTCGAGAAAAAAAATTAACACATGTCAACTTTTTATTAATGAGATAGAAAACGGAATACAAAATGGGGACATAGAATTTTTTACCATATTGAAGTGGTACAATCGTTTGTCTCTAGTCTATGTCAGTTTCCTGTCTCATTAATAAGAAATTGATATGTGTTAATTTTATAATTAAAAAAATTATAACCTAAAAGAAATAGTGAAACTCTCAGAATTTTTTTTTAACACATGACAATTGCTTATTAATAATAATAAAAAAAACAGAACACATCATGTGTACAAACCATTTTTATTTTCCGTAATGAACTACACTCACCTCCCCATTGAGAGAGACGTCTTTAACTTGCACACCAACAAATTAAACACAAGACGTTATTGCATCAATTTGTCCCACACAAATATACCGTTGTCTCAAGTAAGGACTTCAAAGTTTATTGGGGGTAAAAAATCGTCTATCCGTGTAATTCTTTTATTCAACCACTTACAGTTCGTCACATGTATATAACTTAACGACTTTCCATTTTGACAAAAAAAAAAGGGTAATCCAAGGTTGATAAATCCAAATAGGACTAGAAATTAAAATGTTCAAACAATAAGAGTATAACTTGTGTTTTTTTGATAATTCTTGAATAAAATAGGATCATAATATAATTTATGTAAAAAGTATAAAAAATAAATAAAAATAAAGCAATCCTATAGAGAGAAACTAAAGATAAAGAGGTTGGTGTTTGATAATAAACTAAATTAATAAAAATGGTATTTTCCTATACTGCCCAAACCAATATGAACCATTGATTTCATTAAACTTTTGGATGTAATAGCGACAATGTCGGAAACAATTCAAGTCCATTATTTTCTTCTATATCTTCACCCTAATTAATTCACATTTTTTTAGACTTTTGTCTTTCTTTCTCTTATTTATTTCCAAAGCAAAAGAGAGAAAGAAAGACTTTGAAACCCAAAAAAAAAAAATTATATAGAAAATGGGTGGGTGTGCTAGTGTTCCAAAGGATTTGAAAGTTGAGGCAGCTGGTGGTGCACCACTACCTGAACCATCAAAGGACGAAACCACGGCGGCCGCGGCGGGGCCGGCTGAGGTGGCAGCTGAAGAAGGAGAAAATAAAGTAGTAGATGGTAATAATTCCGGTGATGATAAACCAAAGAAGAATGAGGAGGAGGAGGAAAAAATAGATAATGATAGTGACAAGCTTCAATCTCTTCATTCTTTAATGAATGATCAGGTAAAAAAAAGGTTCATGAAACCCTAATTATATAACCGTAATATCATACTCCCTCCAGTCCCAAATTATCTTTCATTCATACTTTTATGTTCTGTTCCTAACAAATCACAATTCGATACATATATAAAATTGGAATAAATATACACATCACGAATTTTGATTGGTAGGGACATGTATGCGGACATATGATTTCTAGCCACCTCCGTCCTAGAAAATTATTTTAAAAAATTTATTTTATTTTTTGAGCGGTAAGAATCTTCTATTCCGGTTCGGTGTCACATTCTCTGTTCCACTAATAAGAGATTAACACGTGTTAATTTTTTAATTAAAAAATTTATAACCTAAAAGAAATAGTATATCCCGTAGTAAAAAAAAATAAACACGTAATAATCATCTATTTGTGGGATATGAAACATTACACAAAATGAGCAAATATGATTTTTTGCCCTTTTCGAGATATGCTTCTATTCAGTTTACCCCTTAATATATATATATATATATAATTCATTAAACATTGTTCCTTCTATGAATTTTTTTTTATTATTATTTATTTATAAGTTTTTTATTTTCGTGTTGAAGGGTGAGTCTAAGCAAGAGTTGACCGCCGCCGCTAGTGCTGAAGCGGCTCCATCTACCACGGTGAAGGTGGAGGAGGTGAAGGCTGAGCAACCTCCAGTTTATGATTCACCCAACATAAAGGGAGAAAATGAGAAACCATCTATAGATATTGCAGAAATTAAAAAATAAGAAAAAAACAAAGGTTATTTTTTAAAGAAAGACACGACTTTTCATTTCAATACAATATCTTGTGGAAACCATAGAGGGTTTCTAATTTCTAGTGATCCAATGAATAATTCATTAGAAAAGGAAGAAAAATAAAAATAAAAATGTAGGAATATGAGTAATATTCTTTCCATTTTTTACTTTAATGTGATTGGCTTTGAGTTGAAATGTTATAATTATTGTGAAAGAGCACTTATTTTTATTTTTCTTAAGTCGTAATAAGCCGGGACAAAGTCAGAAATTTGGGGCCGAAAAATGCAACAATATGTTGAACTAAATTTAAAAACTACAAAAAAAAAAATGTGGGGTGGGGACGAATTTGATAAAATATTCCGAACTACATATAAAATTTACTATATGTAGTAGTATTTTTAGAAATTTCGAGAGTAGCCGCCACGCCCTACCCTATCTTCGTCCCTGATAATAAGGCTACGATTCTTAAAAAATAAATGCTTCACTCTTAAACTTTTTTAAGTAAACCTAATTTAGCTGGTTATATGTGACTTTGGGGTTTGACGAAGACGAGACACTTTATAATTGATTTATGTTGCACTATCAAATTTATCCTATTCAATTCTCAATTACAGAATCAGTCGAATCGATACTCGAATACCAAAACTATACAACCAAGACTTTGAACTTTGTCTAACATTCATTAAATAGAATTTTACAATAAAATTGATGGACATGAATGGTTCAAGCTCAAATTCCTTCCCAGCCACTGCTATATATACACACCATTGGGTTGTCCAACATGCTGTTGCTTATTCCTTTCCTGCAAATCAAGAAATAGTTTACCATAATTATCAAATAATAACTGTCTAATGCAGTTGTCAAAGTACGTTCCGTATTTAACACTCAGACTGTCTGTCTCTGATATTAAAATAAAATAAAATATTATCATTGAACATTAATAACTAAGTATAGTATGAGCACCTTTTTGACGACATTCCAATTGAAAAGCCAAACGTTCATTTTCAAGCTTCATAAACTTATTTTGAAGACTCATTTTTGCCAATTTGTGATCCTCCTTTTGGCTATGCCTAAGCCATTTAAGCTTCTTCATCTCAAATTTCAATTTTTCCTCCTCTAATTTTTGCATCTGAAATTTAATCTTTTTTTCATGGGATAATTCTTCTGGAACTACTAGTCCATGATCTTCTATTTCTCTCAATCTTTTTCCTGATTTTTCATCATCATCATGAATCATAATCGGTTCTTGATCGGCTTTTTTCTTTCCTTTGGAGTTGTTCTCGATTGCTAAAGCGGCTGAAATTAAAGAAAATAATTATGAATAAATAAGCGTTTCTTAATTTTTACTGAAAAGAAAAAAAAACGAGAAGCTGAATAAACTATTCTTCGTGTGATTATTTTCTAAGAGAAAATCGCTACATAACAATTTATGATTATCTATTTTCATGGATGAACTTTTATTTATTATCTGAATAAAGCCGTCCACACGTGCAAAATGTGTTACCAAATACCATTTAAAACAGTCTCCTTATTACTAATTTGACACAAAGAGAAACATGAAAAAATATTTTATGTTATATTCGTAAATAGTTAGAAAATCATAAATTACTTATGCATAGATATAGCAACATATTTTCTTTATTTACTAATTGATGGGCTGTTGTTTATTAGCATTTTTCAGCCAGAAAATTAGTTTCCATATATACTAGAGTAATTTGTGTATTTTAGACTTTAAAAATTTTTGCTTTTTCGCTTTTTGGACTTAAAATTTGTTTTCGACCTTTTGTAGATATAAACAATTTACGGATGCTCCAATATACATTTTTTTTCGAATTTCCGATCAAAATTGGTCACGTGACAAAATCGTGCTGATCTGATTGGGGGCAAAATTGGAAACTCAAACGATTTCTTCTAACTCAAAAATTGTTTAAGTCTAAAATACGCAAATTACTCTATATACTAATCCAAAAAATTAGCACCATAATGATACTTTTTCAAATTATTATTTTTTCACTTACTTAAATCTAAACGGGTGAAAATCCTCTGTCCCCAACCAATTAAAATTTACTATATAAACATTTTTTTCAATTATATATACACATGGTGAATTGTGATTGGATGAGATAGGAATGGAGACAGGGGATTTTTTGCCGATCTAAACATATCAATAATGACTTAAAAGGCAAATTATGATAAGCAATTGAGAATGGAGTCGTTACCTTTAAGAGCGCGACTTATGGACTGCTTGAGATCTTCATCGTGTGGAAGAAACAACCGATTTCCATTATGATATGAGCTTATTTGCTTATAATACAGTTGCTTCGAACTCATAATCTTGATAATTTCCTTAGCAATTTCCTCAGAGAGATTCATTGAATCCATAATAGAAGGGTTATCAACAACATCAAAAGCTCTTGTTTTCCCCATAATATCATTCAATCTTTTGTATTTCTTGTTCAAATCATTGAATTTATCTTCACATTGTTGAGGTGATATTGTAAACCCTCTTTCCATCATTATTTCTGAAATTATTTTCCATTTGCTTTTCTTTGGACTTTTATTTCTCTCAGATGATAATTTAATATATTCAACAATGTAAGCAGCTGAAGAAATCAAAAGTTTCACCATTTCATCTGTCCATTTCACCCTATGCCATAAAATTTCATTTTTTGTAATTTCTTCTTTTTTATCATTATTGCCTTCAATATTTTGTCCATGTAAAATATCCGAATTTTCGACGTTAATCAGAGAATCATTTATCCATTGATTAATTACCTCTTCGTTTTCAAAAAAATCTTGATCATCAAAAAAATGTACATTCTCATCAACTCCTCCTGGTGTTTTAGCATCTGAGATTTGCTGAGGATGATTACCAAAATAGCCTTGGTATTGAGGGTTTGTTTCTTGTTGATTTTGCACCATTGATGCCCCCACAAATTGAGGTTCTAAGGGCAAAGGGTTTTGTTTTTGTAAGGGGTCTGTCATTATAGCAGACGTTTCTGGCTTATAAATGACAGCAATGTTACCTTTCAAAAAAAACGGAAAAAAAAAAAAAAAAAAAATTACAGTGAATTTCCTACTACTTTGATCTAGATCACAAGCACAAATAGTCACACATGAAAATTCTTCTAGAAAATTATAAATGAAATTCAACTCTATATGTTTAAGAAAAAGAAATAGAACAATTAATAGCAGTTAGGGTTTGGTTTGCATCCATAAAAAGAGGGATTCTTGTGCCAGAAGCTTAAAAAAAAAAAAATTAAATTCCTTTACAATAACCTTAAAAAAAAGATTTAGAATAAAATGTTACATCTTTTAAGATTAATTGAAGTCCTAAATCTTCGCAACTAATATAGCTAGAGTTCAATTTCATTGCTAATTAGGCACAAAATGTGAAAAAATGTGCTAAGAAATTAAAATTAATAAAAACTTTACCTAATTAGAATCTCTGGAAATTGGAAGCAAAATTTGTCAGAATGGATCTTGATCTTCCTCAGACTGAAGTTGGGGATCTGCTATTCTTAAATGCCTCAAAAAATGCACCTTGTTTTGATCGTCTAATCTTTTCAACTCGAACAAGTGTGCCAATGGTGTTTGACATTGACAAATGTCCAAATGGGACAACAACCAAGTGTGACTTTTTATGTACAATTTGTTGGATTTTGGATATAAGATTCATGAGATATCTCAATCTGATTTGGGAAAAAAAACTAGTTCACTTTAAATGAGATTTAATCGAGTTACAATGTTTTAATACGCTTTTTAATACTTAAAATTAGTAGATACTTTAATCATATTTTATGAAGGATTTAGATTTTAACTTTCTTCTCTTCCAAGAAAAAAGGGTTGGAAGTCAATCTATAAAAATGTAGCTGTAAATTAAAATTGCCATCTTCTTCAATTTCTCAAGACTTTTTTTCCTTCCAAGAAAAGGGGGTCAAGATTCGATAGTTAGGCGGCAAATGTGTGACGTTTGAAGTTGTTGCTTGTGAATTTACCCTCGAAGAAAAAACGAGTTATATTTTTTCGTACAAATCACAGTCTTACAACTAAATTCGGATAAACTACAAAATGTAACCGTTATTCTCTTAAATAAGGAAGTGATAAATCGAATCTTAAAAAGAAAAGAAAATAGTGTCCATAAATGTGGAATGTCGGCTAAACACACGTCTCAATTGAAGGGAAGAAGAAGAGAGGAATAGAGAGCGATGCGCAAGGAAGGAAGGGAGAGGAGAAGGAAGTAAGGTATGTGGGGGGTGAGGGGGGGGGGTGGAAGAAAAGATGAACCAAAAACAGCTACTGCTACTCATACAAATAAAAGATAAAAAGTCTATTTCGAGTTCGTTATTTCAATTCAATTCACAAGTACAGTATTTAAAAGTCTCCAAGCTTTGAAACTCAACTACGCGTACACCATGGCGAACAAGAGTATAGAGAGCATCCGTCGTCGTTTTTCTCTAACTCAGAAGCACTTCCTGTGAACAATGCCGGGACCAGATTCATCATATTCGGCCTTGGTGATCCACATCTAGCAGCAGCATTTAAGCACAATAAGTAAGCATTCAAGAATTGAAATGAAAAAAGGTCATTAGTAGAAGTAGAGAGAGATCATACCTGCTGGAAAGTGCTGAGAGATGCTAAAATGGATCCTCCAATCCAGACGCTGTATTTTCGTTCAGGAGGAGCAACAACTTTAATCTTCATACTACTAGGAGCAAGAGCAGAAATTTCCTTCCTCATACGGTCAGCAATTCCGGGGAACATTGTTGATCCACCACTCAAAACAATATTTCCGTAAAGATCTCTTCTGATATCAACATCACACTTCATGATGGAACTGTACATCGTTTCATGGATACCATTAACTTCCATTCCAACGAATGAAGGCTGGAAGAGGACTTCTGGGCAACGGAACCTCTCTGCTCCAATGGTAATCACCTGACCGTCTGGCAACTCATAGCTCTTTTCAAGAGAAGAGCTGCTCTTTGCTATCTCCAACTCCTGCTCATAATCAAGGGCAACATACGCAAGTTTTTCCTTCACATCGCGAACAATTTCCCTCTCAGCAGCTGTAGAAAAGGCATATCCTCTCTCCGAAAGGATTGTTTTCAAATAATCTGTTAGATCGCGGCCTGCAAGGTCCAACCGCAGGATTGCATGCGGAAGAGCATAACCTTCATAAATTGGCACTGTATGGCTGACACCATCACCAGAATCCATCACAATACCTGTAGATGACAAAAAAATCCAGGCAATAAAGACACAAAGAAGAACGTCGATGAAACAGAAGAGCAATAAAAGAATCATTGACATCAGACAGCAGTTCTTCTATTACAAAGTCCCAGGGAGGTATAATTTTCAGTTAGTCTTCCACAATTTCAAAGATAGTAAAAACTAAATGACTGCGAGAACGATGCAGTACCTTTCCTAGATTCTATCCAACAGAATGTCAGGGAAAGGAAGATTCGAAGTTATCATAGCACAAACCTGTCGTACGACCACTAGCATAAAGAGACAACACAGCCTGGATGGCCACATACATGGCAGGCACATTGAAGGTTTCAAACATGATCTGCGTCATCTTCTCCCTGTTAGCCTTCGGGTTCAATGGTGCCTCTGTTAGTAAGACAGGATGCTCTTCAGGGGAAACACGGAGCTCGTTATAGAAAGTATGATGCCAAATTTTCTCCATATCATCCCAATTGCTGACAATTCCATGCTCAATAGGATATTTCAAACTAAGCATCCCTCTTTTCGACTGAGCTTCATCCCCAATATAAGAATCCTTCTGACCCATTCCGACCATCACAGCAGTGTGTTTAGGTCGGCCAATCATGCTAGGAAATACAGCCCTAGGGGCATCATCGCCCGCAAATCCAGCCTACAAGATTCAAGAAAAAGAAGACATTGACAATTGTAGTTCAGGGAAAGTGTACAGAAATTTAAAAATCTAAATAAGCTGTGAAGCATATGACTAAGATCATATCTTCAAGGTGTATAAATTGGAAGTCTTGAAAATTGTTGGTTTATCAAACTTGGTATGCATAAATTATTGACCTACGAACTAGGCAACTGCAATTTTATGAGCAGTAACTAAGGGATATCAAGGTTAGCATGAGATCAGTGCAACAATTTCCTGCCTTAACAATACACTCAGAAAATACGAAAAGTGCAACAACAAGATGCTAAAATCGTTCCCTACAGAAACTATTTGGAGGAGGAAATGAATGTGCAATTCACCATCTTCTCTAACTAACCTTAACCATTCCAGTTCCATTGTCACAGACGATTGGTTGAATTTCCTCTACCTCAGCCATCTTTAACTACCTGGAAAAGAAAGTCAGTTTGGCAAAAACAATAATAACCTTGATAGCGAGGTAATATCAGCAAATAAACAAACAATAACTTAAGAAGGTATGGAAATAGACCAAAACATGAACACATGGAGATGCCATGTAACAAATATAAACAAGAAAGCTAAATATTGATCAATTTCTAAAACAAACTACAGCAGATATAATACTAAAAAAGAAGTGTTAATATTAAACTTCGGCATTTTAAACAATGTAATCTAAACAAGGTGAAAACTTAAATGCTCTTTACTTCAACCAATGTTGTAGATAGAAAACAAACCTTTCGACCAGAAGTTCTATTCTACTATAATAGGGAAAAGTTTTTTAAATATAGGGAAATAATGTAGGGGGGGAAGTTTCTCAATTCATATAACTATTTTTTAAACAATTTCCATAATTCTTTTTCCATTTTGTCAATAAATTTTCAATATCCCTATAATTAAGGGACATAGCAGTCGAGAGATTCATCAATATCCATCATAGTCTAGTAAAACTCGACTCTAGCAGGCAGGGCCGTCTCGAACAATATTGAGGCCCTGCGTTAGTTAAGGCCCTCGAACAATATTGAGGCCCTGTGTTAGTTATTAAAGTTAGGCCCCTAATTTTTTTTAAAGTATAAATTATAAAAAATGTCAAAATATAATACAATTTTCGGATTTCCTAAACCAAAGCAAACAATAGTAGTCATGGTTTTTTTCATCTATTTGATCTAGTTTTTAATAGATTAACATTATATTAATACTATTTTTTCATGTAATTTAAAAAAAAAATAGAGAATTCATACATTTACTTGATGATCCTAAATTCTGGAGAAAATACAAAAAAAATTCTCACATTTCTTCAACAAAATATACATATATGTATATACATGTAACAAAAAATTGGGGCCCCCAATTTTCGGAGGCCCTGTTCCGTAGGGCACTTTAGCCCCCTTTAAAGCCGGGCCTGCTAGTAGGCATGGCTTCGAATGTTGAGAATCCCACATCGACTAGCTAGTGAGCAATTTTATTCTTTATAAGTATTGGGCAATCCTCCCCCTTTTGAGGGATTGAGTTAGACACATAGTTCGATGTTGTGCCTCATTATTGTTCACGGTTAACATGGAAAGAAATAAATTTACCCGATGCAAATGATTTCCGACCTAAACAAAAATGTTCGACTTAGAAATATATATGATGTTTTGTGATTCAGTGGATAAATAAAAAAAATTGGTCGGATAATTTAGAATTCTAAACGAAATTAAACACGCTTTTTAACACAGTACTCCCTCAATTCCTTAATATACTTAGAGAAAGTTAATGAAGCAAAGAATAATGTGTTTTTAATCAAAATATTAATATTAATCTGTTAAATAAAATTGTTGTTAACTAACAAAAATACCTTACTAGTTGCTTCTTAGTTTTCGCTACGTGTCCTAAACCACTTATATTATATAATGGAGGGAATATTTTGCTACTGTCCTCAAAATATTTCATTTCCGATACAGAAAAATGAACTCACAATAAATTGAACAAAATCGAAGTAACATTAACATCATGATCAGAGAGTAAAACCTAGTTATATATGCATATCAACAGGAAAAAAAATCAAAATTATAAAGCGAAAAAGAGTAAAAAATGAAAGTGAAAGAAATACCTCCGGCGGCCGGAGAAGTATAGAGATAAGTATTGAAAGAGAGAGGAGAAGATGTAACCGCTTGAAAGCTGGAGATGATAATGGTGACGATAGTAGACTGAGGAAAGAACGTAAGAGTGCGTGTTTTCTCTCTCTCTCTCTCTCTCTCTCTATATATAGTAGTTGGGGTCTGGCCCACCCTGTACTTATCCCGGATCGCGTGATACTGATATCTAGAAGTATTTCAAAACTGATCCGTCACATATTCTACGTTGATTTACACTCATGACGAGCGAGGGCTACGTTCCTCAATACCAAAAATTTAATACATATTTAGCGTTTTTATTATTGGATAAAAAAAATTATCGGTTCAAATTTTTTTTGAGTGAATGTGTTATAATTTTATAACACATGTTACATAAAATATGTGTTACATATTTATGATAAATATTAATCATAAGAGAACAAATATTAAATAATATGTAACACATATCTAAACATTTGTAACATCGGCCAACAAATATTTAGTATGCATTAAACATTTATGAGACTCTTATTGGCATTATTATGGCTAGGATATGATTTAGTGAATATGGTTATGGTGTTGAAAAGTGTTTTTTTTAAATATATATCAATAAATTTTTTACGTAAAATAATAACTTGTCTTTTTAAAATATATATTTTTAAGAGATAAATAACTAATTCTAAATAATATAAATTTTATTTTATTTTTAAAACTCAATTGATTTAACAACTTATAATTAATCAATATGCGTGGAGAAAGTTCCCTTTAATACTTTATTTAGCTTATTTAGGCAATATTACATAAATAGATATCTTACATCTTGACAATATAAGTCAAAATTCAAAAGTCATTTGTAAAAAAAGGTAACTCATCAAACAAAAGTATTTAGAAATATTATTTTTAATTCCTACAGAAAAGCTATTTAGAAACATTCCTTTTAAAAAGAGTAATACATTATCTTAGTCATTTTCTTCTTTTTTTAACATAATAAATGGATTTGCGTAATGAGAACGACTTTGTAAATATCGGTAGCATTGAATCAATGATCACCTAAAATCATGTCAGCTCAATCGATAAGCACTCATCACGAGTCCAAGAAATCTTAAGTCTGATCCTTATCAAGATGTACTCATTTCATCTCCAATTCTTCTTTTATAATAATGTAGGATTCCCTTAAGGTACTGTTTAGGTTGAGGAAAATGAGATTAGAGGAAATGAATGATATTATATAGAAAGGAGAGGGAGATGAGAGGGAATGAAAGGAATTGATCAATTTGGTGTTTGAATAGATAGTAAGAGAGAAATGAAAGGAAACCGTTGGATTACATAATTGTCTTTACTTTGTGTGGATATAAGTGTTTTAGATATAGATAGTTTATTCCATACAAAAAAAAAACCCCAATAAAATTGGTTTCATTTCTCTTCGTTTCAGTCCACTTTTGGACGAAAAGGAGATTGCTATTTTATAATTAGAACTAATCCCTCAATCTCACTCATACTCCTTTGCTTTCTTTTATAAAAATCAATCAAAATATAATAAACACAATCCTTCTATTTAATATCCTCTACTTTCATTTTGTTTCCTTAATTCCAAATCGTCCGTAAAAAAGAACAATTTTTTTTTACTGGTTAACTGGTTATTGAATGTATAGACCCAAATGAAATACTATAAAAGCTTTTGTAGCTGAATCTGATTATACAAAAAATCAGGGACTAAACTATACTTAATATTTTTCGGAAGATAGCTTTTGGTAATTTCCGGAGAGTGACTTTGCTCTACGCTTAGCACTGTTAAACGAGTTATAAGTCCGTAGATCGGCTCGTGGACATGTTTTTTGTACATATTTGAACCTAATTATTTTTGTTCCGTTTAAATGCGATTTATTTTAGTCTGTTTTGTTTGGACCACAGAAGCCCGCTAAAAAAACAAAAACCCCTCTTTTTTTAAGCTTTACTTTCTTTCTTCTTAATTTTTTTAATTTAAAAAATAAATAACAAAACACATTTTTTAAGCTTTATTCTATTTTTCAAAGTTTTTTTTTAAAAAAAATAAATAAATAACAAAACATCATTTTTTAAACTTAGTCTCTTCTTTTAATTTTTATATTTAAGTCGACCGTGGACCGGCCTATTCACCCCTGCACTTCTTACGAATGTGTATGGACTAAGATTCTCTTGGGCCGTAAAAATTGTTCCAAATCCATTCCGATCCATTTCAAGGTAGTTTGTAGCGTACTGGGCCGGGTTGCTCCGTTTGACGGTACTACCTACGCTATTGGCGCACTACAATTGACGCAGCAAAATCACAGTCCAGAAAACCCAAGCTTCCTACCTATCTTCTCATCGCAGCCGTCTACGCTACCGTCTACGGCGCCGATTGATACTCCGATCAAGCCTGAACAAGTAAGCATTGATTTTCTCTTCATCGATCTGTAAATCTGGACTACAGTTTGAAAGTTTATTCTGTATAGTTTCTAGGAAAAGTGTTGATTGACTAATTTGGTTCGGATTTACTGGAAATTCCTATTTTCAGGTCACTTTGCTGCATTGAAATCTTCGTCACTTGTTTTAATTTGAACATGTAAGCATTTTGATTACTATTTTATTTTTATTTTTTTACATTTTCATTTCCTCTAGATTTTGTTGGTAATTGATGTTTGTTTCAAGTTGAATAAATTGATTTATTTATTTATTTTTAATTCCTTTTGATTGTCAGATGATAATAGATGTAGCTGCGGCTATTTTGAGTCTAAATCATTGGTTGGATTCTGTAATTGGTGAAAGTTTGGATGTCATTACTCATTATCCTTTGGTTTTATCTTTTTTTATATTATATGAATAGATAGATAAGAAAGTATAATACTTGAGTTATCTATTTTGAAATTTGAGATTCTGTTTTGGTCTAGGGCATATGTGACTAGAATAATGAGTGTTTAAGTTGTGTACCAGTGAGGTAGGATTGCTGCTGAGCTCAAAACTTAGCGATCTTAGAGTTCTAGGCATCTTTGTCACGTGCTTTTAATTCTATTGGTATTTGTAATTGTCCAGGAAGCAGATTCTAGTGCATGTTCGCTGACATTCCGACTTACTTTCTTGTGTTTCTATGGATTAATTAATTATAGTGAACAATCATGCGTTCTTTCTGTACTAATTTGAACTACTGTTCAGAGCTCACTGATATTAGATTGACGACTTTCTTGAGGTTCTGTTTTTCTCTTTCCAACCAATAATCTTGTGTTAAAAAGTCGACTTTATTTATTTGACTTTCTTGAGGTTCTGATTTTCTCTTTCCGACCAATAATCTTGTGTTAAAGTAGACATTTTTTAGCTGATAATCTCCTATTGGAAATATATTAGGGCGGATGAGGAACCAGTCGACCCTAAGAAGCTACTTGAAGATTCTTGCAAGGCCAGGTGCGCAAGGGCATGGCGTGCCTATGAGGTAACAAAGTTACAAGCATCCTCAATTTCCAAAACTTAAGATCATTGCCTTCAAGGCTTCAACACAACATTAAAATTCATTACTAATTTATTTGTTCTTAGTACTTTTTCTCTCCTCTTTATGGGACATGTTATCCACTATACTTGCATAAACTTGGCCCCCTTCTTTGTGTGTGTGTGTGTGTGTGTGAGAGAGAGAGATAACAATGGTGCCTTTCTCTTTGGTTTAGGTTATGGGGCCTTTCTTTCCTTCCCTTTTCTTCTTGTCCTTTTTCTCTAACAATTGGGTGGGGTGGGGTGGGGTGGGGTGGGGTCAGTGTTATCAAATGGCGCTCATGGCGCTATGGCGTGGCGGTTTTTGCAGCCACCGGTATATAAGCAATGGCGCCGCCATGGCGCTATAACTTTTGAGTTATTTGTTTGATTCATGTTGTTTTTTGCTTTTTATTACATTATGCAGTGTTTTATACATATTTTGCATATTTTATTGTGTCCGCTATAAGCCGTTATAGCGTCCGCTATAAACTTATGGCATTTTTTTGGCTTGCCGCCATGATCCGCCATCCGCTATTGACAACACTGGGTGGGGTGGGGTGAGTAAAAGATGGGTTAATGGTTTATTTTCTGATTTCTGTTTACGGGTACCAAGAGTTATTTTTTTAGAGTTTGCTAGTCGGTTTGTTCTGTTAGTGATATAGTTTGACGTAATCTTTTTTCCTGTTTGCTATTCTTTACTATGTTATCCACATTTTGGGGTCTGCTGCCATTGGTTATTTTTAAATCATAACTGAAAGCGAGCTTATATCTCTGGTCTTTGTTATTTGGGTGCTGTCCCCTTTAGCATTTGTGGGGAGTGAGGGAAGGAGGATTTGCTTTTAAGATCTTACAAACAGAAAGTATTGCTGATATATTTCAATATTTTAGTATATTAGGATATTGTTAAATGCTTAATAATTCAAGTAAGGCAGTATAATATGTGCTTAAAGAATTGTTATGATTTGGAATGGAAAATTATTTGGTCATATCAACTTTGTAAATGTGTAACTTTCTTCCAAAAAAAAAAAATGTAGTTCTTGAAGTGGCTTTCCGTGGGCCCAGACATGAAAAGAAAAGCATCGATAATGCATGCCAACACACCCTCAAAAGGGTAGTCAGTCCCCATACTTTCTTTGGTCGCCTTGGACCGCATGTCCCTGTTTGGCTTTTATCAAGTTTGGGTTTGTTTGGAATGTAGATCAATGACTTGAAAGGTATTATAGAAACCACTTTCTTGAGGTATAATCCCTTGAGTTCTGTATGAGCATGTTATATATGTCCAATGGTGTACTATCTCAAATCCAATTATAATGGTCGTCGACTGCAAGTTTGTTGCTAGTATTTATCTTGAGTAGATCATGCCAACATAACAGTTGCTTTGTTCTTTTGAAGTAATCCTTTTCTCCTGTTAGCTATTCTTTATTACAATATCCAGGCGTTGGGGTTTGATATGACTAATAACGGAATGGCATTGGTTGTTTTGAAAATCATAACTGAAAGAAAGCTTAACTTTTTAATCTTTGCTTTTTTTTTAGATGAGTTTTAATCTTTGCTATTTGAGTGCTGTCCTCTTTTTGCATTTATCAAAAGTACATGATCCTACATAACAATAGTCTGTTAATTTTTTTGATGTTTCATCAGTTTCAAAGTTTCCAAGCATGTCTAGAACTTGACTTGTTACCCGGACTTTATCAGATTAGAGTATCTTCCTCTAAGTTGTTTGGAGTATCCATGATATCCATGATATACTCAAATAAGGATCTTGCCTTGGGAATTTCCTGTTAATTTCTTTTAGTATGTTGTTTTTGCTTCAAACTACTTTGTTTCCTCCATTACATTGGAATTTCCTGTTATGTTTGTGGAATCTCTTTTCATCAGAATTAATTCGAAGATATACTTTCTTTGACAGGATTGTGTGATTAGGATTAAAGATGACGATACTGGGGCTAAGCACTGCACCGGGCAGTATTTTGATTACTGGCAATGTGTTGACCTATGTGTAAGGCTCTAGTCTTTCATCTTTTCGATTTTCTTAGATTGACAAGTGAATTAGTTCATTATTTCTTGGAAACCAGGTTGCGCCTACCCTATTTACTAAACTGAAATGAGAGATTTCTCGGTACGCAATTTCAGAACTTGTTCTGTTTTCCTCTGATAAAACATTGCCATAAGATTGAGTTCTGCTGCAAGACTAGCAAGACCTTGTGCCCATTTTGTTCTACTTTGAATTTTTGAGATCTGAAGAAACTTCAGTTTATTTAATAATAGAATTGTGGCTCTGATGCTCTTGTTCTTATATGGCTTTTGGACTTCACCACTTGCATAGGTGTGTATGTTTACATTTTAGATATTCTTTTTTTACTAAACAAATTATTGTTAAGGAAACAATATTTATAAATAAAGATCTATTTTTCGTGTATTTGCATCCCTCCTCAACTCAACATAAATATAATTTTTTGTTTTAAATATATTCATGTAAGTCGGACAAAACTTTTCATGAAACAACCAATTCAAATTCACATTCTACCATAAGTAGAGTTTTTCTTTTTGTTTTTTTTCTTTTGCTCATTTTTTTTTTTGGTGTACCAAGGTTGCCACTTTAGGGCTTCCCTAGACTTATCTCTCCCCAAAAAGTTGCTGCATTCACAAGGACTTGAACCCAAAACCTCTTGCTTAAGCAACCAGAGGCTCTGGGTCTCCATTTGGTGAGTCTGAGTTCAGATCCAACATTTTGGCCCCAAGTGAATCCAATTGACAGTTGTAACTAGAGCTGCTTTCGACCTGACCAATTTTCCGCTGGTCTTTTGCTCAATTTTGAAGGAAAACTTGTATGGAGAGGATAGGAAAAACGGCGAAAAGAATCAAATCCTAGTAGTGTTGTGCACGCTTAGAATATACTGGGGTTTCGGTCTGATTTCAATTCCAGTTCCAGAAGGTCAAATGAGTCAATTTTGAAGGCCCAAATAGTAGTAAAACACAGCACTAGAAAGGAAAATTTGTCTTTGACGGCACTGAACTTATTTCGTTTAATTTCACTAGTCCTTAGACTGTTTTAACCTTATAAAGAATCTCTAAACAATTTAAATTCAGTCTGTATAGTCTTAGCCACCATTTTAACAGTGGTTTCCAGCCAGATCAAACATGTGATGTGCACATGCTCTAAATAACTCACTACGAATTACTAACTCTTCATTCCTTTATTTAAATAGATAGCTCATTTAGTGCATATTTTACAATGATAAATCTTAAAGAGGCAATAATGGTCATCATCCGTTGTAGTCTAGTTGGTTAGGATACTCGGCTCTCACCCGAGAGACCCGGGTTCAAGTCCCGGCAACGGAAATTTATTTTTTCCCCTATATTTTCAGTACCTTTTTTTTTTCTCTGGCTAACAGATCAGCTGCATAATAATGAATCCAATATTGTCAGTATTATTGTGGTGGAATTTTTGTTACCATTTTGCACTATTTCAAATATAATTTTTTTTTAATTAAACTTGACGTATTCTCGCACAAATAATTAACTTTTACGATCTCTTTTGAAACACAATCAACACATCTTCTCCAATATGATAACAGCTTCAAACAATTCCAGCCATTACATGCTTCCAAGTCCCCTGCAACCTTTGACATCTTTGTAATAACATATCACAAGAAGAACTAATGCAGATGATCTTGTGAAATATCCCATATTCACTTTAGTATGAAATGTTTACGTGTATAATTTTTCACACAATGATTTGTGACGAATACTGTATTTATAAATAGGATGTTGAATTAGAAAACTATACATGAAATCAGCAATTTATCTCGCCCTTCAAAAAAGGTGTCCTTAAACTTAAGGAGCTCCATCATAGTGGATTCAAATATATTCCATGTTGTAAATCCAGTTTCTTCAAAGACATTAAAATAGCCATATCAAAATCATTGAATGTTTTTTTTAACTACTATTCCTTCAAGGAATCGGATAGCCCAAGTGGGTAAGTCTATCCTAACATAAGGCTGAGGTCATGTGTTCGATTCTTATATCTCCCCGTTCATGGGGCAATAATTCTCCTCCTTTGGTGAGGCTATAAAAAATTACTCCTCTCTGGTGAGGCTCAAAAAAAAAAAAAAAAAACTACTATTCCTTCAAAAAGATGCAAATTCAATATTCACAAAAGAAGTACTACACTATATTATTTCATTAGAGAAATTTGGAAAATATCCCAATCTTTTTTTTAAAAAAAAACTAGACCATTTATAAGTATGGTCCAGTTTATTACAATTATATTATTATAAGACCTCACCAGAGGAGGAGAAGTAGATGTCCCGTTGAGCGGGTATCCCGTGAGGAGTAGTAGAAGTCCCGTTGAGCGGGGCCCCGTGAGGGGTGTATAAGACCTCACACAAGGGAACCCAAAAAAATGACAATTAAATCATTCCCCTTGTGTGAGGGAGGTATCGAACGTGGACCTCTCGGTCACAGACAGTAGATATTACCCACTGGACTACCATGCTTTCGATGGAAAATATCCCAATCATTCATATTGTGCAAAGAAAAATGAACTAACGAACACATAAATTGTCATTAAACCAGTATCAAGAGTAAATATTTGTTGTTAACATTTGCTTGAAGAATATATATTTCAACTATTTAATTAATACTTTGAGAGATTCTAATGAACAAGTTCTTAAATATTAAATTGTAGACATTTGCATGTAAAGAATTATAATAATTAAATAAGCAGCCCCTAATAAGTTTTATGAAATGTATACAAGTCCATGTTTTTTGGTAAATTGTTGTAGGATTTCACTTTTTATAGCGTAGTTAATTCTTTAGATAAAATTTTATTGTGAAGATTCTTAACTTTCACAGTAGCGTTTAACATGAAAATAGCATAGAGTTTTAATTTACAAAATCTCGTATCTTAATTTTCACTAAAGAATAATTTTGACTTTTTGTATTGTACTCCCTCCGTCCCAAATTATCTGTCCACATTTCTATTTTAATGTGTCCCAAATTGTTTGTCCACTTTCTAAATAAATGATTAATTAATGATGATTTTTCCAATCCTACCCTTTACATTAAATATTGGAGAGAGAAAAATAAAGAGAGAAAATGAGGTGAATTAAATTGGAAGTAACATTAAATAAGGTTATATTTGACATTTTATCATGTTTCACTCTAGAATTTGATGAAATCTTAACCTGCGTGCAAAATACAAAGTGGACAGATAATTTGGGACGGAGGGAGTATTTTTTAAGTATTGAATATAAGTCAAATTGAATCTTCCACACTTAAATCAGACCGGCGTGGTTTAATGTCTTAAACCCTCTAAAAAACCACCCGCCACCGCTCTCCGCCCAAAACGACAAAACAAAACCGAAAAATTGCCCTCTTAATAAACCCTAGAAAAACCATCTCCAAACTCAAAATCACTGAATCATCAGAAAATGTTGAATTCGCCACCGCCTCCGCCACCAGCCGCTTCTCCTCCTCCACCATCCAAAAAATGCCCAAAATCCAACCGAGAACTACAGGGAATCTCTGTATCAAATTGCTTGCCCCAAAAGGATAAGAAGACTCGGGACCTTCCTAATTTGTCCGATTGTCATGCTTGCGGCGGCCGAATCAATTATACCAACCCAGAAGAAAGACTCCAGCCGCTGAAAAGCGCGTGGCGGATTGTGCTTCTCTGTAAGAAGTGTTTGAAGATGGTAAATTCTGGTAAATTGTGTTCTTACTGTTTGAAAGATGTAACAGTTAATTCGGTTTCTGATTGTGTTAAATGTAGTGATTGTGAACGCTTTATACATAAAGATTGTGTTGTTAATTATAGTAATTCCCCTCCGTGGTCCTATGCTTGTAAAGAATTAGGGTTAGGATTTTCTGGGTGTATTGATTGTTGGGTGCCGAAATCGTTGAAGAATTCAGTTAGGGATTATAGGTGGAAGGAGAGTAGTAGGAAGGCTAAGGGTAAGGGGGAAGTATGTGTTAGGAAGGGTGATTCTAGTGGTTTAATAAGGAAGGAAAAGGATGCGGTTATGTCTTTCGAGGAGGTGGTGAAGGAAGCGAATTCTGCGGCGGAGAAGAAAATTGCAGTGGCAGTTAAGGCAAAGGAGAAGGCTTTGAGAAAGGCTGTGTTGGCCAAGAATGCAATACTTCTGGCTAGTAATGCTTTAGGTTTGGCTGCGAAGAAGGATTGTAGTAATAAGAACAGTGAGGTTGTGGTTTCAAGTACAAGTAATGTTGGTAGTGGTAATGAGGTGGCAAGGTCTGTTGATGATGCAGCATTGGCAATTCAATTGCATCGTGCAATAAATAGTTCTCCAAGAATTTCAAGAAGCATGGGTTTGAAGAATTTTAACTGCAACGATCTTTTAAGAATGACGGATTCAATTATTGTCTCACGTAAATCATGTGATCCAGGCAGCAGTGAAGGTGGAAACGTTGCAGTATGCAGCAATACTGTCCCAGATGGGAACCATAGGAGTAATTTGGAGGCATCAGCTTGTGTAAGGACTATTGTAAGTGGCTCTGCCGTTAGTGCACCTATGTTAAAAGGAGAACTAACGACGTACATGCAAAATAACAATAAAAGGAAGAAATGTCAAGAAAATGTTCTAAAGACGTACATGCGAAATAACAAGAAAAGGGAGGAACGCCAAGAAAATGTTCTAAAGACTTACAAGCGGAATAACAAGAAAAAGGAGGAATTGCAAGAAAATGTTCTAAAGACTTACATGCGGAATAACAAGAAAAAGGAGGTATCCCAAGAAAATGTTCTAAAGACTTACATGCGGAATAACCAGAAAATGGATGAATCCCAAGAAAATGTTCTAAAGACCCGCATTGGAAATAACAAGAAAAGGGAGGAATCCCAAGAAAATGTTCTAAATACTCGCATGCGGAATAACAAAACAAGGAAAGAAAATGTCCTAAAGATTTACATGCGGAATAACAAGAAAAGGGAGGAAAGCCAAGGAAATGTTGAGAATGGCTTTGGCGGCACATCTTTTGGTGTTGATGGAAAATGTACTGATAGTGATGATTGTAGAATTGTTGCTGAACCTCCATCTTGTCAGCTAGACGGATTAAAGCAAGAACTAAATGTGAATGATGCCAGGACTTCCAGTTTACAGAGTTGCAAGACTGATGTTGTTACAGAAAGCAGGAGTGTCAATAGAAGGTTGGATCGCTATGCGGTAAAATACGGGAGGACGACTGGTTGTAGACGGGGCATATTCGAAGTACTTGAAGAAGCAAGTTCACATAGCGTTTCTTTCCAAAAAGAAACTCAGGCTTCTGCTCCTGGATTTCCCATGGATTGCTCAGTGGAGTGTAAGGCATTGTCCAATAGTTCGTTGTCAACTTGCGGGCATGTGCTTTTATAGATGGTTCATCTCAAGAAAAGGGCTGAATTGCACAGGTAATGAAATCACACAGACTCCATTCATCTTTGCAATCTCTCTGAATATGCTTTTAGATGTATTTGTCAATTTTGCATTTGCTTTTCATATTTGATCTGCCCTGTACTCAACCATTAGTAAGCAGCTGTGGCTGATTATCAGTTCTGTGTTCATCCTTCATCTTTGATAGCCTGTGACTCCTACTTGTAGTTGATATTTTTGACATTGCATCCTTCCATAATTTTTGGAGAGGGCTCAGAATGGATATCTATGTGGTTCATCAACTTACCATATTCAATTAGAATCTAATATTATGACTATGCTTATTAGTAACTTTTGTTTTTTTTGGATGGCTCATCTCATATCTCCAACTTCCATTGACTTTATTTAAAACTTAACCTAGGTTCAATGGTCCAGATAACCTGGCTCACATCTTTATTTCCATGCAATTGCCATCCGTGATAGACTGTTCTCCTACTTACTTTCTTCAAAGACATTCTTCCCTTATCAATTACTGTTTCTTTGAGTCTGAGATACCATGAATACTTCAAAGAGCTTCAACTAAAATGGCGGACGGTTGTTTAGAACTATGGATGCGTTTTTCCAAAATTATATGCATCTTTTTGGATAAACTTATATTTCAGTACGTATATTTCAAAGCAGGTTGTACTTCTTTTGAAAAAGTTACTTCAAGGTGGAAGAGATATGCATAGGGGTATTTTTTAGGGTGGATGAGCTGAAAATTCGATCAACAAAAAAGCATTATGTGATGACGATTCTGGAGCTAGTTATCACGTGTCCCAGGGTCATTAGGATCTGCTGCTTCTTTGTTGTTCTTTTTTTTCACCATCGTGTTTGCTTCTTTAAGATCTGTCATGGGTGGCTAAAGAATGGAGGGGATGGGGGAACTGTCATAAAAAAAAAAATTGTCAAAAGAAATGTATTATCTAACAAAGTAGCAGACCTTTGATCGCTCCCCCATCCTCTCTTTCATGTAGTCCGACGGTCAAAGATGCAACTGTGGCTGCAATAGGAAAGAAGCTAGATTAGTAGTGCTGTGCAAATGTTGTAATAAGTAAAGATCTCATGGAAAACTATAACTTTGGTTGTTTTGGATTGCATTCACAGTACAAGTATGGTAAGAGTACACGTCCCTTCATGACTAGTGATATTGCCAGTTGAAAGCCTGAGTAATTGCTCATCATGAACTTCCATGTTCGGC
Organism: Vinca minor; assembly: GCA_026122235.1. NCBI lineage: Eukaryota > Viridiplantae > Streptophyta > Magnoliopsida > Gentianales > Apocynaceae > Vinca > Vinca minor. The sequence continues at coordinate 2,751,285 of JAOCZM010000201.1, read as the reverse complement.
CATGCATATCCTTATTAAATGCATGCTCTCTCCAAGCCCTGTACCCTATGGTTATTACATACAATCATTTCTGTATGTCTTTCTCCTCAATCTTCTCCTTATACGTAGGTCTCCTTTCCGTCTCTCCTGACTTCTTTATTATTCCTTCTCTCGAAAAAGTTATAAGTATCTTCAATGATTATTCTTTTTCTTTGTAGAGGTTGGAAAAACAACTATAATCCTCTTTTCTTAACTTGTCAGCTCCTTAGTTTTAAAAGGCGCGAGGCGCTCCGAGGCGATGAGGCGTGAGGCGAACGTTCGAGGCGAGCGCCTCATGGACGCGAGGCGCAATTCTTTATAAAAATTCTTATATATTGGAGATGGTGATGAATTTTGATTCAGAACAAGGTATGGGTGAAGAGATTAGAAAAAAATAGAGAAGAGAAGAGAGATGACAACATTTTGTATGGTGAGATTTTGTTTTTATTTTGAAATAGTTGTTTTTAAATTTTTTTTTTTTTTTTAAGAGAGTGGTTTGGTCAACAGACTTTTTTTAAAGAAAAATAAAAAAGAACTATTATATGGGTAAAAAAAAAGGGAAAAGAAAAAAGAAATCATCAAAAGGAGTTCAAAATAAAAAACAAAGAAATAACACCAGAAGAAAAAAAAAAGAAGAGAACCAGAAGAGCAAACCAGAAGGAGGAGGAGGAAGAAGAGAACCAGGAAAAAAGAAAAGAAAAGAGAGAAGCAGAAGATAAAAAAAAAAAAAAAAAAAGGCGAACCAGAAGGAAGAGGAAGAAGAGAACCAGAAAAGGAAAAGAAGAGAACCAGAAAAAAAAGAGAAGGAATCGCCTCGGTTGCCTCGACCTCTCCTCGTGGACACGCCTCGCCTCAGACCCCCGTAGGCGTTTTCAGCCTCGCCTCACGTCGCCTCGCGCCTCAGGCGCGCTTTTTTAAACCAAGGTCAGCTCTATCCAGCCTTTGCAGTAATTGATGGCGGTAGTAGTTTTTTCTTTATATAGGGAAACAATTGATTGCTTTTGTTAATGATGTATGGAAAATATGAAAATAAGCAATAACTGGAGAGCCAGAAACCATCCATGAAAAGAAAGGAAGAAAGAGGACATGAGAGAAAGGTGAGATGTTCTAGATAGATTCAGCATTACGCTGGAGAAGAGAATATTGCTGGAGAAGATGCAGAGTTTGATTTATATTTAATACCCATTGTTGAGCGAGAGAGTGAGGGGAGGGATTGTATTTTCAAATTTCAATTACTACTGCCGGTCTTCACATATGGGCGAGATGATCAGGTTTGTGCGGTATCTTAGAAGAAGTTTTCCATTTCTAGTCTGGTTGTTCTTAAATGCCTTTTTGGCGCATGTCAGAGTGGTCGTGCGTGTATATAGAAAGATAAGCTGGATTTTACCACAAAAAAAAGTGTTATCTAAGTCGTGAGCTCGAGGAATCTGTATTTTTTTCTATTTGTGAATGATAAGTCTTATTTATGTATCTTAGTGTGGTTCTTGGACCTTTAATCATCCATTAGTCAGTGGCTGGAACTTACTGCATGCATGGGATTAATTGAGAGGTACAATGGAGGCAAAAATATGGTTACAGAATACACTATACAGTTCACCGATATAATTATCTTCACCTAAACTACTTTTTCTCGCTATAGCCATCTTTCTCTAGCCTTGGTTTGAGCATTTTCCAGAATCAGCATGGTTTCTCCAGCATTGGAAATTTTATTTGTTTTTTCCCTACTGTTGCATTTTGTAATATTGAAATGGAGCTAATGAGCTTGATGCGATGTGTGTAATGTTGCAGGTGCAACCATCGACAACCGAGGAGACATAATTGTAGTCAAAGCAATCACGGAAGATAAAAGAAAGTACCGAGGAGGAATGACATGTAATTTTGAGGGAAAAACAACAATTGTTGGGCGTTGGTAGAGAATGGCGTGATAGAGGTGGAAACCAACATGACAAGTGGTGTTTAAATTAAGATCACAGGAAAAGAGTTTGATACCGTATGAAATCCTTTCCTGCGTTTGTTTTCTGAATGATTTAGCTTGTCCCTTTTCTGTGGATCCCATAGACTGTCTAGTTAAATGTTGTAAAATCTTGATTAAGATCCTTCAAATGTGCAGAGTCTCTTTTGTTTATATGTTCAGGAATTCTCTTTCCAAATACCGAACAATGTGAATGTGTTTTCCATATTAGGTCTTTCTATTCTTGTTCTTATTCTCAGGTACAGACTGGGGATTACTGCTGAATAGTTGTATATGAGTGCATGTTTGGGTTAAAAGGAGTCTGCCCAGTTGGTAGAATGGTGAAATTTTCTACCTTCAATCTGGGTCAAATCTTTTCGAAGATGTGTCCGTTCTATTGTGGCTTATTTTCTTATGTGATTTACATGCTGTTGCACGTAAAGATATTTACTTAGTTCATACTTTTGAGTAGCGGCTGTTTTTAAGTAGGCAAAAAATACTCTTTTGTTTTAAATATTTCATAGAGGTATTTTTTTTTTGTGTACTCCACACTTCCTTCAATTTACTAATGATTTATTTTCCAACTTGAGTGTGTATTCCACACTCCTTCAATTTCATATATTATCCCTTTTTTAATAAATATTTTTTTGTGATGTCTAAATGCTAATCCACTCAGATGGCCATTGATCATGAGTTTTGTATTCAAAGGGTGCACCTACTTTGGTAAATGCACATATTTTCAGTATTTTTTTTTTTTAAGTTGTTAGAATTTTATCCTGAATCTTCTGAGCTACGAGTTATGTACTCGACTACTATAATATTACCATATTTTCAATTTTTTTATTTAGAGGAATATATATATATATATATATATATATATATATATATATATATATATATATATGGAAAGCTAAGTACTAAAACCATTTATCCAAGACATCATCAACAAAGTAAGTACAAACCAGAAGTTCCTCATATTGTTCACTTTAATTGATCAGATTTATTCCGACCTAACATTTTTTTCACTCATCATTGAGGAAAAAAAACCCCTACAAAGGAGAAGGAGGAGCAAAACTAAAAAAAAATTCTATTTAGCAAAGTGCAATAAACTTTTTTTTATGTTAAAAAATTCGCACTAGACGGCTTGTGCCTTCCACACTAAAGTATATTTATTTTCTTACCACACTATTGTCATGTCACTATCCACATTGCATATTTTTCCAAGATGTTCACTCTATAAATTCATTAGAATATAGACCATCTCCTCAAGAAGAAAAAAAGTTCCTAAATTTCCAGTATTCTCCTTCATGGATTCTACAAACTCTCCCAAGACTTCACTTCCCAAGGAGGATACAACTGTCCATAACCAATTATCCCAAATCCCAGAAGAAGAAGATCACTTTGACTACACAAAAAGGGGACAATGGCTTAGAGCTGCTGTATTAGGAGCCAATGATGGATTAGTTTCTATTGCATCATTAATGATGGGCATAGGAGCTGTTAAGGCCATGATCCTAGCCGGTTCAGCCGGTTTAGTAGCTGGTGCTTGTAGCATGGCTATAGGTGAATTTGTTTCCGTCTACTCTCAACTTGAAATAGAGTTGGCTCAAATCAAGAGAGAAAATAAGGGACAAGTGAAAGATGGTGAAGAAAATAAGAATGAGAATTTGCCGAATCCGGTTAAGATGCACTTGCATTTACTTTAGGAGCTATGGTGCCCTTGGTAGCAGCTGCCTTTATTGGAGACCATAAGTTGAGGTTGTTGGCTGTGATTGTTGCAGTGAGCTTAGCCCTGGTTGTTTTTGGAGGAACCAGGGCGGTGCTCGGTGGAGCTCCGGTCACCAAGTCTTGTGCTAGGGTGTTGATTGGTGGCTGGATGGCCATGGCTGTTACCTTTGGTCTTACCAAAGCAATTAGCTCTGGTGGACTGGAAACGTGATCAACTCCACAATTTGTAACTATGTTTTTGCTTTTGTTACATTTCTCACTAGTTTCTGAAATCTTGGTTTCAAGAAGCGTAGATCTAGTTGAACTAGCTTTGGAATGTAAGAATAAAATTTGTGAGTCGGATCATGTTATTAATTGCAAAAAAAATCCTTTTAAACATCCAAGAAATTCTTTCAAAAACAAATTGCTCCCCTCTATTTCACAACACGAGACATTTTTACATGGATTCAAAAAAGAAAACACGTGACATTTTCTCTATTATATCATCGTATTAATTCCACGAACATAATAAAGAAAGAGTTAAATTATTAAGTGACGCTAACTTTGAGAAACAATCCTTAGAATTGTAAACCATCGAACATTTCAACATGTCAAAGGCTCGCGAGACAAGCAACATAAGCTAGAGACCATTTTTACCCTGAAATAAACTCAAGGCACTTGAGTAGGTAACAAAATGAGTGAAAATTAGTGACATTACCTCCGTAATAATCAACTTAAATTAGAGAGGAATCACAACGTAAATTACTTTGTAAGATAAGACGGCAGATAAAGCATTTACCAAAAAAGACAGCACATAGAGCTAAGGAACAGGGTGCCTGATTACCTAACCATGACCTGCTCAATTGAACTCGATCATTCGAGACATTATGCAATCAGTGTGTTATCATTTGAGACATTACACAATCAGTACAACATGCCCACAATCATGTAATCCAAAACCATCCAGGATGCTAAGAGTATAAAAATTAACCAGAGCATAATAATGATACAGAACCTATTTCCATCTACTTCAAGGTAGTGTGACAAGGTAAAAAATTCAGTAAAGAGTATTCAATTGGATCACATTACTATGTAAATAACCGTTTCCACCACCAAACAACCTATTCCAGAGTTGTTTTCAACCTACTCCATAACCTTTCATCATCATGTAGGAATCCAAATAAATCGACAAGGACCTTGAGACGCCAATGAATTGGGCAGTCCCCGATTTGTAAACAGAAACATGATCACATTGATGTAGCCAAAAACGCTTGGTTACCAAGAGAACAAAGCAAACAGAGAAGGTTCAAGCATGCAGCTGCTCTAAATCCCTGAAAGGCAATCTAGACACTTACGCCTATCAGCAGCAACCAACAGTAGGGCATTCACCAAAAAAGGCATACTCCTTAACACCCATCCCCCCACCCCCCACCACCACCACCACCAAAATTTAGGGGAGGAAAACATCACACACACACACACACACACACACACACACACACAGAGAGAATCAACACGAACAAGTAACGAAGGAAGAAACACAGAAGCGACATATCCGACCAGCCCAAAAACCCATGTTCTTATTCCAGGAGAAGTCACAACTCAGGCCCCTCGTAAACGAAACATACAAACGTGGATCCATTCCTGAAAAGCTCGTTCCCATCCAAAAATGCTTTCTCAATTTTATTATGTTAAAAATCTATCCAATTAGCAAAGGACCAATATGTTTCCAAAGGCCAATTACAGCAAAGTAGCCTGCCAAAACGTCAAGAATATTAATAGTGTAAAGACTGAAAGAGCCGACTCTATTTCATAACATAATTGAGGGAAAGAAAACATATTACCCGGTTACTCCTTTTTATCTGTTTAAAAATCATTCTTTACCAGAACCACATAGGACATACAGCTCCTAACACAGCCATGACACCGAAGTTGACAGGCACACCTGAAGGTGGAACCGCATTTTTCTATTCTCTCTATAAGTTTCTCAACGTAGGTCCTCACACCCATCTAACACAATGCAAACTCTGGGATGTTCAATTGCCAATGCAAGAAAAGTAATGTCGATCAGCAAGAAAGGGCAGAGAAATTGCTATGCAACAAAGCAGACAACCAGCAGCAATAATAGCATTCAAAAGTGATACAGCACCCATCAGACCAAATTCGAACATTTTACGGACACAAATATCAGATTATTAGATCCAAGTAGCACGAATTCAAAATACTGATCCACTTTTCCAACATGCCAAGAACACAAAATATCCAGGAGTAAAGAACTTGAAATTGTATGTGACCACCACAAGCTGCATCTTCAATCAGCTGCAAAAGAAACAGAAATAAGCCTATCAGTAACAACAGAGTCGAAAAATGTTTAATACACTACACAAGAACCTTAGTGGAAACAGCATTTGAAGATTACTTAACATGGCATACCTATTTAGAGCAGTTAAATCCTATCCGGATCGGAATCCTCCACCACCACGACGATCATATGGTCCAGAACGATCACGACTATATCTGTCACTTCCCCCATGAGAACCACCATCTCTGCTGCGCCCACTGGACCGATCTCCATTCCTGTCAGGTCCATAACGACTACCGCCACCGCCGCCATACCTATCGTCCCTGCCACCATACCTACCACCTCTACCACCTTCACTTGGGCATTCCCTAGCAAAGTGTCCAGGTTTACCACACTTGAAGCACTCTCCACCACCAGATCCACGACCACCTCCACCTCCATAATCACGACGATCACGATCCCTACCTCGGTCACGATCACGAGGACGATCATCACGATCTCCACCCTGGTTAGGTTGTGCTTTGTCAACTGTAATAGGTCGGCCATCTAAGTCCATACCATTCATTTCCTCGATGGCATCTTCCAGTGCTCTCTTTTCATCAAATGTAACAAATCCAAATCCACGAGAGCGTCCAGTGAACTTGTCAAGAACCACCTACACCAAAGAATGTCTACAATAAGAAAGGTTGAGAAGAAAAAAAACCAACCTAACTCATATTTCATGGAAATCAAGAGTAAGAGATTGAAATTCAATTTACAGTAAATATAACAAACAATGTATAAGTACCTTTGCATCAACAAGACGGCCAAACTTCTCAAATGCTTCTTTTAGACCTCGATCAGATGTTGACCATGAAAGGTTGCCGATAAAGCACCGGTACTCAGAATCTTCTGACATGTTTATAACAGCTTTTCTTTGCAGGAAGAAAGAGGGAAGCAAAAGAAAATCAAGAGGAAAACTCTAAAATCTGTTTTCATTTAAAAGTAACAATTCACTTTTATCACAAGAGCTAGTAAATGATCACATCGTGTGTAAATAGTTAATTCTTGCGCAAAGAAGTAAGTAATTAAATTAGAGTTCAATTTGCTTTGAAAGGCAGCTTAATGGTCCTGACATATGCAACACGACTCTAGAATCCTTTCAAATAATGGATAATCTTACCTTACTACCCATTGTTTAAGAGAACACATCAAAATTCATACCCATTGTTTTAAGAAAACACATCCAGATCATATGCATACATAACCTTATTGTTCAAAGTAAAAGCTGGGTAAGAGCTAATCAACCGTAGCTCAAACAAAAAGGTAATTCGCAAAACCATATCATTACCCTCTTGCAATAAGCTAATATATCTGAGATTGTGAAAATTAGCTCATGGGCCTCCACATCCTCTCAAAACCAATTGGCAAGGAGAGGTGTTAGCCCATAGCTTATATATTATTTGGATCTTCCTTAGGCATTCGATGTGGGACTTCATATTTCAACAGAGATCCTTTTTTATTGTTTTTTCATCATAGCAAACACTATCTTCAACAAATTTGCCCTAAAAAATCATTCTATCCCATTATACTATATCAACAGAACCTGAGAACCGGAAAAAATTCACAAATTAGGTCACGCCTCATAAAGCATCGGTAGCAGCAAACAAATTATTACAAGTCGTTTAGCACATGTAGCAAAAATTAAGAAAACATTAACAAAGTACTATTATTCTTTTAAATACACTAATTCTATTATGGTAACTTGCTTTTTTTTGCTTTCTTAATTTTTTTTATATGTCACAGATGACTTATATCATGGAATGGAGCTAGTAAAATTTACTAAATCTAAAACATTGAATTCTTTTTTTTAAGATCAGTAGCAACATCAATAAAAAAAACACAATCTGTATTGTTTATAAGCTAAACAAATCAATAAAATTTTGTTATTTAATTTAACAAGCTGGTCGATTAGAAGTTTAGAACAGATCTAGGAAGATTTTCTAGAAAATTAAACCCTAGACAAAAACCTAGAGATTAAGGCGCGATTTAGTATCGCTTACATCGACGGCCGGCGGAAGCTTTGGGATTTCTTAGCTTTGCTTTGCTCTGCTACGAAGGATACAATAAGAAACCCTTTGAGAATATCTTTCACTATTTATTCTGTATTTATCCAGAGAGGGCGTAGTAGATGTTCCACTGGGGGTATGGTCTATGGCAAGCTGATCAGTTTAATTGGTCATTAACCGTTTATTCGGGGTCAAGGTTAATCATAGCCATTGCTTTCGTCCGATCCATTTTCCTATTTTTTTTTTAAGATTAAATATTTTAGGCAAATTGGTCGTTATTGTCCCTAAACAATTTATGAATCAGACATAAGGTCCTTAACGATATTTTTTGTACATTAAAATCCTCAAACAATTTACGATTGATGTGTAAGGTTATTCTGTCAAAAAAATGACGGGTCAACACAATTTTGAAAAGAAAAAAAACGAGTCAAAGCTCAAACTTGAAGGGGTAAAATTGGTATCCCGTCTCCATCCCCCACCCCACTCCCCCGAAATGCACCCAGCCCCACCTATCCCTCATCCTTCTTCCCCGACGCATCCCCACCACCCATCTACAGGTAAAAATTCCCCTTTGCTTTTAGAGCCCCACGAGAATGGCTTGTTTTTTAAATCAGAGATTCGACCAAATTTATGTAATGGGGAAGTAAAAAGATTGGATCTTTATGAGAATTGTGGGAAGATAGGCAATGGGTTTTGTGATAAATTTGAACAAAATGAAATCCTTTTGAAGATTGCTGCATTAGAGGGTGCTAACAATTCTCATGCACCATATAGTGCATGTCCTTCATGGATAGCATTGATGGATTGTGAGGGGAAGGTGTATAATTCTGAGTCTGTTGCATATAATCCAAGTTTAGGACCTGTGCAGGCGGCATTGGTGGCCTATATTGCCGGTGGAGGTGGTGGATATGAGAGGATTGCGATGTACCAAAAATGCCCTTTAAATATTTCGGTTGACAGTTGACTAACAATTTTTTTGACGGAAGGACCTTAGACACCAATCGTAAATTGTTTGAGGATTTTAATGTACAAAAAACATCGTTAGTGACCTTATGCCTGATTCATAAATTGTTTAGGGCCGATAACGACCAATTTGCCAATATTTTATTACGGCTTCTTAAATCTTACCTAGAGGCTGAAGATAATTCAATATTTTAGGAAGTAAATAGTCGCTAAACTCAAACTTAAAAAAAAAAAGTAATTACTAAATAATCACGAAAATGTCTAATATCCCCTATTTATCAAGTGTTTACTTAGGTGTAAATAATTGAAGGCATGATAAAAAAAAAGTGAAAAAATAATATGCATTAAATATGTCTATTTATCTTTAATTGAAGTAGACAAAGGGTAAATCAATTAAATCTACATATTCATAAACATTCCGCATGATATATTAGATATTGAGAGATGACTATGTCAATAATAAATAAGAGACGTTAATATTGTCATTGTTATACAAATGTAGTTTTCTTTGCAAATAATTGATTAAACGATTGTGCATTTTATAGAGATAATTTTGTTAATAATATGGTCGAATAAATAATTTTTTTTGAACATGTAACCGAGTATTTGATCAGTTCAATTTTAATATAACAATTGAGAATACCCGTTAACAAAAATAAATAAAGAATTGTTGATCAACTTATGTGATGTGTGATGATGGAAAACATTTCTACCACACCGGATCCGAAGTGCCGAAAGAGGTTCGCCACTTTGTAGGGTTTAGGGCATTTGCGGCCAGGGTTTTAGAAGTCCGTTAATCTCGCCTCGCGATATTACCACCGCCGTCCTCCGTCGGGGCACCCATTGCAGGGCTCTTTCTTTCCATAATAGGAATTGATTCCAGTAACTAGCTCGCAGTTTCTTCAGACCTTTAAACTGAAAGAAAATCCCAGAAAAAGGGGGAAATTGAAGAATGTGGTATCTGTGTGTATTTTACCATAGATTATTGGATTACAGAAAACCAGAGGTTGAATCTCTAGCAGAACTCTTTGGTGCTTTTGATAATGAGGAAGCAGACTCAGAAAGCAAATCACTTGAATGGAAGCTACCGGAGAATCACCATCCGGATTCTCCTTTCCATTTAGTTAATCTTCCTTCTGAAGAAATTGCCCGTCAAATAGCTAATCGAAGTAAGTAACCTCATTTCTGTCATTTTTATTTAATTTACTTTGATAGACACCTGAAATTGCCTGAAGTAAGTGGTTGAGGACATATAGTGAAAATTAAGGAAGAAAAAGAGGTATTTTGTTTTTTTGCTGAATGAACAGATAATCTGAAAATACAACAAAAAAAAAGTTATATAATGCTTTAGAAAACATATAACATATAGAAGATCACACCCCGGCACCCTTAAAAAAAGAGGTATTTTTGTTAGTCAAACATATAAATGTTACTTAAATAGATACTTATATACCACTAATTCTATTAGCCATGGTCAAGTATTTACTCGCTATCCGCTAGGTCACGGTTCGAACCCCGAAACAACCTCTATATACAAAAATAAGGGTAAGACTGCATACATCGACACCTTTTCCAGAACCTGCTGATGCAGGAACTTTGTGCATTGATAATATTGATGATTTTTTCAAGAAAAATCCTTTTCTTAATTTAATTTGGCAGTAGTATTATGTAGCTGTTGGTTGCTTGCAGCATCTCTAGTGTTAGTTCTAATGCTGTATTCTTGAATAAACCATACAAACCCTGTTGGGTTTTGGTAAGTTTTGGTAATGTGATGATTTTGTTTAAAACTTCATTTTAATTCAAATCTTATGGGTTCTTGAATTAGAGAGAAATATAGTAGATGAAAAGCTAATTTTGTTTATCATTGCATTATCACCCCTTGTTCATTGTTCTATTAACATTCTTCTTTCACTCTTGTTGAATGTGCAATTGAATCATTATCCATCTCTATTGGTAATTGCTCTGTAATGTAGTCCAAAAAGGTAGTTCTATCTATCACCAGAGGAAGTAAAGATAATTGACATGATGAACTCTTGCTGTTACTTAGGCATTCTTGTTAAAGGGATCTATGAACTGTGGGGAGAAGGAAGTAGCTTTGAGGAACTGGAAGAGGCAATTAAAAGTTGTCCGGACGAGAAGAAATTGCCATACCTTACACCGGAAAGCACTTTCAAGATTACGGTAGACAGTTTTGGGAAGGTTATTAGCTTTCAGGAGCAAACTGACCGTATTCGTAGCCTCTCTTATATACCATTTAAGGTCTGATTTTGTCCTCTTTTTTAATTATTTTGTAAAGCTCTTTCATTCTACCAAATTAATGTGTGAATCATTTTTTCCTTTTTTGGGTCCTTATTTTGTGCAGTTGCTAAGGCTGTTATTTGTCTCAGGGTCGAGTCAATCTAAAAAATCCTGATCACAAGTTCTGGCTTATGGAAACTGACAATTATGGGTCTAACAATGGACTTCCTCCCATTGTTCAAAGGAGAGTATTTTTTGGTCGGGAAATTGGTACTGCTGATAGGAAACTCTTGCCCACCTATCAGTTAAAAAGCCGCACTTATCTTGGACCGACAGCTATGGATGCAGAAATGGCTTTCCTGATGGCCAACCAAGCACAGACCAAACCAGGGAAACTTGTTTATGATCCTTTTGTTGGAACTGGAAGTATTCTAGTTGCTGCTGCTCATTATGGAGCAATGACAATGGTTAAATTTCTCTTTTTGCTAAAATTCTTTTACTATGATTTTCCTTAATTTATTTCTTCGGAATCTATGTTTAGTTCAGTAATGTAGATATCTTGTATTCATGTCGGCTATTTTGAATTTTTCAGGGTGCAGATATTGATATACGTGTAGTGCGTGATGGACGTGGTCCTGATTGTAATGTCTGGAGCAATTTCAAGCAGGTTAATGAAGCAACATTTCTGTTTGCAAGTGTGATGAATTTTATTATTTATTTACTTTTTATTTTTTGTGGGGACATAAATAAATTTTTTTTTTAATCTACGTGTGCACTTTAGTAGACGAGACTTTTGATTGTATCACCGTCTTATTGCTATATTTATCAGAAGAATAAAGTTCTTTTTCTTGCTTCTTTTTTCTGCAGTATGGATTGCCCATGCCAATTTCGCTCTTAAGGGCAGACAATAACCTTCCTCCTTGGCGTCCTGGATTAAAAGAGGTACCTCTCTCTCTCTCTCTCTCTCTCTCGGTGGGGTGGGAGGGGTTTGTTCTATTTACAGTTTTCTTCTGTCCCCGCTGCCTCTTCTCTTGTACTTCATTGAGGGTAATTCATGTGCCAGTTACACCGTTATCAAATGGATACCTCAGTGAGTGTCATATTATTCAAATAGAGGTTCTACTCTTTTATGCAATACGTTATGTCTGTTTTATTCGGTTACTTTACTCAATACTCAAGGAAACTTAGGCAGGGTACATGATTCAAGGATCATTGCTTTAGTTTGCTTATCATAATATGGCTATGGATCATCTGAGTACCATTACAATCGTGTATTTGCTAATTTGATTCCGTTACTGAGTTTAGTTTGTCCATAGCAGCTTCTTTGGGATTCAAACTACAAGCAAAGAGTAAACTATAAGATTATATCATATTCCCATAAATTAGTAAAGAGCCTTTGATTCTTTCCACGACAGCTGTTGACTGGGAGTGGAATGAGCAAAGCACCGAGATTATTGTCAGTATACACCTTTATATAGGGCCCGTTTCTTGGCATACATTTAAGCAAAACCCAGACCTAAGGTCTTAATGTACTTACTAAATGACCTTGTCCTAGAATTACAAGGTGGAAGCATGAACCCTGGTGTCACAGGGACAAATTAAACCATATATATGTTGATCAGCTACTCGATGAGATTTTGTTGTGTTTCTTCTTGATTGTTATTACACCGTCTGTTTCTGAATTTCTTTCATGCTTATTTTAGATTTTTGATGCTATAATATGCGATCCACCTTACGGGGTTCGTGCTGGGGGACGTAAATCTGGTGGTAGAAAGCTTTTGAAAGGTGTCGTGGATCCTTACACTGTTCCAGATGACAAAAGGACAGACCACATACCATCCACTGCTCCTTACAGCTTAGTAGAATGCGTGCATGATTTGCTTGACCTTGCCGCTAAGATGCTTGTAATGGGGGGAAGACTCGTCTACTTCTACCCCGTACTAAGAGAAGACGAAACCATCATCGACACCAATTTTCCCGAGCACCCTTGTTTCAAATTGACTGCAAAGTGCGAACAGATTTTAAGCTTCAGATACAGTCGCGTATTACTGACAATGGTCAAGATTAGTCCCTACACGGAGGATATCGCAGAGGCTGCTCGGTTAAAACATATGGAGTTCAGAGAAAACCATGTGAAATGGTTAGAAGAAGGTAACCTTCATTCAGCTGTTTTTAGTCCTGCTGCTGAGATGCAACTCAACGGAGACGGTGATACAAAACTCAGTAAGGATTCAAAGCCAAAATATAGAGGCAAGTATGTTTAGGATTGAGATTTTAACAGCTACTTTTAACCTAAATCTTGGAATTCTATGTTAATGTAGTATTCCATTAAAGATGACAAACAAGTTTAAATATTTTGTTGTTGGAGATGATCATTGATTTGCCTTGTAGTTCAAGAAACCCTTTCTAACGTTTGCTATAAAACTTTTCCTTTCTAATTTTTTTTTGGTGGGGGGTGGTTGGCGGTTTCGCGGCTATAGTGCAAAACACAAACTAGGTAGCAGAGTTGCAAGTTTGGACTTGCAGTTTTTGTTCCAACTATGTGGCTCTGCCAAGATTGGATTCTTTGCATACAAGATTATCTTGTTCTAGACTTATATGTAATCTATTCCTAGGACATTTATGGATCATCTAATAATGTAGTTTTGCTTATTTACAATCCAAAATCCTATAGTTTTCATTAAAATTTGGGTTTATATTGTAAAACTTTAAAACAATCGCGACAAGAAGATAGCTCAGTTAATTAGAAATACTACTTACTCGGGGCTACCCTGTCTTTTCCAAGAAACTTATCTAAATCATGTTTACTCTTTTTAGATAAATCCGATATAATGTACAATATGGCACGCTTTCATTCGAACTTCTGTTTTTGCCGGATCCTATTCTGATATATTTGAAAATGCAAATCATCTTATCCTATTAAAACACTTCTAACTTTAAAATTTCATAATATATTATGATACGTATTGTCTTAAAATAAATAAATAAATAACCGCCCATAGGGAAAAAACATTAACACACTAATTCATATAATCCATTGATTTTGGTGGGGGAGTCCGTTAAATTATCCTAAAACGGAGGAGGATGTCAGGTGGTTGAAGTCAATTGAAGATTAATGTTTTGATAAAGAAAAACAAACATAGGGAAAGAAAAAAATAAAAAATAAAAAATTTGACAGAGAACCAAAGAGAAAGAAGGGAAAAGAAGAAAAAACTTTTGAATAATTTTCTCTTCTTTTTCTCAAGACTTTCTCTTTCCCTTAAAAAAAATTTCATCATTTTCAATATTTTATTTATCATAGATTTTTTTTAATCAAGAGGGAGATTTGTTTTAGGTTTGAAAATAATCCAATTAAAACTTTCAACCTTTTCTAGGAAAAAAAACAAAAATTTTTGGTTACAAATAGTTTCACCTGACGTGATTCTTCAAAACAGGTAATTTTTTTTTAATTGCAGTTTATTTGTGAATTTTGTCGAGTTTTTATAGGTCCCACGTTAGCTAATTCATGTTCAGTTCTTTCCCTTTTGAAGAACTTTCTGTCAATATAAAGTTTCTGATTTCGTCTATTTCTTTGTTGAATATCTTTCATCTTGGCTAGCTTTTCAGGTTGGGATCAAATATTGACAGATTTGTTCACAAGTAAAAAAAACTCAATGGCTCCAGGCAAGTTTAGAGCAGCCATTGGAGCAGTGAAGGATCAAACAAGCATAAGCTTGGCAAAAGTTGGAAGCAGCACTTCCTTATCAGAGCTTGATGTAGCCATTGTAAAGGCCACCCGGCACGAGGAGTACCCGGCCGATGAGCGGTATATCAGAGAAATACTAAGCTTAACGAGCTATTCACGTGGCTTTGTGAGTGCCTGCGTTGGCACCATTTCCAGACGCCTCAGCAAGACGAAGAACTGGATTGTTGCACTCAAATCCTTAATGTTGATCCAAAGGTTGCTCAATGAAGGCGATTCATCGTATGAACAAGAGATTTTCTTTGCAACAAGGCAAGGGACTCGCCTATTGAACATGTCTGATTTTCGCGATGCTTCAAGATCGGATTCCTGGGATTATTCTGCGTTTGTTCGGACATATGCATTGTACCTCGACGAACAACTTGAGTTTAGGATGCAAAGGCGGAGAGGGAAGAGGAGTTCTTTCGCCTACGATGACGAAGAAGAAGAAGAAAAAAAAGAAGTCGGTCTGAATGCTATTGTTGCAAGAGTTCCACCTATTCGTGAAATGAAAAATGAGCATGTATTTTCTAAGGTTCATCATCTTATGCATCTTCTTGAAAGATTTTTAGCATGCAGGCCAACAGGTTTGTCTTTTACCATAATCTCCCTACTTCAAAACCCTTCGAAAAATCGAGGAGTAGAGCTGACTCAATAGTCCTGGTCCCACTCTCCATCTCATAATACTCTCTATCAGCCCGCTAAGTCACATCATGTGTGATTTGGGGGGCATAACAAGTACATAACTGGTCGAACACTATACAGTGTAACAGTTGGACTCAAAATGTTAGAAAACCAGCTATTGCGACCTCGGATGGTGGGGTCGGGACCATTGAGACAGTCTCATAATCAAATTTTCATTTTCTTACTTTAATTAGGAGATAGCTCTAATATCCTCGCTCTATAAAAACTTGAAACAGGTGCTGCAAAGAACAATAGGATCATCATTGTGGCTCTTTATCCAGTTGTGAAAGAAAGTTTCCAGTTGTATTACGATATCACAGAAAATCTTAGGGATCTTGATAGATCGATTCATGGAGCTTGATGTCGCCGACTCTGTCAAGGTTTTCGAGGTTTTCTGTCGTGTTTCAAAGCAGTACGATGAACTAGACATGTTCTACAGTTGGACTAAGAGCATGGCAATCGTCCGTTCCTCCGAATATCCGGAAGTCGAAAAAATCCCACAGAGGAAACTGGATGTTATGGATGAGTTCATAAGAGAAAAATCTTTAATGGTACAGAATAGGATGAACAAGATGGCTGAGCCAAAGCCTCAACTCGAGGACGGTGACAATGAGGAGGTAATCGAGGAGGATATGAATGCGATTAAAGCATTACCTGCCCCGGAAGAACCTCAGGAGGAACTACCACCCGAAGAAGATCCGCCCAAACAAGAGGAAAAAGTGGAAGAGGAGCCAAAGAAGAAAGAAGAAGTTGGGGATTTGTTAAACTTAGGTGAAGATGCTCCAACAACAGAAGAACAAGAAAATAAATTTGCCTTAGCTTTGTTTGATGGAAATCTATCAACAAATGCTCCGGCGACAAGCGGTGCCTCTCCATGGGAAGCCTTCAATGATTCAGGAGACTGGGAATCGACGCTCGTGCAATCCGCCAGCCATTTGACAAACCAGCAACCATCGTTGCCGGGCGGCTTCGATCAGCTTCTGCTTGATGGTATGTATCAACAAGGAGCAACCCAACAGGCAGTGGCTTCATCGGGTGTCATAGCAACCGGAAGCGCTAGCAGTGTGGCGCTCGGGTCAGCCGGAAGACCAGCAATGTTAGCACTTCCAGCACCTTCGGGAGCTGAAGGGGCTAAAAGCTCACCAGGTGCCGATCCTTTTGCAGCCTCGCTTTCAGTAGCGCCCCCACCTTACGTGCAAATGTCGGAGATGGAGAAGAAACAGAGACTGTTAGTGCAAGAGCAGTTAATGTGGCAGCAATACGTGAGTGACGGAAGACAAGTGCATTTAGGAGTAGGAAATGTACAACAAAATTCATATCCATATAACTCAGGAGGTCATACACATACTTTCTGAGCTTCTTTTAGTAAATATAGATAAGTTCTTGATGTACTCAAATAGATATCACATTTTGTAAAAGCAACAAACAAACAGTTTAGGAAGTGATGCAATCCCAAAGAATCTCTTGATTTTACGGTTTGTTCATATGTTTTCAACATCAGTAGCAAATTTCAATTACATCTTTTGCTATTTCTCAAGCAATTACACACAATATTAGGCCTCTTGCTGCCATAGCGGCCCAGGGGGAAGGGGGTGGGGGGAAGTAATTCTCTTGAGGATCACTCACTCTTTCGGCAATATACATGGTTTACGACACTTACCTATCCGAAGCACTGGATTTTACATCATAATTCTCTTGAGACTTTAAGTCAAGTTTTTCCATGTCGGGTATTCCAACACCAGAACACTTGTTAATGGAGACTCCCAATTGCATTCCGACAGAAACTAAGGTCTCAAGTGATCTCTCACTATTTTCCAAGAGGTCATCATCGATCTTGATCGTATCCTGAAGCATTCACACATAAATATAAATAGTTGCTAGTTTATATAAATATAAATTCATCAAGTCCGCACTATATCTTGACCGAAAGCACAGCTCAATTCCCTGTATTCTCTTGTTTTTGTAAAAACACAGGCAAAAACGCAACTTTTACAGGCACCAGAATAACACGGAAAATCCAAAAAACAAAATGTGTCTTAACAAAGTATAGATAACATAATATTAGTTGGGATGATAAAAAACTACAGAAACTCTTTTGCATTTAATTGGTTAAAGTGGTTTATATGGCAGACAGAATAGTTGGCTTATATGGTTTAAAGCAGCTTGCAATATTTCAGCAGGAAACATGTATTTTGATTCGATAACTAAATGAAGAGGTAACTTCCAATAAAAGTACATAAACGAGTCCGCTTCAATGTGTACAAAAGGAGAAAGACAAAATTCAGTAAAAGCATATAATGACACTCTTTAACGTAGAAGGATGTTGAACACTAACCTTTTCAAAAACTGCAAATAACTGTACTTCCACCAAATGAGAAATACCCGAACTGTATATCATCATAAGTTAAGGTAGAAAGAGGATCAGATATTTAGATAAGACTCAAATTAATACAAAATTGGAAGAAAAAAAAAATTACTTGACGTGAGTGTTACCTCATCTCCTTTCTGTACAAATTCTCCATGCTTCTTAGTGAAAGTTATGCTGCCAACCATTGTTGCTCCAATTGCAACAAATGCCACCTGAAAATCAAATTTCAGCGAGAATTATTCCTAATGAACGAAGTCAATCCAATAGACAAAGAATCATGCAGAAAAAAGCCACTAAGTTGAAACAAAAATCAACTAAACATAGCCTTAATTATCAGTTACAGTAACAATAGAAATAAACCGTCTTGTGGGGAAAACAAAATTTAGGCCCTACAATTGTATAAAAGTGCTAAGATACGCCTAAAAACTTTTCTTACGCAAGGAATAAAAAAGAATAACCACATTTATATTATAGCAATACCAACCTTTCCAAAGTGTTCTGTTGAAATTATGGATACAGCCCGCTTATTCTCTGTGAACACATTACAATACTTGCTATTAACGGCAATGGGGTTCACCTTCAAAATGTAAAAGACAGGAGGAATCAGTAAGTATGATTGATAAAGCCATTCCTATAACAGTAAACGCACGTTCTGGAAAAAAAAACACAGAATATATAGACATGTTACATTTTATAAGCAATTACCGTATATAAGCACCCGGGTATATTTACAAACTTTTCAATTGTTCCAGAAACTGGCAAATGGAAACGATGATAATCCTGCAATAGTTGGTCATGTTCAATAACAAAATAATTACCATATTTTGCACAATACGAAGGTGAAACTTCAGCACCAAGTACCTGCGGCGCCAACCGAAATATCACTAGAGTCCCATCAATAAACAGCCTTGAGCAAGCTCCATCCCCCCAAAAGACCTTGAATAGAAAATTTTCGACCCTAAGGTAAAAAAACAAATCCAAAAGTATAAAATACAGTGTATCATGTAAATATAGCTATGAATAGAAAACCTCATTAAAACAAAATCAGAAATTTAGAAGTAAATATTCTCAGTTTTCCTAGGACTCAAGATAGAAGATAATAAAACTTAAAGCACAAGAATTTTCAAGAAACAAGTCGGAAGTACCTTAATCCAAAACCTAAGACTATCTTCAACAGTTTTAAAAGCCATTAGACGACAATCTGCAGCACATACTGCAACATCATCCCGCTCCATGGAGGCAACTGGTCGTGCACCAGGTTTTAACTCCCTTATAAAGAATTCATTAAAAGTCTGCGAAGATAAGATTTTCACACTACACATAAGTAAAAATGGTAGTGAATTTTCTATAGTTAGGAAGAGCGGATAGCAAAAATACAATGGTTGACTAAACGTCGATTCTTTCCTGAACCATTGATGTACCTTAAAATGCTCCAGAGGGTACTTGGCTTCATCTAGATTAATTTGATCCTATAACAAAATGGTTGGATAGAATCAGAAATAACAGTAAATATTTCTCCAAGAAATCAGATTTATGCAAATACAGACGAAGATGTGATAAACTATTTCTCATTCTGGCACCAATATAAGAAAGACGTATCAGATAATTAACAGAGAGATTACAGAAAGTAACCACAAAAGCCTGTATATGCATCTACTTTTTGGTGCTAAAAGAACACTCAATTACTATTATTGTATTAAAAAATAATAATAATAATAAGACAGCCCGGTGTGATAAACTATTTCTCATTCTGGACTTGATGACTTTCAAATTGAAGCCATTCCATTTTAATAGACACACTCTAGGAACTTCATAAGATTTTTCTTTTCTTTAGGAGATAGGCCTAATCTTTGGCAATAAATGCACAAAGTGGCTGCTCCCAAAATACCTGAAACAGATGGATTGGAAACTGACCTAACCTTTGGGAACTACTGTCAATGGTATTCTATGAGCAGCCACTGAAACAGTGGTTCTTATACATCTAGACATAATAACGGGTGATCAGTCTCCTAATTAAGCCATTTGTGTTAAATACAAATAAAAGGGAAGATTATCATGCCTTGAAAGACTCAATGAACTTCGGTATATTTTTAACAGATTCGACGGAATCCATTGTCTTGCCCTGCTTTTCTGAGATGCTCTGCAAGATTTGTTTTGCCCCTACAAGGATAGGTAGAGCACTTATTATTACAACAGAGGCCACCCTGCCTAAAAGAACTTTTCTGCTTTTTTTAAATTATTAACCATATTAGCCATGCTAATTAGCCTTTCAGCAGCGGTTAAGCTTTCCAATTTAATAGATAGTCAAATATTTCTGTTTGTCGGAGCATTGCAATGGAATCTCAAATCAAATAAGTCCTTAGGTAGACATAAGAATGCAAAGTGGAAAGATACAAGAGATAACAATCACATCTAACTAGGCATCTTTTAATTGATTATCAAGTCTTTATTGTCTCAAATAGTACCTTTGTCCATAAGGCCAAGCCCAGCCTTTGATTGATAAATGGCTCTCATTGACAGAACAATCTTGCTATCAATTAACTCCTCCACTAGCCTCTTTTTCCTTCGATCATACACCTACATCATAAAGGAATAAAAAAGATTATGTGCTGAAACCAAGAGAACATTTTAAATGAAATTATCAAAATCTAAGTAGTGATCGTGCAAGGATAACAAAAACTGAAACACATAAGTGAGAACCACTGCTTCAACTAATCTTCGTTCAAAATTAAAACAAAAACCAAAGCTTTTACTTTGTTGGCACATGAGCAAAAGAGCACAAGTGTACCTAATTAGAGTACTTTATTTTTTAGAGAGGGTATACCAGAATATGTGAAGCACTTGACCCAGACCTTAAACCAATGTCATAAGATGAAAAATGAGCCCATTCAGTTAGTTTGAACATCCACCTACGAATAGGAATAATCTAGAAGTTAGATATCAGATCAGGAAACAAGACCAACTTAAACAAGTAATTTGTTAGATGGTCACAAGCAACGGAAAAAGAAATTTCAGAAAATTGTTACCCATTTGCAGCCTGCTTATCAGTCAAGAATCCTCCAGTCATAACCTGATTTCCAGTCCCTTCATCAAAACACAGTGTCAAATGGATCATGGTGTTCAGTTTATCAGAAACTTCAAGAACCTCGCCACAAACGGGGCAGCAATTGATCAGTGCTTCCCTGCAAAAGAAGACCATATAATCTATATGAGAAACAGAAAAGGGTAATCTGTAAAGGCAATCAGATGGAGAAGGACTTAGTTGCGTAAAATTCCATGAATAAAGCATCCAGAACTGCCAGCTTCCTGCTTCTGAAGCTATGCTGTGAGAAGCTAAAGAAAACGTGTGGCAGGAGCCATCTATAAAAGTATGGTGAAGAGTCATTGGAAGTACTGACATGAAGCAACGCACGTTTTCACGTGATGTTAGCTTTATAGAGGTGGTTTCAGGTACTCAAAGTATCACTGATCGGGTCAGGCAATTTCTCCTCCCTCCATTATGATAAGAGGATTTAATTGGTTCAATAAAAGGAACAAAGGAATAAAGAAGAGAAAACGAAGACCCTAAAATGATATTCTCTATATTGTTATTCATCATAAGATGTCCACAAATTTTTATTGTCAGAACTAACAGAAAATTTGATGATTGTATTTCATTCTACAGTATAAAGGGTAAAAGAGTACAATTTTGAACCACAAGGTGCTTGTGATCATATGTCCCAACGATAAAAGCTGAAAGGTGTATTATCTTTGAATAGTTTTTTGTTGCCTTACTTTTCCTGTTGAACGGCTAGAAGCACTGCCAATTCATCAATGCTGACAACCCCATCCCCATTTTCATCCGCGGCTTTGAAAAGTTCCTCTTTCTATAGAAGGCAAGATAAATTAATTGGTAAGAGAGAAGTATGACAGCAAAATGCTACTTAAGGACCAATTAGCAGGATCCAAATTAGCCCATCAAAAGTATTTTTGTTAAATTGGTTGAGATGCAAAAATAAAAAATAGTCCAAATCGCAAAATTTGCATAGAAATAAGAACGAAGACAAATTTTAAGTACTACATGGCCCCATATAAATTATACCAAAGACAATTGAAACAGGCCACTAAAATGATAAAAGAAGATCCCAGAACAGAAAATAAAGTACAAACTCCCTCAAGTATGAAACACAAACCTTATTAGCCGCCAGTTGATTGCCAAAAGCATCTATTAAATCAGAGAACTCATCAAGTGAAAGTTTTCCATCTTCATTATAGTCCTGAATAATGCAAAAAGGTTTTAGCTTCACAAGATGATCAGAGGGATAATTGTCCATTTCTTAATTGATAAAGCAAACTTAGTCCTACAAACATTGTCCATTTATTGTATCATATCAGAAGCATATAAGTTCCAATGTGTTCCTTTCCTCTATCACAGACCACCATCTGGTTTCAATCAGTAAATGACTAAATTCATTAGCCAATTTTTAATTTTTTGGTGCTGACCAAGTAATAGGATTCATGAGTTTCATAGATGTCATGATGATATTACACTTATCAAAATTTACTTCCCACTCAAGGATAAACAAATTTTTAATCTCCGTGGAAGTTAGCAATAAGCTAAATGACACCTGAATGACTATATGGGAAAATGTGAGTCACATTATACGAGTTAAACGTGAGAAGACCCTTCAATTATTGACATACCACTATAGACAAGATGCGCCTGGCAAAGTTTTTCTCTGTTTCCATTGGATCCTGTGAAGTAAATTATGTTGAGTCATTGCCGGAATATGTCATGCTCATAGAAAGCTCAACTACAAGGGAGTCCTACGACTGCAGACCTCAATAATACAGGAAATTGTCAGAGTCCCAACTACAAGTTTGGATGATGGATCTAACAACTCAAATGTCCCAGTGTCAGAATCAGATTCCTGCAAAACAAATTCATTTCAGGAAGATGGATCTACTAAATAGAAAAATACAGAACGTTCAGGAAGAACGCTAGTTTCTACTTGACGGCATAAGATTGTTCTCAAGACATTATCATTTACTTTTGTGGACAACAATGCTAAAGGTCATAACTTTTGCTGGCAGAAGCCTTTTCGATAGACAAGCACCTACCAGAACTGGAAGGGGAGGGATATGTTTTATGAAAGGTTAAGAGGAATCCAAATGTTCAAGTCCTTTAAATGAGGCGTTTTCTGTAATAGAGAGAAGGAAACATTTTCTTATGTTAAGTTTGATATTTATGCACCATCCATTACTCTGGCATACTTCTGTTCTAATCTTTTTTTTCTTTTCTTTTTAAGGAGAGGAAAACACGAACCAAAGTATTTCCTAAAATTATATTCAAAATGTGAATCCATCGATAATTTCAGGATGGAAGATCCCTGCAATACATACAGATGCATAAACTAACTAGAACTTAAACTGTGCTATATCTAATGTATCTATTCAGTTCTGACAAGAGAGCGTGGACTACTGATTATGATAAAAGTTGAACCCCATCACATTATGATAAATATTGTGTCTCACCTGAGCAAGGAATTCAAGTAGATTGATCTCACAATGGCCAATGAGATTGTTTCTGGATAGTCGATTTGTCTGCATAAACAAATAAATCAATAGCCTAAGGTACAGAAAGATCTCCAGCAATTTGAATTATAAGGCAATGCACAAGAAAGCCAGTAATCCACAGACTTCTAGAACAGAAAAAATTTACACACCTCAAATACAGATATCCTTGCTATGTGTGCTCCATTTCTTTCCAGAAGAAGTTTTTTCACCTGTTAAGAATTACATCAAATTTCATTATCAAATTAGCATTGCGAGCTAAAACTTCATCCAAAGATTAACGACGTCCACTGCATAAGATTTTAGAATTTATAAGTTTCAATCAATCATTTCTCCAGTTCAAAGAAATTGAAACAACAAGAAGGGAACCAAAAAAAAAGAGTGAAACTGCAGTGCTGGAAATGTGAACGGAAAGGCCAAGTTAAAGTGCAAAATATAAATAATGCTTCAGTACTTACAGAATTCCAAGCAGGCTTGTCAGTCCTGTATAATCAGTAAAGTTATAAATTATAGTCAGTGCTTGCGAACAATACAAACTTATCCTAAAACAAGAAACCAATATTAAGTAAGAACTCGCAAGAAAAATAAAAAAAATAAAAAGTCAAGCTGGCTTCCCCAACTTTGAGAATCAATACTACCTTTACCGTTCAGAATCTCATAAATTAATTACGCTAAGAAAGATCCTTAACAAAAAAAACTCAGGTTTGACATAATTAATATTATGTCTTCTGCTCTGTATGTAAGAAGATCATTAGACAAGTAGCTGCATCACTTTTAAGTTACTCAATATCTTCTATTTCCGTTCTTTACGACGAGCTATGAAAGTGACATCAGTCTGGAAACTTTGTTTATTCAAAGAAGGAACCCATAGATTTCAGAAAGGAAAATTTAAATGCTATGATCTGTCTAACATTAGCTATCAGAGCGGCAATTATCTGGAAATTTTCAAGTATACAGAAGCAAACACGCTGATCTCAACAAGAATACAATAGATACATTCGAATGGAAGAATTAAGAGCATAGACAAACATCAAAAGACGTTTGCCAGGACGTTAGGCGGCATTGTTCATCTTATTCAGAAGCATTTGGCAATTGGCATGCTACTCTACTCATAAACATGTACAGATGAACCAAATTAACAGGGACGGAGCTAGAAAGATGCCGAAAACTGCATTTTTACCTCTATAAAATTGAAACTTTTTAGAAAGATTATTAACAAAATTTACCACTAGTCTCCTCCAAGAACTAATCTTTCACCCCGACATCAATTTTTAGCTCCCTCTATGACAAAATACAACCTTAAGTGGAGGGCCCCATAAACATGGGGTCACTCAATCCTATGTCCCATCTTGTGGGACTGGCCCCACAGACCTCTCACCTTAATTGAGCGGAGCCCACATCAGCAACGGGTAAGCCCACATCTGCATGTAGGCCCCACACGAACGGCCTAAGATTGAATTTTCCCATAAACATGTACAACTATACTATACTATACTTATTTATCCCATTAAGTCCCCCAATAATTGGGGGATATAGGCGTGAATAAATAAGAGACATACATCAAAATAAATGCATAAAATGGTTGCTCTCAGAACATGTACGTTCTGTACAAATGAACTAAATTAACAGGATTCTGAAATCTGCAGAATTTTTGAAAAGTTTTGAAAAATCTAACAAGAATTATGTAAACGTTACTTAACTGATGAGAAAGATGAGTTTTAAAAGTCTGCTCTCCAAGAGTAACGCAAGCCATCCATTTGTCTTTGAATTTCATCTCCGCCTATAAAACCCAACACACGCACACTCATTAACAAAATCCACAAAAATTCAAAAAAAAAAAAAAAAAGTAGCAATAGTATACGTTAATGATCCGAATTAGAGCGATCCCAGCAAAATCCTCTTCTTTAAGAAGCTTAGGAGGTGAAGCACCCGAGCCACTGCCAGAACCAGAACACTTCTTGTGACGACGAAAATGGGGACGCCGGAGATGAAGTTTCTGCTTCAGCATCTCCCGCCGGGACGATTTTGCACCGTTGCCGGCGACGACTGAATCATCCGATGAGGACTCGATCATTTGTTTAGAATTACTATGACCCATCTTCAGTGAGAAATGGTTGCAATGTAGTAGTAGTAGTAGTAGAATTGAAGATTAACAGAGATTTTGGAAATGGAAAAACAAGAAATGGTGATTTAAAGACATATTTCTTGGCTTAGTCAATTAGTTCTTTTTCTTCCTTCTTCCTTTCTCTGCATATATAGTGTGAACACAAAATTACTATTATTCTTAATGAAAAATATCATAATTTGACCCTCGCTTCAAATATAAAATTTATTAATTTATATATTTTAATTATATGAATAAAAAATTTCGTATTTAAATATTGCAAGGAAGGTGAAGGATTTGATCTTAAATTGGTCTTTCCTTTTTGTTTTCAGTGGGTATTACGTTCCACTTTTCTGGGTTCTGTTGGACCCGCAGGACCCAATTTGGACGAAGAACAGAAGTCTGGGTACCATTGTTGGATTTCATTATGCAAGGAACGACTATAATGTAAAACATATGAAACACGTTTTGAATATGTGTTAAATCTCATTAAAACGAATATTCTCTCGGTACAGACAAATGTTATTAGGCATGTAACAACTGTTTTGCGTAATAATTAAATTTTTTTTATCCAACATTCCATAACGGCCGAAATTACTATATATACTGAAAAAACGTGTTCTGCATTATAATCGTACTAGCAAGGAAGGCAACTATCACCAGGTTGGGATCTTTCTCTTACATGTCTTGTCACGCTCTGTATTTACAAATTTAAGAGCGCGATTCATAAGTCTAATTGCACACTAATTTACTTATTGTGCTAACATGAATAACTCATAATGACTACAATGTCTAAAGTCATAACTATATTACAATCTTATACTACCTCAATTCCTTAATATAAGACTTTCATTACATTTTGTGAAAATTAAGGAAGCAATAATTAACAAATATTTTTAATCAAAATTATCAATATTATTATCTTAAATCAAATTAGTGGTATACAAGTTACATATAAGATAATAATATTTGTATTTTAACTAATAAAGAACTCTAGAAAGTGTGGAAGGTTTCTGGTTTGCACGTGACCTCGAGTTCGTTTTTGTTTTGTTTAAGTCTGTTTGCACGGTCGTAAAACATTGTACCTATTGAAACCGATTCTTCAATATTTTCTATGTCCGCAGGTCATTTAATGTCATGGCTTTTTGGTTAGATAGTCTTTTCTTAAGGCTTGTTGCCTTAATTCAAAAAGTAAAATGATCCATTGGAATTCCGTCTCCCTCGTATAACTCCTGATATCAATTAATAATATCATGTTTATTCAACAAAAAAAGAAATGGAGAGAGTATTACTTATCTCATGTGAAATTAGGTATCACGATAATATTAAGTTAACGGGATTACCTCATATGACCAACTCCCAACAAAAATCAATAGAAAATGATATGAATTAAGTGACATAAAGTACGAATATTGAAGGATTGAATTTTACTATTTTGTTCTTTTGTATTTGCCGGTCAACATATGAATTAAGGATGTCACTCTTCTAGAAATCATATATGGAACAACTATTATAAATATCATAATTTTGGGGTTTCTTTATTAGAAAATAGAACTTTCCCTCATTTAATAATTATATAAAAATTTAATTTCTCCTCAATTTAAAAAAATTGCTTCCGTCCATGCTAGAAATAGAATAGTCGAGCAAGGCAAGGAAAAAAAAAAAGAGATTGGTACTCCATTTATTTTCTCAGGATAAAAATAAAAAATGAGAACAAATTTTAAAATACATGGCATTGTACAAAAAATTACTTCTTATTAATTTAAATGCAACATTTACATTGAGTTTAAATACGCGTCGAATGTCTAAGGCATCGACAAGAATAGAAAAACATAATGTGTTGCGTTAAAAGATCATTTTGCTAGCTTTAATGCAAATAGGCAACAAAAGGTTTGACCCAGTGAGTAAAGCGCTCGGTTTGGGGCCTGGGACAGGTCCCCGAGTTCGACACCCTGCTCCCCTGCACATACGGGTAATAATATATCTCCTCCTCTGGTGAGGTGTTCTCTTCCTCCTATGGTGAGGCAATTCCCTCCCCAGGCATGGGGCATGCTTCAATCTTCCCTATCTAGGGTATTCTCCGCTCTTCCCCTTCGGGGGCAATCGCCTTCGGGCGCTCAAGTAAACATGAAACGATCAAAGGTTTTTTAGCCCAGTGAGGCAAGGGTCTGCTCACGACTATGAAGTCGTGGGTTCGATACCCTTCTCATGTAATGGGGCAAGCTTTAATTGTCTTCATTTCTAGGATTATCTTCTCCTCTTATGAAGCAGCTTCTCTCTCCCCTTATGGGACAACCGCCCATCCGAACTTCCAAAAAAAAAGTAAACATGAAACGTGTGAGCAAATGAAGCAATAACATAATCAAGGGAGTCTTGAATGATTAAGTAGACAATAGAAATTTAAAAAATATAATTAAACTTATTTGACCCGGGCTAAATAAATAAAAATATTATTAATCTTGCTTACTTGAATTTAATAAATGTTTTAAATTTAATTAGGTCACTGAAGTTGGGCCGCATTTGATAATCTTTTAAAATAGATGTCCAAATCCACTAAAAAAAAAAAGTTCAATAGCTGCGGGTTTAAACTAAATTGGTCTAATGTAATACAAGCCTAAAAGTCTAAAATAAATATAAGTCCATTAAATTTAATTGGCGAAAATATTGGGTCGTCTCGAATAAAGATCAGACAAATCCAATGTGAGTGAATATGTCCACTTAAACATGAAAATATTAATACATCATCTATGCCTATAAATAGTGATCTTCCCTAGATTTAAACGGAGTAAAAACATTAAAGCCACATATAAACTTCAATCAACAAAGGCTCTCAGTAAGTCTTAACAAATCCAACAAATCCTCAAGGCGTTCTTTGTGTTCTTCAATGCATTTCTCGAGGCGAAAATCTGATGGAAGCATAAAGACTTTGAAGGATCAACGACTTAATGCTTGAAATCAAAACATACTTAATTCTCCGCTGGAAGCATAGAGGCTTTGGATGATCAATGATTCATTGCTTGGAATCAAAACATACTTGATTCTCCGTTGGAAGCATAAAGGCTTTGGTTCAGTACTTGGAATCAAAACATACTTTATTCAATATCAAGTCATCCAACTCCAAAATTAAAATTGTTCACAAGAGGAGAATCGGAGAATCATTCAAACTAAATTAGAATTACTATAGAGATTATAATCAGCTATTAGAGCTTATTAATAAAATTACTTTGTTGCATCTTATATGGTTTCTATTACATATTCAACAATTTATCGCATTACAAATTCTTTCAATTGCTTTGCCTCTAACATAATTAGCATTAATTTTAAAGACACCATCAATCAAATCAAATAGATTAATGCGGACGTGAATTTACTTTGATCTCTGATCACGTAATTGTCGATTACGGGACACGTAAGTTTAACTTTGTCTTTGATAAAATTCACTTATACTGCAAAAGAAAAAAACGGCTTGTCTAGTTTTAAGATCTTATCCAGAATAGATGTTTGTTCTGCACATATGAAATACAATCTCATCCTTGATTACATGATTCAACATTAGTGATTTATGTAAAATGGTTTGAATAACTAAAACGATATTCAGCATATCGAAGAGTATTGATTTATCTTTTATTCAACATACCCATATACCTCTCCTT
This sequence comes from Vinca minor, assembly GCA_026122235.1. NCBI lineage: Eukaryota > Viridiplantae > Streptophyta > Magnoliopsida > Gentianales > Apocynaceae > Vinca > Vinca minor. The sequence continues at coordinate 2,721,975 of JAOCZM010000201.1, read as the reverse complement.
TCCAAAAAATCTCTCTACCAATTTTCTCTCATTGGTCTCTTCATACTCAAATGGTTAGATCGGTCAAAAAGTCTTCCCACCGGTCAGATCTAGTCATTATTCACTCACATTTTGTATCTTTACCCCTCATTTCGGCTGCAAAAATCGATGGACTTTCTCTTGAGTATTTTTCATCAAGATTCAAGACTTCGAAGCAATATCTGTTGTCGATATTGTTAGATCGGCTTGTTGCTCATTACCTTCGTGGAATGATATATTTACCCAGATTAGATTTGGATTATTTTTTGAGTTTCCACCTCTTTTCTAGAAATTTTGTTAGATTGTTGATACAACAATTGTCTTTTTAATCGTTGTCTATGGAAGAGGTTGAAAGTGCTTGCATATGTGGCTCGAGGATGGCGATGAAGATATTGCTGAGAAGATTGTATTTTGTTGGTTTGTTATATTATTAGTAGTAGTGTTTGTTATTTCCCATCTAAGATATTTGGGGCGTGGTTATTATTTATAATCTTGTGTCATTTTTATTTTATGCCTTGTTTGATTTTATTCCTTCATCAACTCCCCGTTTTTGTTGTAGTAGAGAAAGTTTGTAAACTATTTTAATGGTAGTGACTACTTTTTTATCAATGGATAATCATTTAAAAATCTTTTATTCAATTATTAAACAGAAAATCAACCGTTAAAAAATATCGGAAAAAATATATATTCCGTACTAAAATCAAACCCTCCACTCGAATCTCAACCGTCGCGATTTTAGCCAAAGACACCAACTGGCTGGCGGCTGCAACATTCATACAGTGGTTTCGCCACCACTTTCTCAACTGTCATCATCCCCTCCCCTCATCCTCAGGGGATGCAATAATAATGTATAGAATGGCCACTCTCTCCCCTCTTTCTCTCTCTAAAACCTCTTCTTATTCTCTCTTCTTCTCCCTCTTTTCCAAAACCCCTTCAGTTAAAAGAACCCAATTTCATTATTCTTCTCTTAAACCCATTATAATTCATGCTCCTCAATTTAATTCTACAAAAAATCCATTTTCTATGAAAAAAGTTGCCAACTTTAGCACCGCCGTAGCTGTTCTAAAGAAGAACTCTTCATCATCTTTAGAACAATCTTTATCAAATAAAGCCAGGAAAAAAGTCCGGCGGGATGCGCCGGAAAACGTGCTTAAAGGCAAGCTTTATCAATGCTCTAAGCGGAGTGATTTGGGGGAAGCCCTTCGACTTTATGATGAAGCTAGGGTAAATAATGTTCCGCTTAATGTTCATCATTATAATTCTTTGCTTTATTTATGTTCGGTTGGAGTTGGGAGTGATAATAATGAGGAGGGTTGTTTAGATAATGTAGAAATTGGGTTGAAAAGGGGTTTTGAAATTTTTAAGGAGATGGGTTTGGATAAAGTGGTCCCAAATGAGGCGACTTTTACGAGTGCAGCTAGATTAGCAGCTGCTAAGGAAGACCCAGAAATGGCTTTTGATTTGGTGAAACAGATGAAAAGTTCTGGGATTATTCCAAAATTGAGGTCTTATGGGCCGGCATTGTTCGGGTTTTGTAAGGAAATAATGGCGGATAAGGCGTATGAGGTTGATGCCCACATGGTTGAGAATGGTGTATTAGCTGAGGAGCCGGAGCTTTTGGCTCTTTTGAGGCTTAGTTCTAAGGCGGAAAGGCCCGAGAAAGTTTATGAAATGATGCATAGGATGAGGGCCACAGTGAGGCAGGTGTCCGAGGAGACTGCGGAGGTTGTGGAGAATTGGTTTAGGTCCAAGAGTGGTGGAGATGTTGGAAAGGAGAAATGGGATGTGGATCAGGTGAAGGAAGGAGTTGTAAATGGAGGGGGCGGGTGGCATGGGCAAGGGTGGTTGGGGAAAGGGAAATGGAAGGTGGCGAGAACTGAAATGGATCAGGGCGGAGTGTGTCGTTCCTGTGGAGAGAAACTTGTTTGTATTGATATTGATCCTAAGGAAACAGAGAACTTTGCTAAATCTTTAGCTAAATTGGCTTGTGAGAGAGAAGTAAGGAGTAATTTTGTGCAGTTTCAGGTATGATTTTTCTACATGAACTCAATAGTTCCTGCTTTGTTACATATGTCCCTGGCCTGTGTATTTTTGACATACTTTAACATATCGTCTTATATGAATGATATATTGTTAAACCAATTGGCTAGGTTGCTTTAATTTTTCGAAGAAATTTATTTGTTATCTTCTGATAGACATCAATTTAGACCCCGTTGTGATGTGATGCATTGTACTTATATTATTGAGTCACTTCAAGTTTACATATTTTTTCGTGTTTGATTATGTGAACGTATGTCACAGGCTTTCAATGTGCTTGGAACTCTGTGGAGGCCATTTATTTATTTTTTGTTGTAGGGGGCAAGTGCAGAGTGCTATATATGTTACTCGTGAAAGATTTGATTCCATCTTTATGGATAAAAATTTCAGGAGTCGCGAAAGTTTAAGGAATCTTTTATATGAGTCATTGTATGAAAATAATGCAATGTTTCTGATTGCATGGAGATGAATGATTCAGAATTGTTTACCTAACTAGTTGAAGTCTAATTGTAGAATAGAGCATGACTTTTAGATAATAACATGATTAAGTATGAGGGCAAAGTGAGAACGATTCTTACTTTTCATAAATATTGTTCAAATGCACCTGAAATTTGGCATATCCTAGGCTTTTCTTAAAGAAATAATAGTCGTCATGTCCCATCTTATATATTTAATATTAACTATTTTCCAAGTAAATGATTTCTAAAACTAATATTTTCCATTAAAAAAAAGTTGCACCCTTTTTCGAGAATGAGCACTTCATGCACTCATGCGTGAATATTTTAATGTAGATCAGCTTTTTATGTTGCATGGTAACTCATAGTTATTAGTCTATAGTGATACTTCCTTTGACACATATGTGTAATTTTGGGCATGCTGGCTAATTTTAGAGCCTTGAGTTAACTGTATTTGTTTGGGTGTTGCTCTAACTACTACATTTCTGTTATAAATGAAATTATCTGATTAACATTTATTTTAATGTTTCAAGTCTGTTTGTACATGAGTTGATTGTTCCCGAAACTTAGAAAGAAAAATTTAACGGAATTTAAGCAGGTGGATTCAGATTGCCAATCTACTTCTTTCTATGCATCAGGCATTTATTTGAATAAAGAGTTTGTCAGACTAACATAGAAGATGAACGATTTAGGAATGGCTCGATCGGCACGGTCCATTTGATGCTGTAGTGGATGGGGCAAATGTGAGTCTCATTAATCAACAGACATTTAATTTCGGGCAGGTAATGATACATCTCCTTTTCAAGAAAATCTGGTTGGATATCAAGATTGTGGTAAAGATGGTAGGCGGATGAGGTTTGTGAATTGCTCATCTTGACGCAACCTCTGTTTTCACATGATTTGCACTGACTTTAACTTTTTTCTTTTTGCTTGTTTAGCTGAAATATGTTGTCAATCAGTTGCGCCAAATGAGCCCATCAAAGAGATTGCCACTTGTTATTTTGCATAGGAGTCGTGCGACAAGCGGCCCGGCTCTACAGCCTAATAACATGAAACTATTAGAGACTTTGAAAAAAGCTGGTGCACTTTATGTTACTCCTCCCGGTTCAAACGATGATTGGTAATACTTATCAACTAAGCTGTATTGCTTGATATTTTCTTGTGCCACTGCCAATTCATTTTTTGGCGTTCCATTTGTCATTTCTTTCCACGGAGTGTTAGTACTCATGAACCTAGCTTTCCCTTTGCTAATATAGTGAAGTCGCGTTTCTCTATAATTCTAAGACCTTATGCAATCTGTCATTTTCTTTAGCTCACTGGACCTATCTCCACGTATTGATCTATAGAATATAACTGTTACTCACCTGTTTAACTTTTGCTAAGTTTCTGTCATTTTGGGGAGCATGCTTTCTGTTAACACTTTTTATTGATTGCTGATATTTATGTTGATTCCCAGAATACAACATTAGATGCTCGGGTGGAAAAATAACTCTTCGTTTTATGTATCATTCAACAATCAAATTATTCCCCATTAATCTTGTTTTTCCATCATCAGGTAAAGAAGATGTTAGTATGACTTTGGACAACGAAAATGAGCAAGAATTATGCTCAGTAGAATAAGACCCTTTAGAGTTGCCATTTAAGTTGTTCAACTGGCTAATAGTGAATGCTTACATGATTTACATATTTCTATGCTAAGAATCTGATGACTATATACTACCCAAGTTACTCGGGATCAAATTAATTTCGAAGATCTCCTATTGAAGACAAGATGAGAGAGAACCGTTTGCGTTGGTTTGGGCACATTAGACGAAGGCCAAGTGATGCTCCGGTTAGGAGAATTGAAGGATTGTGTAATATAGATGGCGTAAGAGGTAGAGGGAGACCGAGGAAGACTTGGACGGAGGTGATAAAAGGGGATATGAATCTGCTAGAACTAGATGAGGGTTGTGTTTGGGATCGAAAGAAGTGGAGAGAATGCATCCATGTGGATGACCTTACGTGATTCTTACTTTGGTTCATGTAGCCGACCCCAATCTGTTGGGATTAAGGCTTGGTTGTTGTTGTTGTTGATCTCTACTTCAAACGCACTACTGTATATCTGCCTTGCTATAAGTTTTTCTTTTATAACACTCTTTCCAGGTACAATTAGTCTGTTATAGTGGTACTCTCCAATTTTTATGAGACAAGTATGATCTCTAATCCATTTCCTTCCAGGTATTGGTTATTTGCCGCCGTCAGTTCTAAATGCTTGCTGGTGACGAACGATGAAATGAGGGACCACTTGTTCCAACTGTTGGGGACCAGTTTTTTTCCAAGATGGAAGGAAAAACATCAGGTATTGTAGATAATTGTATTTCACTAATCAGATGTTACCTATTAAGCATATTAGCCGGATATCGCGAGTTAATTAAATTTACTTATGGTTTCTGCATAGATAACAAGGAAAAACAATTTCTTGATTTTTACGCTGTTGATTTGCCAGATCCGACTGACTCCTGCAAGACCTGGACTTAATTTACACATGCCTCCACCTTATTCAATTGTCGTTCAGGTGAATTAATACACCTAGAAGTGTTTATATAGATCAAAACGTCACTCTTGCTCTCGTCTTATGTTATTGCATATGAGATATCACTCATGGACGTTTTTTGAATGATAAATTGGGGTTGCAGGAGTCTGAACAAGGCAGTTGGCACGTACCTACTGTCGTCGGAGATGACCTCGAGGTCCCTAGGCAATGGATTTGTGCCACCAGGAGGACTATCAAGAAGACCACCAAGAACTTGCATTCCCTCTTTCAGTGAAGTTTTATTTATTGATCAATCATGATTGTCGATTTAAACCGCGAAAAGTGAAGAGAGGGTTGAAACTAATGAGCTTGAGGAATTTCCTCCAGTTTGTTGTATTTTAATTATTTTTCCCTTTTTGATTTGAGCATTAATAGAGCCCATCATATGTAGTTATTGTTTCCCTAAAGTAGAATTGTTGTAATAGAAGAAGATTAAAAGGTTTTGTCATTTTATGAGGGCTTGCTAAGTTTATTTCTAACTCGCTCAGTTATGAATATATTGAAGCAAATGCGCTCCTTAAAGAACTCAGGTTTACAATGACTTGAGAATATTAATAGTGATTCATAGATAGTGATGGTCAAGTTCTGGTTGGTCGGGGTCCATCAACTAGAAGATGATTTTTTTTTTATATCGCGCAATATTAGTCATTAAAATTTTGAATATATCAATTTTATCTTTTGTCTACAGACCATCATTACCACCAAGCGCCGCTGCAATTGAAACACTCTCTAGCCTCTCCTTCATCCTTCCACAACTTGTTTACATAGATCCTCGCCGCCATAAGTTGAAACTCTCTCCAACCTCTCTTCCTCTTTTCTTCATCCTTCTACAACTGGTAACATAGATCCTCGCCCTTTAGCACCGTCGACATAAGTTCCAAGACCAAACCGCAACCACCATTTCATTCGTACTTAGATCTAGATCTTCACCACCGTCTTCATCTCCTCCTTCGTCCTATTATCTTTGTCCCTTTCTAACCTCCGCCGTTAATGCCTGTCTTTCTCCCTATTCCGTTCTACTTTCCCAATAATTTATAATCACTACCATTGCACCCATCTCCCTGTTCTCTTTATCTCTCTCTATCTCTCTCTCTCTCTGAAAAAGAAGAATCTCCTATTAAGATGTTATTTTAGATAAAAATTAGGGACATATCTGACATTTTACATGGTCTGTTTGTCTATGTTGTTAATCTATGACGGAATTCCACTTCAGGTATGTGATCGTCCAAAAACAATGTTGAAGTACCTATTTGTCTTTCGGATAAAATTATAGGCCTTTTTTTTACTTAACCCTAATTTTTTATTGAAAAACTACTTAAGATTGCTCCAAGAAATAAAGATAAGTATATGCTCTCTTGTGATGATCCACCAAAATTAAGGACGCCCATTGCAATTTACCAAACCATTTAGGGCCCTTTTTGTAATATTAATGTAATTAGGAGGTTTAAACGTAAATTACATTTGAACGTAACTGGAGATATAGAAAGTGAATGTTGCAGAAACATATTCGACTGAGAAAATTCCTCTAAATTTCCAAATCTACAATTTAGCTTCCGCCAAATCTCAGCGCCGCCGGAGTATTATCCGGTACCTTTCCTCCCGGGGGGAAGTTATGGTACAGTGGGCCTGAGGTGGTGGTGAATTTGAGTTGTTGACGATTGTGCACACCAACTGTTTGATAATATTCTTCACAGAATCACAGTTCTTATGTACGTACCTTAACACTGAATAATTTCAAATTCCTAGTAAAATAGCTTCATTTTCTGATATCTATGTGATTCTTTTTTGGCTATGGATTACATCAGATGGAGGAGCTGTTGAAGCATAACTTGTTTGCAACACATGCCATTGCCGCTGCTGGCTCTGTGGCATTTGCCACTGCTCTCACTTTTCCGCTTGATACTGTTAAAAGTCCTTGTACAGGTCTGAATTTCATTTGCAGTGATTTTTTTATTCTCTCTTGTATTTACTGTTTTCTTTACTGCCAGGCATGTTTGACTAGTAGTCCATCCATTCCATAATATAAATCGTTTATGCCATGTAGCGAAAATTAAGAAAGCGAAAAAATAAGTTGTTTTTTTTAATCAAAATGTCAATATTACTCTCCTAAATAGAATTAGTGGTATACAAGTCCTATTTAATAGAGTAATATTGGTATTTTGACTAACAAAGTACCTTGCTTTTTGCTTCCTTACTTTTCGCTACAGGTTCTAAACGACTTATATTATGGAATGAAGGTAGTATTTGTTATCGAGCTAAATGCTTATGCCTTTTTAACTGCACACTTTTTTGTTCTTCTAAAAGCAAAGTAATTGCGCGTTTCTTTTAGTGGCTGATTGCTGTTACTGTTTTGATACGTTATCCACATCTCACATTTGGGTTTTCTTTTTTAGTTGCAAAGACGATTGAAGTATCTTAGTCTCAATGGATCAGCCCTGATTATAATGGTTTTGATATTTATTTGTCCTTTTGGGTTGTTTTTACAGGTTGGATCAAGTTCTAATAAACAATTGACTTCAGCTCAGGTTTTTGATAGAGTTCAAAAGTTGTCGGGGATATCAGGTAAATGCTACTGACTTGATATTGTGCATAATATTCCATTCATATTCTATATCTAATACTCTCTTCTTGCTCTTGTCCTTTTCACTCGAATGTTACTTCAAACACATCCATTTTTTCCTTGCCTGTTTATCTTGAGCATTAAGAAATAGACTCTTGACTGCATTGATTTACTCTTTTTATCTGACATTGTAGGATTATACAGAGGTACTGAATGGTTGATACCGGGGCGAATATTTGGTGTGGGAGCTCGCTTTGGTATCTATGAGATATTGAGTGCATTCTACAAAGGTAGCACATCCATGTTAAAGTGTCCATTTCCCTTTTCAAAGTTTCCTTTTTGTTGAGGAAACTTCTCTACTCCCTTGGGTGGGTTTTTGCCTTTTGCAACTTATATACCACAGCAGGGTTTTGCTTTTAACAGAGTATATGGTATGATGAACACACTAATTCAGAAAATTTGACTCCTCAGACATGCCTGGCAGGATCAATTTCTAACAACCTGTATCTGTAGCATATTTTGTATTCATTTTCATATGTTGTGAAATTTTGGTTTTAAGATCTAAACATCGTCTTTCACAGTCCTAATCCCCTTGTAAAATTAATGTAATAAATTGATTTAGGTCAGTCTGGCTGGTAAACAATCAATTGATCTGGTTGATGCTTTTATAATTGTTAAAAATTTCAGCAGTGGGAAGCTATATGGACTTGCTAGATTAACTTGTTTTGAATTATTTTTATCTCTGGCTCCATTAAAATCTTCTCTTGTGCTCATACTTCTCTTGCCAGATGGTAGGACGGACAATTATGTATATGTCTCTGAGGCTCTAATGGCTGGAGCTGCAGCTGGTGCTGTGGAATCACTTGTAACCTCTCCATTTGAAATGATTAAACTTCGTGCCCAGGTGACATCTGCATCTCAAGTGTCAAGCTCCAAATCAGTTGTTGAGAAGGCTGCTGTTTCTCCTTTGATTGCAAGATTACTAAGTGGATATTCTCCGGACATAAAAGCAACTAACAACACCGTTGGTCTTTTATCAACACTGACAACCAAATATCCAAATATGATTGAAGCCTTGAAAGAGTATCCGTGGACGATGACAGGAACTGGTAGACCACCACCTGTCTCTGACGTCAGAAGGCCATTAGACATAGTATCTTTGGAAGGACCAGGTGCTTTCTGGAGAGGTTTGAGATCTGGCGTAGCACGAGATTCAGTTTTCGCTGGAATATTCTTTTCTGTCTGGCAGTTTTTACACCGGGGAATGCTTGATTGGAAAGCAGTTGGTATGGAGCCTCCACCAAGGTCTGTTAATTTCCAAATGATATCCTTTCATGTTTCTGCTGGTTCATTTCTTCTCAAGGCCACTCCTTAATCACTGAAATTCTGGTAGTGTTTAAATAACTAGACTAGTCAGTTATTCACCAGTAAATCTCTCTGGCATGCTTCCAGTAGTAAATTCAACAACGCATTTGAAACCGGAAACTTCAACCAAAAAGTTTATTTTTAGCGATTAGTTGGCGCCGTGACTTTTTTTAGACTTCTCCACCCCCACCCCCCTTTCAAAATGTCACAGTGTAAATTAACCTTTGAGATGTTGGAGAATAACTTAGCAGGAAAAGATAAAAAGACCTTCGGATCAGTTGTGGTATAAGAAAAGTAACACAGACAAAAAGGAGAGTTTTAATTCATTTTGTCCTGAAGATCACTCTTTCCCTTTTAGTTTTTACCTTCCATCGTTTCCTCGTGACACTCTCCAGCGGGAAGTGCTTAAAATAATGTCTTGAATGAAGTTTTTCTCCAAGAGTGAATATTGAAGTATGTTATTTTATTGACTATAAAATCAGAAAAGCAATCCCGCATTTACTAAATTGCAAGGTACTTGTTATCTTTGATTCTGAGATTGATATCTTCTAGGCAGAAAATTGAGACCATTTTGATTCTTTTTCGTTTAAGTTATAAAGCATGCTTAAATCTTGTCAACATCACTGTGGAACTAGTTATTCAGTATGTGTGTTAAAGTTCCTATTTGGGGATATCTATCTCATTGGTATTTCGACATATGATGACTAAATTGGTAAAACATCATGTGTTCCTTTGACTTTTGACTAGTTTGTAGTATCGTAGATCATTCAGTGTCGATGCCTTCTCACGGCGACTGATACTTCTGTAGTTTTGTCCTGAATGCTCAAAGACATAGATATGGAGGTATATGATCTATTGTCTTAGAACAATGAGTTACTATCCTATTTTTCTTTAAAATATAGAGCGACACTTTCAGGTCGGATGAAGAAATTGGACCTTTGCCTCCTTTAGCTGTCAGTCTTGCTGCTGGATTTTCTGGATCAGTTGCTGCAGCTGCTTCTCATTCTTTTGACACTGCCAAAACTCGATCACAGTGTGTTGTGCTTCCAAAGGTACGCTCTTTAGACTGGGAAGTTACATAATCATGGACATGTTAAATTACATTCCGAGTTGTTTTGCTGCAGTATGTAACCATGGAGAGGAAGATTCTTAAGTGGACACGTCCTGGGAAGAGATTCGAGAGACTCACAGGGATCCACCCTTCAGACCGAAATGTACTCTTTCGTGGTATTTGGTTGCGGATGACCCGTTCAGGTATTGCATCATTTCTAATTGTAGGAAGTTATTACTGGGCAATTGAGCACTTGGTTCCTAAATGAAATCTTTGTTACTTTATGGAGCAGCATATTTAGTGTAAAATTTTTGACATTTTGAGTCTGAGTATCTGCTAGAGGACATTTCTTTTCTGCTGCAAGGTTTAAGTTGAGAGATAAATAAGGATTGGAGTTTTGATGGGTCAAAGTTTCTTATTCTTAGCGAAGAAAGTGTAGATTTACTTTTTCATTAGATCAAATGAGTTGCTTACCTGAGGAAATTTGTACTATTTAGTATTTATTGAAAGACAAACTAGCATACCTCTTACTTTCATTTGAAAATCTACATGTTCGTTTAATGTAATAATTTATTGGGAAAACAATTGCTCTTCGTCATGGATTGGATGTCCATTTTTCTATACAAAATGAAGGTCCCTAAATAACGTTTTTCAATTATTTTATCCTGAAACAATTTACATTTTGTATTTAATGTCCTTCCGTCCATAAAATGGTCGGTCAATGGTTAAATCAAAATTTTAACCAGATCAATGCAAAAATGTTCAGGGATATTTTGGGAACTCTACATTTATTATTAGTATTAAATATTAATGAATAAGGATACTATAGTAATACATTTTTATTTAAACTGTTCTCCTTAATTAAAATGAAAATTAAATATGAAAATTTAATTTGAGATGAGGATAGTATTTATTATTGTTATTATATTTTGGCAAAGCATACATATGTATAACATCATCATTCCTAGATAGGTAACTAAAAAGAAATCGAAGAGGCCAATAGCCCAGTGGGGCATTGGCCGATCTGTGACCTTGAGGTCCCGTTGTTCGATATCCTCCGCCTGCGTGTGGTATGCTGTATTCTTCTTTATCTAGGGTGTTCTCTCTCCCCAATGTGGGGCAATCGCCCATCGTGACGTAAAACTAAAAAAGAAGGTTGGAGGAATTGTGTTCCTGTCAATGTATACCTTTGGCTACCTCTCTTGATCTGATTTCTTTTGTATGTCTTTATCAATGGAACTATAAAACTTTGGATAATGTTTTTTCGGCTAAGTAGAAATAGCTAAAATTGGCTAAAAACTTTAAATTAAACAATATTCACTCATGTTTGGTATAATTGATTTCAGGATGTTTTTACCATTTTATTCAAATTTAGTCAATCAATTAGCTCAGTGCTTAACTCTCTCGTACTACCCTAACTTTCCTAACTCTATGAACAAGTTGAGATTGGCTCATGAGAAGCATGTCTTGTGAAATCATAATAGCTTTCCATTTGTTTTGGCCTTTCCAAGCAAAGTCCCAATGTATACATTACTCGTGAAATTTACATATGAGAGACTTGCTTTGCTCACAATTAATTTTTTTAAAGGTTTCTCTTACTTCACATGCCCCCCCCCCCTGCATGTGCCTTTGTTTGCAAATGCAGTCTCTATTGGTAGGCTGATTAACATTTTTTTTTTTTTTAACTAGCAAATTAAGCAATCAAATAATTTTCTCATTATGCAATAAAATATGTATAAACTCGTGATCAAATACATTTACTCAATCAAGTCTATGTTGAACCTTAGGTGCTCAAGTTTTTCCTCAACCAAGACAAAGACAATATCATTACCGATTAAATCCCAATATTTGGGATATAGGTGACGATAGATATGAGATATACCTAATAATTGACAATAAATGCATAAAGTGACAGCTCTTAGAATAGAATACCACTGAAACAGATGGATTGGAAATTGACCTAACATTTGGCAATGAATGCACAAAGTGTCTGCTCACAGAATATCACTAAAACAATATCCCCTATAACATTTCTATACTAAAAAAAATCTACGATAACCACTTAATTACTGATTCAACAACCGATTATTTAACTTGTAATTTAGGAAATCATGACCTAACCTGACAAATTAAGAAAACAAATCACCGGTAATATATTAACAGAGGTTAGCTCAACTGACATAGTACTTTTGACTCAAAATAATACTTTTCAGTTTGACACACTGTCCTGTTATATATTTATTAAATCCCCAATAATATCAAATACAGTGTAAAATGCTTCCAATACTAGATGACTTGGTTCACAATACTCAATCTAGTACAAACAAACCTATTAATAATGACATTGTTATCCCATTGTGGGATACATGTGCTCTAATACAAGAACAATACTCAATCTAGTACAAACAAACCTATTAATAATGACATTGTTATCCCATTGTGGGATACATGTGCTCTAATACAAGAACAATACTCAATCTAGTACAAACAAACCTATTAATAATGACATTGTTATCCCATTGTGGGATACATGTGCTCTAATACAAGAAATTATTCTGGTAGGGTGAATTTTGGAGTATTAGCTAAGTCAAAGTGAAAAAAACTAATAAGGCATGCATGTGGAAAATATATTTTTTTGTTGATGAGTTAGTAGTAGTAGTGTATTTGAGTGAGATGGACTTAATTTAATTTGCTTGTTAGATGAATAATGAAAAAGGCATTTCAAGATCTAGGTGGTAGCAACCAATTAGGTTGGTTTATAACTTTACAAGTTCAAATGAAATGCCTTACAACCTTGGCAACATTGTTGCATATGTTGTTTTATACAAATTCCATCTACAAAGTCACTTACCAGAAAAGTAATATCAATAAGGTTTCAGTTCATCATTTTGGTTGGCCGAGTCAAAATTTTCAATAATTTTAGTGTGGAGGACGGAACCTTAAAATTTCAAAGACTTTTTACTGGAATTATTTTTTCTGAAGAGTAAAATACATTGATTTTTAAAATTTTAAAGGACGACAGTCATCCAGTGCGCCCTTAAATCCGCCAATGTCCTTGGCAGCTATGATAAGATTGTGGAAGTTAAAAAGTTGTAGTCCCCTAAATTGTACAGACACACTAATTAAGGAAGTATAGAGATGATGATGGATTGGAAGGTAAAAAGTATTCAAAAACTTTTTTGATGAGAAAATCAATAGTTGGAGTTGTGACATAGGCAGAATTTTGAAAGCTGAGTACAAAAATATAAAAATTTTTAATTAGGATATTCGCGTTTTTTAATAATAGTTTCACAATTTTTAAAGAAACGAGTATTGTTATCCGACTATATTTATATATTCCTCACATAACATTTGGCGCTAATTAGGCCATGAGCAACTCATTTTGTCCATTTTATTGCTTTGAGTGGTATTAGTAACTCTAAATAATTATGATAGAAATCTTTGACTTATGAGTAATTATTAGGAACTTTGAAATTGATGTTAATAAGCATGTTTTGCAAGATGAGACAAGGTTAACATGCTTATTGTACGAATTTCTGTTCCCGACATAGATTGCTCTAATCTTGGGATGAAATAAAAGGCTGTGTAGGACATAATGTTGGTGCCTCTAATCGAAATTAAATGTCCTATTTCTTATTTATTTTGTATAAAAAAATTAAAATTCAATTTCGGACAAAGAAAATATAAAGTATGATTGACATTCAACTTTGTAGGCAAAATTGTACTTACATGATTGAGAAACACTACCCAACTCCTCCATTTGTTGTAAATTTTTCTTAGTTCATTATTCATTTTATTTAATTTGAAATGCAGCTAGGTGAAATAGTAGTCGACATAAAAATTGGATAAAAGAGTTTCTTTTTGAAAATTTTATTTTGTAGTTTCATAAAAGATGAATTCTTTGTAAAAAAAAAGAAAAGAAATGGTGACAAAAACAAAAAAAAAACAATTTTTTTTTATTATTATTGAATTTCAAATAGAAATCTTGATCAAATACAAAACTTGATATGACCTTTCCGTTCCCCTTTGATCCGACCTGAGACCACCGATTGAACTATAATCTCAGGAAAATTAGGTGTTGGGATCGACGAGTACCATACCCACTATGACAGGTCGGTGAATCGGGTTGAAAGTGAAAGTCGTCAAAAACTGGCAGAATGCTCTCGAAACCATTTATATTGCACTGTTTACTTGACTATATGTTAAAATATTTACTTTGGTCAAACTTTTGGAGGGTCAAAATGAGAAAGGGCTTGAGAGGTAAAACTATTGTGAAATAGTATAATTAGTTGTGTGAAACCATTGTTGGATTTACCTCTCATAGAAGTAATTATATTGTCTTAAAGTAGTTTAATTAAAGGTTTGTTTTGTTTAGCACTTGTTAAAAGTGTGTTATGAAAAGGTATAAAAGCCTAATCTTTGTCGAAAATCAGCTTTTAAGGTCAACTTATTTTTACTATCTCATGAAACTTGTAGACAAAGTAAATAAAAGTATGATTCTTTCTCCACTAAATCATCTTTTTTCTTTTCACAAATTTGTGGTCAAAATGGATGGAAATTCTTATCACATTAGTCATATTAATCCCCATTTGAAATCCCTATAATCATTATTATATTATGTTTTATTTGTCAATTTCGTTCCTCTGTCCCAATTCCTATCCACAATCATGTCCCCGACCAATCAGAATTTACTATATAAATATTTTTTCCAATTATATATACACATGGTGAATTGTGATTGGTTGGGGACACACATGAGGACAGATGATTTTTTGCCTTTATTTGGATGATTTTTCTCCAAGTGATACTCTATTGTTCCAAATTGAATGTCTTATTTTTATATTTAAAATAAATGTCTATTTGTCTCAAAATGGATATATTTTTCCTTAAATTCTCATAATTAACCTCCTAAATTTAAGAAATGTTGAAAGCACCAATGCATTATGCGTCCTTCCATTATCAAAGAATGAGATTATTAAGGTAATTTATTTTTAGTCAAACTACTCTTCTTAACTATGATAAAAATATATATATATATATATATATATATATATATATATGTATATTTAATTTATGGGGACTTGACGACAATATTATTCAATTTCAAATGATTATTAACTAGTTTAGAAAAAATTTGATTTAAAATGACATTT
Source organism: Vinca minor (assembly GCA_026122235.1). Taxonomy (NCBI): domain Eukaryota; kingdom Viridiplantae; phylum Streptophyta; class Magnoliopsida; order Gentianales; family Apocynaceae; genus Vinca; species Vinca minor. The sequence goes on along the minus strand of JAOCZM010000201.1, from coordinate 2,706,764 downwards.
ATCAAAGTAAAAGTAAAGAAATAAATCTAGAGATCTTGGAAGCAGATATGACTGTGGATTTTCTGGTTTTTTTTGGGGGTTGGGAGGCGGGGGGTAGGGAAGCTTGCATCAGAAATGACTCAATGCTTGGCTAAGCAATCACCTATAAGAAAAAAATAAAAATTGGTTCCTTAGCTTTGCAACACATGACAACTACCAAATACCCATCATAGGGCAAAAAATCTCCTGGCCCTCATTCCTATCCTCATTTCTATTCCCATCCAATCACAATTCACCATATGTATATATAATTGAAAAAAATATTTATATAATAAATTTTAATTGATTGAGAACAGTGGACGGATACAGAGAATTTTCACCCCATCATAGTATAGGGAAAAAAAAAGCCAAAAAGGCTACTCAATACTAGTAGGAGAAGATTTGGAAACAACACCAAAATGAAATTAACCAAGCAAAAAGATATGCTCAAAATGCTCCCCCAACAAAAAGCTCACAGTGCTTCTAGGGCTCCACAACCCAACCCCAAAATCAGATTTGGAATTATCTGTCATACTCTTTGTCCCATTAGTAAATAAATAAGAATTATGCGCATATCCTCCTATGATTTTATTATTTTCTTCGAGTTCTAATTAAAATTTAAGATTAAAGCTAACATGTGATAGTTTGAATAAAGAATGTGATACACATATTGTATTTGGATTGAATCTAATTTGAGTTTGAAATTCAATTTGAGACCCAAACTTTTTTAGATGGAGTCTGGGTATCAAACATTAAATCATGAAGAATTTGATTTGTCTTTAATATTAATGAGGATGACAGTAGAATCTCAGACTTGAGATACAATCCAATTATAAACCGGGAAATTCAATCATAAGGTCGTCTTTACGAGACTGACTACATGACTTTCACATGTAATCGAACGAGCACTACATGCAGATGTGACTCACCAATTTACTGAAGTGTTATAAAGCACTCACGCACGTTAACGTTTCCGTGATTGGAGTGACCTAAACCCATAGTATTACAAAATATCGAAACAGCCAAAATCCAATTATTCTTGCACGTGAGAATCTCCAAAACATAAGCATGAATATAAGACCATCAAGTGTACAGAATTTTGAAGCAACAGATCAGTTGGGGGGGGTTAGGGTTCATACATATATATTATATAGAGCCTTAAGTTGTCTCTATTTTGATTCTCTCATCTTATCTTTTATTTCACTGCATGTGGTTGGCCTTTGCATGGATTTTCTTCATCTTTATCCACTTGTCAACACTTGGCAAATATTAGCCACATCACCATCTCAAGTATGTATAGGTACTTGAATTTTTTTGCTATAGACTTTGTCAACCACACATATGAGAACGCAACACATGAGATGATAATACTCACAACTACTTACTTGAATACTTAGGTACATGTTTATCTATCAGTTATAATTTTAAACTACTTACTTAACAATTAAACTCGCTAAGTCAAAATAGATATATCGAGGTGATAATAAATAATTAAATACATACTTATATATAAGTCAAAATTTCAGAGTTATCCCATGTAGGATAAGGTATCACATGCACCACCTTGAGGCCAAGAGTGCGATATTCTAGAGGTGACTTACCTCGTAGGAAGTAGCATTTAGTTTCCAACGTTTGCCTGGTAACCGCGATTTGATACCATAATGTCACGGTGCATACCCGCGGACATGGAGTGTGACAGACTCGATCTATATTTTCACATATGAATTTTGTGGTCCAAAATTCTTCATCATGTACTATCATGGAGAGTTCAGACTACAAAATTCGCTGGACTAGGTACATAACAGAATTATTTGTGGTACTTAACGCATGAAACTAATTAAAATGACTAAAAATTTCATTGCCTTTGAATTAATTTGATTACACACTAGTAATTAAGAAGAAAAAAAACAAAACATGAGCATGACTAATGCCAAATATTAACTAATAAAATTTCTACATAATTGCAAGCCCTTGGTGGGGTTAGGCATAGTTTAACTTAGCTAAGCTAGTTTGGCAAACTAATCTCTTCCAAATCATCAAGTGATAAGAAAACTTCATCCAAGCATGATAGCTCTGTTCCATCATCATCATCATCGTCACAGTTGTGCTCGTACACTCGACATACTACCCATTTACTATAATCCTGCCCATCAAAATAATAACACAAAAAAAAAAACAATTAAAATCTGATTTAAACCAACTCATGAATCTGACAATATCACAATTATATTATTTAGCAACATAAAAATGAATATTTTAAATTTGGCAATTAAGGAAAACTAGGTGGTGACCGGTAAAGATTTTTTATCTATATTTTGTGTTTTGTCCTGTCCCGTCAATAAGAAGTTATCATGTGTCTCTTTTTTAATTAAAAAAATTCATAACTTAAAAAAATGATGGAAATCTAAGGAAAAAGTGAACAAGTGCATATAGGACCAGTAGGGATACGTTTAATATGAAGGAGTATTACGTGGGAGGAAAGTAAGACCAGCACTAGCAAACTATTTCAAGTCTCAGTTATATGACAATAAGCAAATAAATACGTGCTCATATACACTGGCGGAGCTAAGGGGGACCTGGTGGGGCAAGTGCCCCCAGTTTTTTCAAATACTTTCTATTATAGTAATTACTAAACAGTATATGAGTCATATAATGTTTAGTAATTAATATAATAGAAAGTATTTCAAAATGTGGGACGGGTATAACGACAAAATGATATATATATATATATATATATATATATATATATTTTACTTACTAATTTGGAATGCCTTTTCTTGGATGATCTACTGGAGGAAGCGGTATCGGAGAGTCTAAATTCTTGCATGATCCAATTGGTTTTGGAACCTTCGGAAGGTTCGCCGATGTAAAACACGTAAAATTTCTTGAAGCCAACCTTATGGCCGGAAGTCATGGAGAATATTGGCTCCTCCACTCCAAACGGCTGCCAGTATCCGTTTCCGGTGATTCTACTTTGTGTTCTCCTACTATAATAATACCATTTGTTACCTTCACCCATTGCTTTACCTGCAATATTCATTTTATTTCTTTCTTTCATTAGTTAACGAGTTTATAATATTATTTTGAATATTGTACATGTTCATATACTCGTCTCCAATAATTTACAATTCGTCACGTGTATATAGAATTGGAAAAAATTGACACATTATAAATTCTGAGTGATGGAGAACAAATGATTTCCCCCGCTACGAATGGCGAAGATGACACATTTTTTTAGGGGAAAAAGATAATTATAAAAGATGAAAAAATATGTGGTAGGAGAAAATTTGGTGGATCTCAAAACTATTGAGACGAAGTTTTAGTCCTCGTGGCATATTTTTACTAATGCATCAGTTGAAAGATTGTTAGTCCTATGAACGTACAAAATACTCGTCAAAGTGTTTTCTAGTAAATTCTTAATCAGGCTAACAAAGTGTTATATGGGTGAGAAGTCCTCATCCAAGCAAAATATATTGTTAACGATACTCTGACAGTCACTTTTAATCTCATAAATTGAATCCCTTCAAATATAGTTATGACTTTGGCGTGCTCTCTTGACTAGGCACTACCGAAAGGAAGTTTGAGAAACGTTAAAAATTTATTTCACATTTTCACAAATATATATATATATATATATATATATATATATATATATATTATTCCTTGAAAATATTATTTAATAGTATTGAACATGCATAGATAAAAAAAGGAAATGAAAAAAATAGAGATTGATTAAGTTACCATGTAAGTCCCATGGATCATAAGGATAGAGGTCAAGATCGGGGATGACAAGGTAAGAGGGCGGCTTTGCGGTGGAGGAAGTGGACGACTAGCTCTTCATCGGTCGGGTAGAAGTGAAATCCCGGTGGCATCACATTCTTATCCCCCATTTTTCTTTTATCCAATTAGGCCTATATAATAAATATTTTGTATAATACGATCACAAGAACTTAGAAATGAAGATGAAAATTTGAAGTTGGGAATTTGTAAGAGAATTGTGATATATATTTATAGTAAGTGGGAAGAGAGAGAGAGAGAGAAGATGACGTGAAATAGAAGGTGTGTGATTTGAATGTTTTTTTAATCACTATAAACACTATAAAATCAGGAGAAATCGTTTGTCGATAACTGATATTTTTATACATGTTCTAATTACTTAAAATTTGTCATGTGAATATCTTTTTTCAGCAGTCAAGATTTACATTCACGTGACGAATTGTTAAAAAATAAATATGAAAACATCAATTAGAATAAATGATTATTTTCCATATAACCCATTGATAATTGAAAGACAAAAATTTATTGGGGTTTGATACTATTTTAATGGTATAGTGGTGGTTCGTACTTCCTTCCACCTCTCTGAGGCGGCGGCGGCGGCGGCTAAAGGAACAGTTGGATACTTTACAAGTAAAATAACACTCAGCACTCACTTAAACGACGGTGACTCCAACGCGAAATGGAATAATTTCGCATGTACAAATCTTTCTCGTCCATTAAATTAAAAGTTTTGTTGATTAAAATTAATTTAAAACAGATACATACTTTTAACACAAAATACCTATCGTATTTTTTAGTCGTTTCGTATGTATCGAAAAAAATTGGATTGCGCTTAAACTACTAGTCTACTCAATCTACCACACATCCTAATCCTATAGAGGAGAGTTGAATTATTTTCCATCTCACTATTATTAAGCCATTACATGATAATATCTATTTTAAATATAAATTTTATAGAAAAAGTATCAATCGTAACATAATGAAAAGACATATTACAATTCTTTAATGATAGATGATCTCGAATGGTTACAGGTTACTTGCCAAACATTTTTGTAAATATAAATTTACAGAAAAGACAGGGAAGTGAAACCATAACAAATGTTTTTATTTAAAAAGATTGGAGTCAAAATGTAAAATAGATGATATAAAATAACTTCTTTATATGAGTGTAATTTTATCTGATCGACTAAGAAGTCTATTATAATAGTTTTTGGATGTTGTTTTACACTTTCTACAATATTTTAATTGTAAATTTTTTTATTTATATATCATAAACTAAAAAAGTTAAATTATAGGTGTGAAAAAATATAATTTAGATGTGAACGGTGAAAAATATAATTTAAATATGACCAATATATAATTAAAAAAATATTGATGGGAGTGTTGTAGGGAATTAATGGAGGGTCCAATATGCTATTGTAATCATTAAACTTCATGATATTAGAAATGAAATAGCAAAATAAATGCATGTACGTCCTGACAAATATCAAATTTGAGACATTTCTTTTATGAAAAAATGTGTATGGATTACAAATTATTTTGACTCTTCAAATTTGAAATTACAGTGTGAACTATTGAATTTTAAATATATGTTAAAATTATTTACATCTCGGACTCCTGTGGAGGTGGAAATTATTTAACCCCACTTAGGGGAAAGTGTCGAATCCGCAACCTCACGATCGTGGGCAGAGGCCAGTCCCACTAGGCTATGGCACTCTTGACCTAAAAAAAATAAAAAGAAAAGATCTCTTGTTTCACTTATTTTCTGAAAAGGTTTTTTATTTATAATTATCACTGGAAATTTGTTTATTTAACTTGAAAAAAAATTAGAAAAAAAAATGAGGTTTTTCATATTTATTGTGGGTCATCATCAGCACACTTCATGCTTATATCATCAAGTTCATGCCATCCACGTGTCCGGGATGTCATATTTGCTTAATTTGTGGACCATCGGATCAAGGTGGAGTGCCCTAAAACCATTATTTATCATCACTATCTACTCCTTCAAATAATTAGCTTATTGATCAACACAAGTTGACTCAATTGGTAAAGATTTGATACGTTCTTACAAATGTTAAGTATTCAATTCCCGTTTCCGACATTAGGGCAGTGTTGGTGTATCGCTAGGACCTGCCCTGACCCGTGATGGTGACTGGAGCCGAACCCATCGAAATTTTTCTGGAAAATAATAATAATAATTAGCTTCTTAAATTGTGATCTCCTGTCAAAGATGTCGCAGCCCAGTGGGGCAAGCCTCGACTCGTGACCGAGAGGTCCCGAGTTCGACACCCTCCCTATACATGGGGCAAGGTTAAAAAGTCTCCCTTTCTGGGGGCTATCTCCTCCTCCTGTGTGGTAGTTCTCTCTCCCTTGATGGGGCAACCGCCCAACCGGTCTTAAAAAAATTGTGATCTCCTATTAATATTTAATATTCTATTTTCTATTTGTTTTCTTTTCCATCAATCAAGTTAATAATGGGGACTGGTCTACAAATGAACTGCTAAAACTTGGCCCCTTTAATTTAGTGTTGATAATAATTATTATTATTTTCATTTTAGGCTTTGTTTGTCTTTATAGGACCAGCCACTCATTTTGGATCATGATTCTGTTTTTTTTTAAAAAAATTTGTGCCCAATTCAAGGCAATAAAAATCTGGTAACCCCCATTATATAAAATTGGTGGGCGGATAGATATAAAGAGGAAAAAGACTAGTAAGGTTTTTTTTTTTTTTAGCAAGTCTCCCTAATTCTAGTGAATTTTATTTCGCTCAACGTTGGAGGCGGGTATCGAACTTCATGACCTCATAGTCGCGAAAGTCAAGCGCTCACCTAGCGCCAAAGCCTTCTTGACAAAAGACTAGTAAGGTTAAGCAATGACAATGACCTCAAATTCCATTACCAATATTCTTTTTCATTTTTTTTTTAACAGGAAAATTGAGGATTTTTTTACTTCACGCCAGTGTTGAACACAGTGGCGGAGCCAGGATTTATTATAGGAGGAGCAAATTTCTTATTGAAAATTTTTAGGGGGACCAAATACAACATTTATAAGAAAATATCATACAAAAAAAAATTCTCATAGAAAATTCGTCGTTTCTGAAAATGTTGTGGGAGAGGAGGGGGGAGGGTTGCCCCTTAATAGCTCCGCCACTGGTTGAACATGAAATAATTGTCTGTCGAACTTGAGATAATTTCTTGGACAGACTGGATTGACACCACTGAGCCCAGGGACGAAGACAGGAGCAGGAGTGGCAATCGCCCTAAAATTTTTAAAAATGCTATAAGATATTGTAAATTTTATATGTAATTTTTTTTAAAACTTGTGCCCAATTCAAGGCAATAAAAATCTGGTAACCCCCAATATTATAAAATTGGTGGGCGGATAGATATAATGAGGAAAAAGACTAGTAAGGTTAAGCAATGACAATGACCTCAAATTCCATTACCAATTTTCTTTTCTTTTTTACAGGAAAATTGAGGATTTTTTACTTCACGCCAGTGTTGAACCCAGTGATGGAGCCAGAAATTTATTATAGAGGGAAATTTTTTACTGAAATTTTTTAGATGGGCTAAATACAACATTTATAAGAAAATATCACCCAAAAAAAATTTTCCATAGAAAATTCGTCGTTTCTAAAAATGTTGGGGGCGCTCTCCGCCACTGGTTGAACCTGAAATAATTGTCTGTCGAACTTGAGATAATTTCTTGGACGGATTGGATTGACACCACTAAGCCAAGGGACGAAGACAGAGGGGCAAGGGTAGCAGTTAGGGGTGTCAATCGAGCTATGTGAGCTGAGCTTGGCATAGCTCACGCTCAGCTCACATAAAAATTCAAAAGTTCACGCTCACGCTCAGCTCACATTTTAACACGAGCTCGAGCTTAGCTCACGAGCTTCCCAAGCTCACTTATATTAGCGAAGAAAACCAAAATCATGTCTCAAGAATAACATAATACAATGAGCCTTAAAACTAAATTTGGACAAGAACACACAAAAAGAAACAAAAGTTTCAGAATTGTTTGATATGCTAATAAAATGAGTCTTATATAAAAAAACACAAAAAACAAGAGAATCCATGCACTTAAAATTTTAACAAATGATAAATTTGCAAATTTCAAAAGATTGATATAATTCCATTGTCGGTGGCAATTCCAATTTTGACAATCCCATTGAATTCTTCTGCACCATCTCACTTTTTGTTGTGATTCATCCCAATGTATTTTGTACCGTGTTTTCCCACGCTGTCTTTTCCTGTTTTCTCTCTTCTTTTAACTTTTGTACCTGTCTCTCTCCTGTTGTAAGACTCTTTCTTTAATATAGTCTCCTTTCTACCCAAAAAAAAGATCATTGAGTTAATCCACACATTATAATTATAATTATAATGTATATAAGTTTTTTGTAAATTAGTATTATTATTATATTAATCTTATTCGGGTTCGAGCTTTTTTCGGGCTGAGCGGGGTCAAGCTCACGCTCAGCTCACATAAGAAGCGAGCTTGAATATTAAGCTCACGCTCATATTACTTCAGCTCACGCTCACATTTTTTCGAGCTATGTGAGCCGAGTTCGGGCCGGCCCAAACCCGTTGACACCCCTAGTAGCAGTCGTCCCGAGATTTCTAAAAATACTACAAGATATTGTAAATTTTATATGTACTTCGAAATATTTTATCAAATTCGCCCTTCCAACAATTTTTTTTTACAATTTTTATATATAGTTTGACATATTATTACATTTTTTACCCCAACATCAAATTTCTGATTTCGTCCCTGACTGAGCCACCGCTCCTTGACACCAAATTCCTTGAAATGGTCCTTTTTTTTTCCTATTGGAAAATTACAGGTGAGTTGCAGGGTGCACCCAAAAACACACTCTCATTTTAAGCCATACCCTGAGCTTTCACCTAAGTTGACCAATTTTTGGGTTTTGTTCTATTTGAACTTTTTGTATTAATTTTCATAAAAACTGAATAATTTGTAAGAAAAAAAAAGTTAATAATAAAATGAAATGAAAGTTTGCATTTAATTTTGTAATGGAATCCGATTTGAATATACATCCATTAGCCATTATATGTTGAAAGAGTCACTAGTTCTGATGATTTTTTTTTTTTGTGGGGAGGAGGGAAAGGGGAAGTAGGAATCGATCACAAAATCTCGTCCAAGGAAAGAGCAACCTCAACCACTGGGCTACTCTTTAATCAATGTTAAGTTATGTAATAAAAAACTAGCGTAGTTTGCTTACTACTTTCGAATCGAGATAATCGATTATATGTCCTACACTCTATGTCATGCAACTTTATCACTTGGTTAATTATGATATGGATAATATTTTATTGAATAATGTGATTCAAATTTATCCAAATGAGGAGAGATATAATTTTTTTTGTTTATGTGTCTGAATTTGCACCACATGATCTAATGGACCAAGGTTAATAATAAAATTTTCCTGATCACTTGTTAGCTTGTCTTCTATTTTGATAAAAACCCGGAAATGCCAATGAGCCATTGGTGTAGTGGTCAAGGTTGAGTCCTAATGATGTAGAGGTCATGAGTTTGAATTCCCTCCCCGCTTCTTGAATCCCCCTAATTCTTTTTGTAATAGATAGGACCCCTCCCCAATAAATAAATAAAAAATAAACAAAACCCGGAAATGATTTTATACTAAATTTTGTCTTGTCAAGATCAATTTCCTAAACAACGAAAAGGAATATCATAGTAAATTGTTTCTTTTTATTAATAGGTGTGTAACAAGTTGGTATTAGTCATATCTATTTTTATTGCAGGTGATATTTACTTTCAAATATGTAAGGATGCATAATGCATTTGTGCACTATTTTGAGCATTTTCTAAGGAAAAAAAAATTCACAACTAGGAAAAAGGACAAGGTTGGCCCTGAATTCCTAACCTTTTTTTTTTTTGAAGCTCGATTGGACGGTTGCCCATATAGAGGAGAGAGAACTGCCTCAAACGAGGAGGAGATAACCTTAGAAATGGAGATTAAACTTGCCGCACGCAGGCGGAGGGTATCGAACCCACGACCTCAAGGTCGTGGGCAGGCGCCTGCCCCAGTAGGTTAAGACACCATTGATAACCTTAAGTTATTTAAAATAGGCTGCTGAAATAATTATAATATATAAAAATAACTATTATTAGTCATCAGTTAAAACACGAAGGGCATTTTGAGTAACATAATAAAAATTAAAATATGTGATAATTATTACTTTCACCATCAATTCTAAAACAAAGAGTCGTTAACATATAACTGAGATACACATCACTTGATAGATTCTCAACTTCACCCAATTTAAAGGTACTCAAGTTTTTTCCAAAATATCATTTGGTGGGGGTCAATTAGAAGGTAGGTCATACCCCTGACACATTCGACAAGACTAACCTCGATAACAACATTGTTATCCCTCGTTAATAATTTATTTCCACTGAAAGCAAGTTATATGTAAATTTATCGAACACGTATAATAACTTACAAATAAGGTGTTATTCCGATGATAAGCGAGATTTTGACAGAAGCTATCCATTAGGAGTGTGAAAATGAAATGAGTGGCAAATGACAATCTATATAGTAAGTAGTGTCATTTCATTTAATTTGTAATGTTAGTTCTTGTGTGGGTCATGGAGGCTTCCTTTCCATTCTAAGTGGTAGTGAGAAACTCATCTTTATCTTTAATTTTTTTTGGGTTAATTACTTTTAGCCTAACTATTTGGTAACTCTTTTAGTCTTAAAGAAAGCAAAGTTAATCTAATAATACCAAGCAAAAAAAGCTTAGGTAAGAACAAGACATTAACTTATTGGGTTTAAAAAGAAATGAAATGACCCAAAGCAGGTGATGAAGAGCCAAAACTTCATCATTTATTTAGAACAATCATGGGGTCCAATTTATGCTTTTTAAGCTTATTCAATATCGTCTTTACTGACTTTTTTTTAAGCGCGATTGGACGATTATCCCATGTAGGAGAGAAAAAATTGACTCAAACAAAGATGAGATAACCTAGAAAAGGAGATTAAAATTTGCAACACGCAGGTGGAGTGTATCGAACTCATGAGCTCAAGGTTGTGGGCAAGCGCCTATCCATTGGGATAGGACACCTTCGATTGTCTTTACTGACTTGAGAAATTCAAATCAGTCATTTTTTTTTAAATGGGAAGAGTGATTTTTCATGGATAAAAGTCATGGCGAAGTGCAATGACTCAACCCGGCTATGGTGCAGAACATTTATTCGCTGTCGGAGTAAAAATCTGACGGATGAGATCATTTGAAATTGTAGGAATTTAAAAAATTATTTTAATTATCTCACTAAAATGATCTCATCCATCGAATTATTAATCCGACGGTCATCTATTATTCTACACGGTGCAAAATATTTAGTATTCTACATCGTAGCCGAATTGGCAATCACCATTAACCAATGGCAGTAAAACACACAGGATTTTGATGATGCGTGTAGGTATCTTTCTTGTATGGTTTGGTGTTCCATTTTAAAACAAAACACAAAAGTTTATGTTTGAAATTCACGTCTTTTTTTCACAAATAAATTAATTGAGATAGTCTGAAATAGTAATTCATAAACTCTATCTCTTAGCAGCATTAACTTTAGTCCAAAGCCAATGAAACACAATAACAACCATTTACCTTTCTCAACTATCAGTACTAAAACTTAAAAGAAATGGATAATCACATTCAAATTGCAACATCTTTCTTCAAATCCAAATACAAATTACATGTGAAGAAATCATCTGGTTTTTTAGGAACAATCTCATACTTCGAATTTTGAATAAGAAAATTTTCATTAATTACAAAGTCGAGACCATTACAATAAAAAAAAAAATCTGAAATTACAAGAAAATAAAAGTTATACAATGATTTAAAAAACCGTGATAACAGACAAAAGCCACACTCAAGAAAACTTGGGTGGTTAGGAGATACTAAAATAACAATTAGTAAGATAAACAAATATATAATCTTCTTTTTCGCAGCATCTCCATCGCAATCCTTGAACCACAGAGGCAGGAGAAAATCAATTTCAACATATTACTTAGGGATCGATAATTTATAGGATCATGAGCGTATCAAACGTCCTAAGATCAGGATAATTCTAAATCGTGTATGAGAACTGCTTTATTGGTAGGAGAGTGACCAAAGAGATGGCAGATAGATATGCTATTAAGGGATGTGTCTAGACCTGTCAATTGAGTCTAAATTATAGTGTTCAAACTTAAACCCACTAAATTGAGACCCAAGTTGAATTTTTATTTAATTGAGTCTAGATCATTTCAACTATAGTCCGGACTCAACCACATTGGGTCTTGGATCTAATTTGGGCACACTCACTAATTTTACTTATAATTTTATTGATCGAAAACGTGAATATTTTTTAAATAAAATAAATAACGATTATTAGCGAAATATTTTGTCAAAAAATAATATGCACCGTTCATTAATATTAACATCATATCCTTGGGTTCATATAAAACAAAATAAATAAATAATCTTAATTGGGTCTTTGAGTTTATACAAATATAATTTAGACCCACCACTTTTGGGTCTTGTACTTGGCTTGGATCCTACCCATATGAGTCCAGACTCAATCTAAATTTGAGTATAGAAAAGTATATCTAGACCCAAATTGAATCATGAGTCTGGATCTAAACTCTCGAGTCTAATTGACAGGCCTAGATGTGTCCCCAATATTATTTGCACATTGGCTAGATAGGGTGAATTGTGACTAATTGACTTTATTTGTCTAACTTTTGATATTTATAACTATACCTTTATACATTTCTTTTTTTTTGGCTAAGTTACCTTTATACATTTCTCAGATGATAATAATATACAGATTTCATTCGAACGAAAAAAAATACAATTTAATCACATTCTGTAAATCTAGGTTTTCTATGATCCACTTTTTTTTTCAATGCCACAAGAAATGATGAACTTCTCAAGTTGCTAATTCTTTATAAATAATATTCATCAAAAAAAAAAATCTTTGTAAATACTGTAACAAGTAGAATTCACATTTCTTTTGATGGAGGGATCAAGAAGCAACTTGGTAGCCATAAAGCTAGACATAACCTTATTAAAATGGGTGAGACTTGAGAAAGGACAAATCTTCATATTTTTTATTACAAAGAATATTCAGGTCATTCCTATTCTAAAATTAGTTGAACCATACCTGATACTAATTTGTAATTGGTAGCTGAAATTTCACTTCTAGGATTATAATATTCAAACACCTATAGTTAGTTATAAGAAATATACACCCCCCCCAAAACCCCCCAAGAATAGGTACTGGATATGCTGTTTGTAAGTAGTTATCTAAGACACCTCCCGCATCCCATCACCAAGAGTAAGGTTATCAAAACCACGAATCCGATCAAATAATCAGTCGATTTTAAGATTCAAAAGATATAAATCAAGTTAAATTCGATAAAAAAACCCGTTGAAGGATAGAATGAGTATGATCGACAATTTAATCCGTAGAAGCGTTGAATCAAAGGATTTGGTATGCGTTGGTTGTCTCTGTTCGACCGGATTAAAAAAAAAGATTCGGTTGAATGAAAATGTTGAATTCAGGAGTAAAATGCAAAGAAGTACAAGCTAGAGGATCAGTTTTGCAGCATGATGAAGGCTAATTGATGAGAAAAAATAAAAGATATCAGAAGGAGGAGGCCTTTGGGCTGCCATTTATAAACAAAGTTGAAAATAGGCTGACTGGATATTTGGGCTCGTAAATGTTTTTATCGAGAGAATAAATGTTACAGCCTTAGACATGTGTCTGTAATGAGAGAACACATATTGCATGAGATTTAATAATGTCCAAAAGCATGCAATACATGTGCAAAATGTGTTCTATACGTTCATAACTATAGTCATGAGCATTTTATCCTATTTAGGCCTAATTTATTGACAAACAAAAATAATGAGATTCATGTGAATTTGTAAATTAATATCCAATTGAATAATCTGAAAAATAATCTCTGAACCTTTTTTTTCTCTGAAAAAACATAATAATCTCTGAAATTCAGTCATTTTTGCTGCAATAGAAATATAATTTAATTCCTGAAATAAAGTAGAAACACTACACGATAATAGAAACTTTATACAATGTTTTTCTTTACCAGAAAATAAGGTTGCCCCAGATAGCTAAGGGTTGGAAAATTACTGATGTGAGGTAAGTTGCTCATGGATCTGTCTGAATTTCTCCTTAAGCCGTTGAATCTGCATATAGAAAACAAACCGATATAGGGATCAAACAGGGGATGAAATTGCATTCTAGTGAATAATAACACGAGTGAAAATGGAATAGATGTGTGTTCACCCGTTTAAGCTCTATTTCGGTGTCGCGCTTTTGATGTCCAAGTGAAAGTCTCAGATTAGTGATGTCGAAAACATTATCCAAATCGTCTTTGAATGCAGATTCTAAGTCCTCCCACAGGAGTGCAGGTAACTTGTCCACAACAGGCATGAGGAGGAAACAGTTAAACTGCAAAAGAGTAGGAATACTTGATAATTGGGGGATGGCAGAAGAAATCATCGGTAACATAAAGATAAACAGAAAAAAACAGAACAAGAATAAAAGAATCTTCAATCAGTCTGCTTAATAATCCATGAATTCATTGCCCCGAAAGAAAATTGTTGCGAGTAGTTATAAATATCCCTTGTTATAGCATACCTTCAATTCTGCAGATGCCAAAAAGTATTCCCTTATCCCGTGAAAAATCTGTTGAACCAAAGCATAAACAATCCTTTCAGAAGAAGGAGCAAGCTTCCTGTTCCAAAGGGTGCTATCTAAAAGGTCTGCAAGTCTTGTCTCGGTTGTCTGAACACCCCCGCTTATATCAGTACCTGAAGCTAAATGACTTGGCTTCACATCCGATCTGGGCTTAGTATCTTGCTTATCACCAGTAAGAGAAATAGATGATAACTCCTGAGAAAGGCTAGGGGTCTGCTCTGATCCACCAAAAGAGTCCAAGAACTGACGTAATCCAGCACGATTCTGTATATGCCATATCAAGAAGGATTATAAAGTACGGAAAGAGAAATAACAAGTTTTCACTAAAATATAGAAATTTATTTCAACATCTAATCTTCAATAGGATTTAATCTATATGGTGTCAAGCTTTACTGAAAACATAAACCAAACCTAAAAGAATACATAGACTAAAAGAAACAAAACTAAAATCATCCAAACAAGTTGCTACTGAAAGATAAAGCATAGCTAATAAATGTGTTCTAGGATTTGTAGATTTATAGGCGTACTTTATCCTAAAATAGTTTGAAGATAAGTCATAAAACTATGATGCCTGTGACGAGTATAACTGTTCCATTTAACAGTCCTACACTTCCCTCCTTCCGAAACATCCAGCCGAAAAAAGTACTTCTATTACTTTTTGAACGAACAACTACTTCCACGTCTATTAGCCCCAAGAGTTAGAAAAGGAATTCCCTTGTTTCGTGTAATCCTGTTCAAATTCCTACATTAATGGTAGCTCAATCCTCATAGGCATACAGTCTACTCGGTACCTAGGAGACTGCCTAAGTAACCAAACAATAGACATGCTATCTACTATAGAGCCACTGAATACTGGTAGCAGATGCTTCTGAACAGAATGGTGAATATAGAGTACCTTCTTCATATCAAATTCTGAAATCCAAAAGGGTAGGGAAAAAAATTCAAAAGGAAAAAATAAAAATTAATAGCTCCAGGAGTTGAAATGTCAAACCTTATTGTGTAGTGACCATGTCACGTAGCGAGTAGTGCTGACTAAATCCTCCATACATCTAGAAATTGATAATGAACATCAAAAGCATGTCATGCAACTTCGAAGGCGAAAAGGAGACGCAGCTAAAATCATTAGACGAAAATCAGGCAAAAAAGATGGATGTTCTAACTTTTCCCGGCATGATCTTTCAGTTGATTCAGAAAAATTGTTGAAGGCAGAGGCCACCCGTCGCAAAAATACATCATGGCCACTAAGATATTCACCTTCTTTCTGTTAGAAACCATTTGCAAATATTCAAGTTATTAAAACAGAAAATAATAGAACACAATCTGCAATCATCAAACCATATTAGCAAGGTCATACCTGAAGAAGATAGACAGCTATGGGAAGCAATCTCTTCAGGATGTGTAATAACCTGCTTTCCTAACTGCGTGTAGAAATGGCTGGAATATTAGTTTGATTATATCCATCTTCGAAAAGGAAATTATTAAAACCAATATGAACCATCTTGATGAGTATTTATCATATTTAAATCATAAGTATACATATTTAAAGGCAAAAAGAAACATTAGACAGTACTAGAGGTAGTGGTAAGACCTGATGGAGAAAAGGTTCAAATGTATCATGAGCCTTTGCAACAGCAATTACACAAGCCGTCCTAAATTTTCAATGGCAAAAAAGAAAAAGGTTAATAAAGAGTCCAAACATATAGTTTTTTAAAAAAAAATAATAATAATAATAAGGAGCTCTAATACAATTATCGTATTTATTGAGGAAAAAAGGGAAAACAGAAATCTAGACAAAGCTAGAGATACCCTAGGTACCTAGAGTAGTTTGTTCCATCATGGATGTCTTCAACTCCACATGCATTTACAATTTCTTCCCGGGTTATTGGAGGACATTTAGTTCCTCCGACAACAAAACGAAACTCAGCCATTGCACGATGATACTGAGCACCTCCATACAGACGCATCCCTGCATTCTATGAACGGTGAAAAGAGTTACCAATGAATATTATTACTGGAATGGAAGAAGTATATAGGCAGAACTCTCAATTGCAGAAAAGCAATTTAGGATAGAAAAAAGAAGGTCCACCCCACAGCTCCCTCTTTTTTCATGCATTCTCTCTCTTTAAAATTTCAATAGCATAAAAGCAAGAAAGAGATTATCAAAATTCGATGCATAAAGCAGGACTATGCTTTTCTATTCTGAAGCACTTGATAGAAGCTTCAAATATATAAACCACTCCATGCATAACCTTAGCAGTTCCAAGAGAAATTGACATTAACAATTCAAGACCAGTAACTTTTCCTAGATAGGAACACGTTTAAGCGATCAAGTAATCAAAATAAGGCAGAGTACATTACAAGACCCAATAGAAGCTTACAGGAATCAGCTTAGGCGGAAACTGAAGACCATCACTACCAATAAATGCCCCTCCGTTCACCCTCTCATCTTGTAGTGTCTCCCCTGCAATAAAATATATAAGTGCTTATTGTAGAAACCGGATATCCAAAACCTACTCTTAGTTCCTTTTTTTTCCACTTTAAATTCTTTCTTCAGGATGTGCTTTACAAGACTAAATACTTTCAAACCTAACAAGTTTTGGAAGTTTTCCAATTTACACTAAACCTCAGATAAGTCGATCTAAAAGTACAGTGAGATAATCATATTCTACATCCAAAAAATGTCTTGGGAGTAGGAATATTAAAAATTTACCAAATTTATCAGGCGGAGCGACAACTGTCCCCTTCAAGAGAAGTGACAACTGAGCAGCACATAAGAAACCAATCAGAATAGTTTAGAAACAAAATATCCTGAGATGATATAGATTCTTAATAACTAGAAAAGAAAGGCAAAAGAGATCAGAGAATCATAAATCAATTTGTCTGATCAGGAATAATTAGCCCATTAGAGTTTCTATTGCTGATAGTAGTAGAAGTTCTGCATGCCAATGAGATTGAATCTGTTCTACAAGCGTTAGATGTCAGTGAAGATGGTTCTAAACAAACCTTAGTGAGGAACAGATCATGAAAAGCACGTCCTTTCTGCTTCAGTTTTACTTCATCCAAAGTGCTGGAAGAGAAATGGGAGCAGAAAGCTATTAATGATGGTTGAAACGCTAATTATCGTCAGAGAGAGAGAGAGAGAGCCAAAAGTAAAGGTCTGATTTGTGTTGTTCAAATAAATAAAATGCCGGAAAGGAAGAGTCTGCCTTCCTCACAATTGATATCAAACAAACTTTTTAATCCTTAGACTTGCTCACACATCACACAAAGGAGAGTACAGACCTTAGCTCTTGATTTATTTCATTTAGTTTCCTTGTGCTGCTCCGATGTTCCTTTTCAAGAAGTGGAATGATAAAAGGTACACTGTCCATGTACCTGGTGGAAAATAAATATCAAATATAATCAGTTCCAGATTTCAAAAGTTATCCATTCTTTTTACATGTAACTCATCATCAGACTGGGCATAATAATTCTACCTCTTCTGAAGCAACTCTTCCAAGAATTGTCTTAGGCTGCTGATACCAATTCTGTTTCTTTCCTGTTTGGAAAGTGATCTACCCAACTTTTCCTCTAGTGCCGCTACATCCTCCATCTCTCTTAAAGAAATAGCCTGTGATGATTACAATAAAAAAAGGAGAAAAAAAAACCAACTTAAATCCAATAAACTTTTGGGAAATAAGAAGAAAATTCTTAAACTACCAATAAGTTTCATAGGTAATCATGGGGGAGCTAGAAGAGACTTGTCCTCAACCAACTACAGTGTTTCTTATTCTACCAAGCAACACAGAAATGCCACTAAAAAGTCTGGACCGTGAAAGAGTTTTACAACCACGGGCAATTAGTTTGAAACAGGTAGCCCAGGGTTCATGCTCATAAGAGCGAAAATCATACTTATGAGCCCAACATACAGCCAGATTGTTCTCTAATTAGTTTAAGGCAAGAAATACTGAATTAAGCAAAAATAGAAAATGGGCAATAGTTTATGCATGAGCAAATGACATAAATATATAGCAGAGGCATAGACAAATGTTATTCATCAACACGAGTTCTTTTTATTGAGAAAAGGCACCAACATAAGTTCAAAGCAGAAAGAACCAACCTGCTTAAACTCATCATTTGACCTGTACATTGATTCATGTCCCAACCCCACTCTTCCAGAAGGCACAGACGTGAAGAAAGGTGAATCACCTAACATGAATCCATCAAGTGTACTTGCAGGTGGTGAAAGGAAAACTTCCACGTCTGAAGCTCGTGCAAACTGAGGTATCTTGGTATCAAGTTTTGTTGAAACAACTACAGTTCTTGAGAGCTCTGGATCAATCTACATATGGATTTGGATAGAGAGACGGAGAGGAGAGATTCTCAAAATTCAAGGGGGAAAAAGACAGTTTACACTGTTTTACTATGCGTATTTAGGAAACAAGTGTAAATTGATGAACATACTTGCATTACTATCCTCCTTGTAGTTGCATTGATCCAGTCATTGCAATCTTCAAGGCATAGAATAATAAATTCCTTGTGCTGCATTTTAGCTCGCACTAGAGACTCCACAGCACGGGCTTGAGCCTGTCTTGTGCATAAACTCAACATAAACACGTGAATAATGAAATTAAAACATACGAAGATCAGCAAAAGATTGGACCTGTAATGCACGATTCTTCCTTCCAGGGGCTGGAGCAACAAGCCCTGGAGTATCTATTATGCTTAGATTAGGACAGTACTTATATTCTACTTTGATTATTATTTCTTTAGCAGAGAACTGGCAAGTTTCCCGCTCCAACCTCATGTTTTCAGCTTCAATATGTGCCTGCATAAAATACAAGATTTTTAAAATTCATAAAGAAGCATTAGCATTAATCTTATTCTGCCGCAATCTCTGCCATGCATAAACTCTATATGAATTTAGAATGCATAATTCAAGTATTGACGTTGGATGCAAACTAAGCTCACGCGCCAATCCACCCGATTATTTTCTTCAATCTTGAAGTGTCTGCCTTGACATTGGTGTTATATTTCAGATTTATTTCACGTTTATAATTGCTAGAGCAAAGAGATCTTAAATTGTAATAAATAAACCCCCCAACATCCAGAGGAAAGGAAAATGAAATTAATGGCATCCAGAATATAAATAGGCAGTTTTGCTCTGTGCATTAGCAATCTATGGTCTACATATGTCTATATAAACAAACGATCAACTTTCGGTTATTAGAAATGAGATAGGTCTATGTCATCAACAATCAGTTTATATGTGACTGGATATTTTTAAATATCTTGTATGAACAAGTGTAATAGCAGGAAACACCACAACCTAGACTAAGGACCTTTTCCTAGTCCATTACCGTGTTTCTTACCATCTAATCTAAAAGATTAGAACACTAATTTAAAATAAATAATTTTATCTATATGAGTATATTTATTCCTAGTACCAAAGTTGTTATTTATCAAATGATGGACTAATAGGTTCAGTAATTGTTGAATCTCACATAATTAGCTGACATTACAATGCATGTGTTCAACTAAATTCTATAAACTACACTATCCGCATCTGGATTAAGATTGCTCTATTTGAAAAGAAAATTAGGACAACCCACAACATTATACTTTCGAGGATAAAATCAGCCCACCTATACCATCCATCTGCCAAAGGTTAATAGCAAGAAAGATCAACTAGCATACTTCACCACCCAATAGCCATATTTAACGAAGCTAAGACATTGAAACAAAACTTACCCAGTGTATTATAAGATAGGAAGTCAAATTAAACGTACCTGAATTTCAGGAAGTGACAACTGTTGAGCTACAGAAGATTCAGAATCAGATAACAAATGACAAAGAGGCGAATCACATTCCGGATTATACTTCATATGAAGAGTAATCGGTCGGCGAGTTTTGGTGCCGCCACCGACATGATTGAATTGGAATCCCATGAGCGCTTCAACAAGAGCACTTTTTCCGTCAGTCTGGTGGCCGACCACAAGCACCGCCGGAGCATCGAAAGGCGTCTGGAACTCTTGAGCTAAGCTGTGCAGTTCATTGTAAGCTTCATATAGTCGAGCTTGATCCTCCATCAGCTCAGCGCCGCCGGACATTGGTGGTGGTTGCGGTTGTTCTTCCGCCATTTCAGGGATGTGGTGGTGGTGATGATGATGATGATGATGGAGTTTGTTACTTTGTTTATCTTTTAGTTGCTGGAGTATCTTTCTTGATTTTTTGGTTGGACGGAATTTTGGGGTTTTGGGTAAGGTTTTTCTTTTTAGTTTCTATGTGAAAATTACAACTATTTAAGAAAAAATATATTTGAATGAATTACCCCTTTAATACAAATTTTCACTTTTTATTTATCCATTCCAACATAAATTTCACTTCACACCACACGTTTTTTTTTCTGTCACACACAATTTACTATCAAGTTCTTTTTACTTGAGTCAACTCATGTTGATAATTCTTTTAAAATTTACATCTCAACCTCCCAAAAAATAATAATTCGCTCCCAAAGCCTAACATTGAATAACAATTTAATTTTGAAATTTTGTCTTAGATTTCGCAAAAATTAAATTATTAATCGGTAAAGATGTAAAACTGATTTTTAAATTTGAAATTTGAGATGATGTGTAAATGCACTTGCCCTGAAATTGGCATCATTTTTCCCACAAAAAAGGGCATAATTTTCTAATTTGGAGAGATCAAAGTGATTGCCACGTGTTTATAATGAATTGAAATTAACAGAAGATTATATTTTCCCTTTAGTTTACATTTTTCGCGGATTATTGTTAGTAAAAAAATGTATAGGTTTATGATGCTTTGATAGCTAATTGAAAATTAGTTTCAAACTTTTTTTTTTTGTACGCCCGAAGGCGATTGTCCCGAGGGGGAAGAGCGGAGAGTACCTTAGATCAGGGAGATTGTAGCATGCCCCATGCCTGGGTGAGGGAGCTTAGCCTCATAAAGAGGAGAATATTATTGCCCCATTATGTGGGGATAAGGTGTCGAACTTGGGGGCTTTGCATGGGCCTAGCCCATTATTTTCATTTCAGTCATGGCATGCCACCCGAAAGAGGAGGACAAACATTTTTGTCCAGAACGGAAGTCCCACTTCCGTCCCGGGTCCATAACGGAAATGGGAGTTCCGTCCTGGATGACGTGGCAGTTTTTCCCACGCGCAGTGCCACGGGTCCAGGGGACGGAAGTGGCACTTCCGTTATGGAACCGAGACTGAGTGGGACTTCCGCTATGGTCCCCGACAAAAAATACCCTACGAAAACCCTAACTTTTGTCCGTGACTTTGAGGACGGAATTCCCACTCCGTCCTCAACTTTCACCAATTTGCGGCATGTAGTCACTTCTCACTTTTACTTTTTTTACCCCAAAAAAATTTCTCGAATCAGCTTTTGGCAATTTCAGTGCGCATTTATGACCGGTTTTCAGAGACTTGTCCAATAAGAAAAATTAATTTTACAATTTCCAAACACATCTATAAATACCCTCCAAACCTCTCCACAACATACAACCTTCTCAAACCCTTAAAAACCCTATCCTCCGTATTACTAGCTTTGAAAATATTTTTTTTTAAAAAAAAACCATATCCTCCGTAATGGCCAACTTTCCCGAATTTATGCAAAAAGAAATGCGTAAAAAGTTCAGGGATGTTGATTTTACTAGAGAATGGCCAAACTCGAATACGAGGAGGTTTTAATAGAAATTTGTTATGATTTCAGTATGCAGGGTTACCCCTGAGAAAAAACGTTAGTCCGATTGCTACAATGAAATTGTTTACTGAATTAATTCTGTGACCGGGGGTCAATTTACAGCTATGCTGATCGACGCAGTTTCTAGCAAAACTGCAGTAGGCGGCTTTTGGGATTTCAAAGCGCTCACCCACAAATCATGGTTCAAGTACGATCGAAGCGACGAACGTTGTTGACTTGAACGGTGCCGAGGCCCGAGTGGGCTAATACGTTGCGGTAAGTTTCATGTAATTAAGGCACACCGTATTAATCGTATATTTTCATAACTAAATATTTTTTTTATATAACTCTAATTTTAGGCTAATCCAAGGGCTAAGCGTGCAGAAGTAAGTGGCGAAGTATTCTTTATCCTTCTCTCGCCATATTTTTGGGGTACGAAGGAAGAGGATTTATGGACGAAGCTGGACAATGTTCAACATCTCCCGAAGAGGTAATCGTGGAGGCTCCCCTCGAATACCCGATGTCGATGCATCGTCCCAAAGAACAGTGGTGCTTTGGAAAATGATTAAGCATAAGTTTCGAGAGAATTAGGGTTTGAATAACCGGGAGTTTGTATTTTTAAATGTTCGATGTAAATTTATTTGTATGAATTTAATGGAATTGTCAGTAATTTGATTTTGAGGTGTTATTTATAGATTTAGTATGAAATTATAAATTTAAGTTTTCGAATTAGACAAGTATCTTAAAATAGGTTAGTAATGCGAACGAAACTGCAAGAAACAGGTCAAAATATTTCGGGAAAAATACAAAAGTGACATATGACAATAGCCTGCAATTTGAGGACGGAAGTGGTAATTCCGTCCTCAAATGCGCTGGGGAACAAAGGAGGATTTTTGGGAAAAACTCAGTGTTGGGTTGAGAACGGAAGTGGGACTTCCGTCCCCGGGAGTCGGGAAGGAAGTCCCACTTCCGTTCTCAACTGGCAGAGGCTTTGCCCATTTGCTGCAAAAATCTCTATAAAATTCAATACCCTCCCATCCATTTTTCATACCCCAAACAACATTCCCCAATTAATTTGTTCTTAAAACCCTCATCTTTCCTCAACCCCTTATTTCGCTTTTTGCTAAAAAAATGGCACTAGAATGTCCAATGAGATTGTATTTACATTTCGACCACAATATAGTGTACGAAAATGGGGGTTACCCCCGTTTTGCCGAGCCTAGCGAAAAAAGTTTTGAAGTTATACAAAGGATTTCATTCAGACAACTTTGCAATAGAATATGTCGCCGCAAAGGAGTCGAGCTTTCTACTGTCAATGTTCGGCTAATAATGATCCGTCCATTCTTCATGCCGACGTTCAACATGGTGGCGTACGATGTTGTCAACCTTAACGAGGAAGAAGGTTTAGATAGTTTGTGGGGAATCCAAACGGATTTCAAACTCCAAGGGATCCATGTTGGTGCCCTGTTGGAACCTGTGCAGAGACATGCAGATAGCTTTGTAATACCGACAACACACTTTGTACCGGAGCCACAATTTGTTCCGCAACCATTTTATTCGGAGCCAAATCCATTACCAAATATGCCCCCACCGTCTACTTACGATCCCCCGTACTCGATAATTCGGTCACGGATTCGCTGGGTCCAATATCGGGACATTGACGGCTGCTCCGAAACGGAAGACGACACCCGCGACGACGATAGTGCGCGAGACCACGAGGACGACGGGGGTAGAGGAGGACGCAGAGGGGGTAGCGGAAGATGACAACCCCCGAAATCCAACAACAAACCGGTGGACTAAGCATCAAGAGACTGGGTACAAGAGCTCCGAACCGAGACCCTCTACTTCCGCCCCGCCATTCCGGGAATGGAATTTGCCATCGTATCGGTAACTATGGTAATTTTTGCTCGTTGGAATGATATGGGTTCCATGGAACCCGTACTCGAAATCACATACTGGGGAGAAAAAAATTAAAACGTGGAATCCCAATATTCCCCGAAATATGCTTGGGGATGCAATTCAAGGATAAACGCGAGGCAATGTTGGCAGTGAACGTGTGGCATGACAAGGTGGCATTAAGGGAATGGAAAAGAGAGAAGAGCAACAAACAATGGTTCAATGGGTGTGTAGAAATTCAACCGAAAATGCCCGATGCAGCTGGTACGTTCGCGTAAATCATAGCAGAGTGGATGGAATGCGAAGGTTACCAAGTCGAACCCGCCCACTACCGCTTGATGGACCGTAACAAAAACGCAACATGTCCTCCAGCCCTACACTCGGGGTAAAAATTCTACACCTTGTTCAGCCGATCCCGAAATATCTATTAAATTAATTAGTAGTCGCTTGTACCACCGATATGAATTTGACTTGTACCTATAGAAAAGCTTGGTATGCCCGCAGAAATGCTATAGAAACACTTTTTGGTACTTGCAATCAACTTTTTCAGTATCGCCGCATTATATCCGGGCACTAAATGATTCAAACCCGGGTATGATAGTCAAATTTCTACCACCCGCGAGAAACCGATAATGGGCCCAAGGTGTTCGAGTCATTGTTCTCGACTTTTAAACCGCTGGTTGACGGTTACCCGTGGTGCCGCCCATAATTTCACTTGACGGGACACACCTTAGGGGGAATTATAAAGGGACTCTCCCTGGTTGCAAGCACTCGGGATGCTAACAACCAAATTTTTACCCCTCGCTTTTGCGTTGGTCGATCTGTAATCATCTTTGACTTGGACGTGGTTCCTTAGGCACTCGAGGGAACATGTTGTCAAAAGACCTTCAAGTGTGTCTTATCAGCGATCGTCATGCCGGCATTCTTAGTGCCGTGGCAACCCTCCCCTGGATGGCAACCCCCAAAGGCAAGCACCGACATCGCCTTTAGGCATTACAGTCCAATTTCCACACTCATGCAAAAAACAAAGAATTGAAAGATTATGTGTGGATTGCCGCAAGCCAACCGAAGAAGGTTAAGTGCGATTTTTATCTAGAGCGTATCAAACAAAAAAGATGAGGATGCGTTTAATCAGTTAATGCAAAGAACCCAAAGAGTTGTGGACTTCTGGCATACGACGGGGAATGCGTTTCGGTTGCATGACTACAAACATGTCGGAGGCGCTTAATAGCGTTCTAAAGCAGCTCTAGAGCGCCGCTTTGAAAGCGCTCGTGGAGATGATATTTTTTAAACTTGTACATTATTTTGACAAACACCGGAAAGACGCAAATGGTTGTCAAACGCCTTTCCCTAAAAGGATATGGGAGCAGTATTTCGCATACGAACAAAAGGCAGCAACTCGGTTGTAAACCGACACCACGCGGAAAAAGGTATCTATAGGGTCATGTCCCGACATAGAGGACCGGGCCTAGGTGGAAAAATATACGCGGTCAATTTATCAGCTCTTGAGTGTACCTGTGATAAGTGGGCTGCTTATTCATCTCCATGCTCCCATGTCATTGCCGTGTCCAAATCGATAATGCATGATGCTTCTCGATATATCCACCCTGTCTATTCTCTTGAGCATTATAGGAATACTTACAAGTCTATTTTATATCCTGTACCTGATCCCGTTCACTGGAGATCTCCCCCTTTTGATATGACATATCACCCTCCTAACATGAAAGC
Source organism: Vinca minor (assembly GCA_026122235.1). Lineage (NCBI taxonomy): Eukaryota > Viridiplantae > Streptophyta > Magnoliopsida > Gentianales > Apocynaceae > Vinca > Vinca minor. The sequence goes on along the minus strand of JAOCZM010000201.1, from coordinate 2,680,911 downwards.
TACGCAGGTGGGTCGCCCTCGAAGGCGGAGATACCAAATGCCTATGGACACAGAGAACAGGGGCACTCAAAGGGAAAAGAAGTGCTGCCACTGTAAGCGAGTCGGTCACAACCGGAAGACTTGCCCCATGTTAGCACATCTTTAAATTCTCCAAATTGTAATAGTTTAGAATTTATAAAATTGTTGTGAATGTGCTCGATTTTTTCCATTCAATATCCGATATCATCTTACAATTTGAATTACATATTATTAAAGTTGGCGTAATAAATCGAAAAAGTCATCATTCCCGGCCCTGTAATCAAGGATATCGTAAAGGGGTCTGGATGAATTTTTACATGGTCACCCCGTGTAATCTAGAAAACACAACAAACTCATCCCACCCCAAAAAAATAGTAACAATGAAGCCTTCTGCCTCTAGTCACTCGCAGATGTCAATTTGTTACCATGAAGATTGCGCATGTGTAGTACTTACGGGATTCCAAGCCGCATTCTAACACGCCATCGCATGTACTCGCGGACATATCCACCGTATACCGGAAACAACATTACAACACATAAATGTAAAATGAACGATTTTATTACTAAAATTTTAATATTACTTAACGTATCGGGTTTGGAAAGTCCCGAATATGTTTTGTAAATGTCTATTCGAAAACTCTGCTGAAAAAATGCCCCGTCCGAGGGATACGATACTCGCCCTTCGGGTAACCTATCCCTGCCCTCCCTTAACATTAATATCTAATACATTCATTGGAGATGGTATAAAATGAACTTTATTAGTGGGTCAAGATTGTTGTCACGCAAAAATTGTTGCAATCCTCCGTCTGGTAGTATGTGTCATCTATTTTGGTTACATACACGCACCATTGATTCCCATGGTCATCCTTCGGTAGACACAACTAGCTAACCCGAGACCAAGCTTTGCTCCAACCAACTTGTGTACTTCAATGGAAGACGCTACAATTCGAAAAATGATGAGTTACATAGCTAAACAAATTTCATACTAGAAAAAATTACTCAAGACTAAATAGAATACTACCATTTTTCCATCGGTTTGATTTCCCGACCGCAATTCTAAATTGGTGTCTCAAATACTCTTCCAGCCGGGATCCATTTCGCTATTCATTTTCAACACTAGTATTACTGAGGATAGTGGTTTTTAAGTGGTTTGAGAAGGTTGTATGTTGTGGAGAGGTTTGGAGGGGTATTTATAGATGTGGTGGAAAATTGTAAAAATTTCTCCCGAATTGGACAAGTCTCTAAAAACCGGTCATAAATGCGCACTAAAATTGCAAAAACCGTTTGAGAAATTTTTTTTTGGGTCAAAAAAGCAAAAGTGAGAAGTGACTACACGCTGCAAATTGGTCGGGAAGTTGAGGACTACTGGACAAAAGTTAGGGTTTTCGTAGGGTATTTTTTGTCGGGACCATAACGGAAGTCCCACTTCCGCCTCGAGTCCCATAACTGGAGCACCACTCGCCCCGACCCGCGCATCAGCGCGCGGGAATAACTCGCCACGCTATCCAGACTGAACTCCCACTTCCGTTATGAACCCGTGACGTGAAGTGGGATTTCCGTATATGCACAAAAATGTTTGTCCTCCTCTCTTTCGGGTGGCATGCCATGACCGAAATGAAAATAATGGGCTGCGCCTATGCAGCCCCGAACTTGGGACCTTTCGGTCCCAAGCCAAAGGCTTACCCAATGGGCCAAACCTTTTGTTGACAAGTTTCAAACTGAAGGACCAAATTTGTATGGTTTTCTAATTTTGGATTAAATCGAGACAATTATCATATTTAAAGGAATAGAATGTCACGATTTTTGGATCCGACAATTTCTATGACAAACAATTTATTTCAATAGAAATGGTGACAAACATTCTCAATCAGAAACCAATCCAAGTACACCATTGTTGCATCTTATGGTTCTCTGTAGAACAGCTAGAAATACCAGAAGCATGTCTAAAATAACACATCAAAGAAGCAATCACAATTCACAGCCACTATAGAAAAGTTGCAGCAAAATCCCATTCTATTCCACATTAACACACAACTACTAAAATATGTATGTGTAAGAGAAGTAGACACCCTGTAAGGTATGATTATAGACATATTAGCACAAAAGATTGTTAGAGCACTATTGCTGAGTTCACGTTGTCAAAATTCGGCTCCGCCTCTATCCTATATCCTGTAAACGATATGCCTTAAGATCAATCAATCTACGAGTGTATTAAACTTGCTCAGCTATATAGTTCTGATCCGGGTATGTGCATTTACCTTGCTGTCAATCAAAATGAACGGGGACAAAATTACAGCGCTGGCTGTTGCAAAAGGTTGAATTACTCTGGGCAAAATTCAATGAAAGCTGATAACCTTTTCCTCACAGAAGGACCAAGTAGAACACTCTGTATATGGGTATCCACATCTTCCTTTGAAGGAGCATTCTCACTTGAGACAGAAGGCAAGGTAATGGGAATACCATCATCCAGGGGAGACCAATCAGAGCTTGTGAGGGTAGTGGTGATCATGTGATTCCTATTGCTGCCAGTGTTTTCTGGTTTGATTGGTGAAATTACAGCCGGAGATGTACTTGAAGCTTTTTCTGCTGATGCAGGTTCAATTGAGGACAGGTCTGCCTTGACCTGATGATGAGAAAAATCGACAGTTCGCACCGTATGTGCATGACCCTGAACTAAATGACTTGCAAAGCTTTCCCAAAGAAAAACCATCAAGGATCAAACATATGTTGTCATATTCATTAAACTTTAGGATTAACCTAGAAGAAGGTTCAAAACAGGTTATACCTCAGATTTATTATATGTGCGCAGCTCCTGAATTCCATGTGCAAACTGTTGGATTGAAAGAAGAAAACGGTTATCTCTTGGTAAGTAGCAGCTTAATTGAGCAAACTGCACATGATACGGTTAGGGAATATAGAGATCTATGGAAGTTTCAGGATTATACAGCCTGATCAGTGACTAAGTTTTTAGTTTGATACATCATGATGAAATTATCAATTGTTGTGATGGGTGCATAGAACTTAATAGATGTAAGCCATGTTCAAGGAAGAAATACAGCATAGAGATTGAAGATGGGGATGTCTGAGAGTACCAGGCAATATATTCTTCATTTAACAGATCATTATAAGCTGCCTCATGACTTGTCATGTTTTCATTCAAGGAGTCCATAAGAAATGACATACAGCTAAAAATTTGGGAAAATACACCGCGCCAATTGATTTTCATAGATGCGTACATAATAGTATTAATAATAAAAGAATATCTGGAATTGATTCTAATGAATGATATCCTATTTGCTTCCTGCTTCAACAAATGTCACCATAAGGACGAATATTTTCTTCTTATTGGTAAGATAAGTCGACCATGAATTGGTATTGGTAAGAGTAGTAAATAACTATGGTGCACAAATGGCTTGACTTAAGCTGGCGAAAGAAACCAAAAGTTGCTGCCTAAATGTTTGACTTGTTTCTGGCAAAACTATGTTGAAACTGTGACTGCTCCATGGTTCCTCTAATTGAGGCAACGTGATCATTAATATAACCTCAAAAAAGATTTCAGCTTTGGCAAGCAAAAAGTTAGGCTACCTAGATTATCACTATATAGATTGTCAACAAAAGGGGCATTGAAGCTGAGGGGGGGTAGTCCTTCAGTATACAAGCATGTCAAGTAAAAGTATACTTGCAACACAAGCAGAATTCATGCACTGCTGTTGTATAGGGCAATATAGCATGACAAAGCAAGTGCTTTACTGTTAATGAGACTCGATGCATAAATAATGAATCAGTCTTTAAATGCCATATGAGTTTTCACCTAAGAGTGTTAATTAGCTTTGTCCTCATTCCCCAATCCAACCCAAATCAGAACTCCAGAGCAAAAAGAGAAAAGGAAAAACATGGAATCTAGATCTGCAGAGCACCAAAATAAATAAAATATACCTCCTGTAGAGGAGTAACTGCTTTTACAGATCTCAAAATTACTAACAAATTGCGGAACCAACTCTACTAATATTCAACTTAGCCCCCCAAAAAAAAACTCAACTAATATTCAAACAGTGTATTGCTTTTATAATCTTCAGTAGTACTCCTGGAAATATAGATATGAATCCAGTTCTGCCCAATGCAGCAAAACTTGACAAGTATCTAATGAATATTTGTCAACCTATTTTGCATTTGCGCACCATTTTAGCACATTTTCCAACACAATTTTCATTTTGATCTTTCAAACAATTCACTTATTTTATTCACACAAATTCTCAAATTAAAAATTAATCCAAATTGGGCAGATATTGTAAATTTTAATACTTTAATATCAGTTGTCTAAAGTAAGTAGTAGTAGACTTTGAGAGAGAGAGAGAGAGAGAGAGAGAGAGCTTACGTGGCATTTTGAACCAAAGCGGCAAGTACCAGAATCCTGCCAATTCTGACATTTCTCCGACTTGTAGTAAACTCTATTCTCAATTCTGCCTGAGGAGGTATAGGTCGATGATCTATCTCCGGAATCAGATGACGTCAGTGATGGCCTCATCCTACTGCTGCGGCCAGAGACTTTAGAATTACTGCTTCTGTCAACGAGAATTCCGTCCATGACCAGCACGTCCTCCTCGACCTTGACCGGCGTTTTGAACACCGGCGTAGACCTTAGCGGCGACGGCGTCTCAAAACTCTCCATAGAAGTCCGCGGAAACGGAGACAACAAACTTCCTCTAGTTCGTCCTGCTGCTCGGCCCTTCACTTCCGCTGCCGCTGAGGTGGAGGATCAGCGGCGAGTCCAGATTCGGAGAATCGGAGCCCCATGCGTACGGGCCGAAGGTCGAAAATCTATGTTGATGATGATTGATGCCTCGACCGACGAAGTCCGGCGCATTGACATTCAATGGTGACATGTTAGTGTTTAAGGACTTGAAATTCAGAGCTTTAGCATTGCTCTTTGTGTTCTCACCTTGGCCTTCCATTAGAGTACCTAGAAAAAATCATTAAATAATGAGATAATTGCCAAAGCAACGCAAAATCGAAGAATAATTAGGAATTTGTATGTAATTAAATCGCGAGAATCTAGCAGAAATCTGAGTGATGAAAACGAATTTTGACATAATAATTTTTTGTTTTTTGAACAGTATTTTCTGCTCAATTCTCCCGCCAACAATTCAAACACTGTACGATCAAGTAAATAGATGCTACAATGTCAAGGTATCAAATTCCGATGCAGAAAAAGAATAAATACCGTAGAATTAACTCAAATTGATAAATAATTTTCATTTATACACATAGATATTCAGAATGAAATACTTTATTAACACAGAAACTTAGCATAAAGTGTCCTTACAGATAATTTTTGTAATTAATCCGTATCATCAAAGACTTTCTCTAGATAATTGAATTGATTTCAACAGATCTGTAAATTGAAAAGAACTCAGTTTTGATTTCGATTAATTTCTGAAGAACATAGACGAATGAAGATTCGAGAAACTTAGTTACCTCAGAGTTGGTTGCCGGATGAACTTTTCGCGGCCGGAGACGGAGAGTTTCGTGTGATTGATCGGAGAGAGAAGAGATAATGGAGGTACTGTGGTGTAGTGAAGGCGGTCTTCTCCGGTTGCACGTGACGCCGTATATATATATATGCCATTGCTCCGTCGAAACTCGAGAGTCGCAGGTAAAGTAACGCTGCCAATTAGAAACTTCGAAACGTTTTAGTTCTTGTTTTTCTTTTCTTTTTATTTTTCTTTTTCTTTTGGTTTTTTACTAGTAATATTTTTTGTTAATGTTATTCCATCTGTTCCAAAATTACTTGTGAATTCAAAGATAAAATACAAGAATTAACGGGCACCTTTGTTACGCTGAAATAGGATTGAGAGGAATCTTTTTTCAAATAAAATCACTTTCTATACGGGATGAGTTTGAAATTTGTTTTCTATGTCAGTGTCTCGAAAGGGTAGAGTCGGAATGGGATGTTGATTCATTTTTTATTTGATGAAAATATATTTCGATGTCTTAATGTAACTAAATACAATATGACATAGATGTCCTTCATTTGCAAAATCTTACTTAAATAACAACATTGACATTATATATCAAACATATAAATTGTTATAACTTTTGTTAAAATGTCAATATAGTCATTAAAATAAATTTACTTTTGCATTTAAAAATAGATGAAAACTAATCAACAACAACTAAGTTTTAATCCAAAATAGTAGGGCTCGGCGACATGAAACAAAGAAAGAATTACGTAGAGTAATCGATGTGAATGTATTCTCTCAATTTTGTTCGATCCAAAGAAGAACCATCATCTAAATTTTAGCCATTTCATATCTCATTTTATCACTTCTATCAAATTCTTCTTCGATCTCCCTCTTCCTTTTACGTTCTTTTACGTTCTCAATATAGATGAAAAACTACTACAAAAACATACTTACAAACTTATCATTTATTAAAATATACTAAGAGAAATATAATTTTTTGAATTTTGACATGTATTCAGTAGCACTGTAGCAGCCATGAGATCTCAATGTTAACATTTTGTACACAACTAAAGAGAGATCCAATAACTTGAAACATTAAGCAGAGTCACCTATGCATTGATTCTTGCTTCATGTGCATCAGAGCTTCTGAACACTTTCTGAGAAAAAAAATTAAAAACAGAGATGCATAAAACAATAATAATGCCATTAAAAACCAACAAAGAATTCCTCGTGGAACATTCGCGATCAAAGTTCGTTCAGTGCATTCTTCAGGTCACCACCAAGCAATGACATTAGACCACCACCATGGACACGTCCTTCTGGTACCACGAAACTGAAGCCGTTTGCCAGAGAGTTCCTTCCCTCTTCCTTTTCGGTACTCAATGGTCTCAAGTTAGATGACGAGGCCTTCATTGACAAAGGAACCAATACTTGAGGAGGTATCAGATGTTGTCGTTTACCAGGTTGTTCAAGAAAGTCGATAGATTCTGATAGCCTGCTCACTGATGTTGAAGATGTAGCAGATACTAGTCCATGGAAGAGACCTGGTCCAACCCCACCAGAGTTCCTCCTTCTCTCTTCCTTCTCGGTACTCAATGGTCTCGAGAAAGACGATGAGGCCTTCATCGACAAAGGTACCAATACCTGAGGAGGTATGAGATGTTGTCTTTTAGTTGTCTCCTGCCCATGAACCAAGCTGCAATGTGCTGCACAAAGTCCCGCTCTTCCCTCTAGCGAATTTTTCACATTTCCCCCCACCCCAGTTGCATCTCTTCCCGCCTCCATGGGCCTTGCAGAAGTCGGTACTACCCTGAGCGCTCTTTCCACAGTTTTCAAACTTACAACGCTTCCCTCCTCCATGCCTCACACAGCAATCAGTGCGGCCACGCGCGCTCTTTGTACAGCCTGGAACAGAACACCTCTTTCCACCACCGTGTGCAACACAGAAATTTGTGCCTCCGTGTACACTTTTTGGGCACATCCCACCCTCATCAAAGAGGCAACGCTTTCCACCACCATGTCCTTTGCACAGAGGTGTACTTCCCTCGGCACCTTTTGTGCAGCCAGGAAATATACACCGCTTTCCACCACCGTGTGCCTTGCAGAACATGGTACTACCTTGAGCACCCTTATTACAACCTTGGAATTGACAACGGCGTCCTCCACCATGAGAGATGCACAAACCAACTTGGCCCTCTGCACTTCGGGTGCAACCTTCAATCTTACATCTCTTTCCCCCACCATGCCTGATGCAAAGACCTGATTTTCCTCGTGCTGCTTTGTCACACCTTCCAGCGTAGCCACACCGTCTCCCACCACCATGCGCAATGCAGTAGTCGGTCCTTCCTTCAGCACTTTTAGTGCATCCTAGATGCTGGCATCTCTTCCCTCCGCCATGGGCCTTACAGTAGGCAGTCCGGCTTTCTGCACCCTTGCTGCATCCTGGTTTCTGGCATCTCTGCCCACCTCCGTGGCCGATACAAAGACCTGTAGCCCCACGTGCTCCTTTTGTGCAACCAACAAATTTGCATCTTTTAGGATTTCCGGCTCTTTGATTGCTTGATGTTACAGCTGTTGCTGACCCAGAGATGGTGCTCCTTGAGTAGTCAGAGACAACAGAGGGTTCAGAGCTCATCTGGGAATGATGACAATGAGATTTAGCATCAAGATCTAACAGTTCTTCCGTCTGCTGCAAAGTTTTGCTACATTCCATTCTTGGTTCGATAAAAAAAGTAGTCAGATAACCACCTGACTTCTTTGCCGATGTAGAGCCCTCATCAACAACAGGGATCAAAGTTCTATTTCTATCTGAGGATACATGATCAGAGGGATAACATGCGTTCGGATGACTGTGTGTCGAAGCTGAATAGTCAAATACATTGGAAACTTCATCAGTACCCCCGAGATAGGCCAAGTCTGAGGACAGAATCCCCCGAGACATCTTGTCTTACGAGAGATGTGATTCCTGTCTTTTTTATACTTTCTGAGTATACACAGAGCGTTGGGTCCCTTCCGAGCACCAACCTGCACCCATCATCAGGAGCATTTGTATGAGAAACCCAATTTCCATTGCTATTATGACCCAGACTCTTTACTTCCTCCATAACCAAAGCCATCCAGTCTCAAAGTGGTATCGCCAAAGCTGTTTTTGGTGAGCTCGACATTTGAACTAAAAAGAGTGCCATTCTTTCCAGAATCCATTTTCCAAAGTATGAGTAATACCAAGGAACAGGATAACCAACTAGCTTAAGGATCTAAAATCTACAGCAAATAGGAATACGAGCATATCAACAAGTGAAAAGAAATCCTAATAGACTACATCCACCACTCACGAAACCTGAGGTGTCAGACCTATCCATTATACAGGACGTCTCTCAACTCTGAGTCCGCAATAAATTTCATAAAGAACTTCGGTCTGTGTGTGTTTTCTTATGTTTTCTGGGAGAAATCCACGAAGAAGCAGGCATAATACGCAAACCCTTTAAGCCTCTTACTGAGAACTTATTCAGGATTATCTACCTGACAATAGCAGAAAGATAAAGTCAAGATCCCTTATAACAACAGGAGGAAAAAAAAAGAGCAGCTTAGTTCAAAATATTGAACCAATGAACTAAAAGTCCCTAAAAGGAAAACGAAAACAATGTCAAGGTAGCTGATTAATAGTATAAGAACATATAGTGAAGATGGACTAGCAAATTTATACCTTAACATGTAAAGAATAAACCGATTTACAGCCAAGTGAAGGACTTGTTATCGGACCTAAAATCAATTATACGAGTGGCATCAATCGATCTACTCATGATGTTTATTTCGGCATCATTAGTTGTATATCTATGATTGCATTGAAAAAATTGGTCCACCAACCCTTTTTCATTACCATTGAAAAGAACAACTAGTTTAGTCAAAGTCCTTTTTCTTGTGTTTACTAGAATCCATAAATTGAGTTCTAATGCTCACTCTATTATCTGCAAAAGTTATTTCAATGGCCAGATTTGAACAAACTACAAAATAATCAAACTTTATATCAATTTGGAAATTTTCACGTAATAATCTTAACAATTTCTACTAATTGAGTACCAATAGAACAATAATTATCATCTAGCTATTTCTACTAATTCATCAAGAAAAAAAAGCAAAGACAGAATCTAATTGTCAAATTTAATACATGAGTATGAAATCCTTAAACACATATAAATACAAAGAATTTGCATCCATAATCAATAAAAAAGTAAAAAAAAGAAATCAGATATTTTCCATACAGGGGAATCAACAAGATTACATGGGATTAATGTCAAATTTGGAAGAAATTCAAAAGAAAAAAAAGAATACCCTTTGACAGAAAACATCAGAGAAGTTTGCAAATCTGTATATCCATTGAAGATAATCTATATTTCAACAATTGTAGAGAGAGAAAGTAAGAGAGAAGGGGAAGAAACCCAAGTGCAAAAAATGAAAGGGAGAGAAGAACTAAATAATTTGCAATTCTGCTGAAATTAATAGTAGAAATATTACCTATAAATTTTGATTAGGGCCACTCTTAATTTGTAATTAGCATAGCAGCCACTGGGAATTAGTTGGTGGAGATTACCAAAAATGTCCTCGCTGTCAGTGGCTTAACAACTGTTTCTATTGACGGTTTTAGGCAGGCAGAGGCATCTTTGTACTTTTCATTGATAGGGACATGCGGTGTAAATTGACAATAATGGCCTGCCTGCCTCAGACAAATTTAGGACAAATTTTATCTTGGTATGCTACTAAGTTTATAAGTTACATCCAAACCAATCAGTGCAGTACACGTAGGAAAGAGAATTAATTTTCAATTCTCTTTCCTACGTGTACTGTATTGATTGGCTTGGATGTAAGTTTTAAACTTAGTAGTCTACCAAGATAAAACTACTCCAAATTTAGGGTCGGCTTGGATTGGGTCACATAATGAGATTTTGGTCTCAATCTCAAACTGATCTCGAAACTAAATTAGATTTCAGATGATTTAATTATTCAACATTTATTTTCAGACTCAATTCAAAGATAGTTTGTACCTCAGTTTGAATTTCAAATTAAATCAAACTCAAAACAAATTCATCCCACATGCACCATGGGTGTACCTGTATTGAGTCTGTCCTGAAATTTGTTACTCAAATTAATACTCAACCACTTTTTAAGGCCGCCAGTATAGTGTATAACACAAAAAATTCAGTACATACTGAATATTTTTTGGCAAGTATTACAGTTTTTTCAGACACGTGTTACATTTTACATAATATATGTTCTCTTTTGATTAACATTTATCATAAGACATATAACATATATTTTACGTGACAGGTATTATAAAATCATAGCATTTATTTGCTCCATAAAAATTAGACCGTCAAATATTTTATCAAACGTTAGAAAAATATTGCTTGGACAAGGTTTGGGTTTGGGTTTGGTTTTGATTTGAGTTTGAGTTTGAGTCTCAAATTAATCTCAAACTCAAACTGGGTCAAAACTTACAACCCATAGACATATGGGTATTTGAAATATCAATTCAAATAAATCAATCCAATAGCCCATAAGCAAATAACCCACCAAATTCAAATTCAAATTCAAATTTTTGGCCTCTAAAATTGGGTAAGAATAGTGTTCTTGGGTTATATCCACCCGGATCGAATAGTATTATTGGGTAAAAAAGTATGGATTATATCCAGATTGTTTGAGACTCAATCCAAAGATGATCTGTGTTTGAGTTTGAGATCAGACCAAACCAAAATATTGTCCAAACACACTCAAATCTCTATATGTATTAAATTTTTCGTGTTCATAACCATAGCTTAAACGGGTAAGAAGGTTAAACTTGAACAGTCCGACTCTTATGCGGAATAGGAAAAAATTCGCACGTGCAAAACAATCTTAGCCGTCGGATGATAGTTTGAACGGCTCAGATCTGTAGAGAGAAAAGTTGCGGCTGACTTAAAAAATAAAAAATAAACTTTTCCCTCTTCAGACCTGAGCCATTAAAAAATTTCATCCGACGGTTGTGGATGATGACTCGCACGTCCCGCACCAAAAGCTGTCCGCATAGGAGCCGGGAGCAAACTTGAATTGATAGTGAGTGAACGTCATTCTCTGATGACATAAGATGGGGTAGGGAAATTTTGTGGCCGAGGTGGAGTTGTCGTGGCGCGCCCTAATCATCAAGAGAAAGCATTTTGGTCTTTAAAAAAATCAGGTGATATTAGCCGAGCTGGCACAATGTGCTGAGGCAACATTAAGGCTTTCCTCGGCTGGCTGCCTTTGTCCTTCAAACCTTCAATAATTATTTATATGAATTTTAAGCTTGACATCAATTCTACTTAATTTTTTAAGATACATAAAAATACTTATTTTTTTAAAGTTGTTTTATTTATAATAATTTATAAGTCTTACTTTTGAAAATAAAACTATAAAATTTATTTTGGAGACCAATTAATGAGAAAAGTAGTTAAGTGTTATGTGCCAAACACGTCAAATTCATAATATGTGACACCAGAAGCATTATTTATGAGCGCTTGTACTGCATACGATTTATCGAGATACGACCTTTACTACACTAAAATGGATATCTGAAGATGATCATGAATATTAAAATTCATATTTACATACCAATCACCTATTACACTTATAGATGAGATAGGGATAACATAAACTAATATTAATATGGATAATTTTATTGTTTACATTGAAAACAAGATTTATCAAACTAAGATTTGAAAGTTTTAAGGATTACAGTATACAATTGGTTTAAAGCTTTATAGCTTTATTCTAACTATTTTCATCGTGAAGTAAGGTAAAATTTAAATTATTTTCTTCAAGAAAATACTTTTTTTTAAAAAAAATTACTATATGGCGATGGGAATTGTGTACTCCTAAATGAAAAGGGAGTGTGTTTTATATGAATTCAACTTCTTTATTTAAAATTTTCTCTAAATAATTAGATCTAGTCACAAAGCCAATCAATTATTTAAAATATTCCATGTCTTTTCAATTAGATCTAGCCACAAGGTCAATCAAGCAATAATTGGACTCTCGAAGTTTCCAATTTTGCACATATAAATTAATTCCCTTTTTTAAAGAATTTTATATCATTAAGTGATATAAAAATTATGTAAAATAAGAAAACTCGATATGAGATATAGTCCAACCCATTAATTTCATATTATTAGTATTATGATTGCATTCCTACTTGTCGAACCGTTGAGACACCGTAATTAATATCCTCCACAATTTTTATCGGAGTATCGCTTTAATGTGTACAAGTATTATGATTGCATGTTTCATTAAATTAATAAAAATTGGATACTACTCGAAACCATTTACTTAGTTTACGGATAAAAGAATCGGCTGAGCCGAAAATATAGTTCTATATTATTAATAGTGGGATGATGACGTGGCAGGGGTCTGTGGCTGGGGGATACACGAGGCTGCTCCATCCCCTCTTCACTGCAGATGTCGAGCGTTTTAATTGGTTTGGAATCTTAATGAAGGAGGTACGTTTCGATCTCTGATTGGAAGATTCCCCTCAATAATTGAGATTCCGAAATCGACCATGTACCTTTAGATTATATCTAGTCCGGTTCCTATGCGGAACACTATTTTTTCGCACATATAAAATAATTTTTTAATGTAAATACAGACTTTTTTGTTCAAATATAAAATGAAACGTCAAATTTTAAGTTTAAACTTACGTAGTTATGCCTTCTTTACTAATAACATTTTAATTTCACGCCAAACATTATACGATTCCTTTTAGATAATATTTATATTCAAGAATATTTTTTTTTTCTCTTAGAACAATTCAACTCTTACTAAAATAAAAAATAAAAATAATTCAATTTTTATTAAAATCGAAATAAAAACCTCAAATCTAACCTTATAACAAAATTACATTTGTCCATCGGATACCAAATTTTCACATGTATTAACTTCATTTTGTTAGTATCTTTTATACAACATGCTACTATCTCTATTCCTAAATATAAAACTTTCATTACATTAAAATTTAAATAAATTAAAAATTAAGATATTTTTGTAATAAAAATAGCAATATTACTCTCTTAAATAAAAATTAGTGATAACAAGATATATTTAAAAGAGTAATATTGGTATTTTATTGGAATGGAGGGAGTACTAAATTTTTGGTCACACATATGCATGTGGTACTATACTATTACTAATATTAGGAAATGTTCCTATATTGTCTGGAGATTAATTTATAAAAAATGACATGACATATTTGCAAGCGTTCTTTCAAGACATTTGCTAAAAGATACTTATATATGTGCATTTATTTTGTCTAGACATATTAGTTTTACACTTATTTATTATCGCAAAATGTAGTATATATCTTTTCTGCCACTCAAGTAACCGTATTTCCCCTGCAACTTAGGTAACAACAGAGTGATTGAGTGTTTGACTTCAGTAGCGAATTTGGAACTTAGGATGAGTGAGATCACTTATCGATGAAATATATATTATAGTATAAAATATAGGGTTAGTATTTTTGGGCATAGACAACAAACTCATTCAACACGACTGAGTAACTAGATACGAATGACATTAGTATCAGGGACGAAGCCAGAAATTTGGCATTAGGGTGGCGAAAATTGTAACAGTGTGCCGAACTACATATAAAATTGGAAAAAAAATTGTTGGGAGAGGGAGCGAATTTGATAAAATATTCCAAACTACATATAAAATTTAATATATCAAATAGTATTTTTTTTAAATCTCGGGGGGGCGACTGTCACCCCCGCCCCCTCTATCTTCGTCGGGTGAAAATCCTCTGTCCCCGTCCGTGTATGTCCCCGTGTCCCTAACCAATCAGAATTTACTATATAAATATTTGTTTCAATTATATATACACATGGTGAATTGTGATTGGTTGGGGACACGGGGACATACACGGACGGGGACAGAGGATTATTTGCCATCTTCGTCCCTGATTAGTATAAAATATTCTTTTTAGAGAGAAATGAAATTGTTAGCACGACATTAGTGGATATCCAATATAGATAATTCTTTTTATTTTATTGAGAAAATGAATAATAAATTAATTGACAAGTTAATAAGTGAAATATACTAATAAGGAATACAAAATAGAGATAGATAATTCTTTTTATTTTATTGAGAAAATGAATAATAAATTAATTGACAAGTTAATAAGTGAAATATACTAATAAGGAATACAAAATAGAGAGAGAGAGAGAGAGAGAGAGAGAGAGAGAGAGAGAGGCTATATTGTTTTTGTTAGGACTTTATGTGCCCTGGAAACTTAAAGTGGGTCACTAGACCCATTACATATCCGTAAATGATTTGTACTACCTCCACTTTTTCACACAAACCAAATAAATTATTAGAAGCCAATAATTGCAAATAAAAAAAATTAAATTACCTCTAATTAAAGTATTGTTTGATGTGCATACTAAGTGTGAAATTGTTAGAAACACTAAAGTATTAAGTAAAATTGATTGAGGGAAAAACAATTTAAAGAAACATGCCAAATGTTTATCAAATTTTGAAATATATCAATTAATTTGGAATATCCAAAAAATTGAAATTTATCAATTAATTATAAACGGAGGTAGTATATGTTACTAGGTTTTTTTTAAAATTTTTTAGGTGGGGTAACATGCCCATTCACCTTAACTTGCATTCGTTACTGTTTAACTAGTAGTTCAGAAAATAATCTAACCATTTAAAACAAATATATTGAATAATGTAGTATCCCTCAAAATGAAACATTTGCTAGTATAATAATTACTGTTCTTAGGACTTTGTTTTCTTGAACAACATAGCATATGAAAGAACTACTAATTAAAATTAACTGAAAATTTATCTAGATAGGCATATTGATGAACAAATGATTGTTTTAGATGATGTATCAAAGTTTTCTAAAGTAAAATTGACTCATCTATTTCTAAGTAGAGACATTTTTACATAAAATAGAGTAGATATCCATCTTCTTAAGGCAAATAATCGTCTGTATCCGTCTGTGTATTAATTCATGTGCTCAACCAATCACAATTCACCAGTGTATATATATAATTTTAAAAAAAATGATCACATGACAAATTTTTATTGATTAGGCACATGAATAGATATATAGACGGGTACAGACGATTTTCACCCTCTTCTTAAAAGCCTATCAAATTCACTAGTAGGTGATAAAGAAATTAAAAGTGAGGTGGTGTTTATTATAGACCACAAAAGTAATTTCCTAAAAAACACCTCCAAATCTTTTAAATTGACAGAAAATTATCAATCAATGAAGCAAAATTTGATGTCCAAAAAATAAATCAAATTATTGATACCTTATTATTATTTTAACGGTCATGTACTTCATTCGTAATTTTATGATAAGTAACTTCAAATACCAATTTTTTTTCTAGTAATGTTTAATGGTTAAATTTTAGCGAATTAAATTAGCTATATTCGGGGTAAAAGTATAAAAAAAAATATTTGCAAAACCTCTTTTGCAGGGAAAATAGTATTTAATTTCAAATTTTAACCAATTTGATTTAACCAAAAAACATTACCCTTTTCATATTTGATGTAAACAAAAAAGGTTCACATTCTTTGTAAATCATTTAGGTTTGATTATTTTCCCTCTGTTAAGATATTGCCGAGTTTCTATTTGGATATTTGAAATTTTGAAATTTCAAGAATTGAAAACATAAACAATAAGTGGAAATATAACACTTAAAGTGAATATTTTGTATTAAAGAATGTAAAAAAAATAGTGTTAATGTGAATCTGTAATCAATGATACATGTCCAAAACGTGCTTTAAAAAGAGTCAAATATGTACAAAAAATAAAAATTCAATGCTTAGTACGTGTTAGAATATGAATGGTCGAGGTGTACTATTTTTTTCTTGTATTGTAGTACCAATTGTCCTTTGGAGTCCACTATGCCCGCTTGGAATCCTTGATGATTTCATCTTTGTAATAAGTGCGGTAATGGGCAATGAGTGAGAGAAGTTTGTAAAATTGAGACGAATATGAACCACAAATTGAAAATACTTTGACAAATATTTTTTCATTCTAGACCACCCGTGTTTAATTTCGACAGACATGACTAATTTAGGGGAGGTGTATTCAATTAGAGATTTTAATAGATTGTAATCATATGATTTTAATGTAATGAATTTCAGCAGAACTTGTAATTACAAGATTTCACTTATGATTTTAATAGATTGTAACTACATGATTCACTATGATTTTAATGTGATGGATTTCAGCAGAATTTGTAATTACAAGCTTTTACTCGTGATTTTAATACATTGTAATAAACAAATCCAATGACACTTCAAAATTCAAATTAAAAACTTCCCAACTAATTAATCCCAATAATTCAACGAAACCCCTCAATTCAAAACCCCAATAAATAATAAATTCAGGAATTACATTAGAGTTGACAGAGTAATAATAACCCATTCTCAAGAATTTTATCAAAATGGGAGAAAATAAGAGAATTTGCCAAAGGCGTTTCTTTGTTGTTCACAACAAAGCAAATCCAACGTGAAAGGGTGTGATTTTGTTATGGGTTTGATATTTATATCATCAACTGAAAAGTTCCACAGAATACATCATTTAATGAAATACTTCAAAATCAGTAATTTTTTTTAATACTACCGTATTTTTTTAATCTTTTAAAGTCTTAATTGAATATCATCAAACTTGAATGGATGATTTTAAAATCCTAATTGAATACCATCAGATTTTTATTGATCACTTAAAAATCATGATTGAATACCACTAGACTTTTAAATTTGAAAGAAAATCTATTAAAATCTTAATTCAATACACCCCCTTAGATTGGGTGTTGCAGAGGTTTAAGAAGGAGGCGACCGTTCCAACATCTATAACTCCATACAAATGTCATAACTGCGGTTTGAATAATGATTATTAATTGCATAGTTACCGTTTGAATCTTGCTCATTCTTATAACAAAAGGGGTGCAACACGATGACTTCCTGAAATATCACTCATTCCAATACAATTCTCACTTAAACACATTTATCTTCGGAGTTCTGATGGGATTTGGTGCATTAGTGATGGTATTATCACACCGCACCCGCTTTGATAAATATATCATATAGTTTTTCAAGATTGTTGCAATAATTTATTTATTTTTTTTAAAAAGTCTTACCATGTGTCCTTTACTGATCCAATTGAGCCAAAGTAGTATATCTTTATTGTAATAATTATATTAACTAGTTATAACTTATATAGGTGACATAGCTTATTTTAAGAATATCACGTCATTCAGTTGTTTAAAGTTACAAAAATGTGTAATCATTATAACTCATAAGAAGTTTACATATTTTCTCTCTAACCCTAATTAGTTGTCTTAAATTATATTTTACAAAAATTTAAAAATTAAATTAAATTTTTAAGTCAAATGTTCAAAATACCATCTCGAATTTTGAATATAAAAAATGTTGTGTTTGTTGTATTAATAAATTTTATGATAGTTTTGAAGGAAAAAAATTATCTTATTTAAGAAGTGAATGAAAGATTTCAATTGGTAATAAAAGGAAATTATTAAGTTTTGCTGAATAAGAAATTGTTCATTAATCATAAAATAGCTGAAACCATTATAATCGAAAGATAATTTGAAAATACAAGAAAATAACAGTTATACAATGATTTAGACAACCAAGATAACAGATAGCTCACACCCCGGTACTGGGTAAAAAAATACTAATACTAGTAAAAAAAGTAAATACATAATAATTTTTTTCACATAATCCTTGAACAACAGTAGCAAGAGAAGCTCAGTTTCAACATTGCGTATTAACCGTCTGGTAGATTTTCTCAGAAAGATGTAGAAAACTGAGAAAGGGCCCAGAACAAGTCCGAATTTAGAGAATCCTCCAAGGAAGATCGAAAGAAATTCTAGATTTGTAAGGATCTAAAATAGATCTTGTATTCGAGTCTTGAATCTTGAAAAAGAAATGTCTTGAGAAAATTTCATCACAATTTACGCCAAATGAGGGGATGAAGACACAATAAGTGAAGGAGGAATTGCTAGATCCAACCAAAATCCCATTGAAAGTCGAAACTTTTGGTTGGATTTAGCCATGAAAGAAGAAAAAAATGAAGAAACTCAAGAAAAAAGAAAAAGAAGAAGAAGAAGAGAGAGGAAATATAGAGAAAGAAGAAACCCAAGAAACGAAACTAACTAATTATTTTTTGACTTATGAAATTATTAAGTTATTGCTCCCTCAATTTCTTAATATAAGACTTTCATTACATGTTACGAAAATTAAAGCAAAAAATAAGATAATTTGTTAGTTAAAATACAAATATTATTCTCTTAAATATGATTTGTATACCACTAATTTTATTTAATAAAACAATATAGATATTTTGATTAAAAAAATATCTTAATTTTTTTTTTTTTTTAATTTTCGCAACATATAATGAAAGTTTTATATTAAGGAATGGAGGTAGTATTATAGTGGTTTAACTTACGAACTAAACAATACATTATTCCATAGCTAACAAAGTTTTTTTTTTTTTTAAGATTTATAGCTTACAAGTTGGATAATATATGTTACGAGCTTTGACATTAGGAAATGTTGAGAATTGCAAGATTCCTTAATTTGGTACGTGGATAGGGATGGCAATTTGACTCGTGACCCGTCGATCCGCCCTGCCCCGACGTCTTTTAGGGGCGATCCCGCCTCGCCACGCCGTAGAGAGCAGCAGGCGGGATCGGGCATAGTACTTTCTCCGCCCTGCCCCAGGCCCAGCGCCCAGCCCCCAGCCCAGCCCCAGGTAGGGATGGCAATAGACCCGGTTAAATTGGGGATCCGACCCGGCCCGGACCAGTTGGGTCGGGGATTCCCCGGTTTAAGTTGGGGGTAGGGTGGGGATGAGGATGAATTTGGCCCTCACTACGCGGGGTGGGGGCGAGGCGGGATAAGTAACATCCCGACCCAGTAGCCGCGCCGACCACATGACTTGTCTAAAATAATAAATAGATTGAAAATAAAATATCTATACAAAAAGGAAATATACCTAAAAGATTGGAGAAGATCATGGGAGATCTCAAATTCTCTCCAAAACTCTTCCATCTCCTAAAATGTATTAATTGATTTATATTATGTTGTTGGGCAACATATGAGTTGTATCTATAAACTAGTATTGTTTAGGGAGCAAAGCTCGATATCATTTTAGATAGTGTTATTTATTTTTACGGATGTTAAATTTTTTTTATTTTACATTATTTTTTTCAAGGTTGTATTGGGAGATTTTTGTTGAAATTCTATAATTTGTTACTAGTCGAGATTGGGAGAAAAAAAATCCCGCTTTTCCCCAGGTTGGGGGTGGGCCTCCACTGAATTGGGGATGGGATGCTTATCCATCCCCAGGTGATGGATGTGCAGGGGGATGAGGGATGCGACGGAAGAAGCGGGAAGTGCAGGGTGGAGATCGTAGTATCCGCCCCACCCGTCCCCCATTGCCATCCCTAGCCCCCAGGTTATATTATTACCCTAAACCTAATAATGCTTTTTAAAGTCCTCCCTCTTTCTCTCACTCTCTTCCCTATTCTTCCCTCTCTTCTTCAAGATTTTTTTCACTCTCTTCTTCTCCTCTCTTCAAGATTCAAGATTTAATATTTCAAGATTTTTCTCACTCTATTGTTAGTACTACTTTGAAATGGAAGAAAAAGACTTGATTTTTGTTTAGTTTTAGTACCATTTTGCTGTTTTTTTGACCAAATGGAAAAATAAAGTTTCGATTTTTTATTTATTTTTTGTATTACTTGCTGTTTTTTGAACCAAATGGAAGAAAAAGATTTGATTTTTGTTTAGTTTTAGTACTACTTGGTATTTTCTTGACAAATGGAAGACAAAGATTCAATTTTTTTTTTAGTTTTAGTACTACTTGCTGTTTTTTGACAAAAAGGAAGACAAAGTTTTGATTTTTTGTTTATTTTTTGTGCTACTTGCTGTTTTTTGAACCAAATGGAAGAAAAAGATTTGATTTTTGTTTAGTTTTAGTACTACTTTGGTATTTTTTTGGCAAAATGGAAGACAAAGTTTTGATTTTTTGTTTATTTTTGGTGCTACTTGTTGTTTTTTGAACCAAATGGAAGAAAAATATTTGATTTTTGTTTAGTTTTAGTACTACTTGGGTATTTTCTTGACAAATGGAAGACAAAGATTCAATTTTTTTTTAGTTTTAGTACTACTTTGCTGTTTTTTGGCAAAATGGAAGACAAAGTTTTGATTTTTTGTTTACTTTTGGTGCTACTTGCATTTTTGAGTACTAATTTGCTGTTTTCTTTAACAAATGGAAGAAAAAGATTTGATTTTTGTTTAGTTTTAGTACCACTTTGTTGTTTTCTTGACCAAATGGAAGACAAAGATCCGATTTTTATTCATTTTGAGTACTAATTTGCTGTTTTCTTTAACAAATAGAAGAAAAAGAAAAGAAAAAGAAAAAGAAAAAGAAAAATGGATTGATAATGAAAATGGCTATTGAATACAAACTGGACAATTGGATGCAATAATATGGAAATGACAATTGAATACAAACTGGACAAACTGGACAAATGGATTGATAATGAAAACTAAACAAAAAAAATTAATGATTTAAAAAAAAAAAAAAGTTGGGCGGGGCGGGGCATGGGGCGCATTTTTTTTATCTGTGGCAGGGGCGCGTGGGCGAGCAAGCAGATCAGAGAGGCGGCAGTGCTGGTATTTGAGATCCGCCTCAGGCTACCATTCATGCATTCCTATACGTGGATGGCATTTTAAGGATAATTTTAGAAGGAGAGTTGACTACTGAGCTGTGGACACAATTTCATTTATTTTAAAATAAATAATTTTTTTTTATTTGGGGAAAAAAACGAAATTGCTTCTCATAGTGAGATGAGGAAACTCTTGTAATTAGCAGAATATTATAATAATATCTTAAAGAAATAAAATTGTTATCCCAGTTTTAGTGATACAAGTCTTGATAATTACTACATGATTCATGTTAAAAGGAAAAAAAGGAAAATCAAACAAAAATTATATTACATATTTATATAAAAGGGCGGACCTGAGTGAGAGATAGGAGGGTCTTGCCCCCCTAATTTTTTTTAAGTCGGGCCTTTCCGTGATTTTTATATATTTATACTTTATATTTTGTCTACAATTTTATTTCGACCCTTCCAGTTTCTTGAGAAAAAATCTATAGCAATATATAGTGTAGTTCAGCTCTATCTAACCTACACTTTTAGTTCCGCCCTTACTTATATAATAATTAGAGTTGACCTCCAATATTCTAGAGCATAGGGCCTGAACCCGATTCATATAATTCGCAAAAATATGAGCGTGAGCTCAATATTCAAGCCCCGCTCAACTTGAAAAAAGCTCGAACTCGAATAAAAATAATAAAAATATTATATATATAATAATACTAATTAAAAAGAAGAAGACATACAAAATCCGTTTCTCTTGTTTTAATCTATGTAAGGATTTATATCTATCGGAAGTGTCATAGCCCAGTGGGGCTTGGCACTGCCCACGACCGTGAGGTCGCTGGTTCGATACCCGCCCCTACGTGGGGTTTAATAAATTCTGTCCTTCTTGGGCTCCTCCTCCTGTGAGGCCGCCTCCCTATGTGAGGTAAAAAAAAAGGATTTTTTATCTACGTTGTATGTAGATTCTTTAACCTTAGACCTTGCTATGTATTTATCTTTTTATTAGTTTATTCTGCTTCAAGAATTAAGTATCATTGTATTATTATGTATATTTGTATTATTGTCAGAATTTAGTTTCAATGCTCATTATATTATATTATTCTTTTTACAGTATTTTTGTTTTTTGCTAATATAAATTTAGATCGTGAGGCTCGTGAGCTCAGCTCGAGCTGACATTAAAATGTGAGCTCAATGTTTGTGAGCTTTTCCGAGCTGAACTTTTCAATTTTTATGTGAGTTGAGAGTGAGTTAATCCAAACTCGATTCACATAACTCGATTGACACTCAAAGCACACTCCTTGTATAATACACCTATTTTTAGATAATTAGTAACTAAATAACATTAGAATTTTACCATATTTTTTCAAGAAATTTGTTGGGATTGGTGGTCGAATAGTTTATTTTGATTGGTTGAATCCAACTTTAAAGTCGTGCGGGATATTCGAATGATTTAAACGTCAATTTTATTTTATTTTTTTATTTTATTTTTGAAAGGGAATCCTTATGTAATACAAATTTTGCCGATTCCTTAATTACCAAAGTTCATTATTAAAATAGTCCAACCAATATATTTGATATTGCTATTAAAAATCCTGCCTAGTTCATGTGGGTGCCTATCATTTTCTACACCCAACCGACGCGTAATTGATTAATTTGTTAATTACTACAGAATTGACACTCGTAAATTATTAGTCGGTGAAAGAAATTATTTTTGATAGAAGGTAATAGAGTAGTTGGCTAATGCCCACCTTGTCTGATTTTTCTTAGGTCATGTCAAATAAAAGATCTCAAATTCGTGTTATTAAATATGCATCTTACTTTAAATGTTTCACAATTCACAAACTTGTCCTGTAAAAATCTAACAAGATTAGTCGGGTTAGACATATGATTAATGATTACACAAAAAATAAAACATTTCTCATTAAGCTTTCTAAACGGAACCATTTATTTAAATATTATGGCATAGCACATATGAGGAAAGTCAATCTGTTTTCTTGTTTTGCTTTTACTCGACTAAAATTGACCCAATTACTATTATAGTTAATTAATTATTAAAGTTTGCTTAGTGTGATATGATCTAAGTTAAAAAATTATGACATTAATGTGTTAATGAGTTTCTCGTCGTGGCAAATGCTAAGATGACTTTGTGCAAGATTAATTTAAGTACTATCATTGTTAATTATATTTAGTTTAATTTGGGGGGAAAATGAATTTGCTTCTCATAGTGAGATGAGGAAACTCTTGTAATTAGCAGAATATTATAATAATATCTTAAAGAAATAAATTTGTTATCCCAGTTTTAGTGATACAAGTCTTGATAGTGTAGTGATGATGCCAGAGTAAGAATCTTCCTGCAAGAGCGATTTATGTGTATGTGACAAAATTACCCCTCTAACATATTAACTAAAAATTTTAATTATTTTTTCTATTTTCTCTCCCAATATTTTCTCTCTATCCTGGCCCGATCTTTCTCTCTCCCCTCGATTCTTTCCTTATTTTTCTCTCAATCTCTGATAATTTTTGTTTCTATATCTGTTTTTTTCTTCCATTTTTTCCTCTCTCTGTGTTTTTTTTCATTTTTTTTATTCTCTCCATCTCCAAGTGATTTTATTTTCTTCTATGTTTTTTATTATTTTTTCTTCTCTCAATTTCGTCACTGAATAGACCATTTTCTTGGATTGAATTATTCAACAACAATATAAAATCGAAAGCTATATATATATATATATATATATATATATATATATATTCAAAGTTAGACAAAAGAACAAAAAGAGATAAAGAAAGAGAAGAATAGAGAAGAAAACAAAATCACTCGGAGATGGAGAGAGAAAAAAAGGAGAAAAAAATAACAGATATAGAAACAAAAATCATATGAAAATAGAGAGATTGAGAGAAAAATAAGTAAAGATTCTAGGGGTAGAGAAAAATCAGGTCAAGATAGAGAGAAAATATAAAAAATAATTAAAAGATTTAGTTAATATGTTAGAGGGGTAATTTTTTCACATGCACGTAAATCGCTTTTGCAAGAGGATTCTTACTATGGCATTATCACTATTTGTCTTGATAATTAATTAATACATGATTCATGTTAAAAGGAAAAAAGGGAAAATTAAACAAAATTATATTACACACTTATATAAATGGGCGGACATGAGTGAGAGATAGGAGGGTCTTAGCTCCCCCTAATTTTTTTTTAAGTCGGGGGTTTTCATGGTTTTTATATATATATTTTGTTTACAATTTTATTTCGATCCTTCCAACTTTTTGAGAAAAAATCTATAGCTCTACC
The DNA here is from genome assembly GCA_026122235.1 of Vinca minor. Classification (NCBI taxonomy): domain Eukaryota; kingdom Viridiplantae; phylum Streptophyta; class Magnoliopsida; order Gentianales; family Apocynaceae; genus Vinca; species Vinca minor. The sequence continues at coordinate 2,656,420 of JAOCZM010000201.1, read as the reverse complement.
TAACTTACAAATTTGGTTCCCCCCTACTTATATAATAATTAGAGTTGACCTCCAATATTGTAGAGCACACTCCTTGCATATTACATCTATTTTTAGATTATTGACTAAATAACATTAGAATTTTATACTATACTTTTTCAAGAAATTTGTTGGGATTGGTGGTCGAATAGTTTATTTTGATTGGTTGAATCCAAATTTAAAGTCGTGCGGGGTATTCGCAAGATTCAAACGCCAATTTTATTATTTTATTATTTATTTTGAAGAGGAATCCTTATCTAATCCAAACTTTGTGGATTCCTTAATTACCAAAGTTCTATATTAAAATATCCCCACCAATATTTGATATTGCTATTGCTGTTGCTATTATTAATTTTTTTTTAACGTCACGATGGGCGAAGAGAGAACACCCTAGATAAGATAGAATAAAGTTTACCGCACGCAAGCGGAAGGTATCGAACCCGAGACCTCTCGGTCACGGACCGATCAATGCCCCACTAAGCTATTGGCCTCTTCGATTGATATTGCTATTAGAAATCCTACCTAGTTCATGTGGGTGCCTATCATTTTCTACACCCAATCAACCCACGCAATTGATTAATTTTTTAATTACTAAAGAATTGGCACTCATAAATTATTAGTTGAAAATATAAACCATTTTTTACAAGAGACATTCAAGTAGTTGATTGAAGCGCATGCCAAATAAAATATCTCAAATTCGAGTTATTAAAGATGCATCTTACTTTAAGTTTTTCATGCTTCACATGCTTATTTTGTAAAATTTTAACAGAAATTAATCATGTCAGATATTACACACAAAAAAAAAAAAACCATTTCTCATTCAGCTTTCTAGCTGCTAAATGGAATCATTGATTTAAAATATTAAGGCATAGCACATATGAGGCAAGTCAAGCTATTTTCTTGTTTCGCTTTTACTCGACTAAGAATGACCCAATTACTATTATAGTTAATTAATTATTAAAGTTTGCTTAGTTTGATAGGATCTAAGTTAAAAAAACTATGAGATTAGTGTGTTAATGAGTTTCTCGTCGTGGCAAATGCTAAGATGACTTTGTCTAAGGATAATTAAGTACTATCATTGTTAATTATATTTAGTTTAATTTATAGTATAATCCATGGAATCCAAGTTACTATATCATCATAATTATTGGGTGTTTTTTGGGAGCTAGGAAGGGCAAAATCAAGAACGACAAGTACATTGCATCATCATAGGAATTGAAAATTGAACACTAATAATATTTGAGTCATTGTCAATGATATTGTAATATTCTAATTAAAATAGTGTTATTGGACCTTACCCAATTGGTAAGAGATGAGGAGAAGTTTTATCTTGACAGGCGAGTAAGTTTAAAATACACGTAGGAAAGAGAATTTACATTTTGGCCTACGTGTATTATATTCATTGGTTTGGATGTAACTTTTAAACCTACTCACCTACCAAAATAAAATTTCTCAGAGATAATGCCTCTTAATCAGAAGTAGTTTGATTCCTGTTTCTTACAAAAAAAAAAATCCGGTTAAAATTTGATTTACATGCAGAAAATCTTATAAATTTAAAACATAAGTCGCTTCTAAAATGTTTCTAACTTTTGATCATGTCTAGGACAAATCCTGAAAAATTACGAGTGTGAGCAACTGAGATATTATTAATTGACAACAAATTAGGTATTGGATCTCAATGATATAACCTCAATGTTGGGTTTAAGAATTTGAGAAGGAATTTAAAATCTATTGCACTTACTTATAATCAAATATACATAATCTATGTAGAATTTTGTCTCAAAAACATTTTATCAAATTGAGGGATATGATATCATCCAGGTCTCAATGGTGTTCTTTGGGAGCCAAGGAAGGCCAAAATCATATTAAAGCAGAAGTAAACTTAAGCCTGCCACTTTCGCCCTTTAAAATCATTTTCGGAATTAATAGCCAAATTAGTCATCAACTAACTTTCGCCCTGCCACTTTCATCATTTTCAAGTTTTTTTTAACTCTTTTGGTCATCAATTTATTTTTAAACAGCCACTTTCATCATTTTTAACTTTTTTCAGCCATTTTCACCCCCAAAATTTTTACGAGCAGTCATTTTGGTCATCAAATAATTTTCTAGCAGCCACTTTCATTATTTTTAACTTTTTTCAGCCACTTTCATCCCCAAAGATTTTACGAGCAGAGCAGCCATTTTTATCATTCTGTCAAATAATTGTCTAAAAACAGCCAAAATTGATGAAACTGTAGATCCACAACATTGCAGCTTGGAGTGAAATCACCATCTATCACCCCAAACTCAAACTTAAGATCTTGAAATTCATTTACTGTTCGTAAAAAATGTTTGCTCATAAAATATTTGGGGATGAAGAAAGTTAAAAAAAGTTTAAAATGATGAAAGAAGCTGCTAGAAAATAATTTGATGATCAAAATGGCTGCTCGTAAAATCTTTGGGGATGAAAGTGACTGAAAAAAGTTTAAAATGATGAAAGTGGCTGCTTGAAAATTATTTGATGACCAAAAAAGTTAAAAAAAACTTGAAAAAAATGAAAGTGGCAGGACGAAAGTTAGTTGATGACTAATTTGGCTATTAATTCATCATTTTCGTTATAGCCAATGGAAAGTTGAGGAACTCCTTATGATTATCCATATATAATTACATTAATTTTTTTTTGCTAAATTATAATTACATTAATGCATTACATTATTTTATTTACCTAAAAATAAATAATTTGAGAATGGAAAATTTTGCCCTCCGTTAAATTTATGGGGCTATGACACAAAATTAGATTTGTATAGTAAGGGTTGTTAAATAGTAACTCAGGTCTCTTTGTTAACAAAAAAAAATTATGTGGCACTATGTATTTGTGTCCGGAATTTGGGTTGCAAATATACTAATAAATTAAAATTTCTTTTATTACAAAAGGAAAGAAAATAAAAGAGATTCGGATACATGTTATGGTACATTGTTTTTTTCGGTGATCAGTATTCAATATTTGAACCGACTAATCTAGGTCTAATTAACATTATAATTTGCTGACAATTTTTTTTACATATTTGTGATATAAGTCTTTTCCAGCATTTCCAAAGACCAACATGAAACTATCGCCCAATCTTACAAGTTCAACTATATGTGGATACAATGCTAATACATTTTTTTTTACTGAGCAAAAAAAAAAAAAAATGCTAATACATTTTAACTACGACCCAAAAAAAAAGTTAAATCATATTCTAACGATCGATCAAGGAATGTTTCAAATAAACAAAGTTGGTTGAGCAGCTTCGCTCTTTAAGAGATGTTATGATCGATCTTCGTTCATGTATAGAGCTGTTACTTTGGCCATCATTTTACTCTTTGTGAGCCGACCATGTGCGAGCGAAATTAATACAAGCATGACTCGAACTTTCGACATACTGGTTGGAAGTGAAACGTCTTACCACTCAAATTGTGCTTCGTTATCGTACTAGGTTATGTTGAAATAAAGAGTAACTTAATCCATCTCTGAATGAATAAATAGTTTAGCCAGTTTAGAATATGTAAGTTTTCTGTCTGAATAGCCCAACCCATTCTAAAAATTAGTACTCCACTGCATTGTGGCCCATTAATGTCTTTCCGCATTGAACTTCTGTAGTTGCGTCAATTAAGCCCAACAGAGGGGTAAAAGTGGTAAGGATCTTCTGTTTCCTTTCATGTTCTTTGTTATACCAATAAGAGACTGATATACATTAATTTTTTAATCAAAAAATCTAGTAATGTCAAATGATCGGTCCAGTCCAGTTCAGTCCGATCCAAATTCGCAACAGACTTACTCTAAATGGACTGGAACTGATTTAGTCCTTTTTTTGCGGACCTTAAAATGGTAAGTCCATGTCCAATCCGCAGATTACCGACCGATCAGTGGACTTTCTCATTTTTTTTTTAACAATTTTAATGAAACTACTAAATAAAAAATAAAAAATAGCTAGTATGTTACATCTCAATAAACTACGGACCGACCTAAAGTAAAAAATGAAAAATTCATCATACAAGGTACAAGAACGTAGCAACTCAATACGAATCTACATCCCCAATTAACTCAATCATCCATGTAGCTAGTAAATGACAAACTCAAAATACATACGATTAATTTATTTAATAAAAGTTAATTACTCCCTCCATTCCTTATTAATTGTCGTTTAGGAGAAATCTAGGAGTCCAAATTAATTGTCGTTTAAGGTTCTTTTGTTAGGTGTCAACAATTCATTTCAATTATACCCTCAACATTTTCCTTTCTTTATAATATAGAAGTGAGAGAGAAAGAGAGGGAGGATGGGGTAGTATTGGAGGTTTAGGTGGAATGGACAACTTCCTTAATTTTCTCAAATTGTCTAAAGAGTCTTATATTTAGGAATGGAGGGAGTAGTTTGGTATTATGAGATGTTAAATTTAAAATTTAAATAAATAGGTAAACGAATTGTAATGTTTTTTATGTTTCATCTTCTACCCTCTCAAGTTTCAGATTTGGATTTTGAGTAGATTAGGGTTGAAAAACTTTGAATCTTTGATATTGATGTATAAAAAATAAAATAAATTATATATATATATATATATATATATGAGTTTGGATTCGGTCCACAAAGTTCGGGTCCGTTTTTATATTTTAATTTTGCGGACTAGTCTGAGTCCGGTCTGCAAAGTCCAGGTCCAAACATATCTGGACCCAAAATACCACCAATTAAATGGACTATTATTTTCAAGTCCATACTCAGTCCATTTAGTGCGGATTACGGATCGATCCGTAGACTTTCGGTCTGTTTGACAGTACTAAAAAAATCTATTACATAAAATAAATTGTGGAACCCGTAAAGAAAAAATAAACACGTGACAATCACCTATTAGGTGTAAAAAATGGGATAGGAATTCAAGACAAAATGTTTTTTTCCCGGATAAAAGGAACAAAAGGGACTGATCTCCTTGAAGTGAGTTTTACTTAACTGGCTTTACCTTTGATCCGAAGGAATTGTGCGTGGTAAGTAGGGGTACAAATATGAATCACCTGAGAACAGCTTCATATTGTATTATCATATTCGTCATGCATATATTCAACCGAATTAGTGAAATTGATACTCGGTCTATCAAAAAGATTTTTTTTAACATGCGCCTTAAAAGTAAATGTTAATATGAATAAGCCAATAGTATAAGTTAGTGGAAATGAACCTTTTTCATAAGAGCCAAGAATTAACGAATTATAATTAGTGACTTATAGGTCACACACGTGCACCATCATGCGAGTCTAGTCGTTGGTAGACAAGTAAACATCAAATTATTAAAATGGAATTACTAATAATCATTTTGTTCAAATACCACACAACTTCTCATTCAATATGTAATCATAATGTCTGTAAACTCAATCTACATTTTCTTACACTTTTTTTACCTTTAGAGATGAAGGTATAAACGGAATTAATCTTTTTTTACCGTTATATAAGTAACTAAATGACCGCAATGTCATATTATAATTTAATTGTGACTTCTACCACACACACACAAAAAAAAATTAATTGTGGCCAAAAAAATCCTATGTACACCATTTTGTGTCATGTTTTTTGTCTTACGAATAGATATTTGACACGTGTTTACTTCTTTCCTATGGCAGGGATGAAGTCATGAATTATCTATTGAAGGGCGAAAAACTACAACAGCATGCCGAATTACATATAAAAATTACAAAAAAAAATTATGGGCTAACTTTATCAAATAATCCAAACTACACATAAAATTTATTATATATATTAATATTTTTAAAAATTTTGGGGGACGAAGACGACTGCTACCCCGCCCTCATAGAATCGTCTCTGCCTGTTAGGTTCTACTATTTGGTTACAATTAGATCAGTCGAGTGAATCAACCACTAAACAAACTATTACAAATGACACTTTAGTTCACATTAGGATTTTGGAGGACTTGAGGATTAAATAAATCCATCAACAACTTAAGTTTGAAAAAGTATATTTACCTAACCAATAGATTATTCAATAAAAGGGTGTGGACTTTTAGTGTGAATCAATGGAGTAGGTTCCTGAAGTCGTCTTAGTTTGGCATTGCAAGAACATTTGCTCACACACACACACACACACACACATATATATATATAAATTTATGCAATGCAGCAATTTATGTGGTATTTTTTTTAGCCAATGAGACATTGGTTTAATAGTCAAGACTGAAATCTTGTGACGTAGAAATCATGAGTTCAAATTCCCTCCCCTCTTTTTGAATTTCTCTATTTCTTGTATTAGATAGGTCCCTCCTCAATAAATAATAATTTTTTTGGGGGGGGGGGATAAAATTATATTTGGTAAGCAATTTGTTTTTAGTCTTATTTGCTTATAGGTTTTATAAGTATAACACGAGGGTCTGATTACGCTACTGGGACATACTGGTTCGATTTGTGCAGCATTCTGCATTTCCTTCTCTCCTCATTCTGCAAGGATGTCTGCAAAATCCAACCAGCGTAGTCACGTGGACTCGATCCATATAAGATATTTCCATAACACGAGTCTAAATTTTCAAGTATTCATAAGATACAAATCATAGTAAAGATACGAGAATGAAAATAAGAGAAAATGATTGAGTCCCAATACTATATTCTTATTTTTAGGATTTGTTTAGAAGTTAAATTGCGAAACGTGTTTTAATAGAAACTTGCTAAGCTGCATGTACACCAACTCATTAATATTAATTTATAAGGAGCGCTTCGTAAAAATTAAACTCTTACACTATAAATAAATGCAAAACTATTTAAATCGTACTAGTGTGACTAGTTGTATACACATGGAAGAAAAGCAAAGATCTAAAGTGGTTGGACAATATCAAATCTTTCTTCCAATCTCACTAGACCAACTTGGGAAGATCAAAGGTAATAAATATGATTCTTCATTAAAAAGGGAAAGGGTAAAAACAACCTCAAAATAAGGAAATTTTTTTTTATAATGACTTGGGTCTATAGTTTCACATATGAGTTATATTGTTCAAAATTCTCCAAGACAATGAAAAAAATAATTTATCTAATTCTTTAATTGTTATTCGTATTATCGTATAATTATGTATAAAACAAAATTTAAGATTCATGCATATTTTTACGATACATTCAATTTTTATGAAACTAATGTAATATGTTTCGATTCAAACATGAAAACTCTACAAGCAAAGTCTAAATTAAAATTTTGTTTTGAAAATTCCAGCAAACCACCTGAAAAGGGAAATAAAATATAAGTAAATTTTAAGAAATTACTTTATCTAGATAATTGCTGATCTATAAATAAATAAATAAATATCTACTTACGACTTACGTAATTAATGGCATTCCTTTTTCTTTTTTTCTTTTTTTTTGATGGAATGGCATTCCTAATAGACGCGGCGGTAGTGACAGGTGGGGTCCCATCTCGTGCGCCCGACTTTGACCATCTTCGTCTTTTTTTTTTTTTAACATCTAAGGGCGGAACCCCAAAGGAGAGAGAATCAACCGCAAATCGGAGAAGAACACCTTATAAAAGGAGAAAATTAAAATTTACCCCATGTTTAGGGAGGGTATCGAACCCGACTCTCTGCCGACGTGGCCAGCTAAACGCTTTCACTCAGGGCTATTGGACCTTTTGATACCATCTTGGTCTCACTATCCTGTATCCGATTATTGTGTTAAACACAAACAATTCAATATTTAATGAATATATTTTTATTGTTAGATAAAAAAATTTTAATGTTTTAAAATTTTCAAAGCGAACATATTTTATAATTTTATAATACTTATTGCGTAAAACAGATATTTCACATATTTGAATGTATTAATTATGAGAGAGAAATTAAATAAATAAAATATAACAAATATCTAATATTTATAACACTTATCAAAAAATATTCAGATATATATATATATATATATATATATATATATATATATATATATATATATTTAATTTTTAATATTTTGCACTACATCGTGACCACCATCTAACACATCTCTTTATTAAAAATATGTGTAATTTTCCAATCCGGCTCTTATGCATAACATGATTTTTTCAGTATATGCGGAACACCTCAAAACATGTGTTTTAGCTAAAAAAATATGTGTTCACGCGAACAAGTGTTTTCAAAATTAGAACATGTATCTTTTAAAATTAATTTTAACCGTCAAAATTTTAATTCAACGAAGTAGAAAAATTCTGCACGTGCAGAACTTTTCCCGTTCCGCATCGAGCGGTGGTGGTAATTTTTCCCTTTTGCTTGGGTCACTTAATCTTAGTACCGTTTTTGATCTCGCATACCTCATATGAATTGTGCAGACCCCATATCTACATATAAATTCTACATAATTTATGTAAGAAGATGTGAGACTAGTCCCAAAAGAACGATTGAATTATTAGTACTACCCAACAGCTCCCTCTTCAATCCTTTCCATTTCTTCTTCTTCATTTTACTGCTCCCTGGACCTATCTTCAGTCTTCTCTTTCTAAAAAATCCTCCAATATTTGTCTTTACTTACCTCATGATTTTGAACAAATATTATACTATTTTCTTTCATTCGAAATTAAATTTTTAAATGACATTTAATCAAGTGAGTTAAGTTCAATTAATCTCATATTCAATTTTTAAAAATTTGATTATGATAAAATTATAAATTCAAATTAATTAAAAGTAATTTCATATCGCATTCCCATGCAAATTAGTTAGGTTAATATCGAAATAATTTCCATACAATAATGAATTGGCAATTAAAAACACTAATTGAATATTTTACTGAATCCATAAGAAGAAATTAAAGAAAAATCCCAAATTCAATATTACAACTAAACACAGAGTCCTCAAAACAGAAGCATTTGACTAAAGCCTACCCTCTTTCCACCTTCCCACTCTTCTTTCTTTCTCCCCACATCAAAAACTACTTCTTTATTCATATTATTACTAAATTTCTTCCCTTTTTAATTTTCTTGAATTATTGTGAAAAATTGAAGGTAAAAAAATTTCGGGATTGGTTGAGTTTTTTTATACTATTTGGATTGAAATTTGATTTTCTGGGCAGTTTCTTGATGAAACTCTAATGGTGTTGTTTCCATGAGGAATCTGAATCTGGGTTTTTAGTGTTTTTATCAGCTGGGGAAAAAGGAAGAAAGAGGGATGGATCGGTCTTTGCTATTAGCCATCTCAGTTTCAGCTTTTTGCTAGCTTAATTTTATTGCTTTATCAATTTTCACTAGCCTCTGCTAATGCTGAAGGTCTGTTCTTGTTCTATCATTTTCCTTTTAAGTTTTTTTTTGTTTTTTTTGTTTATTATTGGGGTTTTAAGGGCAAGTAATGATTTTCCCATGTGGGTTGACTTGGGTTTGGTTAGTAATCCCTCCATTTAATAATATAAGTTGTTCAGGACATGTAACTAAAATTAAAGTAAACAAAAGTAAGATACTTTATTAGTCAAAATATCAATATTACTCTCTTAAATAGAATTAGTGGTATACTAGTCATATTTAAGAGAGTAATATTGATATTTTGACTAACAAAGTACATTGCTTTTTGCTTCCTTAATTTTCGGTAGACTTATGTTAAGGGATGGAGTTAGTAGATTTTAGTTGGCTTTGTAATGCAATTAGTTCATGGATGATTATAATGTGGTACTAATTACCAGTGCTATTTTGTAATTAGTCTTAATTTTATCTACTAGACTTTTGTTTTGAAGCAATTAATGATGTTCCAACATGGAACTAAGTTAACATGTTAATTGTTATGGATATAAGAAGTTGTGGATATAGTGTTGGCTTGTTTTGTTGTGAGCTTATGAATGATTTGGGTAGTGGGATTTTGCTATGGTTAAGATTGATGGATTTTATAACTGCGTTTTTGTTACTCTTATAATTTGGGACAAAATCTGATTTCCTTGACATATATATATTATAAGGAAATTATTTGAGGGTTTGTGAATTGGTAGTTAATTGGTCAGTTGTATGTATGGTAACTGACTTATTTATGCCAAACAGGTGATGCATTGAATGCACTGAAGACCAATTTAGCAGATCCTAATAGTGTTCTACAGAGTTGGGATCCAACACTTGTGAATCCTTGTACTTGGTTTCATGTTACATGTAACAGTGACAATAGTGTTACTAGAGTGTGAGCTCCTCGAGTCTTTGATTTGTTTGGCTGCATGAAATGCTAAAAAGAATTGCTTTGCATCTGATATCGTAGATCCTATGTTGGTTTTTATGCAGTGACCTTGGAAATGCAAATCTATCAGGAACACTGGTTCCGCAGCTTGGTCAGCTCACACGTCTGGAGTACTTGTAAGTTAGTTTTCTGGACCTCATTATCTGTACTAATGTACTTCCGAGACGTAGTTTTCCATGCTACCTACTTTCTGATACTCTGGCCAGTGATTATATCAATCTATCAACAGTTCTCATTCGAGATGAGTGAACTACCTGTTAACATGGCTCATAATGAACTATGATATGTTTGTGTTTTATGCGTCAAAAAGACATGACAGCTTGTTTTAGTATAGTACAAAATAAAATCTTATGCGTCTCTTTTGAGGATGCTGTTGATATCTGGCATAAGCTATGTTCATCAAGTTTTGAACTCTCCAGATATGCGTTCATGTGCAGAAGTTTAATGTTTTGTTCATTTAAATTACATAAGCTATGGTAGGATGGAGGGCAGAGAGACAAAATTATGTCCCACCTGAAGTTATCAACTGAGTTGAATATAAAAGAAAAAGAAGTCTTAAAGAATGTGAAAATAGGCAGTTCATTTTCAGATGCTACAAATAATTAACACCGATTATCTTTTCCGAAGTCCATGCTTTACTTGAAAGTGCGAATTCTATAGCTTGAAATCTTCATATTGCTTGTCGTTTGGTCTATAACCTACCCTGTATTTGTATCTTTGTACACTTTATTCATCTATTTATTCCTGTGTATTTGACAGGGAACTTTACAGTAATAACATAAGCGGAAGAATTCCTAGTGAGCTGGGCAACTTGACAAATTTAGTGAGTTTGGATCTTTATCTCAACACCCTTAGCGGTCCTATTCCAGACACATTGGGCAAGCTTCAAAGATTGCGTTTCCTGTATGACTTCTGCATCATTAATCTTTTTTTTCCCCTGTTCTTTATGACCCCACCCCACCCCAAACAAAACAATAGAAAAAGGAAAAAAACCAGAAACCAAATAAAAATAGAACCCTACAAAAGAAGAGAAAGATCCTTAGCTCATTTCCCGATTTTTTTCAAGTAGAAATCCACATGACCTGCAATGTTGTTCTGTTTTGCAATGAGACAGTGTAATTTGCTTTAGTTTGGTTGCTAAATGATAATTTCCTTCTACTGCTTTGAAGCTAATGATATTTCCTTATGAACTGAATAGGCGTCTGAACAACAACACATTGACTGGACGGATTCCCTGTGTCTCTAACCACTGTCACAACTCTTCAAGTCCTGTAAGTTGGAAGTTGATCCCCTCGTTTCATTCCTTTTGTCTTGTATTGCTCACTCAACTTCTATTCTGGCATAAATTTGATATTGGTTAAAATACAGGGATCTGTCAAACAATGGTTTAACGGGGCAGATTCCAGTCAATGGCTCCTTTTCACTTTTCACTCCTATCAGGTTCTTAATTATAGCTATATGCACATGGGCTCCAGTTACTCATTCTGGGTTTATGCTGATTTCTGAGTTTTATCTTTCAGTTTCGCCAACAATCAATTGGATCCCCTTCCAGTTTCTCCTCCACCGCCTATTTCACCGACCCCATCTTCTTCTTCAGGTTAAGCTTATTTTATTTCTAACATCAGCTCTTTATGGTTCTTTCTTTTACCTTTTCCCAGGACAAATGGCTTAGTTTTGATTGAGAATTTTGATTAGTTCTGATTGCACATGCTGAGACAATTGTATTGATTTTAATTTAGATAAACTGCCTATATGAAATGAAGTAAACTTATATGATTGCTATTTGACAAACAATTTCAGTGGGCAGTAGTACTACTGGAGCCATTGCTGGAGGAGTTGCTGCAGGTGCCGCACTTCTATTTGCTGCTCCTGCAATTTTACTGGCTTGGTATCGGCGAAGAAAACCACAGGATAATTTCTTTGATGTGCCTGGTTAGTGAGCCTAATTAATATTGCCTTGACCTGACATGTCTCTGTTGTATATGAACATCAACGAAATGAAGGGGCGTTAGCCTTGTTCATATGGTTTGCTCCTTGTATATTGAATGGTTAGTCAACCTGCCTTTTGTTGCAGCCGAGGAAGATCCAGAGGTTCATCTTGGTCAGCTCAAAAGGTTTTCCTTACGTGAACTGCAAGTTGCCAGTGATAATTTCAGCAACAAAAACATTCTTGGTAGAGGTGGATTTGGTAAAGTTTACAAAGGTCGGTTAGCTGATGGATCTCTGGTGGCTGTTAAAAGACTAAAAGAAGAACGAACTCAAGGTGGCGAGTTGCAATTCCAAACAGAAGTGGAGATGATCAGCATGGCTGTACATCGGAATCTACTTCGTTTACGGGGCTTTTGTATGACACCTACAGAACGGTTACTTGTTTATCCGTATATGGCTAACGGAAGTGTAGCATCGTGTTTGAGAGGTAAAAGCTAGTAGGTTTTTTCATAGCTCTGGTTTTTTATCTTTCATATAAGAAACTAATACATCTAATGAGCACAATAGTTAATCTGACAAAAGATTTTCACTCGGGGAAAAATCGATATACTCCTAATCATCAGCGTTATCCATTGAAGGAAAATAAAAAAGTAGAAAATTAGGAAGTTTGTGCCAGCGATTCTTCAGTAGTATTAACGTTTGCTAATGATGCATTCTTGTAGAGCGAGCTGAATCACAAGATCCTCTTGATTGGCCAATAAGGAAGCGTATTGCATTGGGATCTGCTAGGGGCCTTGCTTATTTACACGATCATTGTGATCCGAAGATTATTCATCGTGATGTTAAAGCCGCAAACATATTGTTAGACGAGGAGTTTGAAGCTGTTGTGGGAGATTTTGGTTTGGCTAAACTCATGGATTACAAGGATACTCATGTTACGACTGCTGTACGTGGTACCATTGGTCACATTGCTCCTGAGTACCTCTCCACCGGCAAGTCCTCAGAGAAAACAGATGTTTTTGGATATGGGGTTATGCTTCTTGAGCTCATCACGGGGCAGAGGGCTTTCGATCTTGCTCGTCTTGCCAATGATGATGATGTCATGTTGCTTGATTGGGTAAGCATCTATTTTTCCTAGTAGTATCTATAGCAGATGCTTATTTTCTTATGGATCATTTAACTTGTTCTTGAAAACATTGTGAATTCAGGTGAAAGGACTTCTGAAGGAGAAAAAGTTGGAAACTCTAGTGGACGCAGATCTTCAGGGTAATTATGTGGATGCTGAAGTGGAGCAGTTGATTCAAGTAGCTCTGCTTTGCACACAGGGTTCCCCTACAGAACGTCCTAAGATGTCGGAAGTTGTCAGAATGCTCGAAGGCGATGGCTTGGCTGAGAGATGGGAGGAATGGCAAAAGGAAGAGATGTTCCGTCAAGAGTATAGCCATGTACACCATCCTAACACTGATTGGATCATTGCTGATTCCACGTCAAACCTCCGACCTGATGAACTCTCTGGTCCAAGATGATCGATCCATTAGGCAAAAACAAATTGTCAATATTGTGTTTAAAGCACCTGTATTTGGTCTTCTATGTGCATATCATTTTTTATTTTTCTTTATTTTTCTCCAATGTCCAAATTGCATATCTGGTGACCGGAATTTTGAAAGACTGTAGGTTAGAGTTTTGAGGTGCATGCAAGAGAGGATGTGGGGTGGAAAGAAGCACCAGTTTGTATGTTATTTTTATGTATCAAATAGTGAAGCTTGTTAAAAGAATAAGAAATCAAGACTTTTAGATGCCAGAACATCAGCACTTTGATCCATGATTTCAACAGCATTGTTATAAGCCAAAGCCAGGCTAATGCTTTCAGAACAATCTGGTCCGGGCCAGATTGTCTTGTAGATGCCCGAGCCAGAGCTTCCTGTGTACTGCAGCAACAGATCGGTAATTCCACTAATAGTAATTCCAAAGGCAATAACTGCTGCTTAGAGGTGTCCATATTTGAGCTTCTTTAACTACTGCAATGGTGTCCAATTCTTTCGGGATTGCACCCCAATGATGAGACAACAATTAATACAGAAGAAAGTTAAGTTAAAAACAATCTCAGGACAATCAAAACACCATCCAAGATGGCCTTTTGACAGTCAGGTGAGTTGTAGGATAAAAGCTAGAGAGTGGTAAAGAGGGTTCGTTGCAATGGAGTAGTCCGCATAATTGAGAGATGAATATGTGGTCCATTTGCAAAAAGTTTCGTACATCTGAAGTATATAACATACAAATCACTTGAACAAACGTAAATATTCTCAAGCCATACTTGCTACCGTGGATACGTAAACCATACTTGCTGTATATTAATATCATATATAAAAGTGTAGGGAGCTCAGTTGTGATAGTTAACCTATATGCAAGGGAAGCAGAAAAAAGAACTGCAACGATAATACTTTACATATCGAGGATCTGACAGCTGACAAGCTCAGCTGATCCCAGCACTCCTGGTAGCAAGGACATTCCAAATGTTTCTTTCAGACACAGCGCCTGGTCCAGAAACCTCTGGGGAGGATTCATCTAAAGCTACTCTAGAAGTCGTTGGAGAAGAAGTCGACGGAGAAGAAGTCAATTGATTATGACAATCAGCCTGCATAACCACGACATTATGATTTGCATCTTTAGTGACTACGTGAAGCTTTCCAAGAAAACCAGTAAGTAGATAAGGGGATTCGGAATCAGTAAAGTCAAGAATGGGTACATCTCCTTCGACAACTTTCCAAGCATCATCTTGATGATCATAAACTTTTGATCCTTGCACTATCTAGTGAACTAGAAGGATCTAGCGCATACAAGTCTCCATCTACAGTGACGCTCAATTTAGTTCCAGCCTGCCTGGCAGGCCAACCCTCACCCATGCCCATTGGCATTTCAACCCATGAATTGGTATCTGGATCATAGACCTCGCCTCCTACATCAACAAAAAAAGGCCAGCAGTACAAACTCTGTGGAACATATAATTTTCCCCTATAGGATGTCATCCCTGTTGCTATAGGCTTGAGCAAATCAGCTAGAAAAGCAGTTGGGAGCACCTGAGCTTTTGAAAATGGCATGCTCGGGACTTCAGACCATAAACCGGTTTGTGGATCAAAAACTTCCGCAGACTGAAGAGGAGCCAATCCACCGTGGCCTCGACTAACACCTCCAACAACATAAAGTTTGTTGTTTAAGACACCGGTCTTGCAATAAGCTCGACCAATCGACATGGGACTGACTTCACTCCATGTATTTACAATAGGATCATAGCGCCAGACCGACCTCATTGCGGTGGCTCTACAGAATCCTCCCAAGACATAGAGGCAACCACCAATAGCTCCGATAGCACAGCCACAAAAGGGAATTTGTTCCAGCGCATCCTTCCTTCCAAGCCAGCCCCTTATCACGTCTGCTATTTTGATGCTCGGACGCACCATGTTCCACATCTTAAGGCCTGGGAATCCCCTTCTTGATCCATCTTCAAGAGTAATATTGGGTATTGTTGGTAACCTTTGCCATGTCTTCGATATTGGGTCCAAAGCATTCCATACAAGCTTCTCACTATCAACTTTAGTTAGAATGTAAAGCCACTCCTCTGTCGTCCCTAGTTCTTTTCTTAATCTGTATATTTCTGGACTCATAATAGCAGCTGCCCAGCTACGGGAAACGAACTTTGCATTCAAGTAATAAGTTCGTGGAAGTCTTGCAAGTACCTGAAGTGAGATTTCATCGGGAAGGCTGGGAATGAGCCGTGGATTGTCCTCCCAAAAGCTTGATGAAGTCCTCTGCCTCTTGCATGCTTCACTCTGTGAAACCTCACAGAGCGCACTCGAGCTATCCCTGTTAATATTAAGACTCAACAAACCCCCCATCAAAAAATTCTTTCTAGCGCGTCCTGAAGCTGCCCTCCAGCAATAGCAAGCTAACTTATATCATCGGTTCCAAAACCTCAGCCGGTACACTAGAATTTAACAATAAAAAACAATACATCAGACCATAAGAACATAAGTTAAGATCTTCAGAGAATCCAAAACCTTACCTCAAAGGAAAAGAAGAAGCAAACATTGAGAATTAAACAATCATACAACTGATAAGAATATCCTGAACATATAATAGTCAATCCCAATTAAGATAAAGATAAAAAATTTGAAATAAATAATAGAAACAAAAAGGGATAATATTTGAAGTATTCAATCTCTCATGCATAAATAAATAAATAATAATAGTATTCAAATTCAGCAGCCTCAATTTGAAACTTCCTACCTATCATTTCTTTTTCCCAATAAAAAATAAAATAAAGAAATTAGCAGACAAAACTCGTTCTTGGTGCAATTTCAATACAAGAAAATTGGAAAAAGAGGAAGAGTCAATCAGAATTAGCCCAAAGATAAACGTTTATCGTCAACATTTACCTAATTCAAATGGAATCAAACTCTCAACATAATCAGACTTGAGAAAATTCAGCAAAAAATTACCCGACCCAGTTAAAAAGTTCCCTTTTTACACAAAGAATCAAAACTTTCTGGATGAACAAAACATGAAGAACCCAGATAAAGAAAAGCAAACCCCACCAACAATTAATATCCAATTTGACAAATTAAACATAAAAAACAATCCAAAAAGATTTAATCTTTCCACATGTATATGAATCAAGATTCTGCAAAGAAAACTTTACCTGCCATAATAGAACAAAATTGGGTAGTGAGAAGATGAATTGGGGATGGGGAATATTGAGGTTTGGCATTGAAATTGGGTATTAGGTTAGGATAATTTTCAAGAAGAGTTAGGTTGTAGCCTTGTAGGGACCTCTCACCCCAATCAGGCTTGGTTCTATTATTGATTGCTGTACAGATGCAATTTGTTTCTTCTAGTGTTGGCACTACTAGCAGCGTCACTCAACAGATCTACCAGAAGAACAAACAATGCTTTCTTTATTTATTTATTACTCCCTCCGTCCCAAATTATCTGTCCCATTTTATATTTTGCACGAGAATTAAGATTTCATCAAATTCTATAGTGGAATATGGTACAATGTCAAACATGACCCTATTTAATATTACTCCAATTTAATTCTACCTCCTTTTCTCTTGATAGACTTCTCTCTCCAACATTTAATGTAAGGATTCGAATTAGAAAAATTGTAATTAATGAGCCCTTTATTTAGAAAGTGGACAAATAATTTATGATAGATTAAAAAGAAAGTGTGGACAGTTATTTTGGGACGGAGAGAGTACTTAGCAAAAAAAAAAAAAAAAACTTCTTTCATTTATTGTTTTTTTAAGTTAAATATTGCTATCCAGTTTTTTGGGCCCAATTTTTTTTCCTAGTTGAGATCGCTGTCTATAACCGTCAACCATAATTAATCCCCTCGCCACATTCCTTCGTTTCCAAAGTTTTTCAAATAGGCAAATAACTTGACAATGAAATACTCTTACAGCACGTTTGATACGCTGAAATGAAATAGAATATAATCCCTTTTCAGACAAAATTGATTTTCACCCAGAATGATTTCGGAATCCTCTTTCCATTCCAGTGTTTGGAAGGTAAAGGCAGAATGCAATGTCGATTCTTTATATGTGTTTGGTAAAATTGTATTTTAATGTCAGAATGGAATGAAATTAAACACAATATGACCTAAATGCCCTTTTAGCATATACTAGTGATAAAACCTAATTAAATATTCATTACAAAATCTTACTTGAATAATATTGATATATATATATATATATATTTGAAACATAATTTTTTATTAAAACGTCAACATAGTAATAAAAATATCTTTACTTTTAAATTTAAAAATAGACTAAAAATACTACCAAGAAAAAGAAATATTTATAAAATTGTCATCTATGAAATTATATTAAGTGAAATAGAATATTTATGACTAAATATGAATATGTTGATATGTAAAATGAACGTAATAATTAATTAAGAGATGGGTATAAATGTAAGTTACTATTTATTGATGATTTTAATTTCTCCTGGAAAGGTCATTCCATAGGTTTTGACGTGGAATGCCCTTTCCCACTTCTTCATGGAATTGTTGTTCCCGTGGAATGATGATTTCCACTTCAAATTGTCCAATCAAACGCCGGAATGGAAAGAGAAGTGGGAAAGGTCTTTCCATTCCTTGTTATTCCCATTACCAAACACGCACTTAGGTTCATGGTTAAACGACGATGTGAGTTATCATCATGTCACACCTCATCATTAGGTCCCAAATTCTTTATTTTTTTTTTTTTTTATTATTATATTTACGTTAAAGTTTCTTTTGTTAGGAGTCTTGATGGCCCAGTGGAAAAGGTCGTCCAACGCAGGGCTTTGGTCCTGCATTCGATTCCTGTACTCGCCCCTAATAAAAAAAAAGTTTCTTTTGTTAAGTTATACTACCTCCATTCCATTCTTAATATAAGATTTTCAAGACATGTAGCGAAAATTTAAGGAATAAAAAATTATGATATTTTTAATCAAAATATCTTTTAAATATAATTAATGACATACAAGTCATATTTAATAAAGTAATATCAATACTTTATTTTTTGACTTCCTTAAACATGTTTTGAAAAATCTTATGTTAAAGAATGAAGGGAATACTTATTTTAAAGTTTCACACAAGGCCACTAAAATGATTAAGACGGCTTTGAATATCACAAACAAGAATTTTGTAAAATTTTTGTCTCGAAACGGAATACTGTCCAATTAAACCGAGAAAGGAAACCGCAAAAAGAACAAACATTAGAAAAGGATATGACTCCGAATTAAGAAATGGACTCCAATGTAATACAGAAGAAATACCTGATCCATATCAGAATTATCCCTCTTATCTCTATGGGGATTAGAGATTAACCAAATTAGCAAAATGTAATAATAATCCAAACATCATACTACTAATATTAATTTTCCCCTCACAATCTCGTTTAAATTTTCATCTACCCAAAAAATAAAGGAACCACATAATGCGATCAGAACGAAGACATAGCTGCAAGGATCACTGCGATGACAAGAGGGCCGAAGGTGAAGAAGGTTAGTGCCGAAGAGCTCGAGCTTCCGGGAGCCAGTGCCGGGGAAACCTCATTGGATCCTGAAACTGTGGTAGGAGCAGCTGCGGTCGCGCTTGGAGACATTGCCATGGGTGAAAGAGCTATAACCAAACACAATTGAAAAGGTAGGATCAAAGCCAAAAAAACACCAATTACAGAAAGAAATAATAGGCCGGAGTGAAATTGAACAGTGTTATGTTTTTAAATTTCAAAGAAGTTAAATTATTTGCGAAATGAAATATACGAAATACGGCCCAATTACAAGCTACAGATTTAGACATATTAGCATTATAGAAATTCAATTTGGAAAATTACAGATGACAATCATGGTAAATATTTCAGGTAAAATACTGGGAATTTTTTTTTCCCGTCTGCAAATACTACTGTTACAAATTTAGGGCTGGCAATGGGGCGGGGGCTACGATCTTCAGTCCCGGCCCCGCCTCTTCCATCACATTCCCATCCCCGGCCCAGCTTGTCAATGGAGATGAATTGTGATCCTATCCCCAGCTCAAGTGGAGGGTCCAACCCAACTGGAGGAAAGCTGGGATTTTTTCTCCCAATCTTGACTAGAACAAATTGGAGAATTTTAACCAGAATCTCCTAATAGAACCTTGAAAAAATAATATACAATCTTAAAATAAAAAATTTAACATCCGTGAAACGAAATAACACTATGTAAAATAAATTGTGATCCCATCCCCAACTCAAGTGGAGGAGTCTACCGAGAGAATTTGAAATTTCCCACTATCTTATCCAAAATTTTAGGTGTCTTTCCTTTAAGTATATATATTTTATTATCTTTCTATTTATTATTTTAGACAAGACATGTGGGCCGGGCCGACTGTGCCGGGATAGGCGGGGTCAAATTTATCCCCACCCCCACCACAGCTTAAATTGGGAAATCCCTGACCCAACTGGATCAAGCCGGTTCGGATCCCCGATTTAACCGGTCTCATTGCCATCCCTACTCACTATACTAAAAATGACAGAATCATTGAAATTCATATGAACCGTATTGACTAATATTGGGACCGCTCTGATCTTTGAAAATGCAAATAATTATGCCACACAACTGTCATGTCGACTCTGTACGTGCTTTCTAAATTTAATATTCACTTTCTAGTTTAGTTTATTCCAAACTGAATAATTATTTTCTTAAAATTGATATATTTTTCTCCTTAAACTCCCACAACTTACCTATGTCTAATAGAGACGACAAGCTTCGCTAATATATGAGTTATCTTTAAGCATATCATGACAATTTACTAGTAATCAAACTAGGATATTTGATGTGGGATTTTTTTTTTTAACAAGAATGTCCTTGAAAGGAAATTATCAAATCAAGAAAAATGGCTGGAGAAATAAGTGTGAAAAAAAAAAACAACATGAGATTTTCACTTACCAGGAGCACCACCAGCTACATTCACTGCATCACAAAGCAACCAAAAAGAATTAGTCAAGTTTCCTTCAAAATCAAAACATATTGAACTAATAAATTGGTAAAATAAAACTGATATAAATGCCTCAATAGATATAAAAATCAAATAGCAAAATAAATATTCAATTTTGGAGTCATAAGAATATATATATTATACAAAAAAACATAAAGGTAAATCAAATGCACAAGAGAGTAAAGAAAAGATTCCCTCCTACTCTCTTCTTTCAAATTTCCCCTTGAAAGGAAAAATAATCCCAAAAAAATTCAACAACCTCCATCTTCTATTTTGTTAATGTCTCAGTAAAAACGGGTGAAAATGTCCACGTATATTCTTGTAGCAACCAATCAGAATTCGATACGTGAACATTTATTCAAATTATATATACACACAGAGCCGGCTATGAGGAGTGTGAGGTGAGCGACGACACAGGGCCTCCAAAAATCCGGGTCCCCAATTTTATATATATATATAGGGCCGGCTATGAGGGAGTGCGAGGTGAGCGACCGCACAAGACCCCTAAAAATTCGGGGCTCCCAAATATATTTTTTAGGTTATATAAGGCGTTTAATTTAAAATTTCGCACAGGGCTTCCAAAATGTTTAAGACGCCCCTGTATACATATTACGAATTGTGATTGGTTAGATACAGGAACCGAGAACACATATAATTTTTTTACCAGTAAAACCCCAGATGAAATATATATTTTTTAAAAAGCAAAGAAAATGGGGGAAAATGGGGGAAGGAGAGGATGAAATCGTATGTCACACATGTCACATCACGCAGAAAATTCCCCACTCGACAATTTCTTTTAATTTTATATACAAATGACGAATTGTAAATGGTCAGGGACAGAATGAGGACATGTACGAGGATAGATAATTTTTTTGCCGAAGGAGAGAGGGGAGAGGGAGATGCTAACATGCGCAGCTGCTGACGGCAGGAGCAGAGACCCGGCAAGCGGCGGGAAGAGACAAAGCTTTAGTGACATTAAGAGTAACACCGAGTTGAGCACTGTTCTTAAACGCCTCACATAGACAATCTGCGTCGGTTTTAAGCACCGATTTCAGTCCTGAACAGCAAGTTCCTTCGGGTTTCATAGCCGTACTGCCGGATGTCACGAAAGATAAACAGTCAGCCATGTTTAAAACCAGACTTGTACAGTCCACCGCCGGTGCTGGAGAAGAATGGCTGGAGGCTGATTCCGCCACTTTAACCACCAGAACTAGGCCCAAAAAGACAGCTGTAGTGGCATATTTCATCATCATCATCATTTTCATGGCGGCCATTTCGAAAAGCACTGAGTGGAAAATGAGATTTTGAGTTGATTTGGAAAGAGGGTTTTTATAAAGGGGTCCTTGGGGGTTGATTTTGCTTTTTAAGGATTGTGCTTTCGGCTCTTTTAGATCTTGGGGGAGCTTTGAGAGACGATGATGCTATTGCGTAACGATTGTAATTTCGGATGTGCGAAGCTTTCACGTTGATATTTATAATTGATTTAAAACGAAATTTATTTCTAAATTTTAAAATATCTGTATTTTTTTTTATCGTGCGGAGAACTTCATAATACATATTTTATATTTAGAACACTTATTCTGAGACAACGTTACATATGCATAATGAAAAAAAAAAATGTTCTGTATGAAATCCACACCTACTTTGGAATGATTATAATAGCATACGAATGTGAAGACAGGTGGAGAGGTGGCTGGGATCGAGTTTTTAGCAGTGTAGACTATTTACCATTTTCATTGCGAATTTGTCATGAATACTTGAGTTAATTTGATGATTTTTTTGCCATAAAGTTACTTTGATGTAAAGACTGTGGGCTAATTTGGAACTGAGAGAGAAATTACAAAATTGATGTGAGATTAGGATAAAAATATTGAATAGAGAAATTGAATGAGAAAAATTAATGTTGAGCAAAAAAATAGATTAGTTATTTAAAGGCAAATTGTCCTGAAAGAAGAAAATTTGCATTGGCAGTATATATATATATATATATATATATATACTTGCCTAATAACTCTGCACGAGATTCCGTTTTACTATATAATTAAGAATATATGAAAATTAAATGGCTCTTTGAGCTATTTAAAAAAAAACAAATTGACTATTAGAATGAAAAATTTGAAAAGCAAATTGAATTTGACACAGAATTTAATGCGCTAAATATCAACTTACCAATTCATTCAATTGAAAGGCATGCTCAACCCCTTTATTTATAATGTTGTCAAACTCCAAAATTTTGTACATTTTCAATGTGGGATCTTGAATAATATTGAAAAGGAAAAAAGAAAATCTAGAAAATTAGAATAGAAGAAGAAAAAAAACTATAAATATATTGAATTATACAATTTAATTTGAATAAATTAAATATGTCAATCAATACATCAAAAAATTGGAAATTAGATTGAGGACCTGAAAACTCTATAGTGCTGAAAAACTGGAAATGTCTTTGATGATATCATATACTCCCTCCGATTCAAAATATAAGTATTTTTAGAAGTTTTAACACAAATGAAGATACTAATCAAGATGGCTAAAGTACCCTAATTAATGAAAAATTCTGATATAGACCTGGCCTACAAGTGGGGACATAGACCACTTGGTCCACAATCACCCACATCCCCTCTTTTGATTAAAAAACAATAAAAACGCCTCAAACAATGCACACAGTGTGGGAATATTTTTATTATTTTAATCAAAAGCGTGATGTGGTGAATGTGGACTAAGTGGTCTATGTCCCCTACTAGAGCTCAGTCCATGGCAATTGATCCTAATTAATACTCCAAAAGAACAAATAAATTAATGAAGAGTTGCATGAGAACTACAACTTTTGATAAAAATGAATATATGGAGAAAATAATGTAAGGGTAAATTAGTCAATAAATACACAATTATTATAAAAAGACCTATATTTTGCAACAAAAAAAACTCTTAAAAAAACTTTTATTTTGAATCGGAGTGAGTATAAATTTTATATACATTAATTTTCTTTTATAGTCTTGTCATTTGTCAAGTTTTAAAAATAATAACTATTTTTTTATTTGGGAGTCTTTATTGTTGTTAATTCTCTTATGTGACTTTAGATTAATATTTTTTATTTTTTTATTTTATCAAAAATTAAAATTTCTACAAATTAATACTTTAGTTTTAGAGAGTTTAGAAGAAAATTCACTTGATTTTTGCAGTATAATATTTTTTTTCATTTTTAAATATCCATATTTATTTATTTTTAAAAAGATATTATGAAAATAAAAATGCTGCATAAGAATAAAAAACAAAAAATCAACATTGCATATGTCTGAGCTAAATCGAACTTGATTGTAAGCTCAATCGGAATTCAGAGGACCTGGTTATCTGAATTACGCGTTATTTGTTAAAACTTTAACTATTTATATTTATATAAATAAAAAATATAAGAAGCAAATAAGTGGATTTCCCTAATTTTTCTCACTCAAAACATGTTAAAGTACTCTCTTTTATAGTATTGTCAATCTAAAACAACAATGTAACTTTTCATTGTGAGATATTCATAAGCCAATTAAGAGTTTACAACAAAGTAAAGTTTAACCAACCAATCAAAATTTTATAAAATAGAACCAAAATTCATGGAAATTACACGTAGAATTTAAAAAAATGTTATTAGTTGAAAACTGAAAAAGGCTCTATATATATATATATATATATATATATATATATATATATATATATATATATATATATATATATATATATAGTCTTCAAACTAATTTGGTGGAAAAGGAGAATATAATATATTAGAGAAGCAGTAGTGCATTACAAAGGAAAGAAAAATACATGAATTTAAAATACAACTAACTCGTGATCAATTTAAAGTCTAGGGAAACATTTTCCATCCTAGAAAATCATCCTTGTCGTTCTACCAAGAGTGGAGATCAAAATCAAGGATTGAGTTGAAAATTTGGCAAGGACAACAAGGATGGAAAGTGCCGTATTTTGCAAGCGAGTCAGCTACTTGATTTGCTTGGCAATAAACATGCTTCATGCTGCATATTTGGAGTTGTGACATTAACAATCTATAATTAAAAATAATGTTAGTGTATTAATGTTTGAGCATTTTGTAAGCATGTCTAACACGATTTGAGAGTTAATATTGATTTCTATATTTGTGATATTGTTGTCCAGACCCAATTTTAATCCAAAGCGAAAAGTCATTAGTTATGCCTCATTATTTTTTGTGCGGGGAAGATGAAGGCTGAGCCCAATCATCCAGTCGTCAAAATGATTGCGAATAACACCTCCTGCTTTTTCAAAACAAGAATTTGACAGACAAGAGCCGTATGTAATAAGCTTACAGAGAAAGGGCTCCGGAAGTTGCCATTTAATGTATGTAGAGATATTAGATATATGCTTGGGGAGCAAGTTGTTTGCATAACCAAATTATATACTTAACGTGGACATCATTCACATTCTTCTGTCACCTTGTTCTTTCAAGAGTTGGTTTAAGGCTAATTGCACTACGACCCTTCATTTTAATCTTTATTTTTTTTAGGGGTTAGTAATCTGGGCGTTGTGAGCCGGTGTCGAACTCAGTACCTCACAGTCGTGAGTAGAGGCTAGCACCACTATGCTGTAACACTCTTGACTTCATTTTAATCATATTACCCCCTGGTATGAAAGGCAGTAGGCATGTAATTAAGTGGTCCCCCAAGGGGTGGGTGGATGGGTGGTCAAGGATTTAGGG
The DNA here is from genome assembly GCA_026122235.1 of Vinca minor. Taxonomy (NCBI): domain Eukaryota; kingdom Viridiplantae; phylum Streptophyta; class Magnoliopsida; order Gentianales; family Apocynaceae; genus Vinca; species Vinca minor. The sequence goes on along the minus strand of JAOCZM010000201.1, from coordinate 2,631,062 downwards.
AATGATTTTTTTCTTTTCTTTTTTCTTTTTGCATTAAAGGGATCATAATTTTTTAGAGGTGATATTTACACTGTCTTTTAGCTTTTTACACTTTATATCTCTTTTTATTTTTATTTTTGTAAAAAGACATTAATGCCTAAATCTAACAAATTCAATTCAAACTCAACACTCCAAGAAAACTATAAGCGAGAGTATTAAAATTTTTACATTCATAAATAAAGTAGAGTGAGTGCAATAAACTAAATTGAGAATACCAGTATCATTTTTATTTTTTAAATATAAAGAGTTCTATTTGTAATTTTTGTGTTAAATTAATTTTTTACCTTCATATTGAGTCCCAAATGTTAGTTTAACTTGAGCCAAATAGCATTAACCGTTCTTCTGGGATGCTATTATTAGCATAAAGTGAAATGCATTTCTAGTCATGTCCTAATGGCAGGGGCCGAGATTTTTAAAAATAGTACTTATTTATCGAAATTTTATATGTATTTTTTGGAAAATTTTGGAAAATTTTATCAGTTTCGCCTATCCCAAGAATTTTTTTTTGCCGTTTTTATCACTCGAGCTCTGTAGTTCTACATACTGTTGCAGTTTCACCCCCAACACCAAATTCCTGGCTTCGTCCCTACCTAATGGTCCCATATCTTGGAAACAAAATAGTATTTGAGAAAAAATAAATAAATTTCAAAAGCATGCAGAAGAAAAGGCTTTTGTGATATGATTATAGTAGCTTGGCAGTCCAATGGGGCAACTAAATTAAGGATTGTTTTCAAAGTCCACATCTCACAATCATTAAGTCCCCATTAATTAAGATAAAATTTATCCTCTTTTTCCTTCACCCCATAGGCCACCATGCATAGGCCATATGTAGCACATTATGATTTAGGGTAAAAGGCTCGCACATTATAATATTTAAAATTAAAAATAGTATTTTTTAATTTTACACTATTTTTAAAATAGATCAGGTAGGCATGGCATGGATGAAGACATACTTCTCCTCGTCTCCGACATGATAACATATTTTAATCCTATTATCACCCCCATTTATATTTAAATTGGAAATTTTCGCTCTCCGGTTCAGACAAATTGCCATCCCTAGTAAAAACTCAACAGTAATTTATGATCACAATTGTTTTTTTTCTTTTCGAGATTCGAAATGAACACTTTTTCCGCCACAAATGATTGGGCCCAATGAAAGTTGACCATACTACTACTATTATGATTTCTAGTGGTGGGCTCACAAATATGAAATGAATCGGCGTGGTAACCTCGGATCTAGCGATGGGCCCAACCCATGAAGTGATGAAATCTTCGGTTCATACGTTATTGGATTAAAATTTTGACGGTTAACATTGATTTTAAATGGACATCTGTTTGTCCTAGAAATTCTGTATGTAATGAAAGAAAATTGTTTCGCATAGGATCCGGAACTGTTCATGCCAAACTGGATTTAGTGCTGAAGTGACAATTCTTGGTACACATCTCGACCGTTAATTTATTAGTTTAATGGTTGAGAAAAAGACGAGCAGTTCTTCATGCTCAACAGCTACTTGTTTTACTTTAACATCCCAATTATTAAATCAAATGATTTGAAGATTGAAATTGTATTTAAATATTGGAACCAACACTTGTTCTGCTCTAAATCCATAAATTAGTACTTTAATTCTAAATTAGTTGTTCCAAGAGTTACTTTTGCTCGTCTCTATTAGTACTTTTTTTTTTTTTTTTTGGGTTAACCCCGAGGGGCATTCGGTGTTCACCGCCAACGTGGTGACTAATCCGGGCTCAGCCTGCGATTGGCCCGTAGCGTGACCGTTAGCAGGGGAGGGCCTGACCCATACTGCTCTTTTTACACGGAGCCCTACCACCGCAGAAAAATCCCACGAGAGTCGATGTTCTGCTCTATCAGTACTTCTTTGAGATTGTTGTGTGGTAACCGAAATAGGACAAGAGAAAGTGAGAAAAGAGCATCTAAAATGTAATGAAAGGAATAGTAGAGTTGAAGCTATACTTTCATTCATTTCAAAGTAACTATCAATGTAGAATAAAGGTAAGAAATTAAATAGTGCCACAATTCCTATGAGATTGGGAGGTGGGCCCTCGCCTTTTTGTGTAGGAAGAAATTTAATAGTGATCCGTCCTTGAACATAACACAAAAGTTAAGTCCGTAGTCGGACCTCAACTTTTACGAGACTTAAAATATTTTATTTTCAAATCAAACTCTATGCAGTTCCACAAAATAATTTGGGGAATTTTATAAAACAAAGAGAAAATGGGTCAAGAGAATGGTAGTAACTTACTTCCTTCATTACAAAGTAAGTTTTTTTTTTTTTTTTTTTCAAAAATGAATTTTTCCTGGAAGGAAGATTACATTTGACAAAAAATGAAGCTTTATTTGTTTATTGTTCTTGAAAATGTGAGAATATTGAAGATGTGATATTGGAAAGTTTATAAAAAAAAAGTGACTGAAAGTATGAAAATGAGGGATGATTGTAACACTTCAACAACTAAAACAAAGTTTTTATACATAATCGGCTACAGGAATCAATATAAGATTTATGCGTGCCATTCACATTAATAGATTCACTTCATTTCTTTCTATCAAACAACATACTCTCATCAACATCTAACAAATCCATATCAATTACTTCGGTCCAAACATTCCCTGACCACCCCTACCTCTTACAACATCATGCCTCCATCCTTCAAGTTTTCGAACCGGAGTATCACTCGACCTTCTTTTTATGTGTACAAATAAATATATATATATTGAGAGTTGACGAAGAATAAATTACAGTGATGGATAATTAAACTGCTTTTTGGACCAAAGATACAATTACAGTCACATCATCAAGCTTACCACCACTATATCCTGCATAACCAGCTGCTTGAGCTGAATCAGCAAATGGACTTCTTGCATAAGCAGAACTACCAATTTCTTGTGCCCTTTTTGCCAATGCTTCAGCAATTTCCTAACCATGGATCAAGGGGAAGAAGGAATAACAGAATTATATTATGTAACGAACTTGCGCGACAGAGGGTAGTTTCAAGCTCAAGTCATTAAGACATGTTGAAACATTGGACTTCGGCAAGATGGGATTCAAAATCATTTGAGAATAAAAGAATATCATCTATGTAAATAAGAGCATTTGGAATCAGGGGTTGGAAATTTTTTGTCATAGCCTTTTGAAAATAAGAAGGGGCAACTTTTAAACCGAAAGGCATAACTGTCCATTGGTAATGGTGATTTGGGATGCAAAAAGCTGTTTTGTATCTATCCTCGGGAGAGATGCCAAGTTGACAAAATCCTGCTTTAAGATCAAATTTAAATTCAACCCCAAAAGGTAACCTCAAGGAAGAATTTTGTTATGAATGAGTCAATGTAGGATCTCAACACACTATACCCTCACGCCCAGGCTGGACACCTGGATCATATCGATCTGATACCATGTTGAACATTTGGATTTTAAACCCTAACACAACCCCAAAAGGTACGTCAAGGGTAAGGATTGTCCAAGTCTTATAAGGAAGAATTTTGTTATAAACTAGTCAATGTGGATCGATCTGAACAAGACAGCAAGCAATGTTCTAGCTCTTTGCAACCTAGATTTACTTTATGTTCTTTTGCAACGTAGAAAAACAATGATCAGCACACTTAAACTGGATCCTTGAAGAGTTTCCAAAACCTCCCGTGGCAACCCAACCTTCAACAAACTTATGTATAAACAGTTTTGCATGAAGAAAATGCAGGAACATTTGAAAGGCATATAATGTGTAATGTGAAAAGTGATGATTTAGGAAGCTAATTTTCAGATGCTGGCCCAAGGACTAAATCGGAAACTATTGAAGTTTACTGAAGACAAGTATAGTGTATTCTATCACATTCTCAATATTTAAAAAGCGCATAGAAATTTTTAGTGGGACGATTAGGTACCTTTGGTCCTTTAGCGGATTCAAGTGACTTTGAGACAATTGATGCGATTTCTTGAACGTATAAATTGTTAAACAGTCCATCGGTTGCAATGACAATTATGTCCCCTTCGTCTAGTTCAACTTTGTATGCCTGAATGAGAAATTACAAAATGAGAGAAGCTTAAAGGATATGTAGTTCTATATTTATCCAATGATGTACCAGACCACCTACCTCTGAAAGTTGAGATGGGTCATCGCCTCTTCCAATTTGTATGGGAAAACTGAATTCGTGGAACATTGCAGATGATTTTTTGTGGACAGCACCATTTCTTAGCATGACAAAACCTGAATCTCCAATATTAGCAATATGAAGGACCTGTAAGCATTTATCATTTGTTCAGGAATGACAGTCGATGCTAACTATTGTTTAAAAGAAAGAAAACAAAAAATAGAAGTTATCAAGGGAGAATTTGCTCAAAGTTGTTAGCTATTATACCTGACCATCAAAGTGAGAAACCAATACTGTTGAAAATCCACAAGATTGGGATTTTGCAATACTCGAACGAAGGACTTCCTCAGGAGTGGTTATTGATCCGTTGCTATCCGAGACAACCCTTTCACAATTATCCATGATTTCCTGAGCATACACTCCTGGCTTACTTCCTGTACATGTCGAGATGAAATGAGTTTGAATTTGAATTGTACTAAATCAGAAATCCATCAGTATGCCACTGTGTTGTTCGGACAAGATATAATATTTTTTAAAGGTTTGGATTGTTGATCCAGAGAGTTAAAGAAGGTCCTTTTTGAAGTAGTCATACAAGACCATGCATTTGGATTGCCTTTTCATTAATCAGTTAGGCCCCACATCTCCTACAATCTACTTTCATGAACTCCAAGAAAAGAAATCTCAAACAAAAACTCAATCCATCAAAGGGGAATACTAAAAGGATAAGAATTGGCAAAAGAAATCTTCTGATAAGTTGTGATGTGCTCATGACAAGAAAATTATCATGAGGTTACCTTCAAGTGACCACTGACCAACTCCATCAGCTACTCCTAACCAGTTCTGAAAACCAATAAAGTATGCATCCTCTCCACCTGTCAAGACCTGGAGATTATTATTTTTTGAATCACTTACCACAGTAATTAACTATGTTGCCAAAATATAAAGAAATACATTAATTTTTCTATTCAGCCTATCAAATTCACAGCTAAATCATGTGATTTTGCAATTCAAAAGGAAAAGAAGACGAGACAATCCACAGCAGTACATCAATTTCTTTATCCCCCCCCTTTCTGTTCTACAGTGGTCTCTAAACCACGCAGGCGCAATTATCTTTTAGTAATGCCAAATATTTTTCTGGAATAGAGCAAAAAACTTACAATCACAATCATTTTTTCTATTCAGCCTCTCCAATTCAAACGTAAAATCATGCAACTTTGCAATTCAAAAGGAAAAGAAGACAAGAAAATTCACAGCAGTACATCAATTTATTTATTTCCCCCCTTTTCAGTAATACAAAAAAAATTCTGAAGTATAGCAAAAAACTTACAATCACAATCCAAGTACTCTATTTAAAATTCTTTGTATATCAGTTGACAATATAATCATTCTACCCATTTAAAATGTAAACTAACATATGCTATTTTAAAGAAAATACCTTAGCAGGATGTGGCAGCAATGCAGCAGCTGAAGATAAAACAAATTCTTGTGTTGGAATTTGCTCACTGTAAAAATATAAATTGGGAAAACTTGTTAGATTATTTATTCATAAGTTAATCATAGGCTGGAGAGATTATTTGATGGAAAAGGAACACAAAAAGCTTACAGCTCCAGAAAAAGCACAGTTATAGATAGGTCGGTTTTGGTGGAGATAGAACCATTACAAGAAACATTTTTTTCTTCTTTAGCTTCCAAACGGTATAGAATTCAGAATGTTACCTCACCAAATTAACAAATACCTATGGGCTTTTATGTGCTTAGCAGCATAGTGTAATTTGTAATATATATTCCGTTACTCGATGAAAAAGTTTACAATGTTCTGACTTTTGAAACATTAATGTAGATGACAATGACAGAGACAACATTTACAGTCTATACCTGGCCAAAGAGACTTCAGTTGTTTCTAAATCTTTCAGCACAAAATCTGATACTTCAGGAAGGTCACTGATTGGAAACTTGTTGGTACTCGTTTCAGCTTCAAGATCAGTAGATTCCAACTCTGTTAGTTCATGATCTAATACTTCCAGAAGATTACTGCTTTCACTATTCTCTCCGCTACTTTCTGCTTTCAAGATTCTGTTTGGTAGGTTGCTGATCTGCGAAGAATGTAAATCACTGCACTTAGCCAACCCCAATTCAGAAAGAAACAATCTGCCATCGAAAACAGTTCTAGTAATTTATGGACGCGATATTTGCCAGTTCAATGTAGGAAACTAAATGGAAAGATAAACAAATATGATTCATTTCTCAGTTGCTACTCTCTGTATTTCGGAATTCTACTGCTAGATACTCTACTCCCTCTCAATCAAAATAAAGAAATCATTATGAACATGACTCCTGCAACTTTTACTGAACAAGAATCAATGAAGAGAGTACTGTTCTATGAGACCATAATTTTTAAAATCAACAAAATTCTCTCTGAATCACAATATCTGATGCAACTAAAGCTCCCAATTTTTTTAGCACCAGGCAAGAAAACTAGTACATACTGCTAATAAAGCTTTCCTCTGTGAAACATGAAATAATAAGCATGATTGATGACATAATACAGTAAAAAGAAATAAATCTAACCGTTGAAATTTTTTCGTGTGTATCTTCTCCACCAAATTCCTTAATATTGTCATTATGTGCTTCCTTGTTAAGAATTGGCTTAGATTCACTTGAAGGAGACAGAGTCATTACTTCAACTGCATAGCTTTCCCTGTTATCTTCAGGCTCGTTTTGCAGCACGGACTCCATGCCCTGATCCTGAGCAGAGGTAGAAGAGTTCAAAGCTTCAAAAATTGCCAAGATGTTTGCCTGGTCTTCAGTATCTAAATCAGACTCCAAAGAGACTGATTGTAGAACATTTTCATCGCCACTTTTCTCGCCAAGAACTTCCCCATAAGTGTTGCTATTCTCCAACTCACTACTCTTATCAAGCAGGACGACACTGGTCGGGATTTCCTCATCATGTATGCTATTTTCTATATCCACTTCAGAACTAGAAGAATCTTCAATTTCTGCACTTGATACAGAAGTAACAGAATCATGCAGTTGAACTTCTTTAGAATCTTCCGACAAGTTTTCACTTGATTCATTTGCTCCAATAGTAACTCTACTATTTTCACCATCTATAGATATCCGTGAGTTACCAACATCAGCAGCCTCATTTGATCCTTGGCTTTCTTCTTCTCTTTCAATCTTCTCTACTTCTGCACTCCATGTAGAAACAGACGATTGAAAGTCTTTAGGTGCTTCCAACAACTTCTCACTAGATTCACACCCAATAGCCACTGCAGCATCAGCAGCCTCAACTGATACCTGGCTTCCCTCTTCTTCATCAACCTTATCTACTTCTGTGCTTGATGAAGAAACGGGCAATTCCACGCATTTGGGATCTTCCAACAACTTCTCACTTGACTCACTCACTTCATCAGCAGCCTCGCCTGGTCCCTGGTTTCTCTCTTCTTCAATCTTCTCTACTTCCGTGCGTGATGCAGAAACAGGCAATTCTACGTGTTCTTGATCTTCCAACAATTTCTCAATAGATTCACTCACTTCATCAGTAACTTCACCTCTTTCACATCCAATAGCCACCGCAACATCTGCAACCTCGTCTAATCCCTGGCTTCCCTCTTCTTCTTGAACGTTCTCTGCTTCTATGCTTGATGCAGAAACAGGAAATTTCACGTGCTTGGGATCTTCCAACAACTTCTCACTTGATTCACTCACTCCACTACTTTCGTTACCAATAGCCACCACAACGTCAGCAACATCATCTTGCCCATTTGTTTCCTGGCTTCCCTTTAGTATTTCGGTATCATCTACTTCACTGCTAGGTGCAGAAACAGCCAATTCAATCTGTTTAGGATCTTCCAACAACTTCTCACTTGATTCACTCACTCCGTCAGTAACTCCACTACTTTCGCTACCAATAGCCACCACAGCTTCAGCAACATCATCTTGCTCATTTGTTTCCTGGCTTCCCTTTTGCATTTCAATATCATCTACTTCACTGCTTGGTGCAGAAACAGCCAATTCAACCTGTTTAGGATCTTCCAACAACTTCTCACTTGATTCACTCACTCCACCAGTAACTCCACTACTTTCGCTACCAATAGCCACCACAGCGTCAGCAACATCATCTTGCTCATTTGTTTCCTGGCTTCCCTTTTGTATTTCAATATCATCTACTTCACTGCTTGGTGCAGAAACAGCCAATTCAACCTGTTTAGGATCTTCCAATAACTCATCACACGATTCACTCACTTCATCGACAACTCTACTACTTCCACTACTAATCGCCACAGCTGAGTTAGCAGCATCAGCTGCCTTGTTTTTTACCTGGCTTCCGTCTTCTCTTTCAATTCTCTTCACAATCACTTCCCTCTCATACTGACCATCCAAAACCTTCACCGTTTCAAATTCCTCCTTCCCTTCAGTACCTACTTCTTCTTCAAGCCTACCATCGGATTCCTTCAATTCATCTTCCTTAACCACCTCAGAAGGGTCTCCAAACCGAAAGGTAAAGCTACCATCACGATGTTCTGTCGGAAACAGTACAAATATCTCAAAATTTATATTGAGTAAATTAATCAAACACTTAACGAACAATTAAAAAGTTACAAGCTTTTTTCTTTATCTTCTCTTCTCTAAGCCAAATGGGAACTAGGTGGAATTAAAATTAAAAACCCAAAAGAAATTAGAAACTGAATGGCAATACATTAGTGATAATATAACCAAAAAAATGTACAAATATCTCAAAATTTATATTGAGGAAATTCATCAAACACTTAACAGACAATTACAAAGCTACCATCTTTATTTTCTTTTTCTTCTCTAAGCCAAATGGAAAGTACAGGGGAACTAAAAACTATAAATCCCAAAAAAAAAAAAAATGATCATTTAACCAAAAAAAATTGAAAAATGTGGAGAAATTATGAGTTAGATGAGTGTACCATGAGAAGAAACGATGACAAGATTGGATGAAGATGGTAATGCCAAGGTGGGTTCTTGGTCATTGTTAGCAGCTGGCAAACTGAAGCGAAGTGATTTCTTCTTTCTTTTCCTTGGAATTCTTCTGGAATTGTCAAAGGAAATGGAAGGGAGTGGAGTAGAGGGATTTTGGGGTGAAGAAAGAGGGATTTTGAAGGAGAAATTGGTGAGAGTTCGAGAATCAAGAATGGTAAAGAGGTAATCCGCCATTAGAACTGGGAAATTTATATGGTCATCAATCAAAAATTTCTCAACAGTTCGTCCATTCCAATAACTGAATTTTTTTGGCTTCTGGGGAGTGAAAGTTTGGAACTTTTTCAGCTGTGAAAGATTAGGAGAATCATGAATGAATGGAAATGATCAGAATAGACCAGAGTCAGAGGTGACCCTGGAATGGATAGTGTTCGGGTGGCACGCGATTATGTCATTCATATTTTTTCCAGTCGGGCTATGATACGCAGAAAACAAAAAATTCTATTTAAGCATGTTTACTGTCTGATAAAAAATTTGACAGTCTAATTTTTTTTTATAGCAAATGTCTATTATTATTTTGTACTCCCTCCATTCCTAAATATAAGACTCTTTAGACAATTTGAGAAAATTAAGGAAGTTGTCATTTTCACCTAAACTTCTAATATTATCCCACATTCTCCCTCTCTCTCTCTCTCTCTCTCTCTCACTTCTTTGTCATAAAGAAAGGAAAATGTTGAGGGTATAATTGGAATAAATTGTTGACAACTAATAAAACAACCTTAAACGACAATTAATTTGGATACCTAGATATCTCCTAAACGACAATTAATAGGGAATGGAGGGAGTAATATTTGTTGCGTGAAATATTTGTTACATGTCTTAGTACCTATGTTCATAATGAGAGAACACTTATTATTTAACACATTTCTAAAAGTCCACAACAACTATAAAAGATGTCAGTATTAATACTGACACTTGTTTGTTACTATCTAGTATAGCCGCAACCCAATTTTGGGTTTCACATTAATAAAATCTCATTCCAATCTATCATAATTTTTTTTCCAGATCAATCTGACCGCAATATCCCCGTGAATCTCCATTTTCTTAGATATGAAATAAACTGCTTTATTGGATTAGTATAACGCTATCTGCACACCTCCTTCCCGAGGTAAAACTATCTTGATGGGGGATATAATAGACGAGAGAATCAATCTAATCCTGTTGACCAATATTTTTAGATCAATTTATAAATCATGTTGCACAACCTAATCGGCAGGATTTGACCAACAGACTCCGGGTTAACAACTTTGGAATTAGGCAAATAAATATAGCATTGGTAACCACGGGCATATGGTCAAGATTAAAGATACTCTAAGTTAAGATTGAAGGTTGCAAAATACTCCAAAATTTCTCGAAAAAAATCGGGTGTAGACCATCTAGTCCCGAACTCTTATAATCAAATTGATTTTTTAGTTACTTAGTAAGGTGGTTCAGGTAGATTTTATATTTGAAATTTTCGTCTTAAGATATTACACAAGAACTAAAATCTTTCTTGCATATTGCATACGCACCATGTCTTCTCATGATACAAGAAAATTGAATTTAAGAAAGTTAATGGAATTGACACAACACGGTTCATAATAAGCCTAGATTTCTTCTGATAATATTTTTATTTAAGTATATAATCAATTCACCAAACAATGAGTAGGACAATAATGCAGTTTCAGACCGGCCTTTTGATACTGACACTACAGTCTCTTCAAATAAATTGTGTGGGGCCTATCAGCAGATGTAGACTCCCTTCAATGAATTATGAGGGGATTGTAAGGTTAGCCTCACAAGGACGGTACTAAGATTGAGTGACACACTTTACGACCATTAGATGTTGTGAACAGCATTCACTGAGAATCCATGAAAAATCTCCCAAAACATATGCAGAAACAAGTCCTAAAAACTAGAGGATTAGAAATGGTCCACGTGGATTATATGGACCCAAAAATGGTGGGATGTAGATGGAATGTATAATCTTATTGGTCCAAAATCTATCCAAACAAAGTCTCCAGATTTCACTTATCCTACTTGGCTTCTCACAAAGCTACCCCTTTTGATCTTCCCATATCTCTCCCCATTTCCTAATCAATAAAAATAACAACATAACAAAGCCAACTCTGCAGCATTTGAACAAGAACCTCAAGATTCACAAACATTTATTTGATTCTTACTATCAATCTTTTGTTGTTCAAGAAACCAAAAAGGGTAGCCAAGAACAAAAAGAAAAGAGTGAAAAAAAATGGCTGCTACTTCTGCTGCAATTGTTAATGGTTTGGGCTCACCTTTCTTGACTGGTAGTAAAAAAAGCCAAGCCCTTTTGTCTTCACCATTAGTAGCAGCTAGAGTTGGTGGTTCTGCAGTTTCAAAGAGGTTTGAAATTGTAGCTGCTCTTCCTCCCAAGAAATCTTGGATTCCTGCTGTTAAAGGTGGTGGCAACCTAACCGACCCCGAGTGGCTCGATGGCTCGTAAGTAATCCGGTTCCTAATCCCGCACTGTTATAACATTCTTATTACAGAGACATTTCTATTTATATATCGACAAACCTTAATGTTAACCATCATAATAAGAATGTTATAGAGATGACTCTTAAGGAATCTGGTTATAGAGGCATGTAACATTCTTATTATAGAAAATTTCGTTCATATATCTTGAACTATATAAGATATACCTTAAACGTTAACTATCTTAATAAGAATGTCACAGAGAATCAGGAGTGCATTTTTACCCTACATCCTTCCTCTTTACCTAATTGGCTTTCATGAATTACAGGTTACCTGGCGATTATGGCTTCGATCCATTGGGTCTAGGCAAGGATCCAGCATTTTTGAAATGGTACAGAGAAGCTGAGCTGATCCATGGCAGATGGGCAATGGCTGCTGTTCTTGGCATCTTTGTTGGGCAGGCATGGAGTGGTATTCCATGGTTCGAGGCCGGTGCCGCCCCTGGTGCCGTTGCACCCTTCTCTTTCGGCACACTTCTTGGAACTCAACTTCTCCTGATGGGATGGGTTGAGAGCAAGAGATGGGTCGATTTCTTCGACCCCGACTCACAATCTGTTGAATGGGCAACTCCATGGTCAAGAACTTCTGAAAACTTTGCGAATGCTAGCGGCGAACAGGGCTACCCTGGCGGCAAATTCTTTGATCCATTGGGTCTTGCTGGAACACTTATAGATGGAGTCTACATTGTTGACAGTGATAAACTTGACAGATTAAAACTTGCAGAGATTAAGCATGCTAGACTTGCTATGATTGCTATGCTAATTTTCTACTTTGAAGCTGGCCAAGGAAAGACACCCCTTGGTGCACTTGGCTTGTAAGCTCTGTGTATTTCCAACATTATGTAAAGATTTGATGTAGAGGAAAGTAACTAGAGCTCAGTTATGCAACCATCAGTGTTGTCAATTGCGGATGGTGGATCATGGAGACGAGGCAAAAAAATACCTTAACGTTATAGCGGACATAATAAAATAATGCAAAATATGTATAAAACACTGCAAAATCCAATAAAAAGCAAAAAAAAAAAACAACATGAATCAAACAAATAACTCAAAAGTCATAGCGCCATGGCGGTGCCATTGCGTATACCGGTGGCTGCAGAAACCGCCACTCCATAGCGCCATGGGCGCAATTTGACAACTCTGGCAACCATAATTCAATTTTTTCCACAACCTCTTAAATTCCTATGAATTTGCCGTTCAGCTAATAATCTGGCGGTCAAGTACCTCACTCGTAGTTCAAAAGACCAAAGGCCGAACCCGAACAACATTCAAAAGAAAAACAAAGAAAACAAAACAATCCTACTATGAATTCTTGTCCACCAGGAGGCTAAGATTTAGAGAAATGTTACTTAAAACTCTTCAATGAAATATTCAACATAATCAACAAATTTTAAGCAAAATGGTTTCCATGATACGATGAATTAGTCATCCCTATAAATTATCCAAAATAAGTTAACAACTAGTCCTCCAAAACATAGAATTAGAGAAAAAAGGAACAGAAAGGTTCGACAAAATTTCAGCTAATTTAACGTAAGATAATCAATCATACATCAAGAGTCGCTGCTGCCTGTGGCCATCAAGAATTCGCCCTCGCAAACCACATCAGTTCCTACGTATGCTTTGCCTTCCATCTTTGCTATTCCAAATCGCTTCTGCAGTTTGATGAGTGTCATTCTCATTGCTAGAGTATCTCCTGCGATAACTGGCTTCCTGAACCTCACTTTGTCTATACCTGCGAAGAAGAAATTTTCACGGGAGCCTCCTACTTCAGGTTGCAGCATAACCAAGCCACCAACTTGGGCCATTGCCTACATATAAGAAAGCACATCCATCAAAGGCTCATTAGAACACGAGCAATAAATCTAGACGTTTAGGGCAGCAAGCATGCATTAAGGGATTGAAGAATAAGGCAACACTTATATCACGAGAAAATCATGAAAAAAGACTATCCTAAAGATCAAACAGTATTTTCGGATTTTATTTTAAGATATAAATTAAGGGATTAAAGAATAAATCTGCTTACTTTCTAAGAAATACGGCTGATCTTGATTTGGTGAAAAATGTATCAACTTTTTTTAAGGTTTACCTGAGAGTCAATTAAATTAAACTTCTTGAATAAACGATTTTCTCTATGTGAATTTATCACCGGCACATTAAAATAGGTGAATTTGCTCACAAGACTCAAAATCTCCTCATGTCGAGCAATAGAAACTCCTATAAAAGTAGTTATGGCCATGGATTGTTAGCCAGAAATCCATCCATAACACATATACAACAACAACAACAATAATATAATTTATTATATCTCAAATGATTGGGGTACGTGCGGGGATAGATAGGAGACAAACACAACCTTTAACAATAAATGCACGAAATGATTGTTCTCATAATACCATTGAAAATGTCCGTCCATAATACACATACAAGCATTGGATAAGAAAAATTAACACGAGGAAGCTACAAAGAGAAAGAGAGCAAATAGATGGATACTTACCTCAACCATGAGAACTCCAGGCATTATTGGCCTCTCTGGGAAAATCTTATAAATCTTTAAAATTCGAACATAAAAAATTCTGAGTATAAAAAATCTTATGAGTCATTACTTTCTTATAAAATCTTAGATAATTTTTTAAAATTTACTGAACTTATTTATCCATAAATAGTCTTTTAAAATTCTAATTGAATACACCCCGAAGACTTAATTTTTGGGTTTCTTGCACATGAGCCCGTGGTGTTCAGGGGCAAAAAATCCTCTGTCCCCGTTCCTGTCCCAATCCCTGTTTTCAACCAATCACAATTCACCCTGTGTATATATAATTGGAAAAAAATATTTATATAGTAAATTCTGATTGATTGAGGAAAGGGATGGGACAAATGATTTTCACCCGTGTTCAGGTGTCCATCCCCTGCATCTACTCGTCAATGCGTTATGTATTAGACTAAGTCAATGTCTCTCTTTTGGATGAATAATGTCTCTTTTCTTTGATTTGTTCTCTTTATCGCTTTTTGACATATTACAGTCAGATCTCTGCAAGTAGATTGGAGGGCCAATAATTCCAAGTATGATTGCTAATATTTCTTATGTTTGGAATTAAAAGAATATTTCGGAGTACAATTCTAGAAAATAAACATGCAATTATGATATTCTAAAAAAAGAAATAGTAACATTCAATTTCCCATTTGAGGAGGGAGTATTATATTCTGAATCCCAAAATTGAGGGTATATTCACATTTATCTTCAAAGAGTAGTAGCACAATACTTGTTTTTTTTTAATAAAAGAATAGCTTTAATCTGATCAAGAAAAAAAGAGGCACACTAAAGCATAACTACATACAATTATATGAAATTTTCTAAAGGGCAATTAAGGTCAATTACATCAGTTGATGACCGAGCAAACTCTACGAATTTCACCAACAGTTCCCGTCTTAACTTCAATGTTGCTCATCTTCACCATAGACCTCACAAATTCTACACTAAATGTCAAGCCAAGCAAGCCTCTGATTCCCAGGAAGCGTTGAACGACGAGTTCTAGTTGAGGCATCGGTCCACAACATTTGATCGGATTCCAAAACTCCCCTGCCATTTTGAAGATTGGTGAAAAATGAAGTGTCAAACCTATTTTCACTGCCCGTGTCGAGGATTACACGGTTCTCATCAGCGCCTGCTGGACATTGTGACTGGAGTTGAGGAAGAAATGTTGGGTTAATTGTAGAATCAGCGCTCCCATTAACGGAATTGTTGAATCTATAACTGAAAGTTCTGCAAGCCGTTGTTCCAAGGGTGTGCGCTCCTATAGTTATGATCAAATAAGTAATATTAATATAAAGTTTCACGATATACATAGTACATTCAGAATTAAATGTCTACTATATGCTTTTTTTTTCTCTCGAAAGAATATAATTACGTACCAACAAGAGCAACTAGATCTTGAGTATTGAGATTTTTTGCAAGAAACTTCCGCTTTTGAACATCAATAGGATCACTGAACACCACCAAATTACTTAGAACATCACTTTCTAATGAAACTCGTCCATCTCTACGTCCTGTTGGCACAGCCCAATTTGGTCCTCCAGCCTGTATGAATATAATTTAGTTAAAATCAGTGTTGATATATACACGCATTGAATTTTAAGTTACTATGTGATATACAAAGTTCTGAACCGCGAGGTGCATATTAGAATTATCCTATCCTTGAAACATTATTAATGGGATCAAGAACATACCAGGACAACAGAATCACGAGCAGCCAAGGCAACGATGTCAGCACAAGAAACAACACCGGGGCACGCTCTTTCGAGTTCGGTCTTTGCATTGTCGATAACATTAAAGCCTCTCAAATTAGAGTTAGCTATACTGGTTCTCTCTGTATTCGGTCCCTCAATAAGGACGGAACCGTCACATCCATTTACGAAACAATCGTGGAAATGCATTCTAAGTATTGCAGGTGCAACCGTACGATCAGATTGAAAAGCTGACCTCACTGCAGTTTGCACAATAGTTTCAGCTCGTGGACATGAAGTCGAGTAGAATCCGACCCGGGTTCCTTGTCCCATAACCAAGGTTGTAGCCATGGCCAGCCAAAGAAAGGACAAAATCGACACTTGGTTGAGATAATAACCTTCCATTGTACGTATAAATCACTCGCTTATCACTTAAAAAGATTCTAGAACTTCAATTGAAGATGCCGTAGAAATAAATATTTTTTTCGATTCTGACTCTCAAATAAATTATAAGGTTTGTTTGTGAATTGTGAGATGAAGGTGTTGGTATTTATAAGGAGTGAAGAAGCGTACAAGTAGTGAGGAAGAAGAACAAGTTTGGGAGATGGTCAAGTAAGCGAATGTGGGCTTTGGAGAAATATCAAACTCAAGCAAGTGGATAATTAATTAATTTGGAGAAAATTCAAACTATATGAGTTTTCCGGTGCCATGCAAGAGATCATTTTTCCTAAAAGAAAGTTTAAAAATATTTTTATAATTAGAAAAATAGTATACCTATTCTGAAAATAGATGAAAGAGCTAAAATTACTTGTTCTTTGTTACCGTGAATTATGGATGTTATGGTTGGATTTTTCTTATATGGATCATGTCCATATGGATTTTGTGATTCAGAATTAACCACGTCGTCACAGAATAGTCTCTCTCCTCATTCTATAGTGATGTGCCGATCTGAATCACATGATTCAATGGACTTGATTCATATCAGAACTATCCGTAATTGTCTGACCTAATAAAAATTAAGATAGAATTGGATGAGATCATTACAAAAGTGTATCTATATTAAAGATGCAGTGTTGAACAAAAGATCTACCTTCATTAATTATTATGACCAACTCAAATTTATTGACTATTCTGTAGTTTGATGAAGAGGCCAATTAAGCCCACATTAAATGATTTGTCAAGGTTTTGAAAAAATTCCACTTTCATTAACAAAAGTTCCAAATATTTCTCTGAAATTAGATTGGTCTAATATGATCGAATGTTGCCTATATATGCTACTCACTTCATTCCATAATATAAGTAGTTTAGAATGTTTAGCGAAAATTAAAAAAAGAAAAAAAACAATATACTTTGTTAATCAAAATATGAATATTACTTTCTTAAATATAATTAGTGGTATATAAGTTATATTTAACAAAGTAATATTCATATTTTGAACTGATAAAGTAACTTATTTTTTTTTCTTTAATTTTTACGACTTATATTATGAATTAGTAACTAATTTTCTTGTAGGTACATTTTGTTTTAGTCAAATTAAGATAACAAGAAATAGCATTCAAAATCATATGTCTCAAAGACAATTAGATATCTTTCTTTAGCCGCTTGTTCTTGATAAGTGTTAATCTAAAGATTTTAGCCCGGATACATATTAATATGAATAAGTTATTGTACATGATATTTTAAGTTTTTTATTCTTTTAAAATTTTCTATTTTCTTATAGTATTTTAGATTTTGATATACTTAAAGATAATGATGTGACGTTTGAAAAAAATGTGTAATACTTGACATACAATATTAGAACTTAGAAATGAGATAAAAGATATTTGGTGGATAATTCTTGGTGGATAATGATATTTGGTGGATAATTCGTAGTTGAAAAAGAAGAAAAAGTAGGTATGTTTGGATTAGTTTAGGGCTGACATGTGAAGCTACGTACGTGGTTTCATTTTCATGTTGGCAGCTCTATCGGCGGTGGGTGAAGTTCAAAAGCGTGTAATACGCAGTACTATGTGTATCTTATTCACCAAAAAAAAAGTACTGTGTATCTGACCAAAAAAAAAAAAGTGTGAATTAGATGGTTGAAAATCGTCTGTATCAATGTATGTTCTTATTCACGTGCTCAATATTTAGAATTTGTTAAATAGATAATTTTTTTAATTATATATACACATAGTGAATTGTAAGTGGTTGAATATAGAAATAAGAATATATATGGATACATACGATTATTTGCCGAATATATAAGAATTTTTCAAATAAATATTTTTCCTAATTATCTATACGAATAGTAAATTGTGAGTAGTTGAGTACATAAATTAGAATGCAGAATTAGATGAAGCATGGAATCACACTCACCACCAAAGATGTCAACTCTATTATTATTATTATGTCAATATCCCAATTTATATATCTCTCTCTAAGATAAATTAAAAGGTCAAATATCTCTCGTGAAAGGTAGTAAGTATTACTGCATGCATGTTACCAGTAGCACTCACTACAAATCAAGATGCGCGTAAAGTCATTTGAATCCAAAACATTTATGATAATCATTGGAATATTATATATAACAATTATTTCTTTTTTTAAAATAAAAATAAAAATAAACAACGTACGCTGATCAAGAAACAAGATGATAAATCACAACTACATACAATTATATGAAACTCCAAATGTGAAGCGAATTGCAGTATCAGTTAATGGCTGAACAGACTCTACGAATTTCACCAACAGTTCCCGTCTTAACTTCAATGTTGCTCATTTTCACCATAGACCTAGTAAATTCTACGTTGAATGTCAAGCCAAGCAAGCCTCTAATGCCCAGGAAGCGTTGCACGACGGTTCTTGTTGAGGCATCGGTCCACGACATTTGATCGGATTCCAAAACTCCCCTACCATTTTGAAGATTGGTGAAAAATGAAGTGTCAAACCTATTTTCACTGCCCGTATCGAGGATTACACGGTTCTCATCAGCGCCTGCAGGACATTGTGACCGGAGTTGAGGTAGAAATGTTGGGTTAATTGTAGAATCAGCGCTTCCATTAACAGAATTGTTGAATCTGTAACTGAAAGTTCTGCATGCTGTTGTTCCAAGAGTGTGCGCTCCTATAGTTATGATCAAATAAGTAATATTAATATAGAGTTTCACTATATACAATGTACATTCATAATTAAATTTCTATTATATGCTCTTTTTTTCCCGAAAGAATATTATTACGTACCAACAAGAGCAACTAGATCTTGAGTATTGAGATTTTTTGCAAGGAACTTCCGCTTCTGAACATCAATAGGATCATTGAACACCACCAAATTACTTAGAACATCACTTTCTAATGAAACTCGTCCATCTCTACGTCTTGTTGGCATAGCCCAATTTGGTCCTCCAGCCTGTATGAATATAATTTAGTTAAAATCAATGTTGATATATACACGCATTGAATTTTAAGTTATTATGTGATATAGAGAGTTCTGAACGCGAGGTGCATATTGTAAAACACAAGAGGGGGGGGTGAATTGGGTTTTAACTAATCTTGGCAACTTTTTCGATTCTTTGCAATGCTAATACAAGTTTGAACAAGATGAATAAAAGCAATGCAAAACCCAATCAACAAGACAAAGGATTTAGAGTGGTTCGATTCACTTAGAATCTACATCCACTACCTTGAGCCGCACCCAAGGATTTCAAACAACTTCACTAAGAAGAATGTTTACAAATGTGGCTAACTCACTAAGAGTTTTACAACACAACCACAATACAAAAGCTCACTAAGAACTTGCCCACACTAAGTAGGACTTTACAATTTGCCCACACAAAGTAGGACTTTTACAAGAATTACCCAATCACTTAGAAAGGGAATTGAATGTTTAAAGAACAAGGAAAATCACTCTTATAAGTGAGAATGGATACCTTTGAAGCACAATCAATTTAGCTCTTGAACATATGAAGCACACTCTTTGTCTTGCTATTTGAAATAACACCTTTGAATGATTTATATCATGGAGATCAAGTGTTTTTGCTTTGAAAGTGTTTTGGCTTGATGAGAGATCAATGAATATTTGATATACAAGCCTTGAAATGTTTCTCTAGCTTTGGAGTATAAATACATTTCAAATTTGGCTGAAAAACGACTCTTTAACGGTCAAATAACGGCTAGTAGAAACAGAGTTCGGTTGACCGAAACAAGTCTCGGATGACTGAACTTGAGCAACTCGGTCGACCGAACCATCATCTCGGTCGACCGACCCAAGCTTAGGTCGACCGAACTTTGACAGAACAACTCTCAGTAAATCCTTCGGTTGATCCGAGAAAATCTCGGTTGACCGACTTTTCAGAGTATGAGAGATGATGTTTTGACCTTTGTTTTGAAATCTCTTGAAGTCTAAAAGGTTTTCCCAAATTGTAATAAATAAGAATACTTGGAAAACTTTTCTAAAAGACTTATCTATGAAATCAAAGGCTTTTTGGATAAGAACACATGTAAAGATCATTTTGAAACTTAAGCCTTTTGAAAACGTGTTTGTGTGCAAGCAAGACATGAGTGTAGAGCTTATGTTCATGAGAGCTTTGGTTAGAGCTTTCTAAGATAAGGACTAATGAGAAACAAAGCTAATCTAACCAAACCTAAGTCTTCAATCTTCAATCTTGATAGATGAGCCTTGAATGATATGACTTTGAATCTCGATCATGGCTTGATTGAAGTACTTAGAGCTTCCAATCTATGTTCCAATATTCTATCACAAAGATATAAACATTAGACACAAACATCAAGTGTTTGTCCATTATCAAAAACCGAGTTCGATCGCCCTTAGGGCTAACAATCTCCCCCTTTTTGATTATGTCAAACTTTGATGTAATTAGATAGGATATGGACAATATTAAGTACAAGGAAGCATGGCAAAAGGATATAAGAACAAATAAGTGTAAAGCTAAGTGCTTGTAAGATAAACCAATATAGAACGAGAAACATAAGCACTAGCATGTTAAGTTCTTATGCCATAAACATTAGGGACTCTTTGAAGAGCCCTATTTCCCAACCAACCTCCTTGCCTCCTTCCTTCCATATAATAGCATTCTTGTGTGTAATATACATACCTTAGTTTACACAAGAAGCTTACTTACCATTTTCATCAATGTTGATGTGAGTGCTAAAGATCCTATTACAAAGAACATTCTCACACAAACATTAGAACTTACAATGGTTTGTTATCATCAAAACAACATAGAATATGCCCTTAGGGCTAACACATATTAGAATTATCCTATCCTTGAAACATTGTTCATGGGATAAAAAACATACCAGGACAACAGAATCACGGGCAGCCAAAGCAACGATGTCAGCACAAGAAACAACACCGGGGCACGCCTGTTCGAGTTCGGTCTTTGCAACATCAATAACATTGAACCCTCTCAAATTAGAGTTTGCTCTATGGGTTCTCTCTGTGTTTGGTCCTTTAATAAGTACTGAACCGTCACATCCATTTACGAAACAATCGTGGAAATGCATTCTAAGTATTGCGGGTGCAACCGTACGATCAGATTGAAAACCTGACCTCACTGCAGTTTGTACAATAGTTTCAGCTTGTGGACATGAAGTCGAGTAGAATCCGACCCGAGTTCCTTGTCCTATAACCAAGGTTGTAGCCATGGCTAGCCAAAGAAAGCACGAAATCGACACTCGGTTTAGGTAATTGCCTTCCATTTTACGTATAAATCACTCTTTAATTTATCGCTCACAAAAACTCAACAACTTCAACTGATATTTTTTGCCAGATTATTTTTACACTGAAAAACAAATACAAATATCGGTTGATATTATAATCGAAAAGAAAATTGAAGATGTTGAAAAGGGTTTGATACTTTTGTAGAGTACTACTTAGGCTTGGATTCCTATTGATGTTTTGAGAATCCACCAAGGGTGTGTTATTTATAAGCAGTGGAAGCACCAAGTAGCAAAAGAAGTTCAAGTCCAGTGGAGGAAAAAGTAAACAATTTCGGCTTTTCGAGAATATTCAAACAATGAGTTATTGGAGGCTATTTTTTGTGCTCTGAATCTGTCTTTTTAATTAATGTTATCCGCGTACTTGAATTGTTGGTGCATGCCCGATAATCCGGAACTTATTACGTTTATTATTTTAGATATATACCAATAAATGAAGAAATATTAGTATTACTTTTTGGAAAATGATTTACTCCTAGAATTTTGGGGATAGAAATCCTAAATCCCCAAATTGAGGGTGTTAAATGACTATCTTACCCCCTGCTGGTATAAGGGATTCACCAACTATAAGGGTAAAAAGGTCCAAAAAACTATTTTAGTCAATCTTTTAGCCAATAATTCTAGTAGCCTAGCAATGTCCTTACTTTTTACCTAACATTATACTCCCTCCGATTCAAAATATAGGTCTTTTTAAGAGTTTTCACACAAATTAAGATGCTAATTTAAATGACTAAAATAACCCTAATTAATACTCCAAATAACATTAAATCTCTCCTCACAATCAACATTTCCAAAAAAATATTCCATCTTCCCAATAACAAAGACTTGATAATGGAGTAATAGATAGTACTTGGGAATTACACATTAAATGGTGTAGGGGTAAATTAGTCCACAAATGCACAACTTTTGTAAAAAGACTTATATTATGCAACAAAAAACAATCCCTAAAAAAACCTATATTGTGAATCGGAGGAAGTAATTAGTATTAAAGGGTGCAGAATTATCATAATCTCTTCTTGCTTAATTTACTCATTATCTGTCTCGTTCATAAAATAAAAATCTTTCTGTGTATTGCATTTTTTTTCCATATGGTTTGGACAGTCTTTTTTAAGTTATAATTTTTTGTCTAAAAAGAAAACCAACATTGCAACTTCATAATATATAATAGGGCAAGTAATTGGAGATAGAGAGTGGAATGGAAAATTCAGATTATATATAGAGGTAAAAATTAATGAGATCATTACAAAGAAAATTAAGTCAAAAGTATATAAATAAAAGATGGAGCGTATATATTTTGCAATTGTATTAAGAGTCTAAATAGATAGAATTTTGTTTGGAATTAAAAATTTCAAATTGTACAAAAAAAAATCGAAAAATGATTGGAGCCAAACTCGATTCAGTCCACCCTAAGGTCCTAAGGTGTACGACGACTTCAAAAGCAACAACTCTTTTAATAAACTCAGTAGGAAAAATCTACACCATTGATTAGTATGGAACTCATTAATTAGTTTTCTTGAATATTCTGTAGTTTGATGAAGAATGTTTCTTCTTTTATTTTTATTTGTGAGGAAAATGAACAAGTGTACTGCTGCAATGATTTTTAGATCAAAGGGGACCAAAATATGTATACATAATAACATAATTACATATTGCAAATTCAATTACGTAGAAGAGCTATGTTATAACACTAAAGTATTGACTCAAATTACTAAAGTGCAAATGTGAGCATTCGTGTCACTCTCTATAACATTTCTAATTAAATTTTATATGTAGTTTGGAATATTTTATCAAATTCGCTTTCAATGTTTTTTTTTACAGTTTTTCGCCCTCAAACTAAAAGTCATGTCTTCGTCCCTGGTGGTGCTCCTAAGGAAAAAAGTGATTCGAATCTTCTTCAGATGGTGGATGTGAGACTTCTATATTTCAAAAGCAAGATCATAACAGATTGTCTCCTTTGTCAATGTTTGGGATTATTTCACTTTCATTAGCAGCAATTTGCAAGAATCCTCTGAAAATTAATTACTCTGTTAATATTCATACAAGAATCCAAAATATTCGTACATCTTTCATAATTCAAAAAAAATTACATAACATAATTCACATTAAAATATTCATTCATTCTACTTGTTAAACTTGTAATCAAAAACTTTATGGATGATTTGTTCCGCTAGTCTATTGATCAGGTTCCCAATATACGAGCAACGAGCTTCTTCCTCAAAGCAACAATGTGTGACGCATTTATCCATGAACAAAAATGTCTTTTAGGAATATGTCCAACCCAATGCTCCATAAAATTGCAAACAAACACCCCACAAGAGTTCATTTTATCGTTTGGCTGGATAGGGATCCGCCCAAATATTTTATCGAAGTCCTTGAATGTGTACCTCACAGTTTTGTACATTCTCAGCTAAGCAGCCACATGTGCCAAGACAAATACCCCCAGTGGAAGGTACTTGACATTGCGTGCCTCTTCATCCACTGACAAGCTATTAAGTACGTAACACAACACTTTTTATTTGAATAAACAAATAGCTTTACAATTATATGAAATTTTCTAAAGGGCAATTAAGCACAATTACATCAGTTGATGACCGAACAGACTCTACGAATTTCACCAACAGTTCCCCTCTTAACTTCAATGTTGCTCATCTTCACCATAGACCTCACAAATTCTGCGCTAAATGTCAAGCCAAGCAAGCTTCTGATTCCCAGGAAGCGTTGAACAACGGTTCTGGTTGAGGCATTGGTCCACAACATTTGTGTAAAACACAAGAGGAGGGGGGTGAATTGGGTTTTAATCAATCTTGGAAACTTTTTCGAATCTTAGCAATGCTAGTGTAAGTTTGAGCAAGATGAATAAAAGCAATGCAAAACCCAACAACAAGACAAAGGATTTATAGTGGTTCGACTCACTCAGAATCTACATCCACTACCTTGAGCCGCACCCAAGGATTTTAAACAACTTCACTAAGAAGAATGTTTACACTTGTGGCTAACTCACTAAGAGTTTTACAACACAACCACACAAGAAAAACTCACTAAGAGCTTGCCCACACTAAGTAGGACTTTCTACAATTGCCCACACAAAGTAGGACTTTCACAAATAACCCTATCACTAAGAAAGGGAATGAGATAGTTAAAGAACAAGATAATTCACTCTTCTAAGTGAGAAAGATATACCTTTGAAGTACAAGAAATTCAGCTCTTGAACATATGAAGCACACTCTTTGTCTTGCTTTTGAAAGATCACTTTTGAATGATTTGAATCATGGAAATGAAGTGTCTTTGCTTTGAAGGTGTTTAGACTTGATAAGATATGAATGTTTATTGTATGTCCAAGTCTTTTTTTTTCTTTTTTAAAACATTTCTCAGCTTTAGAGTATATATACATTTGAAAATATGCTGAAAAATCGAATCTGCAACGGTCAAATAACGACTAGTTCCCGCAGAGTTCGGTTGACCGAAACACCACTTCGGTTGAGCCTGACCTAGGTCGGTCGACCGACCCAACCCATAGGTCGACCGAAGTCCCCTTTTTTTAAAGGGTTCAACTCTCAGTTTCTCTTCGGTTGATCCGAGCTTGAGCTCGGTTGACCGAACTTTTCTGAGCCTGAGAGATGTTGATTTTTCACACGTTTTAAAATCTTTTGAAGTCTAAAAGGTTTTCCCAAAAGGTAACAAGTAAGAACATTTGGAACACCATTTTAAATACTTAGACTTTGAAAACAAAGGCTTTTGAGATATGAACTCATGTAAGGAACGTTTTGAAACTTAGCCTTTTGAAAACGTGATTGTGATGCATGCAAGACTAGAGTGTAGAGCTTATGTTCATGAGAGCTTTGGTTAGAGCTTTATAAGATAACAACTTATGACGACAAAGCTAAACTAACCAAACCTAAGTCTTCAATCTGGATAAATGAGCCTTGCATAACTTTGAATCTTGATACCAATGGCTTGATTGAAGTACTTAGAGCTTCCATAATGAGTTCCGATATTCTATCACAAAGATTAAGATCATTAGACACAACATCAAAAGTTTGTCCAATATCAAAAACTGAGTTTGTTCGCCCTTAGGGCTTACAATTTGATCGGATTCCAAAACTCCCCTGCCATTTTGAAGATTGGTGAAAAATGAAGTGCCAAACCTATTTTCACTGCCCGTGTCGAGGATTACACGGTTCTCATCAGCGCCTGCAGGACATTGTGACCGGAGTTGAGGAAGAAATGTTGGGTTAATTGTAAAATCAATGATTCCATTAACAGAATTGTTGAATCTGTAACTGAAAGTTTTGCATGTTGTTGTTCCAAGAGTGTGCACTCCTATAGTTATGATAAAATAAGTAATATTATTTTGAAATGAATATGTATTTCCTTATCAAATAAATTTTCGACTTCAACAAAATTAATAAAATATTCATCTCTTCCATCAAATAAAATTGCAACTTCACTACTATCAGAATTGTTCATCAAACCATCAAATTTGGGAGGATCTTTAATACTCAAAGCTTCCGCTACGATGCAAGATTTTCCATTCCTTTGACCAACACATGAATCTTCATCATTATTTGAAACATCATAAAATATGTCTTTATTAAGATGATCCTGACCACCGAATTTTCCAAACATATTAGCTAGTTCACCTTCCTACCATCCATAGGGCAAGTTCTTGACTAATATAACATGGCTGTTTCTTTTTGCGCCTTCAGATTTCCATGCAGCAAAATCCTCTAAAGCAGAAATATTGACCCCAGCATTTGCAAGAGCCTTTTTTGTCTCATTAATCACTTGAGTTTCAACCTGATCATCACTCTCATCATCTTTTTCCTTTTTTCAATTAAATTTTCACCATATTATCACAATTATCTACCAAATCAATAATTTGTAAAGAATCTTGAATCAATAATTCATCATCAATTGTAACACTCAACGAATAAGCTATATTAATATTATTTTGAGAAAATTTATCGAATTAATTTTTCCACAATAATCTAAATCAATATTTACTTCTAACTCAACTAAAGAACTAATAATAATAGAAGAATTCTTTAAATCAATATATTCAACTTCATCTTCATTTATTTTATTTTATCAAAATATTTTTCTCTCCTCATCAATAATAATTTTCTCATCAACTTGTTGAAATCTAAAACTTTCAACTTTTTCAATTTTCTCTTTTCCAACAATATTTGTACAAGAAATCTTACCGTAGTCAGTAAATGAGCCAAAATGTCCTTTGCTGATTTAAATAGAAAAATTGTCTTGCAACATCTAATGTTACCATAGTAACGAGTTGGTGTCTTACAAAGACATTTTTCCACCATTTCTTCTTCTCTTTATTAGTCAATTGGTGGTTGGAAGGAAGTTCTTTAAAACCTTCCTCAATAATTTTTCACAAATGAAGACTCAAAAAATAAATTTGCATAAAGGATAAAAACTGGACAGCTCAAATAACGAGGATCCATCACATATGGATTTATCACATAACACTAAATCTGATACCAATTTGAAGACTTTAAATATAATCCCAAAATAATATAAGAAGATAAAAATAGGAGAAATATTTGGACAACAAAAACCATCAATATTTTGAAAGGAACGGATCTGCGCAAGCAGAGAACAAAAACCGAATGGCTGCTGCAGTAAACAATGAAGCTATTGTGATGATTTCATATTCTATAAAGCAGCTAAAACAATGACCTATATATATAAGGCCAATGACCGACACAAACAATAGCCTAAACATAAGTTTTTGGGCTTGAGCCCACAAAGACAAACAACAACCTAAATTATAAAAGCTCAATTATTAATAAATAAAATAACTTAATTTAATTTTACATTGCCTCCCTTAAATTAAGTTCATCTCAAACATCTTCTTTAGTTTCAAGAATAATTGGTGAAAATATCTGCAATTTGTTCTTCAGTGGGATAATAATCCACAACAATCTTTTTATCCTGAACCAATTCACGGATAAAATGATACTTGATGTTGATATGCTTGCTACGACCATGTAGCACAATATTCTTGGTTAGATCAATGGCAGATTTGTTATCACAAAAAATCGTAGTATGCTCAATCTGTTATTCTTCAGAAAATCAAGAATTCGTCTCAACCAAATTGCTTGAGGAGCGCAATTTGTAACAGCCATGTACTACGCCTCTTGTAGAGAGTGCTACAACCTATTGTTTCTTAGAAGAAACAAGAAAATGCACCAGAACCCAAATAAAATGAATAACCAGAAGTACTCATGTACTTCACAATATCGCCAGCCCAATCACTATCTGTATATCCCAAAAGACCAAATCATCCATACGCGAATAAAGAATACCATTGCGTACCTTTAACATATCTCATAATCCTTTTTGCAGCTTGCAAATGAGATTGTCGAGGAGACTCCATAAATCTGCTAATCAAACCAACACCATATATATATTGAATAAATATTTTTGGTGGTGAGTGTTTGGAGTACAAACACAGAAATATCAAATCTCACAACAATATTACGGAGAGAAGCAGACAATATTTTTATGCATCAACTTAAATTCATAAATGATCAATAATACTAACCACGCCACAATGTTACTCCAGACCACACTCAAAGCCACATAGAATACGTAAACAACTCTCCTATTTATATAGGAGTAAAATCTAATAGAATCTCAAAGATATTTAGGAAATATAATATAATTAGAAAACTACTAAAGCAAACCTAACACAATAAAACTAATAATTATCAAAATTAAATATTATTTTAAATAATAATAAGTTTGATTTAATAATTCCAACATTTATATTTTTTTTTCTTTTAAGGAAAATGTAATATCATTAGATGAGAATCCATCATTCACAATCCTTTATCTATAAAAAGCAGCCACATTGTGAATCGGAGAGGGACTGCTTGATTGATTGATGATTAGGACAATCCCACATTATATGATTTGTCAAGGTCTTTTGTGCATAATTTGCATCAATATTAGAACCGATGAATGAGACAAAAAATGAGATAGAAACCCCGATCTTTGGGGCAATTGGTTGGAATTGTCATATCACATATGCCTCACCGTTGACGAGGGTTCGATTCTCACAGTGGACATCGACTCTAGTAGGATTTTTCCGCGGTGGTAGAGCCAGTGGCGGCTAACAGGGAGATCAAAGTGATCGACCGCACAGCCCCAAATATTTTTTTAGTATATATATAAATGGGGCCTCTAATTTTTTGCTAAGTATATATATATATATAGCCAAAAATTCGGGGTCCCAATTTTTTTTTATTATATGTTATATAGGGTCTTAATTTAAAATGTGGGGACAAACAATTTCCACCAATGTATCACTAACATAACATACAAAGTCAATTTCTCTCTTACACCCGAAACTCCAAAGTCAAATCTTACTCTCGTGAAAGGTCAGTACTAAGTATTACTGCATGCATGTTACCTGTAGCACTCATTACAAATCAAGATTTAGGTAAAGTCATTTGTGGAAAATAAATTTGAATCCAAACTTTTAGGATAATCATTGAAATATTATATAATAACAATTATTTTATTAAACTCCAAACATTTTGGATGATTGTTATTATACATAACAATTATAAAGTAACAGCTTACACTTTTTAAGATTAACCACGGATTTTTTCGTATTAATTTAACTTTTTTTTGTAGTAGACGATATAATTATAATATGAAATTCCAAACTTGAAGCGAATTGCAATATCAATTAATGGCTGAACAGACTCTGCGAATTTCACCAACAGTTCCCGTCTTAACTTCAATATTGCTCATCTTCACCATAGACCTTGTAAATTCTAAGCTAAATGCCCCGCTAATACCAAGGAAGCTTTGCACCACGGTTCTGGTTGAGGGAATCGGTCCACAATCTTTGATCGGATTCCAAAACTCCCCGACCATTTTGAAGGTTGGTAAAGTAAGAAGTGTCAAATGTGTTCTCACTTCCGGTGTCGAGGGCTACTCGGTTATCGTCAGCGCCTGTTGGACATTGTGATCGGAGTTGAGGAAGAAATGTCGGGTTAATTGGAGGGTCGGCGCTTTCATTGGCGAGTCTATAACTGAAGGTTCTGCAAGCTGCTGTTCCAATTGTGTGTCCTCCTACAGTTAACATCAAACAAGTAATATGAATAGAAAATTTCATTATGTGTGTGTGTGTGTATATATATATACACACACACGTGTTCCGAATTGAATGTTTACTCAATTGAACGTTTGCTATATATTTTTTCAAAATAATATTACGTACCAACAAGAGCAACTAGATCTTGAGTATTGAGACCCTTTGCAAGAAACTTGGCCGTCTGACTTTCAATTGTTTCTGTGAACCCGACCAAATTAATTGGTGCATCACTGGCCAATGAAACTCGTCCATCTCTACGTCCTGTAGGCACATCCCAACTTGGTCCTCCAGTCTGTATGAATATAATTTAGTTAAAATCAATGTTGTTATATTCACGTATTGAATTTTTTATATGACATGAACAGTTCTGAACTACAAGGTACATATTAGAATTATACTATCCTTATAACATTATTAATGGGATCAAGAATATACCAGGACAACAGAATCACGAGCAGCCAAGGCAACGATATCAGCACAAGAAACAACATCGGGGCACGCCTGTTCGAGTTCAGTCTTTGCAGCATCAATAACATTAAAGCCTCTCAAATTAGAGTTAGCTATATGAGTTCTCTCTGTGTTTGGTCCCTCAATAAGGACAGAACCGTCACATCCATGTATGAAACAATCGTGGAAATGCATTCTAAGTAACGCTGGTGCAACTGTACTATCCGATTGGAAACCTGAACTCACTGCAGTTTGCACAATAGTTTCAGCTTGTGGACATGTAGTCGAGTAGAACCCGACTCGGGTTCCTTGTCCTAGAACCAAGGTTGTAGCTATGGCTAGCCAAACAAAGCATGAAATCGACACTCGGTTTAGGTAATTACCTTCCATTGTATGTATAAAATCACTCTTTGATTTATCGCTCACAAAAATCTCTTTGTCAGATTATTTGTGGATCGTAAAACAAATAGTGATACTCTTATAGAGTACTACTTAAGCTTGGATTGCTATTGGTGCTTTGAGAATCCACCAAAGGTGTGTTATTTATAAGCAATGGAAGCACCAAGTTGCAAAAGAATATCGAGTACCGTGAAGAAAAGAGGTAAACAATTTCGGCTTTTCGAGAAAATTCAAACCATGAGTTTGGAGGCAATTTTTCTGCTGTAAATTTGTCTTTTTATTTAATGTTGTCTGCGCACGTGAATTGTTAGGGCATGGCGTTTTCGAAAAATATCTTATTTAACAATTCCAATCTAATTCTCGATTTCACGAATTGATAATTGTTCATTATTTTTTTTTATTGGTTCATTATTATTTTTACATTATATATTTTTAATTTAAAAAGTAATATACAGTAAAACGTATATACAGTAATACTCTTGAGATCTGATAAATATATTATTATATGAAGGTTATTCTCAAAAAGAGACTTACATATAAAAATTATAATTTTAAAAAAATAATTAATATACATTATACGACATTTGAAAATGTTTCCCTTCATATATTAAAAATATGAATTTAAAAGATATATACGATTCGAATAGATAGTGTCTATGACTTAGAAGTTACAAAAGAAATGAAGGAAGAGAATAAAAAAATATTTGTAGATTTGAGAAATCAGATTCAAGAACTTCACTATAATAACCAAATGGATATGGATGTTTTCCTCAATCATCCAAATGAGCAGCAAGTAGTGTATATTTTAATTAAATAAGAAATCATTGCAGAAATCAGGCAAGAAGCGTAAGGTGATAATCCGGAGAATGATATTGTAGAAATAGCAAAAAGTCCCGTGTTAAGAAACTTCAAGCATGTTGGACAAATTGAAAATATTTTGGATTCAATTTGGAATGGATGAGTATCTCATCCCGGCTCAGGCGGGGCCCATCCCCAACTAGGGGATGTTTTTCCAAATCTTGGCATTTGGACAGCTCCGACTAAAGAAATTAAGTGAACTTCTGACAAAAATGTTCAAAATATATACAATCTTTAAAAAATAACACGGAATTGTAAACAAAAAAATATTTAATACGTGTTAAACAAAATAACACTATCTAAAAAGATACTAGTATGCTCATTAAAAATGATGGGTTCCGAAAGGTTTATAAGAGAGAGGAGTCTTCAAAGAGTTTGAAACTAGTGTCTTTCTAATATTGACGTATTTTTTTTTATATTTTTAGGTATTTTATGATTTCTGTTTGTATTTAGTATTTTATGCGAGGAATGGTGGGGCTGGGGATATTGTCTCTCCCGCCCCTGGCCCCGTCACCGATAGAGGAAAAATCATCCACACCTCCACACCGCCTCCAACTTAAATCGGGAATTTCGGCACCAACTGGGTTGGGTTAGGTCGGACTTCCGTTTCAGCTGGGTTCATTGTCATTTTTACATTGTACTATATCATACGATAGAATTTAATGAAATATTAATTTTAGTGCAAAATATAAAGTGAACAGATAATTTATGATAGAAATTAGTATATATTTTGCCAGTTTGCGTTTGGGAAAGAATTTTGGCTCGGATATGCCCAATTGTTTCAAGGCCCAAGTGGATAGAATTTTGTTTAGAATTAAAATTTTCAAATAAAAAATAGAAGAAAAAAATGGATTTTGCTTGGAGCCAAACTCGATTTAGTTCACTCTTTTAATAAACTCAGTAGGAAAGATCTACTCCTTTGATTAGTATGAAACTCATTAATTATGACAACGAAGGCGCATCTCATGCGGTAAGATGTTTCACTTTTAATCGAGCCATGCCGGAGAAAAATTGAGAATCACTATTGATCCTCTTTTATAAAATTAAAAAAAAAAACTCATTAATTAGTTTTCTTGAATATTCTGTAGTTTGATGAAGAATATTTCGTTTTTTATTTTTCTTGTGAGGAAAATGAATAAGTGTACTGCTGCAATGATTTTTCAATCAAAGTGGACCAAAATATACATAAAAAATTACATAATATCAAATTAAGTTGCGTTGAAGAATCTACGTTATAACACTAAATTATTGACTCAATTTACAAAAGCTAAAAATATTGACTCAATTATTAAGTTGAAATGTATCATTTTTTTTCCTTTGAGAAAGTTCTAAAAGCTAAAAGAAAAAAGATGAGCGCCTAAAAAAAAGGAGTGTAACTCGTAACAATATTTATGAATGCGACGGAGGGGAAAAACTTTTATCTAAGATGTATGCATTGCAGCAATGGCACACTTTATTTAGACATGAGCTCCGCTTTTATAAGTAGACCAAAATTAAAGTTTTGTGAGAGGAGAGTGGTTCATTTTCAATGCACATTTCCTATGAGCAAGTTTCCCTAATAGAGGATGTGTAAACATAACTCATGGGTATCATGTCTTTTCAAAATCAATTGGCAATGATAGAACACTTCCATTCACATCGAGGTGAGATCAATTCAAGGCTTGTCACCCTATTTTTAGGTTACAGTGGCAGTTCATAGCTCACATCTGCCTGAGTGCCCACTCCAATACCATGTAAAGATAGATCGAAGTCTCCATATTCTTTTAAAATCAATTAACAATAAGAGGTGTTAACGCATAAATTTATAAGTGACTCGATTCTTCTTTGGACAGTCGATGTGTAACTTTTATGTTTCAAATGTGACGAATGTGACATAAAGTAGGACAATTAAGCAAGATCATAGCATAATTGAGGGATGATTAGCACAATCACAGGCTGTCTGATTTGTCAATGTTTAGGATTCTTTCACTTTCATTAGCAGCAATTTGCAAGAATCTTCCGAAATTGAATTATTCTGATTTGATCAAGTTTTGTCTATACTCTTAATTTTTGTCACTTGTCTAATTTTCTTTTACTTTTAGTCAATTTAAGTGAGCAAGAAATTTCATGTAATAATATATTTCGGGTTACCACACATAAATCATATATTGATTCATGTATCCGACACCAATTACATACAGGGACGAAGACAAGGGGGCGGGTGGGGCCAGTCACCCTCGAAATTTTTAAAAATTCTACTAGATATAGTAAATTTTATATGTAGCTCGAAAAATTTTTATCAAAATCGTTCCCCAACATTTTTTTGCAGTTTTTATATGTAGTTACGCATACTGTTGCAGTTTTTCTCCCAACATAAAATCCTGACTTTGTCCCTGATTACTTGGGATTGAAGCTTTGTCGTGGTTATTGTAATATGTTTCGGGTTGGATACCTATTCCCCAATATTAACGGGCCTAGCCCACAAAACAGACAGGACAACAATTAAAAGGCCCATAGATGGCAGAATAAGTCCACACATCAACAAAGTGTACCCACCCGAAAACCCAAATTGAAAGTCCTTCAGGGTTTCTGATTGACCCGACCCGACCCGACCCTCCCACAGTTCACTAAAGCTCAACTGAAAGAAAATCACAGAACTCTCTGGAACTGTGAAATTTGCTATTTAGGGAAAAGGATGATTCTGGGAAGAGATTCCTTAAAAAAGATTGTTTATTTTGGATTGTCAAGATTCATTTATTGTGATTCTTCTTTGAAATCTCTTGGAGGGTAATCTTTTTTTTAACTTTCTTTAGTTTAGTTAATTGTTTTTTCTTGCAATTCTTTATTTACTCACTTTTGAACATTGAAAGTCTTTTAGGTAATAATTTTTTACAGGTGTTAGTATTTTTTTACTTGTGTTAATTCCCAGTATTGTATCTCAAGTTTAATTGATTTCTTTTATTTTATTTGTTATAGTTCTGTTTGAGCTTTTTGCTGGAAAAATATAGGGAAAATGCCGTACTCAGTGTATAAGTCTCCCACATCAGTCGAGTCTAGGAAGGTCCGGGGAAAATATAGGAAATTAGATTAAATTAAGGCTTAAAAAAAATGTGGGAATTTACAATTAAAAGTGATGAGATGGAAATAGATGACCCAAGAATTCGGGATATTTTGTTTTTTTTTTTCTAGCTATTGAAGAACGTGCTAGTTGTAGAATTTAGCAGAGATAAGGGATAGTGAGTGAGGGTTGTTGACAGTGACGGATTCAGAAATATAATTCATTTGGGTCATTTGATATACACAATAATAGTTATTTATAAATTTATTATTTAAATGAAGTAAAATATATCATATATAATTAAAGTAAAAAAAAAAATTTACTGAGATCATTTGACCTTGTTCTTGATGGATAAAAAAGCAGCACAACACTATGGTAAAATTGGGCTTTGGTAGCACTTAGCTTGTGGCACTTATGATATATGTCATTTATTTACTGGCATTTATGTGAAAATGCCATAGTTTTGTGGCACTTTATAATAAGTGTTACAAAATTTATGACATTTTTTCAATTACCTCATGAAGTGCCACATAATTATGGCAATTTTGAGAAAAATGTCACATTTTCGTGGCATTTTTAAACAAGTGCCACAAAATATTGTGGCATTTGTTCAATTGCCACATAAAGTGCCACAAAATATATGGCATTTTTTTCAATTACCTCATGAAGTGCCACATAATTATGGCAATATTGGGAAAATGTCACATTTTCGTGGCACTTTTTAGAAAAGTACCACAAAACATTGTGGCATTTGTTCAATTGCCACATATAGTGCCACAAAATTTATGACAATCTATCAAAAATTCATATATGGTAAAATTTATGACTAATCTATCAAAATTTAAACTATTACCTTAAAATTTGTGGCATGTAAAGTACCACATAATATTCCATAAGATAATTAACCATTTAATTTCATAAAGATATGAAACATTATAAATGAAATTTATATTAAAAGTAATTTAAATAAAAAATATTGATATTACTATTTGTGTGTTTCAATTTTAAAAGTTAATAAGATATATTTTATTAATGATAATAAATTATTATAATTAATTGACTATGAAATTAATTATTTTTTTTCATTTTAAAATTATTAAACAAAATATTTTAGATGAAATACAAAAAAAACTCACATTGCACGAAATTTCATATATTCTATATTATACATTTCTTATATCAATTTTATTACATTTTCAAGTTTTACAAAAGAAATGGAAAATATTTAGTTATTGAATTCATGGCATCCAATTTTAAAAATATTATATTAACAATAATATATATAACTAAAAAATATAATAAATAAACTTATTAGTTTATAACTTATTTTATAATTCGTATGATGTGAAGATTAAAATTTGTATCTAGTTTTCATTTAGTATTTTATTTCTACTCAATTTTTTTAAAAAAAAGAGTTTTATTTCTAATTGGTTGTTGTTAATATACATTAATAAATATGAATATCAAATTTAAAAGTAATTAAATAAAATTTATTGTTATGTTATAAAAACAAATTTGGTTAAAATTAAAACAAAAGTCATTGTGGTTAATTGGTTAGTGTTTGCAGTGAGAGGTTTAGTGTTCGAATTCTGTCAAACGCAAATATTAAATTATAGATATTGTGTGACTATGGATAAGGCTTAAGGATCCTCTTGTTATTTTATTTTCTTTATAAATAATTTTTTTTTCATTTTTTATTTAAAAACAGTAAATTATTTTCGATGCATTTACCAAAAAGTGCCGCAAAATATGTCATATTTTCAATGTGTTTGTGGCATGTAAAAAGTGCCACAAATTGTACCGCCAATTTATTTATGGCACTTAATTAGTGCCACGGAAAAAAGCGACACCACTTGTGGGGACACTTTCAAAAAGTGTCGCACAAGTGCCACAAAAGTAGTTTTATGGCACTTAAACAACTTTTCGTGGCATTTATCCAGTGCCACCAAAAGCCAAATATGCCATAGTGCAAACTCGAAAAGGTTGTGCGACGGCTTCCGTGCAATTGTTCATACTTCTTCTGTGGCTTTTTTTGCAACGAGATCTTGAGTATTAATATTTTTTGCAAGGAACTTCCGCTTTTGAACATCAATAGGATCTATGAACCCGACCAAATTACTTAGAACATCAGTTTCTGATGAAACTTGTCCATCTCTACTCCTTGTAGGCACAATCCAACTTGGTTCTCCAGTCTGTATGAATATAATTTAGTTAAAATCAATGTTAATATATACACGCATTGAATATTATTATGTGACATGGACATTTTTGAACCACGAGTTACATATAAGAATTATCCTATACTTGTAACATTATTAATAGGATCAAGATCATACTAGGACAACAGAATCACGAGCAGCCAAGGCAACGATGTCAGCTGTCACATCCCGTCTCCGGAATGATGACATGGCAGTGCCCTATTGGTAAATGAAGCACCAAAGCCACAGTCAGAGAATTACTATATAAAGTAATTCATTATTCAAAGTACATAAATAACAATAATAGCAATAGCGGAAACATTATCTGAAAAATATTTTTTTCTAAGTTTATTACAACTAATAAATGAACTACAAGTTCCAAATTAAATAACTTAGAAAGGGGAATAACAGATGTAAAACTATCTAGTTAGAATCACTTTTTGTAATCCCCATCTCAAACTCCATCATCATTGGTAGAATCAACATCTACAAAACTTGAAACAGCAAAACCGGATATGGAACTGAGCTCCGGTGCTCAGCAGAGACCTAAAACAGTAATAATAATAACAATAACAATATATATAGACAAAATAGAACAGATACAACATAAATCAGATACAGATAATGCAGATGCCCGTTTCCCAAATAACCCAATGAAAGTATATGCAAATGACTCGTCCCAAGTCTAGCAAGACTCGTAACTCGGTGCAAGATGCAAATGACGTAATGTATTAGAACGAGCAATGTGGTTCGTAATGCACGTAATGCAAGCTGGGACTCGTATTGTCTGCGATTTTCAGAAAAATGGATTTAAAACTCGTAAACATTATCCAACACCCCCAACTCATATGGGACCAAATAGACTCCAAGCAACAACATATAATGACCAAAACCAGAACGAACACATAGAATGCAACAATTAACCACCTTTTTGGCACCTAAACGACTCCATAATCGAGTATACGACAAGCACCACGCGTTGCCCATCCGGTACACCCAATTACATACTCGACTTAGATACTTAAAACGAGTTACCTACTATGACACGACTACCGCCACATGAGCTCACATATCTAATCTCTACTACTCAGCAATAACGGCAGTGGTCCCAGTTATAAACCAAACTATGACGGTTTCAGTAAACTCGTGGGGTTCAGATTCTTCCCCAAACTATGGGACACGGATTTTAAGGTTCAATCCTTGCATTGTCCCATCATTCCCAACCAGGGATTCTACAAAACCACTACCGTACCTAGTGATTAGCCCCATTAAGTATGGGCCACTGGACAGAACAGAGCAGAATACCTCTTGGGATCATAGAACAAATAGCAGAATAGAAGGCAGACTGAACCTGCTAACTAGCGATCCTAGATACGAGCTCAATAGGGGGCGACGACTAGGTCGACCAAACCAATTAGGACAAAAACAATGCACCAATTAAACAACTCCAAAAACGACCCAAATGCAATTAACAAAAAGGCAATTACAGAGCAGTACAAATACAGTTTATGTGAGTATAGCATTTAAAGAAAGCAATAGGAAAGCAACTTATACGGCATGCTCAATTTACCCAATTCAAGACATAAATCAATTCAATAAACGGTAACATCAAAGAATCAATTTTCTCCAACAGTTTATGCAATTAATTATGCTCAATTACATCTTAAAACATAACGTAACAATACACAACAGTAAACAATAATCCATAACAGATTTTAACATAGGAAAGCGGGATCCCTACCTTAAGTCCTTAGAAAAATCGATAACGTACAATTGCTGGAAAAATTTGATTATGCCCTCTACTTCTGACATACATTACGGAAAATCTAAAGGTTAAAATCTAGATCCCTCCAGTCAGATTGTAGCCCTATCAGTCTAGTTTCTAAATCCAAAAGAATTACTCCGATTGGAGTTCGTATGTTACCTGTACGACGATTCTACCGGAACTGCGTAGAAAATGAAATTCTAGAAATCAGCCCCCGTTCCTGGTGCGATATCTTCCAACTTCGAATTCGAAATGTGAATCCTCTTACGCTCCTTCGTAACTTGTTTCGGCGTGATTAATTTCCATATAAAGTTAGTCGAAATTCGACCAAAATTACTCACTCAAAAATACTCCCAAAGTTACTAGAAACTCTCAAAATCCTCTCCATTCTCTCTCTCTCTCTCTCTCACCACACGGCTCACTGCCGATTATTTTCTTCTTTTTTGTGTTCTGCCTTGGCACGATTCCCGAGAAATAAGAACCACAATCCTACGCTGCTCTTTACGTTTTTTTTCTTCTTTTATCAAAGGGAATCCCAAACCCACGAAATGCCTTTTCCTT
Source organism: Vinca minor (assembly GCA_026122235.1). Lineage (NCBI taxonomy): Eukaryota > Viridiplantae > Streptophyta > Magnoliopsida > Gentianales > Apocynaceae > Vinca > Vinca minor. The sequence goes on along the minus strand of JAOCZM010000201.1, from coordinate 2,592,094 downwards.
TCCTTTTTCTTTAAATTCTATTTATTATTTATTTTATTAAACCGATTCCCTGATCCACGAAAAGCCTTTGTTTTTCTTTTTTTGTTTTCATCTATTTTTTTCCCTAATTAATTCCAATCAGTCATTATTTAAATTATTCTTCTACGTGAATCACAATTAAATCCCCCAATTACGTTACGCGTGGAAAATGTCCCTCAATAAAACCTACACGAAATAAAACATGTAACATGTTATACAATTAATTGGACATGTAGTCACATAATCACACGAAGTAAATTACGCCTACACCGTTAATCGCAAAAAATTAATTATACGCTAAATATCACGTAAGCAAAAGTTACAGATTTTACATCAGCACAAGAAACAACACGGGGCACGCCCGTTCGAGTTCGGTCTTTGCAGCATCAAAAACATTAAAGCCTCTCAAATTAGAGTTAGCTATACTGGCTCTCTCTATATTTTGTCCCTCAATAAGGACCGAACTGTCACATCAATTTACGAAACAATCGTGGAAATGCATTCTAATTATTGTGGGTGCAATCGTACGATCAGATTGAAACCTGACCTCACTACAGTTTGCACAATAATTTCAGCGCGTAGACATGAAATCGAGTAGAATCCGACCAGGGTTTCTTGTCCTAGAACCAATTGGTTGTAGCCATGGCTAGACAAAGAAAGCAAGAAATCGGCACTCGTTTAGGTAATAACCTTCCATTGTATGTATGAATTTCTCTTTAATTTATCGCTCACAAAAACTCAAGAACTTCAATTGAAGATGCATAACAAATAAATTTTCTTTTCGACTCTAACTCTCAAATATTTTTGGTACTTAGTGAATTGTGATGCTTTGGGGGGAAAGTCTGGCATGGGACGGCCCTTGTAGGTACGGACCCACACTCCTCTCACATAAATTTAGACTGGACTCACCTGCAGGGTATGTCTCGCAGGCCTCCATGTCTCACAGGTACCCACAAGATCCGTCCCATAGGAAATTTTTCCGGCTTTGGGAATCCATGTAGGTGTGGGTATTTAAAAGTGTTGAAGAAGAGTACAAGTAGTGAGGAAGAAGAACAAGTCTGGGAGTTGTTCAAGTAAGCGAATGTAGGCTTTCGAGAATTATCAAACTCAAACAAGTGGTTAAGGAAGTCGTAACCTAGTGGGGCAAGCCTCTATCCGTGATCAAGAGGTCTCGGGTTCGACACCTTTTTTCTATGTGGGGCAATAAAAATTCTCCTCCTCTAATGAGGGAGAATTTAAGGTTAAAAAAAAACTCAAACAAGTGGGATTATTAATTATTTAATTTTGGCAGAAAATTCAAACTATATGAGTTGGAGACATTTTCTTTTCTTTCCCTAATTAATGTAGACGACGTACGTACACAATTAATTGGTGCATGGCGTTTTCCATAACCATGCAAGAGATCAATTTGGAACTGTTGCTTACTTCCTCCCTTTCATAATTTATACTACATCCGTCACAAATTGTTTGCAACATTTACACTTTTACGCATATTAAAAATTGATTGAAAGAGAATTATTATGAAGAAAAAAAAGTCTATAATGATCATAATTAATGACTAAAAAGTTATTATTAGTGGTTAGTTGGGTAATAAATTAGGGGTACGACTAGAAAAATAATAATAAATATGCATTGATTTCTAAAACGTGACAAACAATTTAAAATGTTTCAAAAACTGAAATGTTACAAATAATCTAGGACGTAGTAGAATATCTTTAGTCGCATTAAATCATCTATGTTACTCTTTGTAACATTTCTAATTATAATCTTATTTACTCTTGATGTTTGTTTAGTTTAATTTTAAATATATGAATAAAATTTTATGAAATTAGAGTATTATAGAGAGTGGCACAATAAATAACACGGAGTATCCGAATCCATAGTTTAACATAGATAGGAAGGAAGATATAAGGGGAATTATTATTATTATTATTATTATTATTATTATTATTATTATTATTATTATAACCTTAAGGACATTGTGTCTCAGTTACCAATCATGCACTCCTCCCAATTTACCTTTTTGCACTATTCTTTAACTTTTTCTATATATTCTAAACAATTTATATTATGACATAAGATAGTAACTAATTTTCTTGTAGGTATATTTTGTTTTAGTCAAATTAAAATAACAAGAAATAGCATTCAAAATCATGTCTCAGAGACAATTAAGTATCTTTCTTTAGCCGCATGTTCTTGATAAGTATTAATCGAAATATTTTTCTAATGCGTGTTCGGGCACATATTAATATGAATAAGTTATTATATATGATATTTTAATTTTTTTATTCTTTTAAGGTTCTTTATTTTTTATAGAATTTTAAATTTTGATATACTTAAAGATAATAATGGGACGTTTGAGAAAAAAGTGTAATACTTGAAATACATTATTAGAACAGGAAAATGAAATAAGAAATGAGATAAAAGATATTTTGTGCATAATTTTTAGTTGAAGAAAAATAAAAAGTAAGTATGATTGGATTAGGTTAGGGCTGACATGTGAAAAGTATGTGGTTTCAATTTCATGTTGGCAGCACACAATGAAGTCTTGTGGTCTTTGTATTCTATTGGTGGGTGAAGTTCAAAAACGTGTAGTAAGCAGTACTAGGTGTATCTGGAGAAATTTTATCTTAATTAGTGAGTAAATTTAAAACTTATAACTAAACCAATAAATGAAATATAAATAGAATAAAAAGTTAATTTTCTTTCCTGTAAATTAGCAATTTTTATCTATATATATTGCATTTATTAGTTTGAAAATATCTGTGTATTAACCATTTTTTATCTTACTCACTATCCCAAAATAAAACTGTTATGTATATCAGCTTTTCTTTCCCTACTTTTTTTTGTTACTGTCATTGGACAGAAGTTTTTTCACGGGAATATTTTTACATGCCCATATCGACTACCTATGCATGCACCCATAGATGTTGAAATCTGTTAAGAAATATTAGCGTAGATAAATCACTCTGACTCGAAATAATAGGTATCGAGTTGACATATGTGTCTTAATAGTAATACAAAATTTATAGGAAATAAGTGGAGGATGAAACCATAGTCATAGAGAATGAAATTCTTCTAGATTTTCAAGTTCTTCCTTCTCGTCAATCATCTACTATATACATATATGTCGTAGCAAATGGTGATAAATCCTCAAAGATCATTCCGACCCTTTTACTCTTTGGGGCATTTGGTTACCCACTTCACTCCAAAATCTTTAAAGTTTCACATTTTGTTAATTGCAAATGTGATTCGGGCACTTCAGATTTTTCGTTTCATAAAAATGTGCAGTAAATTTGATCTATAGTTTCAGTCGACATGCACGACCTCTCGTGCAGTGTCGGAGCATTGAAGGGCCCCCCTAAAATTTTTAATTTTTTTATATACTATATGTATATATATATCCAACAGTTCATAATAAAAGAGATTTTTTTCTACTACGACCCCCAAAAATTTTTTTAATTTTTTTCTATACGTCTCACCTAAACTTAAATGCTAACTCCGCCACTGCTCTCGTGTCTTTTCCCATGTATATTCGGTCAATGCGTCATATATCTTTATTTATTTATTTGAAAGTTACATCATGTATCTTGCGTCATATATCTTGATTATGTCTATCACGATAAAATATTGTATGTCTCTAATTATTTATAATTTATCATTTGTACGTGAAATTGAAAGAATATAACATACGATGATTTTTAATTGATAAGATCACGTAAAAAAAGATATATGGGGATATACAATTTTCACCCGTCTATCACTAACATAACATACAAGACGAATCTCTCTTTTACAACCGAAACTCCAAAGTCAAACCTTACTCTCCTGAAAGGTCAGTAGTAAGTATTACTGCATGCATGTTACGTTACCAGTAGCACTCATTACAAATCAAAGATGGGTAAAGTCATTTATGGAAAATACATTTTTTGAATCCAAACTTTTAGGATAATCATTGAAATATTATATATAACAATTATTTTATGAAACTCCAAACATTTTGGATAATTGTTATTATATATAACAACTATAAAGTAACAGCTTACACTGATTTAGAATAGCGATGGAAAAGTCCGTAATTATTTAACTATTTTGTTTTAGTGGAAGATACAATTATAATATGAAATTCCAAACGTGAAGCGAATTGCAATATCAATTAATGGCTGAACAGACTCTGCGAATTTCACCAACGGTTCCCGTCTTAACTTCAATATTGCTCATCTTCACCATAGACCTTGCAAATGCTGAGAAAAATGCCGAGCCTGGCAAGCCTCTAATACCAAGGAAGCTTTGCACCACAGTTCTGGTTGAGGGATCGGTCCACAATCTTTGATCGGATTCCAAAACTCCCCGACCATTTTGAAGATTTGTAAAGTAAGAAGTGTCAAATGTGTTTTCACTTCCGGTGTCGAGGGCTACACGATTCGCGTCAGCGCCTGCTGGACATTGTGATCGGAGTTGAGAAAGAAATGTCGGGTCAATTGAAGGGTCGGCGCTTCCATTGGCAAAATTGTTGAATCTATAACTGAAGGTTCTGCAAGCTGCTGTTCCAATTGTGTGTCCTCCTATAGTAAACATCAAACAAGTAATATGAATTTAAAATTTCATTATCTATATACACACGTTTAGAATTGAATGTCTATTTAATTGAACGTCTACTATATTCTTTTTCGAAATAATAGTACGTACCAACATGAGCAACGAGATCTTGAGTATTGAGACCCTTTGCAAGGAACTTGGCCTTTTGACTTTCAATAGATTCTCTGAACCCGACCAAATTACTTTCAGCATCACTTGCTAATGAAACTCGTCCATCTCTACGTCCTGTAGGCACAACCCAACTTGGTCCTCCAGTCTGTATGAATATCATTTAGTTAAAAGCAATGTTGATATATATATATATATATATATATGTACACACACATTGATATTTTAATTTATTATGTGACACTTTTGCAACCTTATATTTGTGTAGAAAAACTATGATAATTCAATCACGAGTTTCATATCAGAATTATCATATCCTTGTAATATTATTAATGGGATCAAGAACATACCAGGACAACAGAATCACGAGCTGCCAAGGCAACGATGTCAGCACAAGAAACAACACCAGGGCAAGCCTGTTCGAGTTCAGTTTTTGCAGCATCAATAACATTAAAGCCTCTCAAATTAGAGTTAGCTATATTTGTTCTCTCTGTATTTGGTCCCTCAATAAGGACAGAACCGTCACATCCATTTATGAAACAATCGTGGAAATGCATTCTAAGTAACGCTGGTGCAACTGTACTATCAGATTGGAAACCTGAACTCACTGCACTTTGCACAATGGTTTCAGCTCGTGGACATGAAGTCGAGTAGAACCCGACTCGAGTTCCTTGTCCTAGAACCAAGGTTGTAGCCATGGCTAGCACAACAAAGCATGAAATCGACACTCGGTTTAGGTAATTGCCTTCCATTGTATGTATAAAATCACTCTTTGATTTATCGCTCACAAAAACTCTTTGTCAGATTATTTGTGGATCGTAAAACAAATAGTGATACTCTTATAGAGTACTACTTAAGCTTGGATTGCTATTGGTGCTTTGAGAATCCACCAAAGGTGTGTTATTTATAAGCAATGGAAGCACCAAGTAGCAAAAGAATATCGAGTACCGTGAAGAAAAAAGGTAAACAATTTCGGCTTTTCGAGAAAATTCAAACAACGAGTTTGGAGGCAATTTTTCTGCTCTGAATTTGTCTTTTTATTTAATGTTGTCTGCGCACGTGAATTGTTAGGGCATGGCGTTTTCGAAAAATATCTTTTCTATCAATTCCAATCTAATTCTCGATCTCACGAATTGATAATTGTCACGCGTTCACTATTTTCTTTTATAATTTCATTATTTCTTTTACAATTATAAAATTTTAATTAAAAAAGTAATATATATATATATATATATATATATAAATTTCTATTAGTGGAACGGAAAATTAGACACGGTACGAAAGAAAAGATCCTTACCACGACATTTTTCATTGATCTTCTTCGTTTTCACTTGATACGTACTCCCTCCGTCCTAAATTATTTATCCGCATTTTTTTTAATCTGTCCCAAATTAACTATTCATTTTTTAAATAAATGGCTCATTAATGATGATTTTTTCAATCTTACAACTTACATTTAATGTTAGAGAAAGAAGAATAAAGAAAGAAATAAGGTAGAATTGAATTGTGAGTAAATTAAATGGGGTCATGTTTAAAATTTTATTAGGGATGACAATGGGGACGGGTAGGGCGGAGACCACGGTCTCAGGCCGTGGCCACGCTTCCTTCATCTGATCTCATCCCGGCTCAGTTCCGTCATTGAAGATGGATGAGTATCACATCTCGGCTTAGGCGGGGACCATTCCCAACTGGGGGATTTTTTTTCCAAATCCTGGCCTTCGGCAAACTCCCGCCCCTGACCTCGTAACCAATAGAGGGAAAAAATCATCCACACCTCCACATCGCCTCCAACTTAAACCGGGAATTTCCGGTCGAACTTCCAATTCATCTAGGTTCATTGCCATTTCTATATTTTACTGTATCCTATGACAGAATTTGATGAAATATTAATTTCCGTGCAAAATACAAAGTGAATATATAATTTATGAATTATGATATAATGTGTATATATTTTGCCAGTTTTCGTTTGGGAAGAGTTTTAACTCGGATATGCCCAATTGTTTTAAGGGCCTAAGTGGATAGAATTTTGTGTAGAATTAAAATTTTCAAATCACATAAAAAAAATAGAAGAAAAAAATGGATTTTGCTTGGAGCCAAACTCGATTTAGTTCACCCTAAGATATATGACGACTTCAAAAGCCACCACTCTTTAATAAACGAAGCATTCTGTCGTGGAACCCAGCCACCAGTGGTCGCGATCACTGATTCACATTCAAATCACATCACGATTTTCGATTAAAATAATAAAAACAAGTGAGCCTTATAAAATTTTTTTTTAAATCAAAAGAGGTGATGTAGTTAATTTTCGACTAAAGCTGGTTTCATAACCCCCACATATAAATCTGCAGTCTATATCAGAATTTTCCTTAATAAACTCAGTAGGAAAGTGTACTTGCTGCAATGATTTTTCAATCAAATGGGACCAAAATATACATAATATAATTACATAATATCAAATCAAGTTACGTTATAACACTAAATTATTGACTCAATATACAAAACCTAAAATTATTGACTCAATTATTAAGCTGATACGTGACCCTTTTTTTTTTTTATTTTGAGAAAGATCTAAAATCTAAAAGAAAAATGATGAGCACCTAAGAAAACTTTGCATTTAGATATGGGCGTCGCTTCTATAAGGATATCAAAATTGAAGTTCTGATTGGTTCATTTTCAATATGCATTTCCTGTGAGCAAGTTTCCCTGATAGAGGAAGTGTGAAAGATAGTCCCATGGGCATCATGTCTTCTCAAAATTAATTGATAATGATAGAACACTTTCATTAATATCGACGTGAGATCAATTTTAACACTTGTCACGCTATTTTTAGGTCACACGGGAGACCGTTCAGAGGTCACATCCGCCTGAGGTTCCATTCTGATACCATGTGAAAAAATAGATAATGCTTCTCATGTTCTCTTAAAATCAATTGGTAATATGATGTATTAACACATAAATTTATAAGTGACTTTAATCTTTTTTAGACAGCCGATTCGTAACTTTTATATTTCAAAATGTGACATAGAGTAGGACAATTAAGCAAGATCATAGACTAATTGAGGGATGATTAGCACAATCACAGATTGTCTAATTTGTCAATGTTTAGGATTCTTTCACTTTCATTAGCAGCAATTTGCAAGAATCCCTCTGAAAATGAATTACTCTGATTTTGTCTATACTGATTAATTTTTGTCACTGGTATAATTTTCTTTTAGTCAATTTAAGTGAGCAAGAAATTTCATGCAAGAGAAAACCACCACACACACACGTGTATATATATATATATATATTTATATATATAAATATTTTTTTATTTTCTTTTTTGTCAGTAAACTTTTATTTTTAACTATTTTTATACATAAAATTTTCAAACTACTATTTTTGTCAAATTAGTGTAAAATGGGTGGTTTCCTGCCACTTTTTGAACACGTGTTCTGTATATGTTTGTAATTCTTAATGATATTTTTTTTAATTTAAGTCCTTAACACTGGGGATATGTGCAGAACATGTGATTAAAAGTGGCAAAAAACACCAGTTTCACACTAATTTGACAAAAATAGTAGTTAAAAAATAATTTATTTACAAAAAATATAAAATATATGTTTACTGATAAAAGTAAAAATTGTTTATGTGTGTATATGTATATGTATATATATATATATATATATATATATATATATATATATATGTAGCTTTTTATCTTTCATGTAATAATATGTTTCGGGTTGGATACCTATTGCTCAATATTAACGGGCCTGGCCCAAAAAACAGAGAGGCCAACAATTAAAAGGCCCATAGATGGCAGAATAAGTTTACACATCAACAGTGTACCCACCCAAAACCAAATTGAAAGTCCTTCACGGGTCCTGATTGACCCGACCCTCCCACAGTTCGCAAAAGCTCAACTGAAAGAAAATCACAGAAGTCACTGGAACTGTGAAATTTGCTATTTAGGGAAAAGGATGATTCTGGGCAGAGATTCCTTAAAAAAGATTGCATTTTTTTGGATTTTCAAGATTCATTTATTGTGATTCTTCTTTGAAATCTCTTGGAGGGTAATCTTTTTTTTTAACTTTCTTTAGTTTATTTAATTTGTTTTTTCTTGCAGTTCTTTATTTACTCACTTTTAAACATTGATAGTATTTTAGGTGATAATTTTGTAACAGTTGTTAGTATTTTTTTCACTTGTGTTAATTCCCAGTATTGTATCTCAATTTTAATTGATTTATTTTATTTTATTTGTTATAGTTCTATTTGAGCTTTTTGCTGAAAAAATATAAGAAAAATGCCGTACTCAGTGCACAAGGCTCTGCTGATGCGGGGTCTAGGAAGGTCTTGATGCATGCAGTCTTACCCTTATTTTGGCTGTTTTGTGAGGGAAAAAATATAGGAAATTAGATTAAACTTGAGGCTTAAAATGTGTGAATTTGCATTTAAAAGTGATGAGATGGAGCTAGATGACCCGAGAATTCGGGATATTTTGTTTTTTTCTAGCTGTTGAAGAACTTGCTAGTTGTAGAATTTAGCAGAGATGATGGATAGTGAGTGGGATTCTTCCTGATGAAATTCATTTGTGCCGCTTTTTTATCTGATCTTGTTCTATTTGTATTTCTATTTCATTCATGCAAGTGAGAAAACATACATTTATAATGATATGGGGCTGGGGATGATTGTGTCCTCGTGCCGGGAGAGCATTTAAGGTTCATGAATTGTTGAAAAGTCGTTATAAGTATTGAAATTGCACGATTAGTCGAAGACATGGACCGTTATGTTTATCCGGCATATATTAAGGGATTATATACTCCAAGCTTAAAGATCGAAATGGCCGAGTGAAGAATTTGTAACATCGAGGGCAGAAGGAAAAACAGTAATATATGAAGACCAGCAATATATGCTATTTCGGTTCCGAATTACTGGTTAAGAATAGATTAATGGTTATCAATTCTCTGACTTTTGATATGATGTATTGGCCTTGCGATTAAATTCGTCGAGCCTTTGTTTTTGCCCCTCCTCGTTATCATTTTTTTCTCGAACCCCATGCTCTTTTGCTCTCCTATACATAACTTAAAGGACTCTCTAATGGCGGATATTTGTTTTAGTGCAGGGCTTCCTTTCTTCACAAGTGTCTAGTCCAAAGTGTCTCGAGTGCTTCAATTTTGTTTAAGAATTTTGCTTCGTCTCATCTCCTTCTGCATCACTCAAACACAAATGACAGAGTTTATCGCCGAGAGAAGTCGGCTCGAGAATGTAGATCTCTTCCGATGAGATTTCCCTTAAATTGTAGCTTGTTTGTGTGTCAGCCACATCACCTATCAGTCAAATTGATACATAGTAGAAACATAAGTAATGTCTCGATTGAGCTGAAGACTGATGAAGACGTTGTTAGGTTTAATATCGGTGATCCGATGACAAATGGAGGATCACGTAAACAAGTACAAAAGTCAGCTAAGAAGGTTAAGAAATCTAGGAAAGCAAAAGTCAATGAGCTTAGGTTCTTTCGACTGAAGGCGAAAAAGAAACTGAAATCTCCAAATCCTGAAGTTCAAATAAGATACAAACTCGAAAAGGTTAGTAAATACAATGGCTATTTTTTAAGTTTTTTTTTCCTTTTTATCATGAATCTTTTGTAACGTTATAATTATTTCATATATCTCCTCCGATAACTTTCCCATTGGAAACAATGTACTAGGCAAAGAGAAAAGAAGAATGGTTGATTGAGAAACTGAGGAAATATGAGTTACCTAAAGCTCCTCCAGAAACGTACGATCCTGAAATTTTAACTGAAGAAGAGAAGTTTTACCTAAAACGAACAGGAGAGAAAAAGAAAAACTATGTTCCCGTTGGAAGGCGCGGTGTTTTTGGTGGTGTTGTTCTTAATATGCATCTTCACTGGAAGAAGCACGAGACTGTAAAGGTCACTTGCAGACCTTGCAAGCCTGGGCAGGTCCATGAATACGCTGCTGAACTAGCTCGATTGAGCAAAGGGATTGTTATTGACATTAAACCCGATGACACTATTATATTTTATCGCGGAAAGAATTACGTTCAGCCCGATGCTAGTGCTATGTCACCTCCAGATACGCTATCTAAAGCCAAGGTGATACTTATGAACTGTCTTTCTCCTTCGCTAATTGTCTTTTAGCCGTTGCATAATATCGTAATTTGTGCTTCGAACTTGTAGGCGTTAGAGAAATATAGGTACCAGCAATCACTTGAGCATACAAGTCAGTTTATAGAGAAATTGGAGAAGGAACTGGAACAGTACCATGAATATCTTGCACGTAAAAAGAAAGATGAGAATGTGTCGCAGGCTTAGAATATCGACTTCTGACCACTCTCTTTGCTGTAATTCTTACCTTAAAGGAATCAAATATTCACTCGACACGTGGCAATGATGAGCAAGTAACGTTCTTTACCCTTCGTTTCTCCTTTCTTCATTCTTTTCTTGGATAAGTATTAGCTTTTGGTTGACAATGTTGGATTAATGAAAGCTTGTTGCAAAGATTCAGATAATGTAAAATTCGATTCCCGTCTCTTCTTGATGTCACATTCTCTTTATATTTGGTTTTTTAGGTGAAAAAAATGAGAGGTAAGCTTAAAGCTACACTTTTTGGGATCGAAGAGATCCCAATGAAACATGAATCGGGGTCTTCTATTCGGAGCATTCTTATTGAAGAACTTAACCAATCTCCATCAACAGAAACGCGATTCAGGTAAATCCAGATGCAGTCACATCATCGTACACGAAATTAGGACAGCCGTTCAGAAAGTGATTTTCTTTCTCCTTTAACGATATGCAGACGGAATCTCCTTTGTATTTCTCTGCAACGTTACCATGGAATGGCTTTGTTGTATCTTACACATTCAGATTCTCTCTTTTGTATTCTGGGTGTATGATCATTGACTCAACAAGAATTGCCTTTAGGCTCAGGGGACGAAGGCTGAACTTTTAGGTTGAGGGCGAAAAACTGCAACAGTATGTCGAATTACATATAAAAAATGGGGCAAATTTGATCAAATATTCCGAATTACATATAAAATTTACTATATCTAGTAAGATTTTTAAAAATCTCTGAGACGACTGCTCTTGCCTCAGTCTTCGTCACTGTTTAGGCTTCAAAAAAACAATGTTTGAAACTTGTAGGTAATGCAGAGGCCCAGCGACTAGAATGGTAAAAATGGGGCCTTGTTGACGGTCAAGGCTGGTAGTTCATGTTTGATGCGTAGGCCAAGTATTATGTATGTATATGCGAAATAAAATCTCGACCGCAAAATACAATGGGTTCTTTTGGATTTGGACTTTGCGGACCGGAGTCGGATTAGTCCGCAAAATTAAAATATAAAAATGAATTCGGACTTTGCGGATCGAATCCGGATATATATATATATATATATATATATATATATATATATATATATATATATATATATATATATATATTATTTTATTTTATTTTATTTTATTTTATTTTTTATACATCAATATCAAAGATTCAAAGTTTTTCAACCCTAATCTACTCAAAATCCAAATCTGAAACTTGAGAGAGTGGAAGATGAAACATAAAAAATATTATAATTAGTTTACCTCTTTCTTTAAATTTTAAATTTAACATCTCATGATACCAAACTAATTAACTTTTATTAAATGAATTAATCGTATGTATTTTGAGTTTGTCATTTACTAGCTACATGGATGATGGAGTTAATTGAGATGTAGACTATCATTGAGTTACTACTTTCTTGTACCTTGATATGATGAATTTTTCATTATTGACTTTAGGTCGGTTCGTAGTTTATTGAGATGCAACATACTAGCTATTTTTTTTATTTTTTCATTTACTAGTTTCATTAAAATTGTCAAAAAAAAATAATGAGAAAGTACGCTTATTGGTTCGCAATCTGCGACCGGGCATGAACTTACCATTTTAAGGTCCGCAAAAAAATGGACTAAGTCCGGTCTGGTCCGTTTAGAGTGAGTCCGTTGCGGATTTGGACCGGTCCATTTGACAGTACTATCTCAACCCCTCTAAAGTTGGAGGGGCTATTTTACTGGATTTTTTTTGATATGGACCAAGTTCACATGGACCTTATGGTCTTGAATTAGGCACGTCAGCACATAATTGTCTCTCTCCTTATTTTATAGTGATGTGGTTAATTTTAAACCACATGCTACAACGGACTCAATCCATATCGAAACTATCTATTTTCTGACATGGAGGAGAGCTCCCCCTCTCCCAATCTACTTTCTCTCCTCTCTTTTCCTCCCTAATCCCACCTCCAACCAAACAAAGGTTAAGGGGTAAGCTCAAATTGATCCATATATTTTTGCCACATTACATTCTGGTTTGATACAATATCCACAACATTCAAGTTGCACTAATATACTATACTGCATTAATAGTTGTTATCTTTAGTGGAAAGTGCTTGTATTTCTTCTATTAAACTCTCACTCTAAACATAATTGTTTACTCTCACAGCAAAATGGATCAATCCTGGTTAGTTATGGTACTAAAATCTACTTTTATGAGCTGATGTAATTTTGACCTTTGATTCTCAATTTAACTATTGAGAAATACTTGTTCACTTAACTTGAATAAACTATACACCATTGACAGTGGTGGATTCAACAATTTTCTATTGTGGAGTGAGTTGTACATTTTGTCAGTCAACTAATGTGAGTCTTGTGTGTGAGAGAGAGAGAGAGAGAGAGTAATGCACTTTGACCAGTAATTTTTTCTTAGTTAGTGAGTAAATTTAAAATTTATATTTAGATCAATAAATGCAATATATATATATTCTTAGTTAGTGAGTAAATTTAAAATTTATATTTAGATCAATAAATGCAATATATATATATATATACCAAAAATATCAATTCATAGGAAAGATAATTAATTTTTTATGCTACGTGTATTGCATTTATTGATTTGAATATAAATTTTAAAATTAATCGTTAAAAAAAGATAAATCCACTTTGACCGAGTGTTCCTAATAAGTATCAATGATACATCAGTGGGACATTTCAACTGAGTATCAGATATGAAGGGTTCTGACTCTGACTATGGATACAGAGATGTAAATGTAATTGTTGGAGAAGGAATAAATAAGAAAGAGACGAAAAGCAACTTGTTTCTGCCCTGCTCTTTCTCTGTTGCATTTGTTTTTCACTAATAATAGTCCGACTTTAGTGCGGAATGTTAAAAATTCTGCACGTGAAATATTAGTTGACGGTTGAATAAAAATCTCATTGAACACTTATTAGGACCACCTATTATAAAAATACACACATTTGTTACGCCTTTTGATAACAAGCAGTCGTAAAAGAGATTGAACATGCGTTAGTCTAAAAAAATCTCAGTCATCAAATTTTTTCATTTGAAAGCCCAAAGTTGTACTTGCAGGTTTGGAATTTATTGTGCTGGCACTGGCGCCAAAATCTTTGTCACCTTGCAAGATAACAGTTTGAGGCGAATCTAAAGTCCACGATTTGATGGCGAATTACACATTTATTTATTTTTCAAAAAGAAAATATTTGCTAAAACAATTAGGCGAATTACACATTTGTTATTTTTCAAAAAGAAAATATTTACCAAAACCAATTAGCAATACAATAGATAAATAAATAAAATTACATTTATCGTCTCAATGTTGGAGTGAGTAAACATACGACTCGTCGAACTGTCACGTACAAAAAAAAAATGGCAATCATCATATCTTTTTATTTGATTGATAAGAAAATATACACATATTTTCAAGCATAGGTGTTTTTGTTAAAAAATAAATAATTGTTATCTTGATCCAATAGAAAATTCTAGGCTAAAAATGAAAATCGCATTAGAGAAAATTGATTTTTTGATCACGTGTATATAGATTTTTTTATCACAATAGAACTTAGAATGCAAATTTCTTCGGTCAGAATCTAGTTTAGGGAGTCTAGTATCTATGGTTAAATATGGGAGTAATTCGAGATGATTTGCTATGTCTGCCAAAGTGTTCTTACTTGTTGTCCAGATTTTCCAGCACTTTTATTTTCTCTCTTTTTCTTTCTTATTCTTTTCTTCATTTCTCTATCTTTCTCCTCTATTTATAGGCTACCAAAACTCCAGATTTCTGGAAGGTTATAACTCAAAAGTAGGCAACCAATCAATAGTTACATCCCTCTTCTTGACCATATCTTAAATGGCACCCCTTCATACATTAACTTCCTCATAATATAACCAATAAAACTAACAAAAAAAAGTTCGTTTTATACACTTAGGTCCTCTAACTTCTTATCCTAGCTAGTGCGCCCCTAAGAATAATTAGAATAAAAAGTAAGCACATAGAATATGTAATCACATAAAACATGCTATCGAAAGGTCATGGGTATCACACTTACACTAAAAGTTTATCAATTATTTTAATTTAGATTATATGAATATCACGTAAAGTGTTGAAAACAATCTGAATACAGACAACCCGGCTACGGTGTATAACCCCAAATATTTCATATTGTGCGGAAAATTTAATAGCCGTCGGATCAAGAATCTGATAGCTGAGATCATTTGAGATTGTGAGAGTTAAAAAGTTCTTTTTAATTATCTCAGCCATCATATTCTTGATCCGACGGCCACCAAATGTTTCGTATGTTGAGGAATATTTGGTGCTCTGCACGGTAGCCGGAGGGTATGGTGGGTTATAGCCGCTCAAGTACGAAACGGGGTTAAGTTCTGCATGTGCGGTCATTAACCTCGTCCGTCACATTGAAATTTTAACTGTTAATGATTTAAAACGGACACATATCATGAGTTTACGACACCTGTCTTTTTTTTAAGGACACATGTTATATTTTTGTGTATAAAAACGTTTGTTGTGGGGGTATTCTGCACGTACTGAATTTTGTCTATTTTGCAAAGAATCCGGAGGGGTAAATAGTGCATCTATATATATACACAGATGCTGGGTACCCTAGAGTCCGGAGGCCTGGTAGCTGAACCAAATCCAATATTCATCTCCCTTGAGGTACCGAACATCTTTCTTGGTGTCAATATTCTTCTCTGCCCCCAGAAATCTTTCTTGGTATCAATTCATCACTTTTTCTCAGATTACTCTCTTACTCTACCTCAAAATTTCCAAATGATGGCTGAAAAAGACAGTCTAAAGAAGCCAAATAATATGAGCAACAACAACAATGACAAGAACAAGAAAAAGAAGAAGAAGAAGAAGAGAGGAGGTAGTAAAAGAAAGATGAGTTTTGAACAAACAGTTGCTTATAAATCTGTTAAAGAATGGGTTTTCTTGGACCCTTCTTCTTCTTCTTCTTCTTCTGTTGATGATGATTTTGGGGTTCAATTGAATAATCAAATCCCAAAAGAGAAATTGTTATTTGAATTTCATTCTCATTCTTTTAATAGTGATGGGTTCTTGTCTCCTTCCAAGCTTGTTGAAAGAGCTCATCAAAATGGGGTGATTAATTCTCTTCTCTGTTTTTTATTTTATTGATTTGTTCTAGTATTAGCTTTCTATATTGTTTTTGCTTTGTTTAATGTTGTTTGAGGTCTATTTTTGTTTACTGATTTGTGAGTTTCTAGGATAAAGTTTGTTACCTTTTGCTAACAATCTTGTGAGGGAACTAAAAACTTTGGTAGCAATTATTTGAGCTACCCTGCAATCTGTTCCTTAAATCTTGGATGATAAAAGCCTAGTTCTTGAATAAGGTTCTGGAGCTACATTAACTTAATTCCATGTTTAGCCCTCTTTTCGTAGCAAACGTGACGGTACAGGGGAATACTGTTTCAGTGATTTTCTCTGAGCAGTCACTTTGTGCATTCATTGTCAAAGGTTAGGTATGTCTCCAATGCATCTGTTTCAGTGGGCATTCTGGGAGCCGCTACTTTGTGCATTTATTGTCAAATGTTAGATTTGTCTCTTGTCCATCCCCGTCATACCCCGGGACTTAATGAGTTATGTTATTGTTGTTATTGTATAAGTATGTAAAGAACAGATTTCAAATGCTTATTTATCGGGGATCTTATGTACTATGTGGTGGTATAATATGGGGATTTCCTCATTTATAACTACATAACAATAAGATAAGAAACTTTTATGTGCAATAAATTTTTTGAACTAAACTTTTCAAGAAACTTGTACAGCATCATCCTAAGAGAAATAGAGTAATGATCTGCATATTAGTGCTCGTTAATAACTTATCGAAACCGTGATAAGTCAGGAAATCGGAGCTGCTGAAATAATCCTGCAATGTGAAGCATTTGTTATTAGAAAGGCAATAGCAATATAGCATGACAACTATTTCAATGTGTATGGATTCTTTCATGCTGTGAGACTGAAGTCTGGATTTTTTTACCGATATCTTCATTGTATTATTGCGTTTTGGCTGTTTTTGTATACAGTTAAATGTGATTAATATGTATATCCAGAACAGGTGAAAGTTTTTTCTTTGACCGATCATGATACAATGTCCGGCATCCCTGAAGCAGTGGAAGCAGCTTCCAGATTTGGCATGAAGATTATCCCTGGAGTTGAAGTTAGCACGGTTTTCTCCCCAAGGTCAATCTGTCATTCTTGGGGTTCCTTGTCTTTATTCTTTTCCATGGTTGGCGATATGTCGTTTTTAGCTGCATAATTTCCTTGGAGATCCGTTTAGTAGTCTGACGTTGAATTCAAATTAACAGAGAAGGGTCCGGATCGGAAGAACCTGTTCACATTCTTGCATATTATGGCATATGTGGGCCAACAAAAATTGAGGAATTTGAGAAGTTTCTGTTGAATATAAGGGACGGTCGTTTTCTTCGTGCAAAAAGTATGGTCACCAAACTGAACAAACTGAAGATGCCTCTTAAGTGGGAGAGTGTTACTAAAATTGCTGGCAAAGATGTGGCTCCTGGGAGACTACACGTAGCTCGTGCCTTACTTGAAGCAGGCCATGTAGAGAACCTAAAGCAGGCGTTTGCACGATATCTTTATGATGGCGGACCTGCTTATTCTACGTAATTAGTTTAACTTAGTTAAGTTTTGTTAATTATAAAGTGTCTCGATTTCTTACTTTTTAATATCGATAATGTTCTTGTTCAGGGGAAGTGAGCCATATACTGAGGAAGCGGTGAAACTAATATGTGAAACAGGAGGCGTTTCAGTTCTTGCGCATCCATGGGCGCTAAAAAATCCAGTTCCGATTATCAGAAGATTAAAAGAAGCAGGCTTACATGGAATCGAGGCTTACAGAAGTGATGGAAAACTTGCAGGTATCAAAATGTTCTCAATATATCGGATTTTCTCTCAGGACATTCGATTGAAGTTATTGTTGCTTTTCTAGATTCATTTTTCTGATTTATACTAATATCTTGTTTTGTCTTCTTGACACAGTCTACAGTGATCTTGCTGATGCATATGATCTGGTGAAACTTGGAGGTTCAGATTATCACGGAAGAGGTGGACAACACGAGTCCGACTTGGGAAGCGTGGGCCTACCAACGTCTTGTGTGCACGAGTTCCTTAAGGTGGCACGGCCAATATGGCGCGATGCCATGAGGGTCGTGTTAGAAGGTTACGTGAAAGATCCCTCTGCAGCAAACTTACAGTTCATATTGAAGCTCGGGAAAACAAGGTTTTGCAAGCGTACCTCACCTCTTACATCTACCAACGACTTGATCAGCCATTTGTTATCGTCGTGGTTGACAGAGGAAGAGAGACTAATTCCAGAGTTTGAGGCCATCAAGTCGAAGCTCTCCGATATTTCGATCATTCAAGGAGAGCTTGAAGCATAGGCTCCACGCCACCCAAAGTTTTCTCGATTTTGCAGCCATCAAGGCAAAGCTCTCAAGCATTTTCAATCAAGGAAGATATTTACCATATGGGATCAAAGTTTTTGTTAAATTTTCCTTGTGCATCTTAGGTGCTGAGATTATTCAGTTTTTTTACTGATCATTTGAGGGATTTTCCAAGACTTTTATAATCTTTGATTTTTTTTTTTTTTAACTTCTTTTTTATAGCATTTTAAAATAAGCTCATTTATATATAGATCATGAATAAATCATCGAATCAATAACTAAATTACAGGTGACTTTGCGGAAAAAAAGAAAAATGATGGATTCATTTCTGCACTAGGCGTATCAGTAGAGTACGAAAGTTCCCCCTCAGATTTTTCGCTTCCTAAGGAGGCGAAAAAACAGATTATACTGGGGGAGTAACTTGGCACAAAAACTTGGCACAATTCACCAACATTAACTGAATTTTCCAATTTCCATTTTCTTCTTCAGTGCCTTTTGTCCATGATAAATGAATGCGTCTGCTATACCAGCAACAGTAAAAATACCTGAAAATATACGCTCAAAGAATCAAAATATGGATACGACACAGAGTTACAACTTGATATAGGAAACCGAGCTTTAAATAAGACCCGACAGAGAAATTAAAGCTTTGGAAACCCTTAAAACAGTTTGGAAAAATCTGAAAAAACAAATCCTCATAATACCTCCAACTATTGCACAAATATGGGTTACAAAGTGCAAGAAAGACGAATGCTCCTCTTTTAACGTCACCTGAAAACAATGGAGAATGAATTTATTTAACTAACTCAAGACAAAACCAGCTTTACAGCTTCTGATATTTTGGATTTTTATGACAGAAGACCCTCTATTCTTTTTATGTAGCAGGTTTGTGCCTGTTTATCGCCTCATTTCACTGTTGGAATGCAAAATATTTTACTCATGAAAGGGTAAACATGTTTTAACTCTGTAAAATATTAAAGAAATTATAACAGAATAATGTCTGCACATGAAACAAATTTAAATAGATAGACGAGAAGAAAACCACCTTGATAGGAGAAAGGTCATAAAAGAAGAAAACACCCGGAGGCATCCGAGAGTAACCGAATTCTGAATTCTTATAATGCTCCGTAACTGAGAACTGCATCAACACCAGTGCCCCTAAAGTTACCAAATGAAGATGACTAATAAATCAAATGCCAACTTTAGAAGTTTATGCAGACCTGATTTGACTGAATGGTTCGGCCTCTGATATTAGTATAGACTGTAGGAACCACCTGTGATTGCCATAGGAGCTTTTAATTTGACATCCTAGTTTCAATTTTTCAGTAACAGAGTCACAAAAAACTTGGACAAAAGTTCATAAAAGCCTTTATTCCCTTTAATCTCCAGGAAATGTTTCATTAAGTACTAAGGATACAATGAGAACGCCTACCTGATCTCCGAAGCAAAAATATCATGCTCCCATTATCTTATCCAATTACTTTCTTCTTATTCTATTTGGATGAGATGGGCAGAAAACTAGAAATTGAAACCATCTGAGTTTTTTTAATTACAAGAAACGGATGACACATTATAGAAGCTGAGCCGTAAAGCGGGAAAATGAGTAAGATATACAGTTACCTTAACAAAATACTGATATGTTCCATGTGGTATGTTTTGAACTGCACGTACACTGAATTGCAGGTAAATGAAACAGGATAATTATCAAATACAATACCAAAGATTCAGAAAGACCTGAATGCTACCCTTCTCTCTGGGTACGGGTGTGGAAGGCGGGTTTGCAAAAGAAACAAGAAATAGCTCAAAACAATGACTAACGAACATGTGCAAGGTTTACAACATCTCAGAGATGAATGAATGAACAAAGACACTTATTTTTCGGCATATATCAAACATACACGGAAATGCATTGATATGGCGGGAGCTTTGCCTCCTGTACCCTCTTAGAATGGGATTCTCTCAATATAATACAAGCATTTCCCCACCCCCGACAAAATAGAAAGTTACTCGAAAGATTTATGAAGTACAAAAGCAAATTACCCATCCAGTGGATTTACTACTCCAGGAATGTTCTCTCCAAAAGATAGCTTATTGATCTGATGACTGATCTGAAAAGTGAATAACAAAGAATGTGATATAATCAAAACCAACTGATTTAGAAAAGCATATCATTCCATTTCTGGTTCCAGAAAGAGAAATTTCCAAGTAAACAGAAATTGTAAATTGAATATTTTATCAACTAAAGAAGAAAATGATGAAATCCTTACATTATGATTCTCTTGTAATGCCAGCAAATCACTAAGAAAATTTCCCTGATGAAAGCTTTTACCAGCGGAAAAATGAAAATTTCCAGCCACTTTGTTGACCTCCAACGATCCATGGATATTGCATCCTTCGCCTTCTTCATCTTTAATTTTTTGGACAAAGCCCTCTCTCATGCACTGTATCACAGTATCATATCGGTCAGAAATTATAAGTTCTGAAGACACAGGGAACATAGAAAACAAAGCATTTAAAATACATCTACAGCCAACCTGATCAATCAAATCAACATTAGTCAGCCCCCAACCTCTTTTCGTGTATGCTTCACGAACTTCTTCACATGAATTGCAACAATCATCATCTGACTGCAAAAGGAGATGAGGACGAAAGATTACATGCATAAGTTTTTTTTTATAGAAACACAACAAAATTTCTTTGAACCAACACACTTAATAAATTCTATCTATCTATCTATCTATATCTTATTGCATCAAATTAAGAGCACAAAGAAAATCAGGCAAAGAAAGACAAAGAAAAGAAAGTGTCAAACAAGGACATGCCGTTTCTGCTCCAAAACATGAACCACAATATGTCTCATTGTGCTCAAGCCTTCCACCATGTCTCTGTAAAGGCTTCTCAATCTGCATTTAATTGAAACCCAGAAGAATGTGAACAAGTAAACGATATGAGTGAAATGAACTTATATAGAAGAGGAGTGTTTGAAAGTGATATCCAGGCTGGAAATTAAATGAGATCAAAGCTTATGCATGAATTCACAGACCTTAGGAGCACCAATTCCTTCTTGTCTCACTTCAATCACATTACCATGAAAATCAATTCTCTTCTTGAATATATCATGTCTCTGCAAGTGAAGATAACTTGAATCAGAATGCAGGGATTCAGTGAGATAAACCACTAAGAGGAAATATATATCACCAAAAAGGATGGTGGAATATTACGAGCATGCAATTTTGATACTATGAATAAAGTAAGCAACTCAACCAGAAGAACCGTATCAGCACTTACTATATCTAGATGTTGCTCCCCGCTGATATCCATGGCATCAAGACTAAGTAACGAACACCGCACAGCAGGAAAAGTTATATCAAACTGTTTAACAAGGAATGTCAATACGCATATCAAGGAAAACTACACTAATAATAGGGAAAATCACGATGTGTGTATCTAGGGAAAAGTCACTTCTAAAGTGAATTACCCCTAGATATATCTCTTCAATTAAATTTTGAATCCATCTAACTTTTGTGTTTCCGAGCAAAAGTTTTAGCACAGTGAGGTATTGAAACTACAAGTTAACGATATTTCAAAACAGCAATGATATCTATATGCAAGCCACAAGATCATTACCAATAGGAGTGAAGCATTTTCAAACTAAATAACTGGATTTGCATTGATTTCACAATACTTGTAGAAGAGTTGCGTAAATTACAAGAACAAGAAGAGTGGGGATGTATATAAACTCCAGACTTCAATTCTTTGAAAGATTACTAATCATTACATTTATGTGTAGTTTTCCTCCCCTTGAAGTGTCCACGACAAGCTTCGTTTCTGTAACAGTATGGAGGTACAATCCTGCAATTTTAGAAAAGGTGTCATCTCTAAAAGGTTCGAGGAAAACTACAAGTATTGGCTTCAAATTCTAGTGCACTAAGTAACAGCAGAACTTTTAAATAAACCAAGCTATACACAACCTCGATAAGCTCGCATTCTGCACATAAATATTTCAAAGCAGCAAGAGAGTTACCAAATATAACCAAGATCACTCAACATTAAAACAATAGTATCATATCGAAACCACCAAGAAATATTCAAGTATCTAAATAATCTATAAAGCTCAAATACCCAAAAAAAATCAGCTAAATGGTCTACATACACATCAACCAACCAACCTCAATTAACTTGCATTCTGCACAGAAATATACCCATTTCACATGCAGCAACGGATTACCAAGTAAAATCAAGATCACTCAATATTAAAACAACATTACCATACCAAAACCACCAAGAATTATTCAAACTAACCAATTATATTTTCAAGTATCTAAATAATCTATAAAGCTCTCGACTTTCTTTACCTAAACAACAACAACATAACACATTAAGTCCCCATTATTGGGGCTATGGGTGGGGGTGAATAGGAGACAAATCTAACCTTTGGCAATAAATGCAAAAACTGACTGTTCCCAGAATATCACTGAAAGTAATGGATTGGAAACTAACCCAACATTTGGCAATGAATGCACAAAGTGATTGCTCAAAGAATACCATTGAAACAGTAGTTCTATACAGTCACATTTGCTACTGAATCATGCCCTCAAATCAAAATCAAAAGTCATCAGAGAATACAGACTCAAGAACCAGAGCATTTATTTACCTAAAAAAAGATTACTTTTTTTTAATCACGACTTTCTGCATGTTAATTGAGAAATTGAAGAAAATTAATACAAAAAAAGTGAAGGAAAAACAGTAAATTGGTGTACATACGAAACTCGGAGAAGAAGAGCAAGAGCATAAATGTGGCGGAGAAGAGCGTGATAACACCACCGGAAAGTGTACGGTTATAGAAATCCTCATTGACTTTAGGGTACGCATCCAAACTCCTGAGTTTATTCAACAATTTATCCATTTTCGCCGCCCGGCCAAATCGGAACCAAAAAAGCCACAATTTTTTTTTACTATGATTTGCTCACTGCAAGAAATTGTATCCTACAGAAAACAAGAAAATTGCTACTGTTCTTTCTCCTTAGAAATTATGTAACCCTAGTGAAAACTATCCTCTCTCCGGGAAGTTCCAAGGTAGGGTTTTGATTTCCACCGGAAAGCTGCCGCGCCGGGCCGAAGAAGGAATGCTTTGACTACAACGCAGTCTATTATTTAGGGAGTGTTTCTAATGGAGAGGGAAAACGTTAATGATCAACGGAAATTTACACGAGCCACTCGTTGAAAGGGTATAAGAGTCTTTTACAAATTTATGCAAAATACTCGTACAAATTGCTCACTGCTCCTATGCGGAACAGCTTTTGTTCCGCACATGCGGGACAAAACAAAAGCTCGTCAGTTAGATTAAAGTTTTAGCGGCTGAGATTGATTAAAAAATGAAAGAACAGCTGTTCTCAAGGCAAAAAAAATGTTTCGCATGTGCAGAAAAATAGCTGCTCCGCATAGGAACCGAACTGGTACAAATTATATACTCCTATTAGTTTTTGGGGTTAATTGCATTTTAGTACCACATAATTGAGAAATTTTATTTTGGTAGGTGACTAAGTTTAAAAGTTACATCCAAACCAATGAATACAATACACGTAGGCCAAAAAATCATTTCTCTTTCCTACCTACGTGTATTGTATTCATTAGCTTGAATGTAAGTTTTAAACTTACTCACCTACCAAGATAAAACTTCTCCACATAATTGGAGCACTTTGGTTCATATTTTAAAAAAATGACAACTATTAGTCTAAACAACTGTTAATCGACGACGGACAAAGTGATGAACTTCCGTGAAATTACAATGTCTATCATTTATAACGAGCAGTTATCTATATTTGTGGCAGTTAGTATCAATTTTAACTCTTCATCCGTACATAAACATATTTTTTATAAGAGATACTCCTAACACTAGAGATGACAATTTGACCCCGTTGACCCGCTCTGCCCCAACACCTTTTGGAGCATACCCGCCCGCCCGTGGAGAGAATGGGGCAAATCAGACTCGCCCCGCGAACAAGGATGGATTATTAAAATATTATATTATTATATTATTGTACGAGTATTTTGCATAAATTTGTAAAATACTGATTAATATTTTAATAATATAATTAGTCATTATTACAGATAAAATCTTAATGCCCTTCTAATTATGCACGTAGGCTTACCTTTTTGCGTTTACATCCAAGAAAAGGAAAAAAAAAAACCAAATGGGAAAGAGTCAAGAACCCAGGAAAGCACAAGTTATATGATACAAAACAGAGCATTTGGATTCAAAAACACAAATACAAGACCGGTGAAGCACTTTGTCGGATTCTCTTAAAATGCATGTTTCTTTACAATCAGACCCGATAATACAACAGAATATACTTTACAAGTTTTATGCAATAAAGCTTATAATCCTTCAACACTCGAGATCAAGGATCTGCAATATTCCTTTCTGTTTCACTTCCAGACGGTTCATTATTAACCAGTTTCTCAGCCACCACAGGTGAACTACTGCTCGAACCATGCATCTGTTTTTAGGTACTTCATCACATCAGGTTCAATGAAATGTTTATATCATTAAAAAGAACCAACAAAACGAATTTGAAATCCATGATGCATGGTAAAGGAGGAGCATACCGCAGATGTTGTCTTATAAGGCAACGATTCTTGTGGTGGTATTGCAGATGAATCTGATGGCCTATGGAACAATAGGTGTGCCATGGACCGATCTATAGGATTAGTGTCGGTTTCCATATCCATAAACCCAGTGCACCTGAAATACAAACAGTTGGAAACGACAGAGGTAAGAATCAGACGAGAACCATGAAGTCAGGCTTTTAACTTCTCAAGGGGAAAAGAAAACCATTGTTGCAAATCCCATACACAATAATATATGATGCATGAAACGGAACCATCTATTATTTTGGTGGTTATTATTATTCTCTTTTCAGAATGACTGGAACAATCAATAAGAAAGCATATTAAGGAATGAGACAGGGAAGAAAACACAAAAGTGCTTAGCTCAAAAGCATTGGTAGCTCATATAATAATATCAACTAACAAATGCTATTTTCAAGAATTAACCTCACAAATCACATCCTTCCTTTGATCCCCTAGAAAATAACTCTTTTTACAGGGTATATTCCTTGAGGAAGCATCTCTGATCAATCTTCACTACAATACTTGGTTAAATAAAGTTGTCTTTGTTGTTGCTAAAAAACACTGAATGCCTGTCTACACTCCCTCTCTACAGTTTCATCCTTTCAGAGTCCAGATATTACTTCACTATTGTAGTAAGAAAGAAATCAAGCAGTATATTTTAGTCATTGTGGAAGGGGCTGTCGCCGGTCAAGTAAATGTGCACTAGCAGACACTTGACACATTCAGTAACTAGAGAAATGTTACCTGTTAGAGGGAGTTTTATGTTTACACGTTCAACTAGTATCAATAATTATAGGCCTTAACATGGGATAGCTTGATAGTATCAGCCGACTGATACTATGCCAGGACATCACAAAGTTAGCAGGATGGAAAGCAACGTAAAAGTTGGGAACACATATACTGTGACATCTTGCCAATCAGCCATAATAACAACATTCAAATGCCAAAACAAAGCGGAAGACTGCATACTTATTTGATCCTTCAGCAATAAGTACTCCGCTGGTATCTCTATCATCCCCACAGCAACTATCATCCAGATTTCCATGGTTATGGCGTTGTTCAGCACTTCTAGCCAAGCGGTATAGACTGTCCCTTATGCATAGCTTGGTCCTCGGATCCAACTAAACCAAGAAGGTCCAACAACCTTGTTTAAGTTATAAGAATATAGAATACACCAGGAGAACAAAAACGCTAGATGATTTGGGATAAAAGTGATGAGACCAAGTACAGAGAGCATAAAAATTCGAGGGATGTGCAAAGAAGAAAGCAGCAGCACATCCGGTTTTATGTTCTACGAAGACTAAGTGCATCGCTTAGGCAAATGGGCACACCGCACACTACTCTGACTAATTGAGCCCTGAATGAATGACTTATTCATCCAAAGCCAATAGCAGTTCAGAAAGTTGTTGGACGCCCATATGAAGGAAATATAACACATATATAAACACGAAAAGAAAAACAATCTTCTATGTCCTGAGAAAGACGATACCTGTTCCATGACAAGTTGAAGTTGGCGGAAACTTGCTGCTTCAAGTGAACTTTCATCTAGAACAGAACTCACGGATGAGCCTTCTTGTATGGTAGAGGGGCCTACTTCTCCAGGAACACCTTCTACATCACCACGGTTTTGAAATTTGTTCCCCAAATGTTGAACACTTTTCTTCATGGGAA
This sequence comes from Vinca minor, assembly GCA_026122235.1. Classification (NCBI taxonomy): domain Eukaryota; kingdom Viridiplantae; phylum Streptophyta; class Magnoliopsida; order Gentianales; family Apocynaceae; genus Vinca; species Vinca minor. Next base: position 2,565,299 of record JAOCZM010000201.1, on the reverse strand, counting down.
CTGGATCGCTCAAGGGAGCCTGAACCCCCATATCCATATTTTCAGTTTTACTTCCAAAAGGGGATAGAAAAACTTGTTGGTGATGAATGCTATCCTTTTTCTCATTAGGTACAACAGGAGTCGCCTGAAATGAAGGCCAGTGGGAACCATTGGCAGAAAGACCATGATTTGATGAATAGGACTCCCTGGGAGAAGCAGATGCCACGCCATTGCTTTCCGCTTTAACAGCAGCGAGAGATGGATATACAGAGGTCTGTTTTGTAGAATTGGTGCAATCTGAATCTCTGTATTGAACGTTGTTCTGCAAATAACTAAATGGTTTGTGCCCTATAGCTTGCTTCGGTTGTTGAATGCCTATTGATGACACGACTTGGCGAGATGTGGCCTCACAGGGCAGCAACGAGTCTTCACTTTGAAGGCTATTATTGCTATAATAGAATGAAGTTCCATCCGACAAATAGTGATCACTTCTCTTTTCGTCAGATTGGTTCTGCTGTCTTGTTTGCTTTTTATGCACATTCATCTGCCATATATGAATTCAATGTTGTGAAAATAAGTAGCAATAATTTCAAAATTCGTTCTTTCATATGATCTGATCAAACTACTAACAGTTAAAAATTGATTTAGTAAAAGAAAATTTTGGCTCGAGAAAAGGATGCATAGTATATCTTTTGATCTGTGGAAAAAGAAATAATGAATAATTCACCCACACACAGCATCAAGTAAAACTCAGACCAGGAACAGCTTAAAAATATCTGGACAGAGAATTAGCAGCACTCAGTCAAAGCTTCATTCTTTTTTCAACAAGTAAAAACAGGAATCATGATTCTCAAAATACAATAATGCAAGACAATATACCATTCTACTGATTCTCAAAATACAATAATGCAAGGCAATATACCATTCCACTGCCCCCATCTGTTGTGTGGTTACTAGCTTGGACCTTGTTCTGAACTTCACCTTTGTACTCTGACCCCTGAGGAAAAATAAAATTAACAAAAAAAAAAATGAACACCGAAAACTGTAGCTTTCATGCCCACATTTACAATCTAAGTACATATTTACTGGGGAAAAGATCGAAAGAGAAAGTACTTAACACCAAAACAGACTTATTGACGTGCTAACCTGCTGCAAAGGCATAAAGTCACCCTTTCTGTTCGAGCTTCTGGTTTGATTCACAAACGAAAAATGACCAAGATCATCATTCTTGTCTTGCTTTATTAGCCAGGAACCATCTTTACAACTGACGGAAGTGTTCTCCATGCTAGAAGCATTTATTGAACAACATGCGTCATTTATCCTTAAAGGCTCACAGTTTCCTAAGTTATTCCGTGTCTTCCTTGAATCAGGACACGAGAACTTAAATTCCGACTTCAGTACATCACCAGAACCTTCAACAGCATCTGATGATAAAAACCACTCCAATTGATCTTCATTATTGGCCCCCAGTCCGAATGTCGAATCACAACTTCTGGAAGACAAGTTCAGCAGTAAGTAAACAACTAGAGAAACAACAGAAAATAATCCATTCTTACTGAAAATATAGCCAGTAGTTACCTAAATATTCTGTCAACATCTTCAAAGTTCCCAATATCTGACCAACCATAATACATAAAATCATCAGAATCTTTGTCATCACGGCTACTATCAAAGAAATTCAGATCGTCTGTTTGGGAAATATTATCCAGAGTATAATTGTAGGCGGTACTATCAACAGCAGCACTCTTGTCATTTAGAGCAGCATCAGTTGCACAAAAATCACTTCCGGTATAGTTCATATTGTTGCTTTTGTAGCAGGGAGTTGATGTCTTTGTACCATTAGGTGCCAGACTTGAAACTTCTTTTACTGTGTCACTACCACGTGGAGAAGGAAAACCACCATCAGGTGTCTGCGACCACAAATCTTCCTCCAACATAGTCTTCCTTTTCTTATTCACAACTGAAAATTCGTCTTGTTCGTTCTCCTGATAAACATTTATATCTGCAAAGCTATTATTTGAAACACCAATTACATCACAACGAGGCCTTTTGCAGCTGTCACCCGAAAGAGAATGCTCACTGTCCTTTTCACCACTCGGATGGGGTACTATATGATCATCGCTGTGGCAAAATTCATCCCAAGCTACATCTTCAAACTGTAACACCAGTTACAGAATTTTAGCTGTAATAACTGCAGAAATGCTCCCATAAAATGAGTAAACAAAGCTTAAATCTTTGAAAATGCAATATAAAGTGAATAATGACAACTTGAATGAAGATGAAAGAACCTAGAGAAACCATGGTCCAGTCCTCACTTTTTTCACCATCTAAGAAGCTTATGAAGAAGGGTAGCACAAGAATCATAAGTTATAACTCACAAAACCCCAGAAGTATATTCTTTATGAGCAGGTAGCAGAAGTGGTAACTTATCGTCCAGGATCAAGCTTAGAAGGTAAGTTAAGTCAACCGGAAGCCAGTATTGGCTGTTGGTGGAGATCAAAACTAGATGGAAAATAAATGATAGAATACACCAATATTTCCTAATCTTCCAACAACAACAACGCCTTAATCCCAAATAATTGGGTCGGCTACACGAATCAACATAAGATTTTTGTGTGGTAGTTAAGATGATATTTCCTAAACTTCCAAAAAAATGAATTAAGATCTATTTGTCCAATTATCTCACTTTCATTATACCGAGAAAAAGATGGATCGAAAAAATGTCTTGAGGCATTCTTCAAGAAAACACGTAACAATGGGTCTGTTCAAGAACTTCTAAACCCACAGACGAGGAATTTTCTGAAAGGCTCATAAAATGTATGTCACTCAAAGTTTACTTTACATAGACGAAGCAAATCTGGAAAGTTACCGTCTCGGCTAATTCAGCAAATTTGTCATTTTATAATTAACATTTGGACAATCTGTAGCATCATGAGTAATCGAATTCAGCTCTGATTTGATGCCAGATTAGGAAGTTTTTCTAATTCCAATTTCTAGAATAATCCGTAGACCACTCTAGAAGTTAACACCCACTTGTCCATCACATCGACACAACATTTAACCTGCTCTAGGGACATTAAAAATCTCAGATCTTTTGACTAGTCGGCACTGCTTTAGTAAAATAAATGAGATAGTTTTCGTGAATATTTGCGAGTAGGTAACTCCATGTATAGATTGATGGTTTGTCATTCCTGAACGTTTCGATATATTGTGGTAGCTATTGAAATCGATAATCCTAATGACGTGATCCAACCTCAGTAAGGCTGGTCAGTAAAGCATCAGTTCCGCAGCATATTTATCCCAAGTACTTTAGCAGTTCCCAAAAAACTTCAGGCCATGATGATTTCTAAAATGACCAAGTAGATTCCAGGAAACTTCATATCCCGCACGTTTCCAAATTACCTAAAGCTTCTGTAACCAATCGATTCATCAATTTGCGGACCTTGAAGATCTTTGGATATACGTTACATCGAAGATTAATGTTCCATCGCATAATGCATCCATGGCTTTTCCCTCATCCCTTCGAGAAAAGCATAACGCAAGAGGGCCGTCCATTCACAAAACTAATTATATGAAATGTTAATGATGCCCCTAAAATTCAACCTTCCTATACGAGAGTCATTAACAATCTACCATCAATTCATATAATAGAATAATCGAGTTTCAACCATATCAACAACAATAAATTAAGGCATTATTACAAAATAATAAGAAATTAAAGCTCTTTGATTGGCCAGTTGAAAGAAACCAATAGAACAGGAAAAATACGATATCTGCAATATTATTTCCCCACAGATGTCTTTTATTAACAAAACTCACCTTATACATGGACAAGTCCGACATTCCTATAAAATCTTCAACCAGGACTCAAACCATAAGCAGTCTTCTGATCTGACACCATATTTAAACACAGTTCCCTCTTCGCCTCCTTTCATGAAACCAAAGCACGAAAAATCAACAAAAGTTTAATAATTTACTCTAACAAAGATCATTAACTATTTCATTAGTTAAAAAGCATTTCAATAAGACACAAAATGAAGAACTTTTATTTTACAACCAATAAAGCAAATTAAAAATGTGCAGAACAAAGTTTTTCAATCTAAATAGGACAAATAACAAGTACAAACTTCAAATCAATTACAAATTTTCAATGAATTGATTTTATTTTGTTTTAATTTTCTCAAAAAATAAATAAATCAACTTTTTCCATTTTCCTTCCTTCGCCTTACCAAACATTTTTTTGCAACCAATAGAGCAGACTAAATATGCAGAAAAATGTTTTACAATCTAAATCGGACAAATAACAAGTACAAACTTCAAATCTACCAGAATTTTCTATGAATTGAATTTCTTAGCTTTTTCAAAAATCAACTTTGTTCTAATTTTCCTTATCCCTACCAACAAATACATCAGAAACTGAATTCCTCGAAAGTTCTACTTAAATTCAAATCAATTTGAAGAACAAATCCAGCGTAAATAAAAGCACAACTAATTATACTGAGGTCTAGCCGGAAAATTAGAGAAAAACGGCCAGAAATTGAAGAAGATTCACCTGAAACCAGCTACGAAATCCACAAAAAAATCAGCAACAAAACCCTAAATAAGATAATTAGCAGCTACACAGATCTCGGATGTTCTAGTGAGAGAAGAGAGAAGAAAGCTTTGTTAACTTTGGTTGAAGAAAAAAAATAATAATTGTTTTGGGGGTTTTTGAGGCGAATATTTTATGAATTTTTAAATATTAAAAGAAGAAGTAGGGGTGGTAAGAGCGCCACGTGTCGTGTAGATCAAAACACAGGCTGGCAGGGCAATGGAGTGGGTATCAGAATTCGTGGACGAGAAGGAAAGTTGAGATACGATCTGTTTCTGCGTTATGATTGGTCCACGTATGAACTAGGGTTCATGAAATGGACACGTGTCGGTTGATGAGGGAAGGGTTTTTTTGGGTGGTGGGCCAGCTTGGAAAAACAGGTTGTGGTAAGGAGAGACAAATGGTTTTGAAGGGTGACAGTTGTTAATTATTATTCTTAATTTTGCTTAAATTCTTGGCTTTTTTGTTTTAATCATTGTAATTTATATTATTATTTAATTCATTTCTGATGCTGACGCTTTGGAGTTTCCTAATTTATTCTAACCTCCGTGATTGTTATCAATTTTAGTTTACCATATCTATTACCGATCTTAAAGTTCGAATAAAGGAAGAGAGTCCGTAACAGGTCAACGTAATTTTGCGAATGAGTATTATCAATTTTAATTTTCCATATTTATTATTTATCTCAAGTTCGATTAAAGAAAGATAGTTGTAATACGTTACGTGACAAGTCAACATTAAACACATTTATGACATGAGTCTCTCTAACTATATTTCAAGGATTTTTCTTCCTAAATCTTGAAATTTATTTAGAAATTAACTTTCAACTCTCACTCTCTCACAAAGACATCGGAAAAAATGAAGTTGGACGAATAGTGGGTAGATCCACATGATCCAGTCATGGTTCCATTGGTGTCACACCGGTTCCATTGATTAATGTATATGGATTTTGTTTCTGTTGTCTTTCAAGCAGGCTCATGAAACACAACTCTTTTACGAAAATTTGAGAAATGGGGGGCAATGGTCAGAGAAGGTGAGGGAGATCGATGAAGCAGAGGGCAGCGACGGTGGTGGCATAGACAAAAGAAACATAAAAGGGAAATCAAGGTAAGGGAGGTTGTCGGACGGAACAATATAGAAGAAAAAGTTGGTGAAATTATTTGTTTTAAAATTGATTTTTATTTTTTTTTATGCCTCAAGTAAATAAAAAAGGGCAAAATGAACTTTTTATCTTGACTTTGAGTATAGTTTAGATATTTCCTAATCGAGCTAAAATTATTTCACCAGAATCCTAATTTTATGACTTGATTGTTATCGGAGAGAGCTTGAGGTACTCAATTGACAAAGTGATGAGAGTTAGTGATGCTAAAATGGAATTAACCTTAAAAAAAAATCCTACATGCAAAAGTAAAACCGTGAGTCTGTAGGAATTTAGTTGGTTAATAAATACAGTAAAATCACGAGCTAAGGTAAAAAAAAAAATATAGTTAGAAATAATGTCAAAATAGAGTTAAAAAGTAATATTTTAGACATGCAAGTTGTAAATTTAAATTTACTTGTACACATTAATTATTTTTTTGAGGATAATAATATGAATGATTTTTTAAACAAGAATAATCATAAGTAAATTATGATTCTTTTATTTCCGCACTATGAAGACAATTCTCAATAATACTCATTTGATAAGTTTTAAGAAGAAACTAACCTCAATAAAAATGATACAAATTAGAAATTTTGTTGTTGTTGTTGGCGTGATTTTAATTTATTTTCCGTGTTTAGAGAGTTTTAAATGCGGCTTTGAAAAATAATATACATAATAAGAACGTGTGAAAATTTTCAACATAAACAATTGATTAGTTTGAAATTGAATGTCTATTTTATTTATTTATTTTTGGTTAAAAAAATTGAGCATTTAATTTCGTACTGAACTAAGTAATAAATAAATAAATAAAAAAGAACAAAAACAAACTCGACAATCTTAGGACCAAATCAAGAACTTAGCAAATGTAGGAGGAAACCTGTGACCCAACCATATGATTCTTTAAAGTGCGGTATTGTTGATTTTGAGTTCAAGAATTTAAAGGGCTATTGATATTTAGCTAAGCTAACAATTGGAGAGAGTAGAATTGTAGAGAGAACCTTTTTTGGGGGGATTTTGATTAAAAAAAAAATGTCTTTCCCGATGAAGATTCAGCCGATCGATTCACAACAACAAGCATTATTTCGTGAATCATCGAAGCCACCTATAAAATTAAGACTGAAAAGGCACCGCGGCTATTTCCGGCAAAGTTAAAGAGCGGCGGTGAAGTTTGACCCGAGCTCAGTCTGCCTAGATAAAATGGTACAATATTTTATAGAGGAAAATACTTTTGAAAAGCCCCGGCATCAACCCAGAAATGTGGCCTGAATCGCTGCAATTGTAGAGCTTTGGATGATGATTTTATTTTGATGCTGATTGATGAATTTCATTTTGGTTGTTGTAAATTGATGAATTCTAGGGCTTGAAATGAGTTATATTCAAGAGTTTCAGCCTATAATGGTGGTGGTGAATTGGTGTGAATTTTGATGAATTTTTTGAAGAAAATTAATTTTGAAGAGGGGGAGCAAGGAGGGTGGTCGGAGAAGATGAATCGGACGGGTCGAGTATGTTTCAAAATGGTCAGGTCGGGTCAAATGAGTTCTATTGAGGATATATTGGTATTTATACATTTTCAGGCCAAAAAATAATAATTTTTTGCCAGAATTTTCACTGGAGGCCCACTTCCGCTATCCGTAAAAAGTTGGTGGCTATTTTCCGCCAAATAAATTGTTCTGCCCCATCTGCTAAAATCTGAAAATAAATAAGGGTTATTTAGTGCATATTACCCAAAAAATAATAAATAAAATCGGTAAACATCAAATTTTCTATTTTATTATTTCACCTCTTACTCACATAAAAGGCTAATTCTTTTATTGATCCGGTTCAATAACTTTGTGATACATAATTCTCCATATAATTATAAAATGAAGAGAGACAATTAATAACTCAAATTTTTTTTTTCTTCGTATCTTAGACAATTTTAAACCAAAAATTATATGCGAGTACAATATCGAATCCATAACAAAATTTTCCCATATAAAAGCAGGCGGTCATTGGTCCACTTGATCCAGTCACAAAAGTAAGGCCAGTTGATTCTATGTGGTGGAATATGAGGTCAGACCCTAATTGATCGATTCCATCTCCTAGTTATCCCAACATAAGTAACTAGTGTTTTTTTTTCTCCTTTTTGATTATTTTTCTCAAGTGTTAGGATATTTTTTATTCCAAATACAATTTTTTTTACTATAAGACAATATTTATCCCCAAAAATAATAATTTGTGTACAAAACTATTTTAATATTGTGTGGATAAAGATACTTCCCACTTTGTCTTTATTTGATTTGAAAAAGTATGAATAAGCAAATTATTAGCTTTTAAATGCGTAATAAGAAAAATGCGTGTGGCCCCAATTAAGTTACCAAATCCAAAATGGAAAAAAAAGGCAATATATCCAAAAACAATAATAATAATAATAATGACTTGTATTGAAAGCAACTTATCAAAGTCAAAAATCAAGTGGTTTCCAACATCACTTTCTAAAAGTAATTTGACCAAACCTATATTATTAGGACTCACTCATCCTTATCACATTAATCCAAATAGTGTTATGATTTCCTTAAACATTTGTCTTACCATGCAAATTAAAGTCTCATATGTGTTGTTTGAGTCTTATCTGTGTTCGTAACTCAAATTGAGATTCAATTTTTCTTTAAATTAAGTCTGAAGAATAAAAATTGAAGCACTAAATCATGCATATTTTGCGGCTAAGGGAATTCTATTATTTTTTAGAGTAAAAAATATATATATATATATATATATATATATATATATATTAACCCTATCTAATACATATTTTTAAAGGAAAAACAACTTATATGGGTCCGAGTTGATAATTACTATCATAAATCATAATGGACTCTAACGGCGCACAATTGATCCACACAGTACATTCATCATGTCATATCATTTAAGGAAGAAGCCAAAAATTGTATATTAGGGGCAAAAAACTGTAATAATATGTCAATTACTTATAAAAACTATCCAAAAAAAATATTGGGCCAAAATTGATCAAAGATTCCAAACTACGTATAAAATTTACTATATATAATAGTATTTTTAAAAATCTCGGGGTGACTGCCCCTAGAATCGTCCCTGATATCATTGTGTTAGCTCAATGACACTTGTGAAGGTGGATTCATGGCAAGGCAAAACAATACCCTTTTGGTTTTGGAATCCATAAACCTCTGTAGACTCTTTTAACAGTTGTTGAAACATGGGATTCGTCAAATACGACGTCGGAAGAACAAACATTTTCATTTCTTCTTCCCCAACGTAGACTACAAAGTGCCCTTTGGGAGTTCTTCTGTAATTTTTCTATTTCTTCCGTATACAAATTTTTCCTTGGTCGAAAAGCTATATATATGGATATTAATTAGATTATTATTAGAGATAATCACTATTTATACCCATTATCTAACTTTGAAAAGCAAGTTATACCCTTTATCTTTTTTGTGTGCCATAAGTAGCCAGTATAATTTTTGAGGTGCCATTTATACCCAAACTAGGCGAAATCGGATGATAAGTCGACGAATCTGGACAGCAGGATTCGGGAGGCGTGAGTAAGCACCTCCCGTGAAATCCGATCCGCGTCTTCCTCAGCTTGGAATGATTTGATCTCCCTAGAAACCAGAGAGACGATTTATTGCTTCTACGACATCGACTGAATCCTCATTTTGGGTATAAATGGCACCTCAAAAATTATACTGGCTATTTATGGCACGCAAAAAAGATAAAGGGTATAACTTACTTTTCAAAGTTAGATAATGGGTATAAATAGTGATTATCTCTTATTATTATTGTGATGAGTATTTATAGGAATGAAAAAGGTTGATGATGTGTTTGTATAAACTCATGAGTGTGCGCTACAAGTGAAAATTGTATGTACGTTTCAATTCCTATTTTCAACTACTCAAAATTTGATATGAGGATATTTTTTTCTAATATATATATATATATATGGTAAATTGTGAGTGTTTGAGTACAGGAATATGAATATATACGGGTACAGACGATTATTTCCCCTGCGCCATGGCTCCACTGCGAATCACTTGGTATCCCATCCGTGCGGAAACTTGTTGGCTTGAATCAAAAGATTTGACGGCTGAAATCATTTGGCTCTCAACACTTGTTATGAAAAAATCTTAACAAGCAGGGATGAAGACATGAAGTTGGCGTTGGGAGGGGGACAAAACTGCAATAGTATGCATAACTATATATAAAAATTGTAAAAAAAATGTTGGGGGCCAAATTTGATAAAATATTCCGAATTACATATAAATTTTTAAAAATCTTGAGGGCGATTGTCTCCCCTCCCCTCCTTCTCGTCTTCGTTCATGTTAACAGGTGTTAGATTAAATGATTTTATACGTTAGATCATTAATCTGACGACCAATAAATTTTCCGTATGTGTTAATTATTCTAACATTCCATATGCAAAATTTTTTTGGCAGTTCTGCACCTGAACTAGACCGACGAGTGTGGCATGGACTAGCTGAAATTGTTGACAACGTGTGTAAATTATAGCCTAATGTAGCTAGGGTGATCGAAGAGGCCAATAGCCCAGTGTGGCATTGGCCGGCCCGTGACCAAGAGGTCCCGGGTTCGATACTCTCCGCCTGCGTGCGGTAAGCTTTATTCTCCCTTATCTAAGGTGTTCTCTCTCCCCAATGTGATGCAATCGCCCATCGTGGCGTCAAAAAAAAAATGTAGCTATGGTGATAAAGTTTGAAGATAGATAGAGATTAGGGAGATAGATAGAATTAGGGGTGGAATTGCCTAATCAATGTGTGGCTGTTTTTTAGCAGGAGAAGTAACACGTCATGTACAAAGGGAACTTGATTTTGCATTGGATATCGGTCTGAGTATGAGTTTCAAATTCATGTTAAATAAATTCAAGTACACTTTAAATATACTCTAATAAATTTGAGGGGATTCTTTTTTGCATATCGGGCACAACACATCTTTTGGAGAAGAAAAAAATTGTATAATCACAATGGATCATGACCCACCTTTTACACTACAATATTTAGTCTCGTCCAGTGATTCTAAGAGACAATTAATTTAAATATTTTGTTCATTTTTTTGTCTCGTCTACCACTAATAATAAGTTGTCATATGTCATTTTTATTTTAAAAACGTCTAAATCTAAAGAAAATTGGGGGAAAAAAGGGATTGTGTATCAATTTGAGGGCTTCATCTTCCTGTTTCAAGTCTAGTGGATGATTTTAAATTGCGGATTTGTAAAATTCGTAAAGAAAAATGTGACGCTTGACAATAATATGCATTGAGACAGAAGTTGTGATAAGAAACATGACAAAAAACAAACGGAGAGGCAAGATTACTTTACGTTTTTTGACAATTTTAACCTTTATAATTTGCTCAAAAACATTTGCTCCGAATCCGATAATATTTTTAGTTAATGTTCAATACCTAAAGGCTAAACAACTTCTCTTTCCCACATGATTTCAATACATAAACACAGTTTCTCTAATTCAAAACACTGTATGAGCCCCGAATTTGGACCGGTGAAAAACGTCTGTACCCATTTATATTTTCATTCATTTATCCAATCACTCAAAATTCTTCATATTAATATTTTTTCTAATTATACATATATATGGTGAATTTTGATTAGTTGAGCACAAAAAATATGAATATACACGAGTACAAATGATTATTTATCATGAACTCAAATATGACTCGAGTGTATCGTATAGGGCTTTTACTTGTTTTAGTATCCTTTTTGTATAGGTGCACTGAAATAGACACCATATTTTTGGGAGGGACTAAAGTAGGCACAACGCATAGGATTCACGCATTGTTTAAAAACACAACGCATACTATGTATGCATTCTTCTGGCGGACGGGACATAACGCATTAGTTTTATGCGTTCCAGGACACAACGCATTGATTTCATGCGTTCTTAAAAAGTTACAACGCATACACTATATGCGTTCTTACCCAACCCTAAAACCTCCCCCCCCCCCTTCCTTTTCTTCTTCTCTTTTCTTCCTTCCCCCAAGCCGCGGCAGAAGTGAGTGAAAAAACCATGGAAATTTTTTGAAGCTTTGCTCCTCAAAATCTCATTTTTCAAAGCAAAAAATCAGCAAAATTGTGTTGAAAAATCATTCTTCTCCACAACATCATCATCATTTTGGTATAATTTATGACCCTATCTTTGTTAATATTGTAATTTAATTTGTGTTATTTTTTTGTATTAAATTGATTTTTTTTTGTTAATTTTGTGTTGTTTAGTAATAATAAGTTAATTTTTATGTGATTGAGTATAAATTTGTGTTGATTAGTTTTGATTTAGATTGTCTATTGTATTATTTTGTATAATTTTAATTGAAGATCCAAGGTAAGGCGAATGAGGATTGGAGTTTGGTGCATAGGCAACAAATCCAAACTTGGGATGCTAAACATCAATTCATGGTCAACGGTCATCATATCGCAGACGTCCATAGACCCAGGCCTGATTATATAGATTGGTATTTGGTGAGGACGCGATGCCAAGTTGGAAACGCCATGCATCAGTTACATGTTTCAGACGGTTTTCATGCAACCGCCGCTACTGCTGTAATGTTGGTAAGAAATATTTATATTTAGTTTCATTTTTTAGGTGTATATATTATTTAAATATTATTTACTTTTATCTTCTTTTAATATTCTAATGAATTTATATTTGGCAAGGAAATGTTGGTGCTGAATGCTATAATATTGTCATGGAGGCTGACCAGCAAGCGCCACCACACATGAAGACTTTTATGGAGCGAATAATCTCAAAGTGTAGCAGAGGCTTACTGGTAGTAGGTGGTTCACTAGGGTGCAGACCATCGGCTCGCGCTATTCCTTCAGACGCAGTCATTCCAACTCCCATTAGTGCACCAAGATCACCCATAGCCGAGCGTGGAGCACAGAGAGTTAGGAGAGGTGGTAGGAGACATCGAGAAGGGAGAGACATTGGTCGTCGCGGATGTGGTCGGGGCCAGCCCCCCCCCCAGCACCAGTTCCAGATGCACAGATTCCACCTGAAGTAGATACTCGTCCAGATTCCCAGTTTGGAACGTCATACGCTCCCGGAGCCAGTTCAGTTCCACCGTCTTCCGAAGCCTGGACACCTAGTCAGTTTGTTGTTGCAGGTAGTATTTCTGCAGCGGGGCCGTCAAGATTTCGTGAACCTGGTACAGGTGATACTTTTGTCGACCAGTTATTTGGCGGAGATTCGCATTTAGATAATGAGTTTGACGGTGTGACTCCTGAGGAGCGGATTTTGCGTAGGTCAGACCGGGATAGGTTCGAGCCAGATCGGTTCACACCGGCCGATTATCCATAGTCCAATTTCTTATATTGTGTACATGATGTTAATTTTATATGATGTATCTTGAAATTTTATTGATTACCATAAAATTCATAACACCATAAGTCGAAATGCACTTTTATTTATTAATTGACAGAAACCATAACACGAACCATAACACGAGTTCATACCACGAAACATTAGAAATTGGGCAAACCAAGCTCCGAGTTCAATACAATACGGGTTCCTGGATAATGCATTCCAACCTTCCAATCAAGGATAACGTTAGGGGCCGGATGTATTTTCAGAAATTCTTCGTTGTCGCCATGGCCCATATTGTAAAAAGCAACAAACTCTAAAAACCCTCCTAAGAAGTAATCACCTTCAAAGTATGTATGGACTGGTAGTGAAATTATGTGATCATTTGTGTCTCGCATGTGCAATACCCCCGGCATTCTTGCAAAGCCCATATCGCAATGCCATTGTATGTAGTCATCACAAATCTGTGGCCATGAACAAATAAAATACGGTAAAATAATTATTTCATGTGAAAATAATATTAGTAAATATAGTTACAACTATTCGTAGCATACCAGTTTCTCCATTTTTGGGTTATGATTCATATATATTTTAAAACTTTTGAAATATCAAGCTCCGTATGACGGATTGGCTATTTTCCCCTTCAAACGTCCAATTCCGGGCAAAGTTGCTGCAACACGTCTCTGTGACTTAAAATATACATATATTATGTTATTGGGGGGAAGGTATAAAATATATGATATCCTCCAGGCCAAGATTATTTTCTACCACAAACTCTTCAATTCCAGTTTCGAAAGAGTAGTTCCCGCAACTATTTGTAACAGAAACACACCACTCATTACCAATTGTGTCTTGCAAATAGAATTCATGGGGTACCTCGACACCATTTACCTCTAACCATGTAGTGAATGAAGATGGTATAGGCTACAAAATGTAAAGCCTGCCGGTGATAAGATTTTTCAAAATTATTTTGGATGTCATCTAGTGCACAACGCATTCCCCCAGGCGTTGTTCTTAAAGTTGATAAGATGTATCGAAATATCTTCACGTGGTAAAATCTCCCATTGATAATATTTTTCGGAATTATTTTGGATGTCATGTACTAAACAACGCATTCCCCCATGCGTTGTTCTTAAATTTGATAAGATGTATCGAAATATCTTCACGTGGTAAAATCTCCAATTGATAAGATAAGGTTGGGAAATCTTCAAAAGATAATATTTTTTCAAAATTTATCTTTGTTGCCCTCTATATATATTAACTGTAAGTCATCGTCCAAAATCATCAAATATACCATACAATTATACATTCACACTCATCATTATTCCCCCATTTAATCAAAATATGACGACCAACCTGCAAAATCCCATTAGAATTTTTCTATACTGGGATAGTCAAATTTAACGAGACCAAGAAGGTCACTACTTTACAGGCCATGCAAAGCAAACATGGACGTTAAGGCGGAAGGTTGCACATGCAGAGATGGTCCAAAGAATATTAGCCCTTAAAGGGTTAAACACAATGGAGTATGAAGTTCGAATGACACTTAGGTGGCCATTTTACTCACCGGAGTGGGAACGTTTATTTTACTCAGCTGTTGATATGAACAATGATGAAGAAATTGCTACTCTTTGGGATATTCACCCGCAATTTGGTGCATCTGGTGTACATATTCATATTTTATTTGTGCAAGTGTCCATCCAAACAATGTCCAACGACGATTTTGACGGTCCCAATAATTTCAATAGTCAAAATTTGTTTGGTTCAAGCTCACTATCTAACTCTGCATTATTCACCAATTGCAACTATCCCGGATCGTCCCATGCAGTAACCCCAGTGCAATGCCCCCCAACCACCAATGCATGTTACTCCGATTACACATATAGTTGCATCAGCCAGTAACCTATGTTAAATGGACTCGCTGTAGTCGACTCTCAAGGTCCGACTTCGGGATGTGGACGGTGATCCCGACTCAGAAGGTCCAAATGGCGATGACTCTGATGAACACGAAGAGGCAACGACTAATAGGTACCCAATAAGAGAGGAAGGCCCGTCATTCCCACTTACTGATTACACCGCATTCCCATGTTTCATGTATTTAGGTTCGAGTGCCCAAATTGATGATTTGCAAGAAGATGGGGGACGTCACCATGGATGACTGGACCCCCGAGACAAAGCACCCGAAAAACCATATGCGGTTCCGCGACAAAAGTGAAGCTTTGTTGGTGGTTAGAATTTGGAGTGTCCGGAATAAAGTAGAGTTTAAGGTTACTAGGAGCAATACAAGGGTGTGGTCAGCAGACTGTGCAAATTGAACACTGACTAATAAGTGTCCTTGGCACATAAACATAAGGAAAAAAATCACACATGGTAAATGGCTCGCAACTGTATACAATCCAACAACACACACTTGCATTGTTACTAGAGCAAACAACTATCACTGCAATCTCTCATCAAAAACTATTGCCGAGCGTGTCACCCATATTGTGCAGGTGGATCCAGAATCACCTGTCAGTCTCATTGTAAAAGAGGTAGATGAAATTTTTGGAGTCGGTTGCTCTTATAAAAAAAGGTGGTACGCTAGGAAGGGTGTCATTGAGTTGTTAGTCGGTACTTGGAAATCCACATTCACCATACTACCTCAATACACTCGGGCAATAGAGGATTCAAATAGCGGCACAATTATACGATGGAACAACCATGAGACTAGCAGTCAGCGGTGTCAAAGTCTTCAACTTTTTGTTTTGGGACGTTTCGACCTTCCATCATCGGTTTTACACATTGTCGTCCCGTTATATCAATTAACGGGACTCATTTACTGCTGGGTGTTTACAAGGGAGTGCTATTGATTGTTAGCACATGGGATGCAAACAACCACGTTTTCCCCCCTAGCATTTGCCATTGTTGACAAAGAGTCATCGAGAGTTGGAATTGGTTTCTCCAAAACCCTACAAGAACTTGTTGTCAAACAAAGGCCTCGTTTGTGTAATTTCCGATCGTCACAACGGAATCCTCAATCGTCGCCATCGAACAAGTACTCGGGCAGCCACCATTTGCCCATCACAGATTCTGTCTACGACACATAAGAGCAAATTTCAACAAAAGGTTAAAAAATAAAGAGTTGAAATCTTTAATGTGGCTAGCGGGAACCACAACAAAAATGCACAAGTTCAACCGGTTTATGCAAGAAATTCAAACCAGAAATGTCGAAGCTTACAACTGGTTAAACCAAATAAGTTATGACCAATGGACACTTGTGCATGATGGTGGTTACAGACATGGAATAATGACAACTAACCTCTCCGAGTCATTAAATAGTGTGTTAAAGAAAGCTAGGGCTCTTCCCTTAAAGGCTCTTTTAGAGATGGTTTTTAGTAAGATGGTCCAGTATTTTGATGAACATCGGGTAGAAGCAAACAAAAGCATTCACCAATTACCTGCGAGAATTTGGGAAAAATTCCTTCAGAACCAACAGAAGTGTCGACGCCACCGGGTTGTCCAATTCAATAACCATACGGGATTATACAGTGTCAAATCTCGGGCGCGTGGAAATGGGCAAGGAAATACAACGTACACACTCCATATGGCTGACAATTCATGCACTTGTGGGAAATGGATCATTTACGGTTACCCATACTCTCATGCAATGGCGGTTTGTAACAATAAGGGATGGAACCCGGTGGAAATGGTTTTGGAAATTTACACCAACGTAAATTACCAAAAAACATACGAGGCTTCTTTTAATCCCATCGCTGACCAGGGTTTATGGCGGGATGCCCCATTTTATATGACATATTACGGACCAAATATGAAAAATAAACGGGGTCGCGTGCATACCACAAGGATACATAGCGATATGGATTATCGTGAACCGGGTACTATTCGCCTTTGTAGCAATTGTCATATGTCTGGTCATACATCAAGAAATTGCCATTACAATGCCGGACCAAGTCACTCTTAGATTATGTTAAGTTTTATTTGTTTGTAACATTTTTTTTAACGATTTCAGTTATTCTCAAATTTTGCAATTATATGGAATTTTTATATTTAACCAAATTTGTCTCTTCTCTTTCATTATTCTTAAAAATTTATTACAATAAATATTTGAGTAATATGTTATGTTAATAGTCTTATTATTATTGATTAAGTTTAGGGTTTCTTAGTGTTTTGAAATAGATAGGAAATTTATTTTTTTGGAATAAAGATGATATTAAGGGTATTCCTTGCTAAACAATTAAAGGAAAGCAAGCTAAAGGAAGGCGGAAGGGAGAAGGTTATGGTCAAAACGCATAAAGGGTATGCGCTGTGTAGTATGAAGAACGCATAAGTGCTATGCGTTGTATAAGTGAATAACGCATACAGGTTATGCGTTGTGTCCTTGTTGCAGAAGAACGCATAGCTCCTATGCGTTGTGTATTGGAACTACGCATTTATCCAATGCGTTGTGCCTAGTTTAGTTCCACCCGAAAATATAGTGCCTATTTCAGTGCACCTATACAAAAGGGATACTAAACCAAGTAAAAGCCCTATTATACAGTATACTACTAAAATAAGCTAGTCATCTACTAGCTTGTTCTGATGCTAAAAATATCGAGATCACGTATTTGATTCTACCAATGTTAAAAGGGGCTATGATTAGTTCTTTTCTTGAGAAATGTGATACTGATCTTATGTGGCGACTTTGCAGGTGCAACTCCACAAAATCGAGGAATTTTGTTTTTGGTAAGTGAGTAAATTTAAAACTTACATTCAACTCAACGAATATAATTCATGTATGCCAAAAGTATAAATTAGAACAGAGAGGTATCAAATTCGGCACCTACTGTTCCAAATTAAAAGTGTTAAGCCAACTATATATGTAAGGTTCCTTGAAATTAAGTACAATGTATGGGTAAATTAGAGCGTGGACAATGCCTCCTGGCTTAGTCTCCCCTCACATAAATCAAGCCCCTTTTTTTTTAAAGATTGGAATCCGTAAAAGAGGCCTATGAGATTCTATGGATACTTGTTCCGATTTTAACTCTTGTATTAGGAATCACAATAGGTGTACTCGTAATTGTTTGGTTAGAAAAAGAAATATTTGCAGGGATACAACAACGTATTGGATTTGAATACGTCAGCCCCTTAGGAGATGGTCAAACTCTAGCAGATGGTACAAAACTACTTTTCAAAGAAAACCTGCTTCCATTTAGAGGAGATGGTCATTTATTCAGTATCGGACCATCTGTTGCAGTCATATCCATTTTACTAAGTTATTTAGTAATTCCTTTTGGATATCGCCGCTGCTGGCAGACATGGACTCCCTTCTATAAGTGTGCCACAACTAAATTTATATCAGGAAAGTGAGTCAGAATGCAACATTAGTATCATATAGAAGGATGAAATGTGCATTCACACCTTATGTTTAGTGCAGTATGATGCTGATATTTGAGAGATAAAACTGGAAATATATATTGACAGCAAAATAATACATTACAAAGTCCAAAACAATACATTTTTCAAGGAAAAAAAAAGTTGCTTCTCCTTTTGTAGAACAAAATTTGATTACAGAGATCAAAGTTTTTAGTTAATTAATGAACAAAGCGGAGGGAAAAAATACGCCAATTCTTCGTAGAGAACAACAACATCATTTCTTCTTGCCAGAGAGGGAAAGATCCGCAGGAATCACTTCTTCAGAAGCTTGTGCGAGAAAATTCGTTTGGAATAGGGACTATTGCGCGAGATTGCCTTGTGGGATTCGATTGCATCAACCAACAAATTGCGAAGAGGACCCTGATTTCAGAAACGAAGATTGAAAAGCATTAGCGCGTATATTACTAGCCAAAACGACATCAAGGACCTGATCCCTTACAACAACGGAGCCTTAGTCCCCAGTAATGAGGTACCTGATCCCTTGACAAGCATTACAACAACAACAATAGCATAACCCATTAAGTCCCCAATAATTGGGGGTATGGGCGGGGATGAACGGGATACAGACCTAACCTTTGTCAAACAAAGTGGCTGATCCCAGGATACCACTCAAACAGATGTATTGGAGACTAACCTAACCTTTGGCAACAAGTGCACAAAGTGGTTGCTCATATAATACACATGTAACAATGGTCCCCTATCGCCGTCAGCGTTTGCTACTGTAATCATGCCCTCAAATCAAAGCCAAAAGGCATCAGAGAAGGCAGACCCAAGAACCATTTTGATTTATGTGCACATCACCATGCTTCTTTCATTCAGCATCCAGAGCATTAGTGGTGCACTAAGCATTAAGAAATAAAAAATAAAATATTCCGGTTCTTGATAGTATTTCAACTGAATGTGTAACAGAGAAAACATGCTAAAAAAACATATATGTTGAATGAATTCGGCCTCTAACAAAGAAATTTTGGTATGCATTAGAATATAAGATTCTGATAAATGGAATCTCGAAGGATAATATTGTCATTTGAAAAATCTCAACATTGTGGATAGTTCAAAATTTCCGTACCTCGACAACTTTAAGAGCAGTTTGGACAACATAGTTTGCATGAGGGTCTTGAAGCAACTGCTCGAAATGACAGGCTGAGAGCAACTCGTGAATTATCTTCGACTGGACTTCTTTATTACATACCAAAAGACACTTCTCGACAACATGGCTGCTGAACTTTTGTGTTGAGAGATGAACATAGTTACGATTAAACTGAGAAACCAACTTGGTTGTGGCAGATGGCATCGTAAGCTCCAAGATAAACTGAACAACATAATTCCTGCAACCATATTCCAATCTTCAGATTAGATTTAACTGGAGAGACGGAACTGAAGATCGAGAATCAAAATGTTCGGTAAAAAGAGGTAAATTAACAAGGTAAGGGAGAGACACAGATCTAGAACTAATCGCTTAAGACAGCAATCTACAACAAGGTAATCAAGAAGCCGAAAAAGAGAGAGAATATTTTGCTACTGAATTACGGGAAACTTCCCCATATAGAAAATGTATAAAAAAATTATAAAAATCTACTAGAGAATTCGCTGTATAATTAATTACCCGAATGCATCTTGTGCAAGCAGAAGCCCGTTTGCAGAAATTTCTGCTATCAAGTTTTCCCGATGCTCGCCTGTTGAATGACTGATGCATCTTTGCAGAACGCAACAACCGTGCTGATGAGTCGCAATGTCAACACAGTACTTTGCTGCCGCAACAAAGATGAACTGCCAACATGTAAAGAATACATATATCGTCAAGAGTCAAATTACTATATTCTCATATAGCTTTCTACAGGAAGTTCCAACTATAAAGTTTCAAGTCCCATATTTTTCTATTATCTTTTGCTTTTTGGACGAGCAAAGACTAGAACAATCCCGGTATTCTTAGGTCAAGTATCAAACTACAAGAACAGAAACCTTTACCACTGAAGTATCCCAAGACTAGAAAAACCCCGGTATTCCTGTAAATCTTAACTAATTTTCACGCACTTAAGTTTAATCCAATCATCACTAGTCAAAAGAATATATGATCTCAGCTCCGCCTGTCATGCAAAAACAACCTGCCCTTATAGTTGAGAAACCAGTTTTATGCTGTGTATCTAGTCAGAAAATGCAGTTTTGGAAAGTTTCATGCATAAACTCGCCATGTCAGTGTGTATGAGTTTGTAGAAACTGTGAAGCCAACTTTAAGGTAACTTATGTATAAGTTTCTAGAAGACAGCAGGGGACTGAGATGGCAACGAGCCGGCTAATTTCTTGTTGTTTTGCGTTCTAATTTTGAAACAGTACGATTGTTGGAATTACAGTCTAATCGCAAGCTATATCACTTGAGTACATAATAGCAAACCAACACTTTCAACCTTAATACTTTCTGAGAATTTCTAGAATGTTCATCGCAAATTATTATCCTAACATATGTAATATTCTTGTAGTTTCTCTGGTACTATTCAGCAATATCCTACAGAAAGATTCATTATCGTATTTCATCTCAAAAAACGAAAAAAGTTTACAGCTGAATATGTAGAAGAGGATGCAAAGACAATTTTCTAGATATTAGAGAATTGTAAAACAATAGTGAGTAAATTGAGGAAATGAAAGCCATAAGGCATAACATAGTTAACAAGTGAACTGAAAACTCCGAAACCTCAGTATAGCATGTTCTTGAAACTGTGATGTAAGAAGGTGGTACCTTACTATCTTCACTGCTAAGGCATTGCAGGCATCGTTGAACGACATGGTTACCATTTAAGTCCTTGATGAGAGCAATAAATCCAGGTTCAAGAGCCGAAATAACTAATGAAATCTGCTGCTTGGATTTAAGTGTCTCTATCAACTTTTGTACCACTCTAGTGCTGATCCAATAACACCTTCATTAGATTAGCATTCAACAAAAACATTACTGAAAGTATAAAGGGTAAAAAAAACTTTTACCCATGAGTGTTTAACGATATGCTGATGAGTTCGCCTGGTTTTGCAGTCACCCTAAGAAGAATCTCCATTCTTTGCTCTTCATTGCATACCTCCAACAGCTTTTGCATGAGGTAATTCCCAAATGGATCCATCATAAGTTCAACTACATGATCAATTATCTCATTAAATATTACTTGTACATCTTGAGAAGTCCCTTCATCAAACATCCTTTGCAAGAATCGACAACCATGTTGATCCTTCGCCATGTAATATATATATCCTCGGGCTTCCGCCAAGGAATTACACTTTGATGGAAGGGACAATGTGCAACATGTTCGCAAACTTCGAGCACGTTCTTGATCAAGCAATGCCCTTTTTCCTTGGTTTGCACTTACACCGACCTCATAAGAACATCCCTTGTTGTTATTCCCCTTGGAGATTCCATATCCTTTCTTCATCACATTGTTTAAATCCCCTTGAATCTTTAAGCTATCTTCCCGGCTAAGACCCCCAAGACTTCCATTAGGCATTCTAACGTGCAGAGGGAACCTATTATTATATGCAGTTGCCATTGGTTGGTGATAGTGAAATAAATTCTCCATAGACTGAGGCATATTGTGCATACCAAATGTATCATTTTCTGGAAAAACATTAGTACCACTTCGCCGACCACAAAATAAAACATCAGCAGCAGAAGACCTAGCCAGACAACCAAACAAGTTAGATACTGGAATTCCCATCTGGTAATGATCACCACCCTGCCCATTTGGTAAATAAAATTGAGAATTCACAGCACCACCATTGCCACTACTCGATGAATACGAATATGGTGATCCTAATGAAGTACCCCGGCGATACTGATGTTGTAATTCAACCATCCCGGAACCTAAATCACCGTCAAAATTCAGGGGATTTCCAGTAATAGGAAACTGATATGATCTTCCATAATCAGGCAACCCTGGTTGCTCTAAACCAAATCCAATCATCTTAGTCCCATTGCTAGAATGATCAAAATATTGACGACCGTCATTTAGGCCTGAATGTACATCCTCTGGCTGATCACCAATATGCACTCTATCTAAAGACCTTGACAAACTAATTTTATCAGTCACATTCTCAGTAGAATCAAGATTTTTTAACTCCATCCGCGATCGATTAGGGTAGCTTCCAGTTCTAGAAATTAAGTGGGATTTTCGCTCTTCCATTGGAGGAGTGGTAGACGAACCATTAGATAACAAGCTTGAAGAAGAACCATCAGATTTCAAAGAAAAACCACTCATAGGGGAAGCACATAATGTATGTTTATTATCATCATACATATACATGATTCCGTTAGATTTTTGTGACATAAAAGGCATATCATGATTATGATCACCACCATTGCCAACATGAGCATGTTTATGGTGATGATGATGATGGATATTGCTAAGATTCAATGAAATTGCATGTGGGATCTCACCCAACAACATTTCAAGCTCCTCATCATCCTGCATTTTCTTCTTCTAAATTATATATTTATTAATTGTTATTATTATCAAACAACAATGAACAAGAACAACAAAATCAAGAACTGAAAAAAGCAATAAAAAACAGAGCAAAAATCAAAAGACCCACAGTGTAAACTGATCTAAATAACAGAATCCCAGAAGAAATTACAACTATTGATCATCTGCAGAAACCAAAAAAAAATCTGATTCAATTTTTTTTGGGAAAGAGTACTACTGATCAGTGAGAGAGCAAGAATTCAAAAGACCCACATTAAAAACTGATCTAAAAAAAGACTAAATAACAGAATCCCAGAAGAAATTACTACTTTGATCATCTGGGTTGGTGTCAGAAAACCAAAATTCTGATTGGAGAAAAAATAGGAAGAGTATTGACTGATCAGTGAGTGAGGTGGTAACGGAATTTATTGGAATTGTTCAAAATTTCATTTTTTTGATTATCATTTGGAAAATCAGCCACATTATTTGGGTTTTTGGGTAATCTAATTGGGAAGGATTAAGGAGTTGTTGAAGCATGCAAAGAAGAAGAATGGGGGATTTAGAATACGGTTATGCAATGTAGAAAATACTGGTACGGTCTCACGCCATTAAAGCTGGAGAAAAAGCAGTGACGGATCCAGGAAAAAATTTCACTGGGGTCAGTGGCGGAGCCAGGAATTTTTCTTTGGGGGCACAATTAACATTGACAAAATAAATGCATAAAAGCATATAAATATTGGCGTGAGCTAAAAATTTTTTTGGATGAAATCTTATAGACTAGAGAGATATTCACATTTTGTTCACCCTTTTCACTCTACTCGATCAGTCTTCATAAACCTCCAAAGTCCTCCTGGCTCATATCGTAGACTTTTTATAGTTTACATGAGAAAGTCTCATTATGTATTTTTTTATTAGTAATTTTATTTTTTTAATATACACAATAATTGATCACGGTTATTTATACATTTATTATCTAAATGGAGTAAAATATATCATATATAATTAAAAAAATCACTGGGGTCATTTGATATATTCAATAATTCACTGGGGTCATTTATACATTTATTATCTAAATTGAGTAAAATACATCATATATAATTAAAAAAATTTTTTTTTTTTTTTTTGAGTGGGGTCATTTGACCCCACTGAAGACAACGTGCGTCCGTCACTGAGAAAAGGAACAGACTCCCACCTTTCTTTCAATCACTATTAGAAGGAAAAAAAAAGTTAGAATTATATTGAGACTAAAATTAAATAATTTTTATTTTTACACTATTGTATAATTTTTATTTTTATTGTAATTGCATTTTATCTCTTGATTGTAATGGCTTTGGTTAATTTATGATTAATGGGTAAATCTTTATTTAGTAAAAACAAAAAATTAAATAGCATCATTGTTTAATATTTTTATCATATTTTACTATAGAATTTGGAACGGAGGGAGTATAAGTTACCAGCGCACCCACTTGGCTCACGACTATAGTGATAAACGCTTTATTTTTTAATACATGTGGAACACCTTTTGGATATGTGTTATATGTTTTTGGACATGTATTAAATCTCATGCAACGAGTGTTCTCTCGTTACAAACAACTATCCTGAGTTGTAACATGTGTTCTCTCGATATTAACATTTGTTCTTATACATGTAATACATGTCTTACGTAACAGGTATATGAAAATCACAATAGGTGTCCCACAAAACAAATCTTGGACCATTAATTTTTTTAATCCAATGGCCCAAAACAGCTGAAATTGTGCATTATGTTCTGAAAAATGTGTTATGCACCATTGTCGTACTCCACCTAGTGTGATTTAGAGATGGTTAATTAATGACAAATAACCAACACAAGTTGACTCGATTGGAAAGATTTTGTCGCGTCCTTACAAATGTAAATGTTCAATTCCCGCTGCCGATGTAAGTGTCGTGTTGATGGGCGATCTGCAAGTACCCTTATAAGCGACATATTATCCCTATAATCTGCCATGGCCCGTAGTGGTGCCAGAGCCGAACCCACCCAAACTTTTTTCTACCAAAAAATTAATAATGACAAATAAATCTTTAAGATATAACATCATGCCAATTTTAACCCAAACGAAAAAATAAGTCAATTTAGACCCTAAAGACGGTTTCGGATCTTCTGGTACATTTTTAGTAGAACACTAAAATTACACCACGCATAATTAGAGGTCTCAACGGGTTCAGGTCGAAACGAACCTGGCTAACATACCTCAAAAAAATACGAGCGTGAACTTAAGTGAGCTGAGTGTGAACTCAATATTAAAGCTCAAATTTTATGTGAGTCGAGCCTGATTTTGACCCCACTCAACATGGTTAAAGTTCGCACCAGAATAAGAAAATAATATAATTATATATAATACTAAAATTCTAATTAAAAATACCTATGTGGATAATAAATTATTTAACATTTGACGTTGCTATGTGTTTATTTTTTGTTATCTTTTTATTAAATTATCTTGCTACATTAATTAAGTATTATTGTATTATGCATATTTGTATTCTTGTAAGGATTTACTCTAACGACTCGTTTTTTCTACTATTTTTTTCTACATGATTTTTATTATTTTTCCTAATATAAATTTAGATCATTAAGCTCATGAGCTCAGACCGAGGCCACACTAAAATGTGAGTTGAGCGTGAACTCAATATTTGTGAGCTTTTTTGGATGGAGCGTG
Source organism: Vinca minor (assembly GCA_026122235.1). Lineage (NCBI taxonomy): Eukaryota > Viridiplantae > Streptophyta > Magnoliopsida > Gentianales > Apocynaceae > Vinca > Vinca minor. The sequence continues at coordinate 2,539,704 of JAOCZM010000201.1, read as the reverse complement.
AGCTGAGGTTTTCAATTTTTACTTGAGCTGAGCGTGAGTTACGTCAAGCTCGATTGACACCCCTACACATAACAAGCTCATTGGACTAAATATAATTTGTGGGCTTAGACTAATCACATGGCTTCACACTTGATAATTAATTAGCGTACTAGACAATATACTATAATAAGAATTTTTTTGATATGGTCATTTTAATCTATATTTAACCATTGATAATAGATAGCTAATAAAATTGATCTCTCTTGTTGTAGATAATTCTTGATTACAAATTCTATTGTGTCTCATACATGAAAGAAATATTTCGGAACATAAACGTTTTTAATTTATTTCTTTGAAACAGAGTGTTCATCATATCTATTAGAGGCTAATGATTTATGGATCTAATAGTCCAAAACAAGTGTTCATATCTATTCGAATAGAACCACGATTCATTTTTTCAATTTTTAGTATAAAAAAGAGTAAATGACTATTGATAATACTAAACTATTTACGTATTTTTATATATGATACTAAACTTTTTTTTAGCTAATTATATCACTAATCTATTTGTGGGTGTTAAATAATATACAACCACCATTTTTTTAGTGTTTTTCGGCCAAAGTTGGCACGTGATTTTCATGTGTAGATTATTGAGGGGCAAAATTGGAACTTCGTAATAATTCAGTGATCCGTGGGTTAAAGATTTGACCCGTAAACAAAAAATATGCGCTCAAAATCGGGTTAAATATTTAACTCACAGATCACTGGATTATTGCAAAATTCCAATTTTGCCCCTCAATAATCTGCACATGAAAGTCACATGCCAATTTTGGTCAAAAAACACCCAAAAAAATGGTGGTTGTATATTATTTGACACTCACAAATAGATGAGTGATATAATTAGCTAAAAAATAGTTTAGTACCATAAATAGAAATATGTAAATAGTTTAGTATCATAAATAGTCATTTACTCGTATAAAAAATGTATAATTCCAATTGTACGTGTTCCACACTAGATTCGGATAGAGACAAATCCAAAACAAGCACTCGAAGAGGCATCCAAAGTCCAAACCCGACCCAGCCAATTCGCATCCGACCACAATCCCCGGGCCGGGCTCCACTGGTGCATGTCGTTACATTTTCTTTAACAGCAATTTCACACTTGACCTTTTTACTCAGGTGATGAACTCAAGATAAAAAATCCCAATTCCATCACAGAATTTGACCTAGAATATTATCACAAAACCCATACAAATCTTCCCGTAGGGCTCCAAATTTCACATCTGATAGTATAATTTTGAGAATTTTTTTGGAAGAATTGATGGAAGTAGGATCGGACAAGGAAAATGGTGGGCGAATGTCGTCCATGGATTCAATAGAATCGCGCTGGGTATCTCAGGATCAGGATTCATCGGAGATCGAAAATGGTGAAGATGACGATGATAATGACTATGATGATGATATTGGTTTTTTGTCTCCTACTAATGGTATGGATTCTGAGGACGAAGATTTCGCTGAGCAACGTCTGATTCGTACCGGACCTCGGGTTGATTCTTTTGATGTTGAAGCTCTTGAAGTCCCTGGTGTCCAGAGAATTGAGTATAGTGAGGTATTATTGGAGCTCTTGAACATCAATTTCTTAGGCATTTTGCAATTTGCATGTTTTTATGTTTTGGAGTTTAGTTTCTGAACTGTTCGTGATCTTGTTCCGTAGCACTAAGGTTTTAGAACATAATATTTCTTTTCGATTCCATGGAATTGCTTATCCGCCCCAAAATTAACTCTGTTTTGAAATATAACGATGTCCAGATTGAAAGAACAACATGGAATATGTGAGCTTTTAAAAATTCTGAATCCTTTCCTACTGATTTTGTGATTGGAAAGGATGTTTTGTTCCAAATATGGACACTGGCATGAACTATATTTACAGGTTGGCATGCGGGGGAGCGTACATCCTAACACATGCACGGGGACGACTTCATAATTATGAATATTTACTTGCTTTTCTTTGTTTTTCAGAGACAATATTGTAATTAATACCACTATGACACATTGGTGACCATATTGGGGGAATTTCCTTAAATAGTTGTAACTACTGAAGAAAAAAATGATTTTGCTTCATGATATATTACCGCATGTGAAGTGCAAAATCCTTATTTGTTATCTTTTTAGGTGGTTGTGAAGTTTCTTTGATGCCAAACTTAGATATGGTCTATGGAAGGGGCCTTTGTTTTGTGGTCTATCCATGAACTTTTTGTTTCATGTTGTTGGTGCTCCTTCATTTATTCATTTTTTTCTCTGTGTCCCCTGTCTAGCATCAATTTTCATGAGTTAGACTTGCTCTGGATATTTCTATAGAAAGATAAGTTATTTTTGGACGAAAGTTTCCAGATAAGATCTTTTTGTAGTTTCTCGCTTGATATGAAAAGTGTTAAGGAATTGGTGTTTTGATTTAAAGAGAGGAAATATAATCGCAGGATGTCAATATGGGCAGGAGAGTTATGTTGGTGTTTCAGACACTTGGAGTCGTCTTTGGTGATGTGGGAACAAGTCCTTTGTATACTTTTAGCGTAATGTTCAGCAAGGCCCCTGTGAATGGAAATGAAGATGTCCTCGGTGCATTATCCCTAGTTTTATATATCTTGATTCTGATCCCACTGATCAAATATGTTTTAATTGTACTGTGGGCTAATGATGACGGTGAAGGTATGTTAGAAATTGGATTTGGATCATTTGTCTTACCATGGTGTTGCTAAATATTCTGCCAGGATTGATCTTCTTTTACCTTTTTGGAGTATGATTTCTTACTGTCTATTTGGTGCAGGTGGTACTTTTGCGCTGTACTCTTTAATTTGTAGGCATGCGAAGGTTTGTCTTCTCCCCAATCAACTCCCGTCTGATGCTTGTATATCAAGTTTCAGACTGAAGGTCCCATCTCCAGAACTTGAGAGGTCTCTAAAAATAAAAGAGAGACTAGAAGCTTCAGTCACTCTGAAAAAGGTTCTTCTGATCTTAGTTCTTGCTGGTACGGCTATGGTGATAGCTGATGGTGTGGTCACACCTGCAATGTCAGGTATCTTTTCATTCCTGTATCTCTACATGTATCAGGGTCCAAATGTAAACATGAAGGTTCTTTTCCTTTCAGAATATTTATATGCCAATTTATTGCTGTGCTAATTTGCAATTTCTGGTACCACAGTGATGTCTGCTGTTGGTGGCTTGAGGATTGGTGTTTCTGGGATAGAGCAAGGTACCTCGATGCTATCTATTCAGATGAACTTAACCGGATTACTGAGTGTTATTTATTGTGTTTCAATTTCAAACATTCTACAGTATTCCCTATATTTATAAAATAAATCAGATTATCTCTATTTGAATATCACCAGCATCCTATAATTTTTTATATTTTTTCCGCTGTCATGTGCTAGTTGTTCCATTCGTTTTTCATATGAAATGAGAGAGATTTTATCATATTACTCAGTTTCTTTAGTTTAATTTATTTTATTACAGATCAAGTGGTGATGATCTCGGTTGCATTTCTTGTAATTCTGTTCAGTGTACAGAAGTATGGGACTAGTAAAGTGGGTCTTGTAGTTGGTCCTGCCTTGTTCATATGGTTTTGTTCTCTTGGTGGCATTGGCATATACAACCTTATAAAATATGATACCACTGTTCTGAAGGCATTTAATCCAGTTCACATCTATTACTTCTTCAAACGTAACTCAACTAAGGCCTGGTATTCTCTTGGAGGCTGTCTTCTGTGTGTAACAGGTAAAAATTTGTAAAAGTTAATTTCTTCAAGAAATTATGATACTTCTCCTTGGTTCAGAAATCAGAAAATTGATTGGGTTCTCAGATATCAGATTTTGTTTCCTTTTCCCCTTAATTACATCCTATTATTTGCTTATTGGATATCTTCTAGGAGCAGTTACTTGATGATTGAATTTCTATTGCATTCCCTGTCTTGTCTTTCATAGCTTTCCTTTTGACACGGTGTTCTGAATATCGCGGCAAATTTGAACCCTTGTTAAATTTAAACTAAATGGTTCACTCTGGATATCTGTGCATTTTTAATCTTACTATTGTATTCAGATGGTGAAAAATATAATGTTTTTCAAAATATGATCTCTTTTTAAAGAGCCGGCACTTTACTTTGCACTTTTAGCCTTAGAGGGCCCGTGTATTAGCACACTTAACCACTATGATATTTGCAATTTGGTCGGTAATAAATTTTGGAATATTTTTATATAGGAACTTCACCAATTGAATACACAATTTAATACAACTTTGGAGGGCGAATTACTTCCAGCCAATTCCCCAATCATCTTTGGATTCCCATATTGTTTTTCATGTTAGCTTGCTGTTTGAATGCTTATCATTACTCTGGTTCAGGTTCTGAGGCAATGTTTGCAGACCTTTGTTATTTTTCTGTGAGATCAGTTCAGGTAAACTCTATGCTTCTTTAGTGTGATATCTGTTTCGTATTTTCATTCTTAAAACTCAAACTAGCTTATTTGCAGCTCACTTTTGCTTTTATTGTGCTTCCTTGCCTTCTACTGGGTTACCTGGGTCAAGCAGCCTACCTTATGGAGAACCATGCCGATACAACGCAAGCTTTCTTCTCATCTGTTCCAAGTAAATATAATTCTCATACAATTTTCAGATGTCATTTTGGTTCTTCAAGCCTCATGGACTAAGGATCAGATTTATTGATTATTGAGGAACTTTGATATCCACTGCAGGTGGGGCTTTCTGGCCAGTTTTTCTTATTGCTAATATTGCTGCACTGATTGCCAGTAGGGCAATGACAACGGCAACTTTTTCATGCGTTAAACAATCAACATCACTTGGTTGTTTCCCTCGCCTCAAAATTGTTCATACATCCCGGAAATTCATGGGTCAAATCTATATACCAGTAATGAACTGGTTTTTACTAGCATTTTCACTGTTGCTGGTCTGTACCATCTCAAGTATATATGAGATTGGAAATGCATATGGTAATTCTCCTATTTTCTTCATAGAAGTTCCTTATCTTTTCATCTCTTTGACTCGTGTGGTTTGTCCCTGGGTGTAGGGTGTGGGAGAGGGGTTGGTTGTGATGCTTGTATAAGATGTAACATGGTATTGAGTAGTTCTTGGAACTTTCAATCAAATTACACACTAAAAGTCGATATGATTTACTGAAAGAATTCAGTTGCTTCCTGTATTTTTGTTGCTGGAAAACACATTGCTTGGACTCAACATTCTAATAGTTGGAGGGTCATTGCTTCTGTCACATTATTGGAACTTACAGCCTTATTATAATCTTAAGAAAGTGAAAGCATGTTCGGTAGAACCTAAGTTTCAATAGGATTTTCATTTCCATTGAATAAGAGCACTTTGTAGCTAAGTGGGAAAAAATAGGCAAGATTACATTTCCCCACCCATACCCTGAAAATTAAAGATACTTTCTAATGTCCGCAAATAACCATGCTGAATAAGACTTCAGGAGGCTTTTGTTTAATATTAGTTCTCTTTTGGCAGCTATTGCAGAGCTTGGGGTGATGATGATGACTACAGTTCTCGTTACTCTTGTGATGCTTCTTATATGGCAGATAAACATCATTGTTGTTTTGAGTTTTGCTTTTATTTTCTTGGGATTGGAATTGACATTCTTTTCATCTGTTCTGTGGAGTGTGGGGGATGGAAGTTGGATCATTTTGGTCTTTGCCATAGTTATGTTCTTAATTATGTACATCTGGAATTACGGAAGCAAACTTAGGTATGAGACAGAGGTAAATCAGAAGATGTCTATGGATTTGTTGAGGGAACTGGGTCCCAACCTTGGTACTGTTAGGGCTCCTGGCATTGGCTTAGTTTACAATGAGCTTGCAAAGGGTATTCCAGCAATATTTGGACATTTCCTCACCACTCTTCCTGCTGTCCATTCCATGATTATTTTTGTTTGTATAAAGTACGTTCCAGTTCCTGTAGTGCCTCAAAGTGAAAGGTTCCTATTCCGGCGGGTCTGCCCAAAAACTTACCACATATTTCGTTGTGTTGCCAGGTAAATACGTTAATCCTCTTTTGATAGTACTGTTGTCTGTTAGATATTCACTTATTTGATATCCTGGGTTCCAGTTTTTTTTGGAGTCAATATCTTTACTAGTTGTAGGCTGTGGCTACCGACCAAATTTATAGTTTAAATAGATTTTCAAACAAGCATATTAAATTGTGAATGCTGGTAGCTGGTAACTGAATACTTTGGTACTTTGTAGATTGGTTTAAGGCCGTAGAACTTCAGGATATTGCCCTTTTTTTGCTTTCTTATATTGATATTTGATGCTTCCTTGACTTCCTTACAATGGTTATTTTAGAATCCTATGCCTTACTGGTGAGAAAGAACGTAAAAATAGTTCCCTACCCTGAAGAAACTCACCATTGATATCAGAAATTAGGATACCTAGAATATCTATGATAACAAGCTCATGAATGTTTCTTTTGAAGGACAAATACGAACGAAAAACTTTTAAATGTGTATATGGGCTTTTTCCCTGTCTCACGTCTTCCTTTGATATCAACAGATATGGTTACAAAGATATTCGTAAAGAAAATCACCAGACATTTGAGCAGTTGCTTATTGAAAGTCTTGAGAAGTTCATTCGCCGAGAAGCTCAAGAAAGGTCCCTAGAGAGTGATGGTGACGGCGATTCAGATTCTGAAGTAGAACAATCTATCTCAAGGGTACTCATAGCTCCCAATGGAAGTGTCTATTCCCTCGGTGTCCCCCTCTTGACCGAGTTTAGGGATGCAAGCAAGTCCATTTTAGAAGAAAGCACTTCAGAAGAGGTGAAGCCAGATCCTTCTAGTAGTCCAACGACGTCTGATACTGCTGAGCAAAGTCTTGAGAAGGAGCTGTCCTTCATACACAAGGTCAAGGAATCTGGTGTTGTCTACCTTCTTGGTCATGGAGAGATTAGGGCAAGGAAGGACTCCTGGTTCTTTAAAAAGTTGATAATCAATTACTTTTATGCTTTTCTAAGAAAGAATTGCAGGAGGGGGATCGCAAACTTGAGTGTGCCACACACTCACTTGATGCAGCTTGGTATGACTTACATGGTGTGAACTTCGATTTAGTCGTAGTTTGGCAAATTTCTACTCGTGCATTCGGCAGCAATTCTTGACCAAGGTAGTAGGTTTTAAGACATTCAGCATGGATTGGTGCTGGTCTGATACGCGATCACACAGATAAGTATCCACACTTCTTTTGAATACCTTACACCTTCGGTTCTGCTTCTGTCAAGTTGGAGCTTTCTGATGTTTCTATTCAGGAATTTTTGCAGTATCGATGGAACTCTGATCCAATTTATTGGACCATATACTTCGAGGAGTTTCGTGGAGAACGGATTAGTGTAATTACAATGTGAATTACTCAAGTTTGCTCAGTTGCCTTATATTTTGGTGATGCCCAATGTACATGTTGTGTATGAATTTTTCTGACACATCTAATTCATATAAGTAATTGACATCACTGGTTGTGATTGCTCACATTTTGCCTTACCATTAAGTTGCACTAGTGATAGTATTGTTAACTTTGGTATTATCATCAGATATTCAAACTCTTTTTGCCATTCTCTTGGTACATTTTTTAACTTGGATAGCAAATCACTGATTGAAGAAGCCCTTTTGGAGGTCCAGAATTTTGACAGGTCTCTCAAGCCATTAAAGAAAGGTCATTATTATTCGCCACTAACTGATCTGAGTTCCTTGATCAAATATTCTCCTCATACAGATGTTTTACCCAGTGATATATTTGTAGCAACCTCGTGGATTCGGTTTTATCTGTCAAAAAAATACATAGCCAGCAGGCTGCAGTACCGACTAATCAATTGAGATACAATGAATTCAACTGGCTCACTTTTCCCCTTTCTAATTGTGGTTCTACAAGAGCTAGTAAGCCAACTGGAAGCTCTTGCAGGCACTAGGGTTCAATTCTTGCTCTTCCCTCTGCTACCACATGCGTGAACTGATCACTGAGGTTTAGGGTTCTTTAAGCTCTGTTAGAAGTGAAATGCAACAACCCACCCTATCCTCGCACCACCATCACAAGGATTGGTGAAGTCCGGATAGCCTATGCCACAGATTTTCCGAGTCACACTGACAATTCAAAAGTCTCTGTGATCAATAACTTCGCGATATTACCCCACTCTCATCACCTAGGGGATACAGATGGGTGTCTCAAGCTGCTCTTTTGCGCTGCAGTGTTTTCAGCATCTGGAGGAGGCACTTCAATACTTACTGATGGTTCACCCCTTTCTGATGCAAACTTGAACCTCAAGAGTAATGAATTTGTCATCACACCAATAGAGCTCAAACCCATGAGAGCTCCTGCAATTGATGGAGTAAGCATCGTTCCAGTTGCTGGTAGTAATGCCCCAGCTGCAATTGGAAGACCTACCTGATAAAACCACGAGCAGAAAATAAATGAAACGTGAAGAAAACATGTAGATACTACAGAGAAACGTGGTGGATGAAAAAAGGACAAATTTACATATCCGGTCTATCAAAATTTATAAGCTCATATCTAGTCAATCATTTTGGACAATCTAGATATCATCGTGAGACGAATAACCCATTAGGGATCTACTGCTAAAAAATAAAACCACTGCTGAATGGTTTCTGTATTCCATAACAATAACAAGAATGACTTTAGTGTTGACCATCACAGTGACGCAAACATCTAGAACTTCAGATAGACAACAAAAGACATTAAACATTTTGATAGAAGTGATAGAATTTGTTCTTTACAAGAAAGAGTTGGAAACTCGTTTTCAATTTAATAATCTTTAAAAGCTAGAGTCACCTTGTGACCAAGTGGTGTTTAAAGTAGGTTGATCTAACTTAATTCCAAACCAAGCTCTTGGAACAAATCCTAACATCATAGGGACTAGAGAACCATCACTAGTCAGATTTTCCAGAGATTCAAAATCTTTTAGGCTGAAAAACTGCATGTTCAATAATTGTAATATGGAAGGAACTTACAATGTTGTATGCAAAGGCCCACCAAAGATTTTGCTTCACAGTCTTCATGGTCAGCTTGCTTAGGTCCAGTGCATCAAGCAACTGCAAGGATGTGTCAGGGCAGTTCATGATGTCAAACAATGTCTCAATTAACATCCAAAAGAAATTTAAATGAACCTAACATCCATATCATTATGAAAGTATGCCCATATAACTCGAAACAATACCTGCACAAGCAGGTTGAATACTTCAACTAGCAGCAACTATTAGTACCTGGGATAGCTTATTGTGCATCAGCACGATGGAAGACACCTCACTGGCAGCTCCAACACCTCCACCAATTGCAACTCCAACATGTGCTGACGCCAAAGCAGCCGCATCATTAATTCCATCACCTACCATAGCTACAATTTTCTGATCCTTCTGTAGTCTGCTTATAAACATTTTCTTTTGATCTGGTTTGACTCCATATAGAACCTGCCGTCCACCATTCCAGAATATAACATTTATCAGAGACCAAATTTATTGTAATACCACAAACAGCCCTATCTAGCGCCTTTGTGCACAAGGGTATAAAGCTTAACATGGTCAAGGAAAATTTCAGAACCGCATTTGTGTTTGTTAGGGTGGGCTGTTGGGGGCAAGATAGATAAGTATACCAAACAGACGATCAACAGAAACAAGAGAAACTACATTCAACTGATGATGCAGAAATTCAGTTTTAGCGACTGATAACTAGCTTAAGTTAGACTTAAAGGATGCTGGAAGAGTATAATTCAAGTGAAGATCTGATCAATATATCATGTGTGTGCGATATAGGACAAGAAAGATTCACATAATTTAAAATAAAGAACAAAGCTAGAAATTGGTTAATAATTTCTGCATACATTACGGCCTCTTTTTAATTGGCTAAATATAGCTTTATTAGAGCATTTTTCAAAAGTCCATTGATGTATTTTCAGTCCTGTGTGCCTGTCTCTTTCTCTTATTTAGCTTACAAAGGAGTTGAAAAGGCTGTTGGAAGAATCTCAGGTGGTGCTTCTAACAGCTATGTTTGTCAAAGTTACTAAAAATCAAATACTGCTAAAAATTTCAAACATTTAATAATTATTTTCTCTCATATTTAAAAAAAAATGATAGAAGGATGGAAGAGTGGGTTTTCTTCCAACTTGTCGCGGTAGACAGGAAAGAGACAATCATAAAACTTACTTTGTCCTTGGGAATGCCAACAACAGATGCAACATACTCTGCAGCACTCTTCTTGTCTCCTGATAATAGATAAGTGCTTATTCCTTGTTTGGACAAAGATTGAATCACATGCTTGGCATCTTCTCTGATCTGATCCTCAACATAAATGATACCCGCAAGATCACCATCTACTCCCACATAAACAGCTGATTGATTCTTAAATTCGTCAACTTCTTGAAGCGGAAACTGATTGACACCATTCCTGTAATCAATTAAAAACATCATGGCCAAAAGATTTACACTTTCTTATTTATCTTCTTCTTTTGTTCAGATGAGTAGAGAAAAATAAACTGTCTTGGAGATTCGTCAATCTCCGTTTTCCAAATGAATTCATAAGATAACTGTCTTGTAGAAAGAAAAGTATGCCGCTAATCAATCCAAGGGAAGAGAGAAAGTAAATTCCATGTTTTATACTCTCAACATTCTCTGCATATTGCTCCTTCAAGAAGATAATGTCCATTAGAGAGTAGGTTAGACTTTTCTAACACTAGAAAAGCTCGAAAGACTGAATGCAAAAGAAAAAAATGATAATCAAGGATTTCCAATAAGCATGTTTGAGAATTAGTTTGTTTCTAAATCAATTACTTTAGAAGGAGGAACTGGTGTTGAATTTGATGTATTCCAACTACTGCGAGGAGTTGCTAGTTCATCTAATGTATTTTAAGTAATGAATAATATATCAAAGCACATATAAACATCAAGAAGACGCCTTCAGGACTCGAAATATGTTGTAGAAAGAGTAATATAAATGAAACTTTTCCTTAACTCCCAGATGGCAGCAGTTAATTTTAACAGAAAGATAAGATGCCATGCCACCTAAGATTTTGATATTAATGACTTGACTTACGTTTTAATCCACTCCAGTGTACCGACAGACACCTTTTTATTCTCAATGGTGGCCGCTGCACCTGATCCAGGTTCCTCAATAAATGTTCCCTCCACAGCCTGCAATTTTTTTTTACCACAATTTAACTGTTAGAATCCTGAAAATTCTGATTGGCAAAGGGCTGTACTCAATTACCAGGGTATATTCACTCTACCAACAGTAAGGGTTTGTAACTTCAAATTACAGAAACTCAATTGTCAAACAGGAACCAAAATGAATTTAAAAAAGAATAAATGTATTACGAGCAGAAGGGAGAAAAAAGAAAAAAATAACATGATCACAAAGATCCAGAAAAAGCAGGCTAGAGTATATATCAAGTCATAAAACGGTCAACTCATATAAAGAGAATTACTACATACTCCTCTTCCTCTTTTTAATATGGTTCAGCAGGATTTGAGAAACATCTATAGCGAAAGTTTCATAGTAGAGGTATTAAAGCAGGTCAGCAAGTAATATTATCAAAGAGGCGAGGAAGACAATCTATTGAAGTTCAGATGGGAAAGTATCATTCTTAATTATGTTGTGCCATACCAACTTAATTAAGAATGATATTTGATACATTAAGGAAACTTGATAAGCTTGGACACCTAAGTCAGTGAGTTTGAACACCAAATATAAGGCTAAAAGAGTAAACAAAAAGAATGAGAACCATCAAACCAAACAAAAAATACCTTCACAAAAGGGCAGTTCACTGCCTGAGCAGCCGCAACAATTGCTTTTCCAATTGGATGATTAGTGTTTTTTTCTAACCCAGCAGCTAGCCTCAGTACATCAGATTCTGACAATTTGAGCATTGAATCTTGTCTGCAGTAATTATATGAATATAAATGAAATAAGTCTCATAATTTTGTATAAACAATCAACTTCAAAGCTTTGCAGCACTCAACTGTGTTTCCACATCCATGGCACACCCTTGAGTAATGACTTTTGTGACAACAGGTCTGCCAAGTGTCAATGTTCCAGTTTTATCAAACACAATTGTGTTGACCATTGAAAATTTTTTCTAAGATACTTCCACCTCGCAAAAGTAATCCCCTTCTAGCACCAAGTGACGTCCCAACCTAAATTAAAAAGACAAACTTAGTAAAAACCATCATGACCTGTTTGAAGGAATCTGAATTCTATTTCAAATTACCAGCACAGCAGTAGGCGTTGCTAGACCAAGCGCACATGGACATGCAACAACCTACACGCAGAAGAAAGACACACTACTGCATTAAACCACAGATACGACTTCAAATATAAATAAATAAATAAATATAGGTAGATATTGGCACCACAAACACAACAAACAGCAACATTGATACCAATATGATCTTAGACTATGGACACTGAAGGGAGCATGCTATGAATTTCAAAAATATTTTATTAGTAATCAACAGTAAGACTCGTTTGTACTATCATTTTTCTTGAAGAAGGATTCTTGCACGTGATATACGTTTTTCAAACATTAATAGAACAAATCCTTCTTGGAGGTCTTGTAGTAAAAGAGATGGCCATCAGAGATGACTTCATTGATAACTATCAAGTATGTATGTTCTTTGCTCAGATTTTATCATACCAGAACGCTACAAGAGAGCTGCAGTGCCAATGAAACTGGATTTGCTTGATGAAGAGTTGCTGGCAGAACTTGACCACCAAACAGGTTCCAGAAGACAAATGTAGCAGCAGAAAGTGCCATCACACCGTAGGTGAAGTGCCCAGCCACCTAGCAAAAAAAATATCCATTATACCAGGAATAAATCCAGCATAACTAAAAAAGTTCACAATATATTAGGACAAGAAAGGAGTTAGAAGGGCTCCACAAACAGGCATTTATGATGTTTCAGAAAAGGCTCCTCTTCTAATGATGTTTCCAGAAATAACAGGTAAAGAATGAGAGAGATCTAGATAAACTGAATCAATCCAGAAGTCTTCCACATTAGGACAAAGATGTCTGAATAGCTTCTGAAGAAACCCAAGAGGGGGGGGTGAATTGGGTTTTAACTAATCTTGTTACTTTTTCGATTCTTTACAAAGCTATTTGAAGTTTGAGCAAGAAGAATAAAAGCAATGCAAAACCCAATCAACAAGACAAAGGATTTAGAGTGGTTCGATTCACTTAGAATCTACATCCACTACCTTGAGCCGCACCCAAGGATTTCAAACAACTTCACTAAGAAGAATGTTTACAAATGTGGCTAACTCACTAAGAGTTTTACAACACAACCACAATACAAAAGCTCACTAAGAACTTGCCCACACAAAGTAGGACTTTACAAATTGCCCACACAAACTAGGACTTTTACAAGAATTACCCAATCACTTAGAAAGGGAATGAAATGTTTAAATACAAAGATTGATCACTCTTAGAAGTGAGAATGTATACCTTTGAAGCACAAACAATTTTAGCTCTTGAACATATGAAGCACACTCTTTGTCTTGCTTTTGAAAGAATACTCTTGAATGATTTAGATCATAGAGATGAAGAGTATTTTTCTTTGAAAGTGTTTAGACTTGATAAGATATCAATGTAAAATGTATGTACAAGTCTTAGAATGATTCTCTAGCTTTGGAGTATATATACATTTCAAAATAGGCTGAAAATCGAGTCTCCAACGGTCAGAAAACGGCTAGTAAAAGCAGAGTTCGGTTGACCGAAATTGGAAGTTCGGATCCACTATACCCAGGGTCGGTCGACCGAACTACCCTATGGTCGACCGAAGCTCCATTTTGTGCCTCTCAGAATCTGCTCGGTTGATCCGAGCTTGAGCTCGGTTGACCGAACTTCCAAGCTGATTTTTCACACGTTTTGAAATCTTTTGAAGTCTTTTGAAGTCTAAAAGATTTTCCTAAAAGGTAACAAGTAAGAACACTTGGAAAACTTTTCTAAAAGACTTATCTATGAAATCAAAGGCTTTTTGGATAAGAACACATGTAAAGATCATTTTGAAACTTAAGCCTTTTGAAAACGTGTTTATGAAAACGTGCAAGACTTGAGTGTAGAGCTTATGTTCATGAGAGCTTTGGTTAGAGCTATATAAGATCAAGACTTATAAAGACAAAGCTAATCTAACCAAACCTAAGTCTTCAATCTTCAATCTTGATAGATGAGCCTTGAATGATATGACTTTGAATCTTGATCATGGCTTGATTGAAGTACTTAGAGCTTCCAATAAATGTTCCGATATTCTATCACAAAGATATAAACATTAGACACAACATCAAGTGTTTGTCCATTATCAAAAACCGAGTTTGATCGCCCTTAGGGCTAACAGCTTCAATAATCTTTCGAAAGGAAAAGGCTGTCTCAGCATACTTCTAGTGTGAAAAGATTACTGTAATTAGGAATCACATGAACATACACTCAGACCTTGAAACTTCCAACATCATGTATTACAGACAAGATGTCAAGAAGACAGATATATCCAATTGTCTCCACATATATGGTCAACTAGAAAAGTAAGGTTGAAATAAAAAAATAAAAAAAACCGGACCTTGTCAACCAACCGCTGTACGGGAGCTTCTCTAGTTTGAGCTTCTTCTACCAATCGAACAATGTCTCCCATGGTAGTCTCACCACCTGGCCTTCTCACTTCAATGGTAAGTGTTCCATTTAGGTTAACACTTCCTGCTGTAACATCTGCCTGATACCAAAGTATTCTCAGATGATAAGCTGATGTGAAGCATTTTATAGTACTGATGCAAGATTGGTGTAATTGTTCTTGACAGAATCACGCTCCCTCCATCCCATAATATAGTTTACATTTGGACTTTTCACACGGATTAAGGATTTACTGAAATCTATACAATTGAAGATAAAAAGATGCATATTTTCCTACTTTGCCCATGAAACACATTAAAGACATATCCTTGGAAGTTGATATAGTACTAGTTAATGAAGGGTAAAATTGGAAAATATTCCTTAAATACGCATTGGTAGTACAAATGTAAACTATATTTTGGGATTAAAAAGGCCCCAAATGTAAACTATATTCTAGGATGGAGGGAGTATGTATTTAAGAGAAATAGACGAGATGGCCCAAACCCAGCAAAAGGAAAAAACATTTCATAAAACTCTCAAGAGCATCTAAGCTCCAATCCCTCCAAGAAACATCTGTTTTTCTTGTTTATGGTTTGAAAATGCAAAGAACAAGAAAAGCAACTTTTAAGATAATATCATTACCCCGGGTAATTTAGTGACAGGTAAGGGTTCTCCAGTGAAACTTGACTCATCAACTGTGCTCCTACCAGCTCTAACAATCCCATCAGCTGGAACACGGTCCTAAAAGATGAGGAAAAAATATCTCAAAATAGTAGTTTATTGTATTTCATTCTGCCAAGAAATTTAGGCCACATATTTGAACCTGAATTGAAAAAGCTGGATATATTTTCCTGAGCAACAGTGTGATGCCATGTAGTATGAGTGTGCAAGACTATACATCTAGTTACAGTAATGACTGGCATATTGCAATAGATTTGACATATATAGGCCATTGTTGGCAGAAAGTTGAAAGTCAATACTACAGCCAATACAATTACATTAGAGAATTTAAGAAAAAAAATCAAATAGAGAATTTAAGAAGGAAAAGTTAAGGGTGCTTATAAAGAGATATGCTGCAAATCCAGATGGGAAGACCCAGAAATTTCTCTAGAGCGGAAAAGTATCAAACGGTGAAAGAGTTTTAATTAATTTATCTTTAGAAAAGAAAAGGAAAGAGTAGCAATGTAGGTTATTCTGTTTATTCTTAACAGTGTCTTTAGGTAATAGGTCTTTATAATATTAAAATAAAATAAAATTTAACAATCATACGTCTCTAGTGTCTATGAAAAGAGGTATGATTCGTAGACAGTTTATTTGTTTCAATTATATTTCCAATCTTATCTTCAAGAAACTATTCCACTAGTAACTCTTGTTCCTTATGCAGTTATATAAAGGAACTCTGAGAGTGCAGGAGCTCTACAGATGCCAGATTAGAAGAGTACATTCGATGACTGCACCTTCTAGTGAAAGTAACAAAATTTGAGTTAGTTCCAGATACCAGAAGAACTCGGATTCACTAGCTATTTACATTAAATAATATTTGAGGCCCAGGAATGCACCACATATTAAGCATCATGTTCTCATATTGATAGATCCTATGTTACTCGGACTCTTCGTTTATGTCTGTCGTACCCGTGTCGACAGGACACGACACGGGTATGGGTATGGCATATTTACCGGATCTGGTAAACACTGATAAGGCTCTTTGTTGTAGATGTTTAAGTACACGACACCTAAATACATACCCGTACCCGACACCCGTACCCGAGTCCGAGTAACATAGGATAGATCTCCTCCTGATTCAGGAACCATCATAATGTAGCTACCGTAGTTTTCAGTGGATCAGGCAATATGTGAATGCCAACATGAAAATCCAAGAGTAGTGAAGGGGTGGAAAAACAAAACCAAATGCCAAACACTGGATAACATACAATACAATAATAAGATAAGCACGTCTTACTTACGCCTGGTAGAACAAGTATCTGATCTCCAACAGAAAGACTGCTAGAAGAAACTTCAACTGTTGAGCTCAAGTCTCCACTGCCATCATTAACAAAAAGACGAGCTTTAGATGGCAAAAGACTTAAAAGGCCCGTCATATCACTAGTAGCTTTTATCTTAGCTCTTTGTTCGAGATTCCTCCCTAGCAAGACAAATGCAATCAGCATAACTGGTTCCTCAAAGAAAGTTTTCCATCCCTGTAGAAGACCCATCCCATTAAATAGAAGGTAAATCAATCAACTAATTATATTACACGTATATTACACGTCATCAGTTCCAAGGAAGTACGCATCTTGAAAGTATGGCTATATATTCAATAGGGCAGGGAAAATCCAGTACCTTAAAGTTAATGATCAGCATTACAATTCAAAATGAGAATGGTCTTTTCCTGTCTTGTCCAGGTTATAACAGGTCTCGAACCTGATCCTCAAAAGACCTATCTTCTTCAGGTTCTAACATCTTTTAAACCTATAGTATTACCCAATTCAGCTCTGGAAGCAGGACTAAATTCTATGCTAGGCGAACTCTAAAGGCATATGCCTCAACTAAACAAACAGAACTAGCCTCAACACAAATGCAGAAGCCTTTAAATGAATAAGCAAGGTAAAAGCCACATGTTTAAATGGGAAAAAAGAACTATCCATTTTGGGGAAGAGATCTATTTATCCACCTGCATCAAATGCGAACTGCATAGTTTGTTTCCATCAAGTTCATCTTAATTCCAGAGATATAAGAACAACAAACATTCCGAACGTGTATGATAGACAATACTACATCTTAAATTAAACTAAGAAAACATTTTAATAAAATGTACAAGAGTTCAGAATAAAACAATCACCAGTTTTGGTACTAAGGCTGCCAATGAGCTGACAGCAAATGATGATAAAGCTCCGAGACCAACTAGAGTATTCATGTTTGGTGCCCCTTTAAATAAGCTCTTGAGACCATCAGTGATAAGTTGCCGACCAGGACCAAGCAATGTAAACAGAGATAGAGACATATGAAATCCTGCAGAATGCAATGCATGGATCCATGAAGCCTTAGCTCCAAGAAAATGAGAAAGATGACCAACAAGACACACAGCACATAGAGCCCAAGAGACAACAAGTCCACGACCTGTCAAAGAGAGGTGAAAATTCAATCCTATGGTTTAAACATGCTTGCAACCCGAATTTGTTTTTAGCAATACTGAGACCGATCTAATAAACATAGAAATGGAAAGAATACATCTCCTCAGACTAATGAAGTCCAAACAAGATAATTACCACTCTCTTTCAACTGAATCTGCTTTTCCTTCATCTTCTTTTCAAATGTTTCAAGGAAGTTCTCCCTTCTGGAATCTACAAACAAGCACTCCACAAAGTCAGGGCTAAATAAGACTAACGAACGCGCCTTTCAATTCAGTTTGTAGAGTACGTCGAGAGAATCTTCTCATATTTAGCATAAGTATTCCTCAAACAAGTTATGCAGAAAGTTCATCTGCCTCATAGGCAGCTAATAAATCAATCTTTATAAACAAAGAGCAACCGACCCGACCAAAGTGATATTCCGGTGCAGGTATGAAAATATTGATTGGAGCTCATGCAGGTAGGGAAACAGTCATCTCTCACATTCCTCCCTTTGAAAAAGACGTTGACGTTATTTTTTTTTTTTTTTTAAGAAAAAGAGATAACAGGCAAAGACAATAATAAAAGCTGAAACTAAAAACATCATTAATAAATAGACCAATGAAGTTAGGAGAGATTTCTAGTCATAAGAACACTCAATTGCGAGTTGATACAACTTCATTAACTTGGATATACAATGCTTAATTTAAACTTCACAAACTCCTTAGACATTACAACAAAGGAAAGAAGGATCTGAAGCAGAAAGGGGAGCACGCTGTCTTCTGTCCCTAATCATGAATACTCATCAAACAAAAACTTCTCATTCCTGTAGATTGAATTCCTCAATTGATTAAGTAGTGAATGAATTTCCTCAATTTGTAGAAAGTATATTATCCCAGAGGGATGGATTCCTGCTGATCAGAATGACATTCCTCCAAATATCCAACAGTATTTGCCTCAGAGACTCACCTATAGATGGAATACTAGTTTATTAATTAATGACCCAGCCTAAACATTTGCATAAAGAATATTTCCCGGATGAGTCTAGAACATCCCGCCAGTATAACAAGGACATACCATGAAGGAGAATGGTTGCTCGTTAAAAGAATTCCCTTGGTATTACTAGGATTGAACATCTCCTTCAATAGCTTCCTCACCCGCCAATTCCCACCAAACTGTACATAAGTCATTACCAAGCCCACTTAGTCCCATGGTTTCTACTTTCGTGAAGCACTTAATGGATAACTATAGACATAAGAGTATAATTCATTGCAACTCCTTAGGAGAACACTTGTACAATTTCGTTTTCTCTGGCAACTCCACTCAAAATATTTGACTGGAAACTTTAGCCATAGAGCACTTATCCTTATCCTTAACTAACTTCTATGAGCAGATATTCTCCTAGGGTTATTTTCTCATCTTTAATGGTCAAGGTAAAAGGTAACTTTTATTAAGAAAAGAAGGATCATATTTATAACCAGGAACTCAATTCCTACCTTCAATTGTCCAGTTTTTTCCTCTTTTGTCTTGCGGATTCTAAAATCCACAAAACACACCTCAAACATCCTCAAGTGACTTAAATATCGTGAATACATTTGTAAAAAAACTTGACAACCAATTTATCTATCATCACATAACAATAGTTTCAATGAAAAAAGTGAAGAGTAGTAATAAACGAAAAAGAGCATAATGCTCAACTTGAGGAGTGAAAATTCTTCCTCTTTTAGAACGAGAAATAAAGCACACCTCGAAGCCCATCATATAAAACCCAATAGTGCATCTAGAATATATCAATATTAGAGATCGAAGTGAGTGAGACAGTTCTAATGAACTAAAACTAGTTCACGCCCTCTTATTGATAAGAGTCATAGTTATCACTTGACACTGTTTGCACCACTGGAAACATGTTGTGGGTCTGAATTGAACAACTATATCCAGAGTTTTTTTCATTTTTATAGACTTCATAAAACCTCTTGGAGCAGATAATCCGATCATGCATCTCAGTCCAACTTGCTCATTACAAGTTAGAGTTCTTTGGACACAGCCTACCTCCTTTTTTACCTGGATGTCAAATGGCAAAATGATGAAACCACCTCTCCTACCCTCAATGGTGATGAGAGATTATGTGAGTTTTTCAAACATATAACTTCTTATTAGTTATTAGCTTATTCCATTTAACATCAAACTATAATATGCAGCTTATTTACCCAATTAGTATAATTTTAGTGAACGGTAATCTTTTTCTTTATTCATTCCAGTTATTCCAAGTTATCTCAAATGCATAAGTAAAAAGTTAATATGAAAGATACTGAGAAGATGCTCGCCTCGAAGATTGGATGTGAATCCACAAGTAGTCAAATGCTTTGCAAGTGTCTCTCCTAATTGTTTCTTCCAGTTGGGCTCAACCTTAGCTTCAGAAACAGGCCATACAAACGCAGTCTCCGTTGTAAGATTAACATTAGCTGTAGAAACTTGTGGCTGTTCATAATTACACAATATTAATATCGTATAACATTATCGTCCAGAATCAATTACAAAGAGCTTCCACTACTTTAAGACCTAGAAAATTGTTATGAACGGAATAGAAAACTTACTTGACTTTCTAAAATTCTCTTAACACTTGCTGCACATCCCCCACACGTCATACCCTAGAACATCAGCAAAGGATAATTTCATCAAATTTCACCTACAAACGCAAGTTAATACATTACCGAGAGTTCTCTTCCAGTCAGAATTTGATAAGTACATCAGACGACCGCGAAATTTGATAAACAAAATTTACCTAGCAAAATAATAATAATAATAATAATAACAATACCAGCGAGAATGTCTGAAACTTACTCCAACATCTAGAATTATGACATCAGAAGCCAGAGTAGACACACCATCAGCTCCTCCAGCAACCGCATTCGGCTTAGCGTCTCCACCATCCGACGGACTATCTCCACCGCCTCCTCCTCCGCTACCATCATTACCTCCAAAAGCTCCTCCGCCACCGGAAGCATAGGAGGCAGCTGAGCTAGAAACACATTGCAAGCGTTTATGTACAGGACGCAATACCACACCGCCCAAACTCCGTGACATATAAACTGAACCGAAACCATTAATTCCTCTACCGGAGGCACTAAAAATGCGGCTGAGGCGGAGGAGAGCTAGTTGACTGGCGTGAGCTTTGTAGAAGCGGCGGTGGAGATGATATATGAGAGGATTGCAGTTGGAATTCAGTGCCTTTGTGATGGTCAAGCGCGCTGCCGAAGCGGAGGTGCTTAGTGATAATGTCGACTCCATAGCCGATTGCTTAGAGAGCAGAAGCTTATCGATTGTTGAAGTGGATTGATATGATATATGAATGGGAGGAAGGGAAGGGGGTGAAAGTGCGCAGAGACGACGTCGCTTTTGCGGGTAATTCAGGAGCTAGGTACAGTTGATTAGACGCAGAGTACAAGTGTGTGCCCGTATTCCACCTTGGCTCAGGTGCTGAACAAGAAAATTCAAGATATACTGGAGACGTCCTTTGTCACCATTGGATTTATGATCTTTTGTAATGTTTGATCCAACGGTTGTATCAAAAACAGGGGTATTTTAGAGATAAACTTTGAGCTCTTTTTCTCTTTTTTACTTGTAACTGGGTGTTCAATAATCAAGAACATGCGTTCAATAATAAAAACGTGCGTTCTCTAATAGAGAACATGTGTTTATCTTGACCGAGAACGCATGTTCAATAATCAAGAACATGCGTTCACTAATAAAAAAATGTGCGTTCTCTAATAAAAAATGTGTTCATTGACAGAGAACGTGCGTTCTCTGAGAGAGAACGTGAGTTCTCTGAGAGAGAATGTGCGTTCTCTAATAAAAAATATACAAGAACGTGTGTTCTTTAACAGAGAACGTGCGTTCACTAATAAAAAATATACAAGAACGTGTGTTCTCTAACAGAGAACATGCGTTCTTTTTTCAGCCGCAACTTTTCTCTCTCCTCTGTAACCCACCTTTTTAACTTTTCAGCCGCAACTTTTCTCTCTCCTCTAATAAAATTACATATGTACCCTTTTAGCTTTTCTCTCTCCTCTAATAAATCTCAACCATTGATCCTCTTAAAAAATGAAATCAACGGCCCTTATTGTGTCCCGCACGTACTGAATTAAAGGCGTTCAGCACAGGAGCCGGACTGCCCGTATTCCATCCAATCCGACTATTTTGCGCAACGTAGGTGGATTTCATGAAAAATTTATCCGACCGTTCAAATTTAGAGAAATAAAAAATTCTAACAGCAGTAAAATAAATTTAAAACAAATAATTATTTTTTTCCAACATTAAATATTTTCATTAAAAATATAATCGTTTACTCGTATATAGAAAATAATTGTTTGTTACACATTGTAGCCATTTCTGAATTCATCGGGAGTTGGGAGTTTGGACGTCCTCAACTTTGACGAATTAATAGCCATCTTGGTCACTAAGTTATTTTCGGTCTGCCATTTTTGTCAAAAATAATTTTTTTTAACTTTTTTCATCACTAAAGTTTTTTCATTCTGCCATTTTTGTCAAAATAATATTTTTCTGCCATTTTTATCACTAAAGTTTTTTCGATCTTCCATTTTGGTCACTTCAATTTTTTTAGTCTGCCATTTTGGTCACTAAAATTTTTTCATTATGCCATTTAGGTAGTGACCAAAATGGCAGAATGAAAAAACTTTAGTGACCAAAATGGAAGACCGAAAAAACTTTAATGATAAAAATGGCAGAAAAATATTATTTTGACAAAAATGGCAGAATGAAAAAACTTTAGTGATGAAAAAAGTTAAAAAAAATTATTTTTGACAAAAATGGCAGACCGAAAATAACTTAGTGACCAAGATGGCTATTAATTCCAACTTTGACACTAGCTCAAAATTTTGTGTTTTTGTTGGACAATCATTTTATCCTTCTTTTATTTAAGAAATGTTCAAATTTATATTATCCTTACACGTGTGTATTTTTTTTGGTGATAAAAATTAGTTAAGTAATTTTATTCTGTAAATTTAAACATAACTCGGTACTGACACTTAACTTTTTAGGGACTTTTTTGTAATCTTTGTTATAATTCATTCAAATAGATATTTCAAAAAAGGCAAATTGGTGAATTTCGTCTTATAACATTATGCGATTGATGATAATGGTTCATGTTCTTTTCTTTTTTGTTTTTAGGAACATAAACAATTTGCATTTGGCGGTAATGGTCCTTCCGTCCACAACTCTGACGGAAATAATTAATTTTATTTTTTAAAAAAAACCCTTCAAGACACTGGGGTTAATTTGGGTAATTCACCAAAAAAATCATGAACCAAAACAACCAATCGCAAATTGTTAAGGGATGAAATTCACCAATTTGCCCAAAAAATTACCCCAAACCTCCTTCCAAATCAACTCTCTCCCTCTTCTTTACACCCTTACCGGCCACCGCCGAAATCTTCAAGCTCCCCGCAAAAAAATAACATTTTTTGCTCTTTCTCTGCTCTCTACAATTAGACTCAGTAGGGATTTTTGTGCTTATTTTTGTAAAAATTTAAACAAAAAAAATCTTGGAATTTGAAAAGAGGAGATCAAACCCCTTTTGTCATTATATATCTGGAACCTCTTGTTTCCTTTGATTGAAGCATCAGTTCTTCCTGTATTTTTTCTAATTCTAAGTTACTTTGATGTGTTTTTTACTCCCAAATATTAAATTAATTTTTTTATATGTTTATTGGATTTTGTATTGAAATTCATCATTTTTATTCTCTTTAGTTCTCTAAATTCTGATTTAATATAGAGGATTTTTCCTTTTAAATCAAATTTTCATTATTTTTGTGGTAGATTTTTTCTTTAGTGTAATTAAATTTGATTGATGATGAAGAAGAAGAGAGGTATGAGTGTCTCGGGGTGTGGGGTAGGGATGGGTCTTGAAGAAGAAGATGAAGAGAGGTGGAGGTGGGGATGAGGATGGGTCTATGGGTATTTGAGTGAGTTGAAGAAGAAGATGAAGAGAGACTTGGTGGGGGTGGGTTGAAGAAGAAGTGGAGTGTGGATAGGGTAAGTTTGAAATTATTTGAAGGAGTGCCTAATGAGATGGGATTTGTATAAAAAAAAAGTCTTAATATATTTGTCAAAACTATTTTACTATGTTCAAAATGAAATCACACAAATAAGATTTTAAATTAAACTATATTTGGGAATTAGGGAGAAAAAATCAGTATCACTAGAACTTTTCTGTTAGATATGTAAACAACTGCTAATTTATATATTGTAGTGTAATACAAAAATAAATAAAAGTGCATAATTGTTTTCATTTTAAGTTTAAACAAATAAACCACTGCTCAATAACAATTCAAACACACTATATATTTAGCCAATTTAGTCAACAAAATCGTATGTAGATAGATTTGATTATTCGGAACATATACTGCTAAATCTAAATATCTAATCATCTGTACAGACCGAAAGTATGCTGATACAAACGGGTCGAAAAGGAAGGTACTAATATTCTGCAGCTGAAGCTATATGCAATTGAAATACCAGAGGTTTTTATGGAACTTCAACCAAGAAAAAAGAGCTGCAACACACTGAAAATTAACTATCCTCTCACAACTATTAGCACACATGAACTTATAAGTGAACTGGATTTTTCTTTTTCTTAGACAGTCGATGTGAACTTTATATTTCAACACACACATTTACAATAATTTATGATAATTATGTACAACCTTCATTAATAATATAATTCGTTGAAGACATGTAACGAAATTAAGAAAGAAAACAATATGTTATTTTTTTAATTAAAATATCAATAATACTCTCTTAATTAGAATTAGTGGTAAACAACTCATATTTATATTTAAGAGAGTAATATTGATATTTCGACTAACAAAATACCTTACTTTTTTATTCCTTAATTTTTGTTATATGTATTAAACGACTTGTATTATAGTGTGGAATAGAGGTAGTAGTGTTTTTGGTTTGGAACAATTTATTCAGCCACGGTCACAGTGACCTAAGATCAGAATTTAGACTCGAACAAGAAATAAAGCTGGCTCAGCGATAATCAAGTGGAGCCGATGTCTTGCTTAATTCCTTTCCTTCAAAATGAATATCCTGCAAAAAGAAGGTATGACATTTATACATCAAAGAGGTAGGTAAAAGTATACGCTCTTACTACCAGATAACAAAATAATAACACATACGTGCCAACCAATTACTACAGACACTTCAGCCGCTAAAACAAGATTTAGAAACAATGCAAGTAAAATCATGTCAAAAACAAGGAAACTAACTCCAGTAAGTATAATCTATAGTTATAAACAAAGAAACCATAATCGCAAAATCATTCGAATTAATACAAGGTTGTTATATGGGCTAATTAATGGCAAGGACATCTAGAGTCAGACTGGTCCCTATTCCTTGGATCATGCAAATAAACAACAATACAAAGAATCAGCAAAAAGGAGTTCAGAGAACTTGAGTCAGTACGAATCTCGGATTACTCGTGGTACGTAGATCTTAAAGTATTAACTCACTTGACCTCTTCACAGAAGTTCAGATAGCCACCTATTTTCTAACTTGGATGGCATTGCTAAAATATAGTTTTCCTTATTGAGAAAGGGAGAAACAATTTAGAGCAGAAAGACCACACAACATAAATCCTCAGAAGAGACAAAGAAGACACAAACAAAACAAAAATGATGGAACTTACAGAAGCAAAGTGGTTGACATCTCGGTGATGAGCTTCGTCTGCACGGATAACAGTAATAACATCCCTCAGAGTTGCATCCTTAGGCAGTCTCCAGTAGTCTATTGCAATTGCAGGAGCTGGAACATTCTCAATTGCACCACTTTCGATGTCCTTCAGATACTCGGAATATGAATGTATAGCCTCCTCTTCTAGATATCCCACAATTCTATGTGCCAATTTAGGTGATAGTACGTAAACCACAAAGAAAGCGTTGAAGAAGACTCCCTGTACGAGAAGAACCAGCAGCCTCTCATACCATTTTGGCTTGACAAGCTCCACCATAGTCATCAGGTGCATCCTTTCATTCTCAGCTTCTTCAAGTAATGCCTTAATCCAACCACCACTATGCTGGAATTTGCGCAAGGACCTCAGATGCAGTAGCATCCCTCCCACCATACCAGGAACAGCTGCAACAGTCTCCAGCATCATTGCACGGCAACCATACCGCCTCTGCAATATGTGTCACACATTGGTATCAACTCTAGGAAGAAATAAATAGTGGCATAAATATCTGACATCGAGCATTAGTTCTGTTCTAGAGGCATGGACTCGGGAGAATAGACAACAAGAGTGGCAGTGCCCTAACTTTTTTGGAAACAAGAAAGCAAAGAATATTGTTTAGTGCCATTTAGCACATGCTAGCACATCTAACACCACCAAGAAAATAAAGTCATGACAATTGTCTAACAATAACATTTATTTTTTGATAAAATTCCAATTATGCTGTCAAGGAGGTGGAAAATAAACAAATGAGAGAAGAATAACATACCTGAAAAAACTAGGTCAGTTGGAATCCTTAGAAGCTTCACAGTCCTAAAAGCAAATTTGTCAACAAAATTCTTAGGTTTGTGGTGCTTGTGCAGATCTATTGACAGGTTCGGACGATAACTATCCCATGGCTACCAGGAAAAAACATATGAATTAGAAAATATCAGAGTTTCTCGGTATTATTTGATATACTCCTAAATGCAAGTAGACTTGCATCAAAGCAGAGCATGAGATACTCCTATTAAATATTAAAAATGAATGAACAAACAGAATTAGAAATCATACCCAGTATACAAACATACTCGCAAAATGAAAGTCACATGATGAAAGAAATATTAAGATCTCCAAAGAGAAATGTGTTTGTCATCATATGATCATATCTGTCTTAGGCTCTTAGTTACATAGTTCAAATACTAAACTAAAAATATGTTTGAATCGACTAACTTGGATCATGATGGATTTCAAAACCGTTGCACAGCCGCAGAAGTTATGACATGTCGCCAACTGAAATGAGGTGCATTTTCGGTACTCAAGCCTATGGTCGTTTATCATTACGAATCTGAAATCTATGCACATCTATTACTTGTACCAAAGCAAGTTATGTCCCATTTTGTGGATTTCACGCTTTTGGAGATCAAGTCCAACTGCTAACAATTGGGAAGAAAATAAATCACTTCTTCACTTCTAATGAAGTAAACAACATATCCTATCCGTGTCAAGGAGTTCTTACAAGTACATTTAGAATTTTAAATTCATTCTCAAGTGCATGTCAGTTTTCAAATCACATTCATGAATCCAATTTAGATTAATCCTCAATCAAAGATCACTAATTCAAACAAAACATGTGATGTCAAATGAAAAGTAATATCAATGACGTCAGTTGTATGTTTCCCTGAATATGTTGTTAATTTACAACTACTTGATTACGTGGATACATACAAAACTGATTCATTAAGGATACTGGAACTAAAACAGGGAAAAATCAAAGGTCTATTAAGTTAAACAGGTAAGAGAAGCTCACATTAAGCTAAAAAAGTCAATGTTATCAATTATTGTGTGTGTCCATATTTCTGTACCCACCAATCATAATTGGCTATATGGACATTTCTTCCAATTATATATACATATGGAGAATTGTGATTGGTTGGGTATAGGAATGATTTTTGCCATTTATTCAAGCCTCACTATGCATTTGCCTTAATAAATTACTCAGATTTATCATTTCAACTACACAGAAAATGCATTTCATAAACATAGTTCACGAAAACCAAAATCAAAACATAAAGCGATGCTCACCGATAGATCTTAAACCACGAAGAAATCAACCAAAATCAGGAAAAACAAAATCCAATAGTTATATTTATATACTAAAAGCAAAATTATATAACAAACTTCAGGTACAGGCAACGAATATGCAAAAGCATTATAGTTATTCACCGATAACATTATACTATGACGAAATCGTGTGTGTGTATATATATACTACGAATAATTAATTAATTAATCTACTCTCCGCCGTTACCATGAAACAATTCCAAGGCCACTCAGAACCGTCTTCTCTAGTAATTTTTTGACGAGTAATTCCCCAATAACTAGAGTGCGCAATTTCAATGCTCTTCTCCTGTTTCTCCTTCGCATCAACTACTCCATCCTCCTTATGCTCCTTCACCGCCTTTCCAGCTGGCTGACCATCCGCTGACGTCGACGTGCTAAGCATCCTCGTCCTTAGACCACCAAAAATTTCAAACCGCCGGCGATTAACAAATATCACATCATCAAACTGCCTCACCACCGGAGTCTTCGCCACTCCATCCACCGGAGCAGCTAGCACCGACATATACCTGCTACTATTATTTCCGCCGGAAACCAAACGCCTCATCATCGCAGACCTAGCTACTAACTGGTTCATTTCCGCAAATCAAACGGCAAAAAACAAGCCTGATTTTCAGAGATTGAGATCTGTAAAGAAATTGAACTTTGGCGGTTTATTTATTATTTCTGCAGATAAGCATGGCATGTGAAGGGTGAAAATTTTCTATAATCATTCATGTACCCAACTAATTATAATTTATTATATAAATATTTTTTTAATTATATATGCATAAGTAAATTATAATTGATTGAGAAAAGAATAGGAATAGGAAACGGGACAGAGGATTTTTTGCTCATGTGAAGTGGAGTTGAGTATATGAGTGGACAAACGTTTGCGCTGTTGAGGAAGGGAATTGACTGAATTACCCTTTGAATAGTTTACTTTCCCTCCAAGGCTGCTGGAAATGTCTGGACCCGATAAGCTGTAAAAGTAGCTACGTAATTGACTGAAGTACCCTTTTTATTAGTCCCGGCAAAACTTTACGTCACGATGGGCGAGTGCCCTATATTAGGAAAAGAGAACAATCTCGGCATAACTAGTTAGCAAATCCACACAAGTAGTTTGTGCTAGTTTTGCTAATATGATAGGGATTTTGGATTCATTTCAAATATAGAAATAAGATATTTGTGAATTGTGAGTGTATAAACAACTATGATGTAGACACGTTTACAATTTAATGATGCTGAATTCAGTGCAGAAATGGAGTAATTCCGCACATGTGGAACTCTCTTCGCTAGTTGGATTAAAATTTTGACTGTTAACATTGATTTAAAACGAACACCGATTATGAATCACATAACACATGTTCTGTTTTTACCGTGCGAAACACCTATTCTAACTCTCAGGACACTTATTTTGTTTTTTACCGTGCGAAACACCTATCTGATAATCTGAGCCTCAAAATGGCTTTCTATATGAAGTGAAAGTAAATTATTCTGCATGGAATTCGAACTGGAATTTAACACCTCTACTTACCCGAGAAACATGAAAGTACCGTTAGAGTTAGTGATCAATCTTTAGATTACTTTAGCTGCAAGGTAAAAGTGGAAGATGATAATTCCATGTGTGATATCGGTGGAAATTCAGATTATTCTAGTACTTTTGGGGAAATTTCTATCTCATTTCTTTATATTTTCTATCTATGGGTCAAATATTATACTTTTTTCTCGAATTTTTCATCATAACCTTTAGGTTTTAATTATATATATATATATATATATATATATATATATATATATATATATATATATATATATATATATATATATATATACACCACTTGACATTTTTTTGTGAGTGAAACAAGAAATAGAATACCAAATTAGTGTATAATATTTTATCCGTCATTTTTTTGGTCCATAGATAATTTTTCTGAGTGAATTGTAATTATGTATATTGAATTAAGTAGAGAAAGAGAATAAGAAATCAGAAGCTAAAAAATAAAATGAATATTGACGTTGTTTGAAGGTATGAGAATTTTTATATGTTTCGAGAGAGGTTTGGACAATGATTAAAACTTTGTGAATTGTTAAAAAAAAATTACTATGTAAAATTTAATTATCGCTCCCCAACCTCCTATGTCTAATTTCGAATTGATTTTAGGAGAAATTGTTCCAAGGGTGAAGATAAAGAGTAATTTTATCTTGGTAGACTATTAAGTTTAAAATTTACATCTAAGTCAATCAATACAGTATACGTAATCAATTCTCTTTTCTATGTGTACTGCACTTATTGATTTTGATGTAATTTATAAATTTAATAATCTATCAAGATAAAAAATGTCGAAGATAAATATAAAATGAAAATGACCTTCGAGTGTTCTTGGGGAATTGAGGCAAGAATGATGTCCACGTCATAGTAAACTTTTCATGTTCTGGAAGAGTGTATTATTTTATAAATAAAGTATTTAAACAAATTGAGCTTAGTCACTAAACCCAGATTTGGTTAAGAGTTTTTTTCCTAAACACGAACCCAAGTTGACGGTAGGAGTATACTTTTTTTTTTTTTTTTGAACGCGCGAGGGTGGAATCTCAAAGGGGAAAGAAACAATCACAAAGCGGAGAAGAACACCTCATAAGAGGAGAAGAGTACCTTAGAAGGGAGACAATTAAAGCGTACCCCATGTTTAGGGGAGAGTATCGAACCCGGGACCTCTCGGTCACGGGCCTACTTGATACGGCAGGAGTATACTTGGTTGAGTTTTTTCTCCACTAAATTTTTAAATATTTTTTCCTTTTTTTTCACAGTTAACATAGAAGAGAACAAATCTTTGATCAGGAATTATTGTCAAATTCTCTATTTCGTTAATAGATCATTGTTGCATGCTATTTTTTCCTCAATGGTTTTATTATTTTTTTAGGTTATAAATGTTTAATTAAAAAAAATTAACACATATCAACTTCTTATTAATAAAATAGAAAATGAGAAACGAAAATATATAATAAATCTTTGTCATTGTAGGAGGAGTCTAAATGGGACCGGAAGTATCTTCACCCGTCCAAAGTAAAGACTAGGTCTGCTTCATTCGTAAGACTACTTGCTTAAGAAGAAGGAGTCATTACCACTCACGTCATCCTACTTTATATGAACATAATCTAATTAAATAATATTCATCTCAAAATTGAATATAAAATTTCAAGTTTGAGGTTTGATTTTTTTTTTTATAAACAATCCTACTCCATAATTTTTTGCCCAAAACTTATGAGACTCCTGTGGCATCCGCCATCCTAGTTTCATCAGTAAAGCACTGTTGACATCTTTTAATTTCTTAATACCAAACCTCATCTTCAATAGGTTTATAAATAGTATCCCAAACTACCGTGCGCATTTTCTGTCCGTAATCCTTCTTTCCCCAAAAAAAAATTCTGTTAATTCGCTCCAAATCCTCAAGAGTATTCCTCGCATTTTGCTGCTCGGCCATTTACTATGGATCGCTAGATTCATGTACAAACGTTGTTAGGGGAAAAGATTAGACTGACACTGATTATGGATAAAGGCCAAAACATGGCATATAAAATTTTCGGACCAACATTTTTGGCGAAAACGGAAGTCCGAGTTCCGTTCTCACTGAAAACGGAACTCCAACTTCCGTTCTGGGTGACGTGGCAAGGCGCGCGTGGGTGACGTGGCTCAGGGTGAAAACGGAACTCCGAGTTCCGTTCTCGGGCGAGAACGGAACCAATCAACAGAGATTTTTTTTTTTTTTGCGTCTTCCAATCCGCCTTTGCTTCCTTTGATATCAAAGATATCTTTGCTTCCTTTTAATATATATATTATTTCTTAATTCAATTTGTTTCTTGTCACGAACATTCTCTAATATTATACATTTGAACATTTTGCCTTTTATTTACTCAGCTTTCTGCTAAAATTGCATCGAGACCTGACCTATTAATTGTCAACTTTTATTATGCTAGTTGTTCTATTTTATTTTTTAGTTTTTTATTACTTTCGTAATCCCAAATTATCTGTCCACTATGTTATAAGATTTATTTAGAAAGTTGACAATTAATTCGAAATAAATTGTCAATTAATTAAAAAAACATTTATTTAGAAAGTTGACAATTTATTTCGAATTAATAAATTTTAAAATAAACATTTACTGTGGTTTCCTGTTAGGATGGTCATGTGCACAAGTCATGAATTTTTCCTGAAGGTAAAAAGGGTATTTTAGATAAAAATTAACCAAAAAATAAATAAATTTGAAATACCCTTTCTACCCTTAAGGGCCTAAAACCCTAAATCCTAAAACCATAAAACCCTAAAACCTAAACCCTAAACTCTAAGGATTTAGGATAAATTTTGCACTCAGAAATACATATATGACCAAATCACATATATGGGATTACGAAAGTAATAAAAAACTAAAAAATAAAATAGAACAACTAGCATAATAAAAGTTGACAATTAATAGGTCAAGTCTCGATGCAATTTTAGCAGAAAAGCTGAGTAAATAAAAGGCAAAATGTTCAAATTTATAATATTAGAGAATGTTCGTGACAAGAAACAAATTGAATTAAGAAATAATATATTTATTAAAAGGAAGCAAAGATATCTTTGATATCAAAGGAAGCAAAGGCGGATTGGAAGACGCAAAAAAAAAAAAAAAATCTCTGTTGATTGAGAACGGAACTTGGAGTTCCGTTTTCACCCTGAGTCACGTCACCCACGTGCGCCTTGTCACGTCACTCAGAACGGAAGTTGGAGTTCCATTTTCACTGAGAACGGAACTCGGACTTCTGTTTTCGCCAAAAATGTTGGTTCAAAATTTTTATATACCATGTTTTGGCCTTTATCCATAATCAGTGTCAGTCTAATCATTGGCCCCGTTGTTAGATCAGAGTGTGATATTTTAATTTCTTCATTTTTATATTTTTATGCTGTGAGCGTATATGATATTATCATATTAATTTAACAGTGCCACTACTTATATTTTATATTTTGGGTGGAATGGCCTCCATGTTCTCCTGTTGACCAAAGACCAGCAAAATCATAGCAACGAGCACAAGGATGTTGAGTAATTGCATAATTGCGTTTTTTTTTCTTTTAAAGAAAGGTTTGATATTCAAGTCTAATAGGCTTTTAATTTGTCAATACTCGTCAAAATAACTAACATTATAGTGTGATATTCAATTTGGGTATTGAGAGATCAAATTCTTTTTACATAATTAAAAATGAAATTTTACTTTAACCTTTTTTTTTTTTTTTTATGCCCGAAGGCGATTGCCCCTGAAGGGGAAGAGCGGAGAATACCCTAGATAGGGAGATTGTAGCATGCCCCAAGCCGGGGAGGGAACCTAGCCTCACAAGAGGAGAATTTATTGCCCCACAAGGGGAGATACAGGAATCGACCACGGAACCTTCGTCCCGTGGCCGGGTAGCCTTACCACTTGGGCTACCCAATTCCTATTTACTTTAACCTTAATAATTTTGATATTTTGATATAATTTATTTTTCCCAATATTTGGATTGAATATCCACATTTTCTACCAAATGAATAGAAAAATAGACCACACACATTACGATTTTCGTATTTATTTTGAGACTTAAATTATAAGAATTAAACTTCGCTATCACATTTTGACATAGTCTCCAATTAAACACCCTTATTTTCCTTTATTTAACTCTTAGTTTTCTTATTAATTAATAGTAATAATAATGTAACTTTGTTAAAAGTTAAATGCTTTCTTTAATTTTCAAATCAAATAAAAATTTGTTCAATTTCAGATAGAGAAAGTATAACGAACAATTCTTATTTATCAGAGCATGATAAATTACTAGAAGGAAAAGAAGAAAAAAAAGTTAGAAGCTATCCGCTTGTACCTAAAGCTATCAAAAGAGTGTCCAAAGACTTATGATGAGAGATGATTTGTATACATACAAGAGGGTAAGGATCAATTATGGACATGATGGAAGGTTTGGAGAAGGTTTCTGCTATAGTAAAGAAATGTTATGGAGAATCAAAATCAAAATCTTCATCAAAAGAATTAGAAGAACTGTGATGAAATTGTGTATCAGCAGGAATTTAAGTTTCTGCAAGGTGGGAGGCAATATGGAGCATGAATCGAGTTTTTTTCGGATAGCTGTTGGCAAAATGACTCTTTTTTTCTTCTCCTTTAAAATTTCCATTTTCTTTTGAATCCTCTAATCTTTATTTGTACATGGAGCTTGTACTTATTTGACTTTCTTTTGATGGAGCAACTGAAAGTTTGAGAATCATCTCTGAGAATTGAGTTATTGAACTGCAACAAATTCGTATTTTTTATAGGAGTTTTAATAGATTCAACAACTGATTCTGGAGTTTAAACTAGTTCAGTACCCATCATAAAGAGATAGCAAAAAGAAAGAAACTAGGAAATAAAGATGGTTGCCGTTGGGGATTGCTATTGGCTTGGGCACTCAGAAAATCTATTACCAGCTTTAATAAACTTTTAAATGTCATATCCCACGTGCTTAAGGCCCTAATTGTTGTTTAATTTTTCTCTGTGATGCTGGGCTAGTCAAATGGGCCATGGATGAGGTGGGGTTTTCATTGTTTGTTGTTTACTTACTTATTTCTTGTTAAAAAATTACTCACTCCATCCCAAGTTATCTATCCATCCTGACAAATATACGTGTACTAAAAATTTGATGATTTTGATGGTAAAATATAAGTAAAAATCTAAAATATCCCTCATTAATTTTATTAATCTCACTTACAATTTATGCATTTCTCTCTCCTTCCTCTCACACAACACCCAACTATTACCTCTTAAATATCAGTCCGGCTCATCCTAAATTCCGTACGTGCGGGACAAGCTGTCAGCCGTTGGATTGTGTACTTTTTTATCCAACGGCTGTATCAAAAAAGGGTATTTTAGGGATAAACTTTGAGCTATTTTTTCTCTTTCTTACTTTTAATTGGGAGATGATATTTTTGGCGGGAAAACGAATTTTTAAAAAACATGTGTTCAATAATCAAGAACACGTGTTCACTAATAAAAAAACATGTGTTCTCTGTCAGAGAACATATGTTCACTAATAAAAACATGTGTTCACAATATACAAGAGCATGTGTTCTCTAACGAAGAACATGTGTTCTTGTAGAAATGTACCTTTGACTTTTCAGCCGCAACTTTTCTCTCACCTCGGTAAAATTACATATGTACCCTTTTAACCTCTTTTAAATGACGGCCGTCGATCCACTTGAAAAATGAAATCAACGGCCCAGATCGTGGCCCGCACGTACTGAATTTAACATGTTGGTTGGAAAGTTATCATTTTAATTAACTAATAGTATTCAATGAGGAGTTGGAAGAAGTGTAAAATTGGAAATTTGTCATTAATACATACTTTATTTAGAAAATTGACAGTTAATTTGGGATAAATAAAAAAGAAAGTATGGACAGTTAATTTGGGACGGAGGGAGTATTATTTATCGGGTTGGGCTTATTATTACGAATTTAAAGCACTCGTCCATCACGGCTCAACTTAGATTGGGTTTTGGTTTTGGTTTGGGTTTGAGTTTTGACAGGAGAAGTTAAAAAATTGGCGGGACAAATTCAAATTTTTTTTCTTCAAATAATCGTTCAAGTTCAAATTTTGGCCTCTAAAATTGGCGAGAGAAATTCAAATTCCAAAATTTTGAGGACAAAATTTGGAATTGAACGATTATTTAAAAAACAAATTTGAATTTGAATTTCTTCCGCCAATTTTTTTGGTTCAAACCCAAACCCAAATCAAAATTCAATCCAAATTGAGCCGCAATTACATTAGTCTTTTTGACTTTTTTGTTTTTTAACGGCTTTTTGACTTTTTGTTATTACTCTTTTAATAATTTTGATTAAGAAGAATATAACTCTAGTTGTATTATCTCATTCCATAATATAAATTAGTTAGGAAATGTAACAAAAATTAAAAGAAGTAAAAAACAAGATATTTGTTTTAATAAAAATATTAATTTACTTTCTTACCAACGATTTCATTTAAAAATGTAATATTGATATTTTGATTAAAAAAAATACTTTATTTTTTGCTTTGTTAATTTTCGATATATGTACTAAATAATTTATAGTAAGTAATGGAGGGAATAGTCTCTATCAATCTTCTGGTACATTTTATGGTATTCTTTCTAATACACTAATCAATTTTTTTATAAAAAGAACAATATGATTGATTCAATTCTTTAAATTTATTATTGACCAATGATACTAATACGTATGAAATAATCTCATTGTTGTATCAGAAAATATTTTAGAAGAACCCGAGTCCTTATAAACTAATCACACATTATTAAATTGACAACTCCATTTTTACCAAAAAAGGAAAAGAAAAAAGAAAAAAAAGGGAAAAAGGGAAAAAGTAAACCCAAATAGCTTTAAATTAGAGAGAAGAAACGGGGCCGAACCCGGAAGGAGTTTTTTTCTTGCTAAATAAAAAAGAAGATGCAAGTGATTGTGATTAACACCTCCACTACCTCATGTTCGGAATTTCGTGTTCATCAGCGAACATATCAAACTTAACTGAACAATCAGCAAAGCACTACTGCGTCAAAGTAGCACCAACAAGGGGCAAATATAATTCCTAGAAGCCAACAACACTAGCCAAGATTTGAACTCATGACCTTGGCTTTACCAAACCACTTGGGAGTAAGTTTGGAACCATTTGGCCATCACCCTTGTTGGTGAACCTGGAAGGAGTTGCATTTGCAACTTTTTACTCCAAAAGAAAGGGAAGTTAGTTTAGTTGGTAAAGATTTAACATGTCTTTATAAATATTAAATGTTCTAGTTGGGTTTTTGCTCAGATTGAGCATATTTTTGTAAAGGTGCACTGAACTAAATTGAGCATATTTTAAGAACATTACCAAAAAACTTGTCTAGTTCAGTGCATCTTTACAAAAGATGCTCAATCTAAACAAAATCCCGTTCAATTTTCACTGCCGACATGAGGTTGTGTTAGTGGATGATCCATAAGTACCATTGTAAGTGACTTATGATCCATAGGGTCTGCCTTAACCCGTGATTGTGATGGGAGCCGAAATCACCCAAACTTTTTGTAAAAAAAAAGGAAAGTTAGCTTCAGTTATCTGTTCACACACACGTGTAAATCCCTGACTGGCCTTGACGTACTGACAGTTCCTCTCATGACTTTTTTTTTTCGAATAGTACCTCTCATGACTTAATAAATAAATAAAAACGACGTTCCTTATAATAATAAAATTCACTCACAAAAATCAAATCCATCAAAATCCCCCCTTTCTCTCTCATAAATTTTCCTTTCATGAGATACAGTGAATGTTTTTTAACCATTAATTCACCTCAAAAGATTTGTAATTTTGTGTGTGTATGTGAACTGAATTCGGAAGGTGATCGAGTTCTTACTACATGGCTGGAAGTGGATCGCAGAATCTAGGGTTCCGATTAGGTACGATTCCGAGCATTCCTCTGGTTTATCAGTGTTGTCGCTAATTTAATTTTGTTTAAGTTTTAGTGTTTTTTTTGTTTCAGTAATTTGTTTTTTTGCTTGTTTGTCGAAAGTTAAATTGAAATTCAGGAGAGGATTTCTATGATTTCTCAGTGTCATCGCCATTTTCCTTTTGATAATTTTTAGTGTTTGTGGTTGAGTAATTTTAATTTATTTTTTGCTTGTTCGTCGAAAGTTAAATTGAAACTGTGGTGGAGAGGATAAAATCAGTTGATGTTCATGTTTAGGAAAGCGAGTGATTGAATACTGTGGACAAGGCTGTTTGTTAGTGTCGCAAGATGTTTAATATAGTTAGATTTCGATGTGGATGGTTGTATTTGTTTTTCCTAATTTTCTGCATTGAGTTTATGTACCTTGAGTTACGAAGGAGAGCTGTTTTAGGCGATTGAAAGAATAATGATGCAGCTGGATGAATGAATGAAAATCTTGAAATATCTTTCGACTGGAGACTAGTTATAGATATAGTTGTCAAATGTGAAGTAAACTTGCTTTAATTGGCAGGACATGATAAACATATATGCAATTCTTGCTTTATTGGTAACCAAGAACTTGTTAAAATCGAAAAAGAAGAATAAAGAATCCACATATATTTCTGTCCCTTACTTTTTATAATGTCTAACTTTTCTTGAAGAGTATAGGTTGTAATCTGTACTATAGCACACGTGTTTTTATGATAAACAAATAATTTTGAGGATGGTGCCTCCTTGATATAATCTATCAACACTTTATAAGTCGTGCGCACAAAATTAGAAGACCTGTCTCTTTGGTGCTGCATTTTGATTGTCATTGGTTATCACAGAGTATCAATAGAAATAAATTTTAGATTGTAGCATTTCCAATGAACGATTCTCCATAATCTAATACCTGTTGCATAAAATATGCAGATATTAATCAAATTCTGTCTGAAGCACAGCATCGGTGGCTGAGACCGGCTGAAATTTGTGAAATTCTCCGCAACCATCAAAAGTTTCATATAACTCTTGAGCCTCCACAGAAGCCAGTTAGTATGTCTCTTCATTTTTAACCCATTGATGCTCAGTAATTTACTTCTTCTTCCTCATCTTCATTTACTGGTTAACCATTAACTGAAATCTAAACAGTTCAGAAACAACCTTTAATTGTTTACTGTCACCCAGGCCCCAAACCAAAAGAGGAAAATGTTACTTATAGATTTTAAATTCTTCGCTTGGTCATTTTCTCAACCATGGTTCCATGACATGCTTCGGTATTCTCAGGTGGTTCTGTCTTTCTTTTTGACCGAAAGGTGTTAAGGTACTTCCGGAAAGATGGTCATAACTGGAGGAAGAAAAAAGATGGAAAGACTGTGAAGGAGGCCCATGAGAAGCTCAAGGTTAGCATAAGATACTGTTTGTCTCATAGATCGTTTTATGTTTTCTTCCATCAGGAGTGTGGTTGTTTCTGAACTATATGACAGTGTTTTCCCCTCTTTTATTATCTGTAAGATAAAAAGTGGTCTGTTCAAATTAAAAATTGATCATAACATTAAATAACAAGGAAAAATATTTACTAATAACCCAGAAACAGAAACAAGAAAAACAAAGGGAGAAATATTGTTGGTGGTGTATTTGCTGGGAATTCTGTTGCTCATGCATCTAGATATTCTGTTCAGGTAGGAAGTATTGACATGTTACACTGCTATTATGCCCATGGGGAGGAGAAAGAGAGCTTCCAAAGGCGTAGCTATTGGATGCTCGAACAGTAAGTTTGAGCCTAGTTTTTTATTTTTATATTTGTTTTTATATAAGAAAATATATACACATTATACTTCTGATTCTTGAAAACAATTTTTGCTGGTTTGGGCTTGGTTTGCTGCACTTGTTATGGTGATTTGATGAACTTTTTGGTTGTTTTGGAACCATTCCAGTGCTTTTCAAATGAAACTGTTTCTTTCATATTTTTGATAATGGGACTGAGCTGGGTTAAGTGTAGTTCAGCAGGGTACTGATGTGATTACCTCTGCCGAACCTCACTCCCCATCCCCCTGGAAAGATGTTTAAGCTTTCAGGTGAGTTGGTGGTTTGACATGATCAAATTCTGCTGCCACCTGCTATAAAGTTAAAATAATCGTCAAGTGTGCACGTGCTGGGCCTTTTTGGTAAGTGTGTTCATCGTCGGCCCACATGCTAGGGAACATGTTGAATGTATAAATCACTCCCCCATCAGTTTAAGTTTTTTGGTGGGTGGTAATTTCACAAAGGAAATGGGGAAAGAAAGAGAAGGGGCAAAAGGAATACAAACTGATGGATTACGCCATTTGGGGGTGGAAGTTGCAGAATTCTTCA
This sequence comes from Vinca minor, assembly GCA_026122235.1. Classification (NCBI taxonomy): domain Eukaryota; kingdom Viridiplantae; phylum Streptophyta; class Magnoliopsida; order Gentianales; family Apocynaceae; genus Vinca; species Vinca minor. The sequence continues at coordinate 2,500,310 of JAOCZM010000201.1, read as the reverse complement.
AAAGTTATCCTGGATCCGCAATCTTCATGAATTCTCAAGCTGCAAAAAGAATACATTGATGTAGTAATATTTTACACCAAACTAAGTTTTTAACCCATATAGTAGTCATTTTGATTATGATGTAGGTTAATATGTGTTGTCTTTCATGCATATATGTTGCAAGGAATGATATTTTAAGTATTTCGTTTTTTCTAGCGGTTTTTAATATTTTTCTTCTAATGGTGCAGGGAGCTCATGCATATAGTTTTCGTCCACTACTTGGAGGTCAAAGTAAGTCTCAATATCACATATGTATTAAACAACAAAAAAAAAAAATTAAATAATTTTACTCATCTGCGATTTTTAGATCTTATGGAACAAATCTGCATATATGACCTGGACATAGGGTTTTAACATTTATTTTACTATTACATGCATATAGTTTTCATCCACTACTTGGAGGTCAAAGTAAATCTCAATATCACATATGTATTAAACAAAAAATAAATAAATAAATAATTTTGCGCATCTACGGTTTTTAGATCTTATGGAACAAATCTGCATATATGACCTGGACATAGGATTTAACATTTATTTTACTATTACATGAAAATTCATATCCAAATTTTCTACTGGATGACGTGGAACTTGTACTGGAAAGCTACTAGAGGCCAAATGGAGAGGAAGAAGCTTGTTTACAAATTCGAACTACATTTATACCTGGTCTCTCCCTTACTTGGCGGAGCTGACCATTTCTTACAATAGAATTATTCAGATCTGGAGTTTATACATGCATTATATTAGCATAGAAAATAATGGATATAGCTGAATATTTGAATAGCAGTGTCTTTGGCATTTAAGAAGTCATATAATAAGAACCTTGCTATCTATGAATATGTCTCTGCAGTTTTCAATAATTAGAATTTTGAATGTTGTTGCAAATGATTTTCTCTCTTACTGGGTTTTCCTTGAAATTGAATACCTAACAGAATAAGACCATTCTAAAGCCAGTGTGACAGCAATTCACTGATTCATTAAACTTTTATTTTTTTCAGGGAAACAAAACAAACATCAATTGCCTTTTGGATAGTGAAACAGTATCATCAAATTCTCAAAATGACAGTTCGTTATCTTTTAGTTCTTCGGTAAATGGTGACAACTTTGCTGCAGCATATACTGATACAACGAGCCCAACAAGCAGTCTAACTTCTGCATATGAAGAAGCTGAATGTGGTATTGCCCATGATTTTCTGTGTTGGTTTTTTGATTTTTCATACCTTTGTCACTGACTTTGGAAATTTGTTTCGGACATCTGCTCACCTTTTCATTACGGCTTTTTGCTTTTGCGGCTACTTAAGCGCAACTAAATGCAGATCAGTACCAACCGAATTCCAGAACAAATTCGTATCCAGGGACACCACAACCGGAGAGTATTCATGCTGTACAGCATGTCGATGCGGGTCTCTCTAGCTCTTATAGTCTACTACCATCTTTTGGTACCTCATTTTCACCTACAATTGATTTTCCTTCTTTGAAGCACCTTATTGCGAACTCTCTTTTTTTCCTGCATTGTTAGCTTCTGAGACATTCAATTTCTTTATAAAGGAAATCATACCACTCCTTCAGGAGAGTATACGCCATTTTCCCATGGATCTGCAGGTGCCGACGGCCATGGAGGTCCTCTTGCATCTGGAATCCAAAGAACATTTGACTTGGCATCTTGGGAAGAGGTGTGGAGAAATTCCACAACAGGTATCCAGACTGTCAAATTATGTAGCTCTTTTGATGCTTATGCTGCTTCAGGTGAAATTGACAGGTGCTAATCTACTACTTGACAGGTGAAATTGCTGGTGAACATAAATCTTGGATTCCATCCGAACTCCAAGCGAATTGGCAGGTGCTAAACTGTTACGCACTTCCGTAAATTTTGACGTGCAAGTATCTTCCTTCAAATGTTCCAACTTATTAAAAAAAAAAAAATTGTACTTGTGCAATAAAATGGAGGCGGCCTTCTTTTATGTCTAGAGGGTTAAGGCACTTATTCCGAAAAAGGATGGACCGTTTTATGTTTTGCCTCAAAATGCACCAGCCACCAGGACTCTTACAAGATTGAGAAGTCCCCCCCAACCAAATATGTTACTTTATTGCTGACGCATTATGAAACCTTTATCTGACGTTTATGTTGTTGCATTTGGAGGAAACACAAAATTTCAAGAAGTATTTTTTTCTGTTGGGCTCATGTGTTGCTTCAAAATTCATATTTATTGAAATTCTTTGTCCTTATATTGTCGGCTCTTGTCAAGAAATGAAATTTGTTAGATTTCTTTAGGTCTTGCAGAACTCGATACCTAGATGCCCTTTGCGACTTTGATATTTACAGCTCCCCCTAGTTTTGTTAACTGAGCATAGATCGGAATCTTAAAAGAACTTGAAATTCTCCAGATCCCTTTTGAAGTTCCATGTGAAGTGTGAAGTACGTGTTTCACTTCTTTGGCATGAAAATAACATTAGTCTCGTTTCCTCATAGTCTTCCATTACATTCTTTTTTTGAGTTTTTGCTATCAGATTCTCGCAAACATCAAAGTTTTTTATTGCATCGTAAACAAAATATTCTTCTTAAAAAGAAAATCTTCACTCATTTCATGAACCTGTATTTTCTTGCCAGTACCCTCAAGGAGAATGTTCATTGCCCTTTCGAGGGCTGCCTGAACAGAATCTGTCATCTAGCTCAGCCTCTGATAACAGAGGAAATTTCTTGGGCCAAAAATCTATTTCTGCAAATTTCCAGAAGTTTGCGGACCCATTTTATGTGAATGTCGATGGGCTGGAAAAAGAATTTTTTGAAAGGGAACATCAGATACTGCATAATAATCCACAGATTGGGTACATGAAGAAGGATAAGGTCGAGAATGGTAAAGCTGCAAAGTCACAGTTAAGTGGTATCCAGAGAGATGATGGCTTAAAGAAAGTTGATAGCTTCTCCCGATGGATGGCAAAAGAACTTGGAGAGGTTGAAGAGTTGGATTTGCAGTCAAACAATGGATATTCGTGGAGTGAGATACAAACAGAAGACGTGGTTGGCAACTCCTGTACGTCTACTCAACTGCAACTGGATGCGGACACATTGAATTTCTCACTTTCTCAAGACCAACTCTTTAGTATCATTGATTTTTCACCAAATTGGGCTTACTCAAATTCAGAAACCGAGGTACTTATTGATAGAAGTGAAGCATCAATGGCTTTATATTGTTTTTTAATGTTGGTTGAATGATTGTAATCTTGGAACAAAGGATTTCATTTTTTTTGGGGGTGGGGTGGGGGGAGGTGTGTGGTAAAAGAACCATTTAAGTTAAAAGATGAGGTGAGTTATTAGGATTTAGGAGACACTGCTACTTTGAGCCTTTCTATTTATAGTAACATACTTCACTCTGCAAGATAATACATAGAAAGATTCTGATTTGCTTGATTTGTTATGTCATTCTCATTTTAACTTGGAGTATTATTGAACAATTATCGAATTTATCCATCATCTATTACTAATTTTGCATTTTTGTTGCAATGAAACAGGTCATAATTACAGGAAGCTATCTTAAGACTGATAAAGAGTTTGTGAGATGCAGATGGTCATGTATGTTTGGAGAAGTAGAGGTCCCAGCAGTGGTGTTAGGGGAGGGGGTTCTTTGTTGTCGTGCACCATCACACAAGCCAGGGCTGGTTCCTTTTTATGTGACTTGTTCAAATAGGTTGGCTTGTAGCGAAGTACGAGAGTTTGAATTTCGGCATGGACCTCGGGACATGGATTTTACAGACATTCCTGGAGGTGATATGGGTGTGATGCATATTTATAAAAGGCTCGACATGTTGTTAGCTACTGGAGCTGTTGGTAGTACCAATAATTTCTCTGAAAATGCAGCAGAGAGAACTGATATGGTCGAGAAAATCATTTCTCTGATGGAGGAGGATGACAATCAGAGAACAAAGCTTGCCCCAGGAAAAGATATCTCCCTGCTGAAGGCAATTGAAGAGCAACAAGCTGAAAAATGGTTGAAAGAGAAATTTTATGAATGGCTTCTTCATAAAGTGAAGGAGGATGGCAAAGGACCAAGTGTTCTCGATGATGAGGGCCAGGGAGTGTTGCATTTAGCAGCTGCTCTTGGTTTTAATTGGGCTCTAAAGCCAATCATTGTCTCAGGTGTGAGTATTGATTTTCGGGATGTGAATGGATGGACAGCACTTCACTGGGCTGCAATTTATGGCAGGTAAAAGCCTTGAAAATTTTCTGTTGCAAGAGAAAGAAATATCTTCTAGCCCTTGTAAATATTTTATCTATCTTTCATGGTTGACCAAATTTAATGCAATTCTGCTATCCTGTTTTTCGTAGTTTCCAATATATTTGCACAGACTATTTCTCAGCTTCATCTTGTTGAGCCCTTCAAAGGACGGGTACGAGGAATGTTTGAAAGTGACATTTATTTCTCTTTTTTTCAGGGAGGACACAGTTGCTGCCCTTGTTTCGCTTGGTGCATCTTGTGGGGCTTTAACAGATCCAACCGCCGAACATCCTTTGGGCAGAACCCCTGCTGATCTTGCTTCTGCCAATGGCCACAAGGGAATATCTGGTTTTCTTGCTGAGTGTTCATTGACTTCACACCTCTCATTGTTGACTGTAAAGGAAACTGACGAGGATAGTACCTTGCAGTATTCTGGAGCGAACGCTATACAAACAGTTTCGGAACGTGTAGCAGCTCCTATTTCTGAGGAGGATGTGCCAGAGTCACTTTCGTTGCAGGATTCACTAGCTGCTGTTTGTAATGCGACTCAGGCAGCTGCGCGCATTCATCAGATATTTAGGGTTCAGTCATTTCAAAGGAAGCAGTTAACTGAGCAGGTTGATGACTCATCTTCAAATGAGCATGCTCTTTCAATCTTAGCTGCCAAAAAATCCAGGCTGGGACAGAATGATGTAAATGTCCATTCTGCTGCCACCAGCATTCAGAAAAAGTATCGTGGATGGAAGAAGAGAAAAGAATTTTTAATCATTCGAGAAAGAATTGTTAAAATCCAGGTGGATATGCTCTTTCCATTACTCTCAAGTGCATTCTTACTTTTGTGATTTTTGAACATCGCTTGTTTTCTTGCCATCCGATGAATTTCTCTGATTGTTGGTCATGTCAATATTTCCTATTTGTTTTCTCGCATAAGCCAGCTACATGGTTGTGAAATGCTGAACCATGTGGTATTCCATGATATTAGGAAAAACCAGTGCTTATACTACAGAATTTCCCGATGGTTTCTGGACTTATGGATGATTTCTGGTTCAGCCAGTTCCCTTACCTGGATGATGTTCTTGATGTCCATTATAAATCATGTTAATATGTGGTTAAAATGGAAGTCATGATCGTTGTTTTCTTTTCTTATCTTACTATTCTGTTTGCCCTCTATAGGCTCATGTAAGGGGGCACCAGGCGAGGAAAAAATATAAACCAATAATCTGGTCTGTGGGAATCCTGGAGAAGGTAATATTGCGCTGGAGAAGAAAAAGGAGTGGTCTACGGGGATACCGTCCTGATGCTGTTTCAGAAGCTCCAAGCGAACCAGACGTGCCCCCAAAGGAAGATGATTATGATTTTCTCAAGGACGGAAGAAAACAGACCGAAGAAAGGATGCAAAAAGCACTCTGTAGGGTGAAGTCCATGGCTCGATACCCTGAGGCTCGAGCTCAGTACCGTAGGCTGCTAACGGTTGCTGAAGAGCTACGTCAGACCAAGGTACATAATTATTACAGTATTTACTATAATCTTGGTTTGTCTTGTAAAAGATTGTTTTTAAAAAAATGAAGTAGAATCTTTGAACTTATTGAGGAAGTATACTTGCGTATTTGTAAATTTTCATCTTGTTTCCTTTGGTTGGATGCAGGAGGAGGATACTTCTGATATTGTGGCAGACGGTTATGAAGATATGAGTTATTTTCCTGAAGATGTTCTGCTGGATGTTGAAAATCTGTTGGATGATGAGACTTTTATGTCAATAGCATTTGAATGAGGGTCTCTATCAATACTTTCATTGATTCTGCTTCTTTTATTAAAGATCTTGAGGAATGTTATTGAATGGTTTTATGTAAATATGTAGTGTATAAATGACCTAATAATTAGTTTCATATTTCTTTTTGTTAAGTGATTTTCATGGCCCCTGCCTCGGTGGGTGAAACAGTATTTCGTGAATTGACGGCAAAAGGAAGTTTGATTCCAACCAAGTTTTGGAAGCTTTTTAGAAGGTATGTTTAGAGGAAATGCAATAGCTTGATTGAAAGTAAATCTATAGTTTTGGAAGCTTGATTGCAATAGCTTGATGTATGTTTTTTGGTAAAGTATTGATGCAATCTCAACCGTTAATTTATTAATTACAAATTTGAAAATAGTTACTCTCTCCGTTTCCATGTCTTAATAAAGGTCAAAGAAAGGGAGATAACATACATGATTAACATTATACTGTTAAATAATTTAGTTTATTCTCAAATATCAACCTCTTATTTTCGTTGATAAATTTTATATCGAGTATTATTTTGATATGGATCTAATATCTGATTGACGTCAGTCTCAATCAGTCTTTTCGAATTATGGGTGACAAACGAATGCCAAAATACGAAAGCTATAAGCAGTTTCCACTCTGCTCGGGATCGAAGAGATTATGGTATATCATGTTCACCAAGAAATGACCCAAAATTTGATATTGGTCTATTTGAATTTGTTCCTTTTAATCGTAATCAAATATGTTTTCTTGTCTGACATGAAATTTAAAGGCGGCCACATCTAGACCTGAGGAATCCCTTAGTTTTCCGGTCGAGGCATATTATCTAAGCGATTTCAGTATAATTAATTTAATTTATTCTCAAACATCAACCTCACATCTCCGTATCTTAATAGAGGTCAAAGAAGGGGAGATAATAGACATGTTTAACATTGTAAACTTAAATAATTTAGTTTATTCTCAAACATCAACCCCTGTTTTTCACTCTATAATACGGGTAATGCTAGAAAAAATAACCTTAAAAATGGAAAAAGATATAATTTAAGGAAGAGATGAAGAGGCTAAAAAGACTATTAAAAAACTGAGGGAGTATTTTAGAACATCTAGCTATTATTTTGATTGGAATAGCTACTATCCTCTTTTAAATTTAATCGTTGGATTGAACTAATTTGATGCATAATAATAAACCAGCACATATTGGGGAAAAAACGTGCATAGTAACTTTAGGGTAGCAAATGAGCTATTTACATGACCAACACATTTAAACGCCAATATATATATATATATATATATATATATATATATATATATATATATGTGTGTGTGTGTGTGTGTGTGTGTGTGTGTGTGTGTGTATTAGCAAATGACTCGTGCTTATGCACTGAAATACTGAATTTCAAATTACTAATTTAATGATTGTACTTAAGAATATACCTGCCAAAAATTACAATTAATTATAAAGAACTCTTCAAAATTAAATTTGATCAATATAGTTTTAGAAAAGGGCACATATACTTTGGAAGAGATGGATGTCCACCTTTACATTAATGGCTTTCATCCAAATTAGACTATATTTTTTTGCCTACTATATTATTTTTCTTCATCTCATTGTCTCATTTGGCTTTCTAAGCATGGTCGCTCAAAACTTTGTGAACATATAAATTCCAAAATAAATGTACATTAAGATATATATTACATTAATAATAAAAAATAGTTCAACAAAGGGAACAAAAGATAAGGAACAAGAAATTTTAAGATCATATAGAGCATTCAAATGAAGAGTATTGAAGGATATATGTGCGTATCTATTAACTTAATTATGGAAGAGTAATGAAAAGAAAAGCAAGAGAGAAAACCAAATGAAAGAAGATTATTTGTTAAAACATTTTGTCTAATATCACCTAAAAAGGAACTGAAAAAGTTCAGGAAAAAAAGAAAAGAAAATGGTTGAATCTATATTTTAAGCAAATACAAATACACATGAAAAGAAAGTAAATGAATCATGTGGTTGTATCGAATGAGGATTAAAAAATACTAATAACTTTTTTTCTATTTATGAACAGATTTTGCTATCCTATCGAATATAAATGATATCTACAATGTCATCACTTGCCTATAAAAAAATAATAATTGAACCCATGTAGATATTTGAAAAAAATAACAATACCTTAACCTGAACTTTAAGAGTGAAACTATAATCTATAGAAAAAACATGAAAAAAGCACGCAAAAATATCAAACAGTAAATAAAATAAAATAAAAACTATAAAAACGAACGGTACAGCAAGTCTTTCATACTCCAACCTAAAATTCCGAAACTAAAATATAAAGAGAAAAAATAAAAAGTAAACAAAGGAAATATGTTAGTAGTGATGTTTCTAAAAGGCCAATTGGTGTATGTAGTCCTGGAACAATTTATGTTTGCAGACTTGATCCCTGATGATTGTTTGCAGCTTTGTAGGTCCCCATTCAAATTACGGGCCAGGGAATTGGTCATTCCGTCCTTTTTTTGAAAAATTTAACGTCCGATAATAAAAGTTGGTCAAGTATACAGGGGTAAATTGGGAACTTCACATATTTATTTAGATAATTGATACCACATGAACTCAATTGTAAAGATTCATAAATATAAATACCTAATTATAAAAATAAAAATAAAACCCATCCCCTTCCCCTTCCCCTCCTTCTTCCCCTACGTCGGCCGCCCACCCATCCTCCCCCGACGCTCGTCAATCCGTCCTCCTCCGCCTCACCTCCATTCTCATCATTCTCCCTCCAAATACTTTGATTATTCCCGCGCTCAATAAATTCATTCATTTTGAAGTATTACTATAATCACCAACAAATTCCTCTCCAAAAATGGGGCCTTTACTTGCTCAATAAATTTGGGGAAGAGGGATGCCGATTGATCAGTCACGGAGAATACACCAAGGAGACAGAACACCCAAAAAGCGACCTTTGTAACCCCATCCCAACATCATAAAGAAGTTTAATCCATGATGAGAGCTTCCAAATCTTCAAGTTCTTCCAAAAATCGCGACCTTTTGGAGCAAGAACAACAACCTAAAAAAACAAGACCCGACTTTGCAAGGAGGGAGGATGGAGAAGACCCGATCCCAAACCTTTATCTACTTTGATACTGTTTTTTATTTTGATTTTGTTCCCCCTTTTTGTTTGTTTTCTCTCACAAAAAACAGAGCCTTTACTGACTCAAGAACTTCTTGGGATCAAGAAATTTTTTAGAAATGGAGTTGAGTTCATCAATGGAGAAGAGATTTCCTTTCAGTTGGTTTGATGATAAATTAACATGGGTTACCAATGTTTTGGTAAAAAAATCAGCGAAATTTGGGGAAGAGTGGAGCCGAAAATGGTGGAAGGTCGCCAGAGATAGGTACTTGCGGGAAGAAGAAAAGAATGGGTGGACGGTGGCGGCTAAGAGTGAGGAGGGAGGAGATGAGTTTTAGGGTTTCTTTTTCCAATTAGGTATTTATTTTTAAGTATCTTTACAATTAAGTCCAAATGACATTAATTATCTAAAAAAAACGTGAAGTTCCAATTTTGCCCACATCACTTAACTACTACTTGTTGACTAACATTCAAAATCTCAAAAAAATGACGGAAGGACCAAAATATAGGCTCGTAAATTGCTTAAGGATGTAAAAAGCTGCAAACAATCATCAGGGATCAAGTCTGACCAAACATAAATTGTTTCAGGACTAAATACACCAATTGGCCTTTCTAAAACTATAAAAAGATTTAATAAAATATATTTATTTAAACAAAAGAAGGGAGAATGAGATGTCAGAAAAATAAAAGAATGCACATGTATCATCACATACCTCTCATCATTAAAATTGTTCAAATTATACAAATCTGCAATTAATGTAGTTAAGTATTGGAAAAGAAAAATAGATGTGCCAAAAATAAAGAATTGAACTACTCCTCAATGGTAATTTAGGAAAAAAAACTTCTTGGGAATGATTTAGAACTAGCAATTAATATGTCCCCTTAATAAGTGAAAATTCCAAAGTTGGACAAACAAAATGGGACGGAGGGAGTAACATTTAATATCTAAAAGAATGACATCAATCAAGGCAAGTTCAAGGCCGTCTCGAACAAAATATTGGGGTCCCAATTTTCGGAGGCCCTATTCCCGTAGGGCATTTGAAGCCCCTCATAACCGAGCCTGCGATATCATGATTCATATAAAAAACATAAGAATATAGTAAAAAAATAAATCTACAAAAATTGAAATATAAAAAAAATACTTAAATCAAACAGAAGAGAATATATAATTAGTAGGTTACTTATAAAACTACAAAACGATCTAACGGTCTACTAAAAAAAAAAAATAGAAAGAAGAAAGACCGAAGAAGTAAATATCATAATTTGTTCTCTTTTGTTGCCGAAATACATGTTTAATTAAAAAATGAGGTTACTCCATTGTAATTCAAAAAATTGAATAGAGATCACTTGTCTCTCCATATGTTGGTAAAATAAAAAAGTTCGGGTGGGTTCGGCTCCGGTCACCACCACGGGTCGAGGGCGAGCCACTAGGGACCATAGGGTCGCCTACAAGGGCTGACTTACAGATCACCCACCAACACAAGACATGACCTCACGTCGGCAGCGGGAATCGAACACTTGACCTTTGTAAGGACGTGCCGAATCCTTACCAACTGAGCCAACTTGTGTTGGTATCTCTCCATATGTTTTCCTACAAAGAAAAGAAAGATAAATGATCAATGAACAATATTATGGAATAGCAAATCATTCATGTAAGTTATAAAGTCCTAGAACCAACAATATAGGGGGGAAATCTAATCATTCAATAGTATTGTTGATGTACTTTTTGATTAAACAGTATCTCATGTCAATAGTATTCGTAAAAAATCATTCATAATCCATTCAATAAAAGAAAACATTAAATGTTAATCACCTAATCTTTTTAGAAAACATGAAGAGACTACGTATTTTGACTTCATTTTTCTTATGGAGCCATCTAATTTATGAAGTTTTTCAACATTGTGTGCTCCACATTTTGAGATAATGCATCTTCTTCTATGAGAGCGAGCAATTTTCTGTTCAAGTTTTTTCGCCAAACTTGCATTGCTGTAAGATCCATTTTAGTAAATGTTTTTATTTCCTGCAAGATAATATTAGTCTAATAATATATTAATAACTTATTTAAAGGGAATTATTAATAGTAATGTTTATTGGATAAAAAATGGATCAAACATAGATATAAATAATAATTAAACACCAAAAGTTATGAATATAAAAAGGACGAAGAGATGAGTAAATATTAGAATAAAATATTCTCATAAGTTCACGAAATACTTCCCAATAAATTCCCTCAAATAAGTTTCTCCTAAACTTTATAATTTTTTTGGCAAATTGGTCATTTTTGAATGATAATCTTTTAAGAAAAATCACTTTTGTAAAAACTCGGTTGGGCATGGCTAAAAAAACTTAATCCTTAGAAACAAAATAACAAATCAAGTCAAAATTAAGTTTATGCCTAAGACTTCTAGGATATAAGTAAATCAATACCTATAACAGAAAAGGTTACCAAGAATTAGGATTCTTTGTACTCTACAATCAAATATATCGAAACATTTAAAAGAAAAATCAAAATTAAAAATTAAAAGTGGCTAGCAATGATGAGTAGATTCGGCTATCATAAATTAATGCAAAAAAGATAAAATTCTACTAATGATATAAAAGAAATTTAGAAAAATAACACAAGGGCTATAAGCAATATGATGATACATAGTTATTAAAAACTCAAATATTCTTTAGGCTATATACTTTAACAAATACAATATTGCTTCAATTCAAAATTTAATGTTTCACTTTAACTTAAGATGAAAATTAATAAAAGTATTTTAATTTTAATAAAGCTGTCTTCTTGCATGATTAGTTAAGGAAGGTTAATCCCCTTAAATTACGCTTAAACTAAGGAAGGTTAGTAGTGGAAGTTTATATGAAAAAATATTATTATTTTAGAAATGAGTAATTTAATTTTAGCCATTATGAAAAGAAAAAAAAAACTCATAATAGACATACTTTACTCAACAAAAACTCATTTTGTATACTTTATTCGACAAAAACTCAAAAACAGTATGGTCGGTAGGTAGCTTATAGATTAATGTAAAAATTATTGCAATGTAAAAATTCAAACGAAACAATTTTTTCTTACGGAATTTATTACAATATTCCAACTATCTCATAATTTTCTTTAATCTTAAAAAAAAAAAGGCATAAGATTGTAATATGAAAATCAATTTATAACCATCTCATAAATTTTCTCACATCAGAAAAGAAAAAATACACAGACACGAAAAACCATTTAAATCCTAAGAATTGTTCCTTGCTCTCACTCTCAGCTTCATCTTCATCTTCAACCACTTTCGAATTCATTCTACCACTACTCGACCTCCGTCCCCTTTATCACTGACGTCAACCATCTAGACCAACCATAAAGAAAACTATAGGAAAACAGGTCTATAGTATATTTAATGTAAATTATTATATCAAACCAAAAATACTGTTAGTTTATATTTGTTTAAGATCGTGATTTTTTTTACTTAAATTAGCATTTCGATTGAAAGAATTAAATAAAATTGTTGTCAAATACCTACTAGAGTAGCGGGTAATATGTGTAACTTTTGACCTGCATGTTTGCGGGATCAAATCCCGCCTCCTCCAAATTAAATAAAATAGTTCAATTTTTTTACACCAATCAAAATTTTTTATAACTAATTAAAAATATAAATTTTTTAGAAAATGACACGTGGCATGATATTTATACAAATCTGAAAAGGGCTTCCGATATATATATGTGTGTGTGTGTGTGTGTCCTCCTAGGTTGGTGACAAAGAAAACAAAACCAGAAGGATATTAGGAATCAATATCTCATCTATACACAGCTTAAACAAAAGAACCCCATCAATGGACAGAAACTACAAGAGAAATTTCAGTAGGCAACATTCAATTTCACTAATTATTAACAAAAATAAGAGTACATACGGAAAAAGAGCTTCTCATGTCATGATTTACACTTGTTTTATTGCGAAAAACAAATATCAGTGTGCAGTATACATCACACGTCCACTCTACTAGTGTCGTCGGTGCTAATTTGCATGACATTACGAAAACAAGAGTTCAAACAGAAATGACTCTGGGACACGACATCTCCTGCAAAATGGGAATGTATTGTTATGTAAATTAGATACCTCTTTTTGTTTATCCGCTCTTGTCGTTTGTAGAAAGGCACTCGTAGAAGAGGATATATCCGTGATCTGTATTGCTCGAGTACTCTTGAGCAGATCCGAAGAAAGTCTGGACAATAGACTCATCGATCATCTCCACATTCTCATCATCAAAGTACAACCAGTGATTGTGGCTTTTTACGAGACTGACATAATGCCCGTGGTTGGGCCCACTCCCAACATGTACGACGACAGCAAATAAAGAGTACTCGGTGTCTGCATTTTCCATGGTGTTGTTTAATTTCAGCTCTAGAGGGAAGACAACACGATAAGACAACTTCTTGTATCGGCCCAACTGTTCCATGTACTTGAAACGCTTCAGATGAATGACGAGAATTTGAGGTGGTTTCTTGATCTTCATTCTCTTTTGTGCTTCTTGGAGACTGCATAGGGAAGGGGAATAGTTTACTCATCTTTCAATGGCTTTAATCATAAAAGACAAGTGAAGACACCTACCTACAGCACTTATCGCAGAAAAACTTATCTTCGGCATTCAAAGTCTCTGTGGAACTGAAGTTTTTGAGGCAGCTAGTAATCGAACTATTCTGTTCAATATCGAGACTCAAGTCAAAGAAGGTCTCATCCCTTGCTGTAACTGTCTCGCATCTTAAACACCTCGTCTCGTTGGTAAGGATACCCTTAGTTTGTATAAGCATCAAGGACAAAGATCAAACCAGAATATTAGCATCGTAAGCATAGACAAAAACTTCAAACACGTAAACCTGGCCCTTCTGCATATGTAATGTAGAAAGCAAACAAGAAAAGTTGGCTCTAGAATTGCAGCCAAGAAGTTTGGCAATTAAGACTGTCCGAGATGTTTTCCTTAAACTGTGGACTTCAAAGATTTTCGAAAGACCCGTGGAGGTTTAGAATGACAAGTCACCTATTTATTACTTACCTCAGATATAAAAAGAACAGCATTAACCATAACAATGCGAAATGGACATCATGTAAGACTTCTCAACTCTATCCGCAGTTACCAAATCAGATGCAAGAGTTATTCACTACAGGTAATCAAACCGATCAAGAATTAGTACGAGGACAGGCAAACAATACCTGAAAATTCTTGTGTACCCAAGTAACTAACGGCTCCTTTGTGCCATTTTCATAAATTTTATTCTTCTCATCTGCCATCCTCTCTCGAGAAGGTGCACATTTAGCTGCTTGGGATTCTTTCTCCAGTATATCAACAAGTTCATTCAGCAAGAAGTTCAAAAATTCATGGGCATCCTATAGAAAAGACATGACAGTACAGACACCAAAGGTTAATAACATCATCGCAAATTGGAAAACAAATGTTGAGAACCATTAAAGGAAGTGAAAAGAACACTAAAAATTGACGGAAACAATCCCCAGCAAATGCTTGAAAGCTAATTCAGAATTTCAGATGGCTGAAATATTTACTTGATAACTAATGTCAATATTGGCATTGACAAGCATCTCAGAAAACGATGTTAGAAGCTAATAGCTATATACTTTTGTTCATCTCTTAACAAAAAATCTATTATTTTTCCATAAAATCTTAAGATATCACAAGGACTTTGAGAAATTCTTATCCATATTTGAACCGCAAAGGTGAGTAAGTTGCATGCAGTACCTTCATAAGCAGTCAGGAATAAAACTCTACAAAAGAAAGTAAAACTGAGGCCACTAATTAAGAAGTTAGTAAGTAGCTGATTTTGGTATCTGTATCATTGTAAATCTTTTTCTTAAAAAAAAATGATAGTTAGCATATGAAGAAAAAACACGGAAAAAATCATGATGGGCTTTTCACAATTGGGAGGCACCGGTCTCCCAATGTACTCTGCTAGTCATTAGGAGTAGCTGAATGGTGCATACTGCAAAGCAAGCACAAAGAAGCACGTGAAGTAGAATGTACCTGATGCATGTAGCCACGAAAAACTTCATTTTGTTTCCTCACTCTCTGCACAAAGCGCTTTGGAGCAATGACACCAGTTTTCTTCTTCTGAGAGCTTATCTGTGTTTTAATACCAGGTAACAAAATTACTTTCCCCAACGCTCAACAATAGTTTTGTACCAAAAGAATGTATCTACACATATTCAGTATATATATTGCCCCAATCACCGAATTATATCAAATAACAATATCAGACACAGTTACTTATACTGAAGATGAAAAAATGAACACAAAAGCAAATAGAATTATCTACTAAACTTTGAGTAAGTTTACCAATATAGAAAAAAACTTGAAAAGCTAATTTTGATCCTTGATGCATCACTTGCATTATAGAAGGAGCTCCTCGTAAACACTCAAATTCTACTACAACAAACTAGTTCTATTATTCACAAATCCAACAGGAGCAAGAACAATATATCAAGTGTTAATAAGTTGCTATTATCCTTTATGAACCATTAAAGTATCACGTGCTTAAACAGAAATCAAAAGTTTCAGAAAGCTTTATGATGCTAGGGGACATTTACAAATTCACGATCTCATGAATGCGAAGGCAAGCATAATGTGCTAAGTTTGTTGATATGTTACTCCTAGTTTTTTTCTTGGACATGAAACATCTCATATCTTTAAATTAAAAATTCAACATTGAAACGAGTTCAACAGCGCTGACCTTACATTTCCATTATTGATATTCCCACATAAAGACATTATCATGCAAAGAAGGAAAAGAAAGGATTAGTATACAAAAGAAATTCCCAAATCATCTTATGCTAAATATACCAAACCTGGGAGAACAGTTCTGCCAGACATGTTAAGAGATTCTCTTCTGCTTCCAGTGGATTTTTGT